>CM019828.1:38495339-39695339 GCA_009763385.1 Coix lacryma-jobi var. lacryma-jobi
CCACGTCACTGATCCGTGTGACCTCCAACTACACCACAACACTTTTTCAGTGTCAGACATCTGACGCTAAAATTTTTATTTATCGATGCACCATTTATCGATCCCCAGGGCCAAATCTTGGCCCTTGGTCACTAGGTCAGTGTCATCGGATGGCTCAGGGTGAAGTGACGCGGATCATGGCTGATGGACGGTTGATAGGACATGCAACCGACATCCAAACCGCCTCGGACAAACTCCTGGAGGCTGTTGGATCAAGGGTGGTGCATCCAGTGGCCAGGACACTGGCGGCCTCTAGTAGGGAGTGGCGCCCGCCACTTGACCTAACCCTAGGTCGGTGGGCTGCCCACTATAAGAACCCCCCTCACTCCTGAAGCTATAAATACCCCCCTGGAGGCACCTCTCCATTCGTACCATCTCAAGCAAAGCAACTCCAAGCAAGAGAAGTGAGAGTTAGGTTAGATGCTTAGAGAGCTTAGGCAAGTGGGTTAGCTAGTAGAGAGAGTATAGCTCTAGTGCCCTCGCTACAGCGCGGCTCTTAGTTTAGCACAGCTCGTCCTAAGTCGCTGGTGTAAAGAGCGTAGAGCTTGCTAAGAGAGAAGCGGGTGCGAGCGACTGGCATCGGAGGTCGGTTGAGTTCCCGACGTCTCTGGTCTGGTTTGCTCTCTCGTATCTCAGGTACATTTATCTTTATCTCAGTATTACTTTAAGCATTACTTTCAGTATTACTTTCAGTATTACTTTATCAAGTACCTTGAGTGTGACCTAGCTAGCCAACAGTTCAATTCACTTAGTCATAGTAGTTAATCTCTAGTGAGCTTAGTGTTTGATCTTTGCCAATAGGTTGCTTAGTTAGTTTAGTGTTTATCTTATTATGTCAAGTATTTGCTCTGACGTCCGCAAGGGTGTCTATATTTAGAGCTAGGATAGAGATAGTTAGAATATAGTTAAGCATGGTGCTTAGTTATAGACTTACCTTCAGATACGGCTGGACCCCTGGATAGCTGTGGTAGCAAGCAGGTGGTGCCAGCCCTGTGCGCCTTGAATTCCACCACGTAGTTGGCCCAGTTTAACAGTAAGGCTCGTTGTGCTAGCGTTCAACCTAAGAAAGTGGTAAAGGCTAGTACGCCTCAATACTTGACAAGATAGGAATAAAACTATACTTAACTTAGTTCCTTTATTGTCTTTTGCCTGCCCTGCTTCGTAACTATCTTGCTTAGTAGTTATCTTGCTTAGTGGTTACCCAGGTTAGTTATCTTAGTTATCATAGTTACCTTTAGTTATCCTTAGTTATCATAATCCCCTCTACCTACCTATCTGTCCACCTTACCTTAGCCATCCTTTTCATCATTACCTAGCCATCCACATATTCTTTCTAGCCCTTCATCTCCTTTTCTCTTTTCTCTTTTCTTCGACTCTCATCCCCTCCTTGACTCAACTCTTACACCATCCTAGCCTTCCTTGGGGATCAAATAAATCGATACCTGGTACTCCCAGGGAAGTGCTACTACGATAGTTCTGTGCGTTTGCAGAATCTCCTCCTGGTAGATTGCATTCTCGCTAGTTAGCTCCTACTAGTGTCGGGACTGACAACCCCGCTTGGCATTAGTAGATAGCCACTTTAGCTACCCTATCTTAGGTGTAGTTAAGAACTACCAACAAGCATTTCTGGCGCCGTTGCCGGGGAAGGCAATCGGTGTATCGGTTGAGTCCGTGTCGAATTTATCTTCGCTTAAGCTCCCGCTTAGCGAATCCCATCCTACCCCATTCTTTCTTTCCTTAACTCTTCTTATCTTTTTCCTTCAACTTCTTCAACTTCTTTCTTCCTTATCTCGTTCTATCTTCACGATGGCCAACAAAGCCATTCGTAAATTTTCTGCTCCTTCTGCCGCTAATATAGCGACGGGACTAGACGTGATCGAAGCCAACCTCAATTTTGAGTTAAAACCGGCTCTGATCACAATGGTCCAGGCTAGCCCATTCTGTGGCAAGGCCCATGAGGATGCCAATGCTCATCTCCAACAGTTTTTGGAGATTTGCGGCACCTTCACCATTAAGGGGATAACCCAAGAGGCCATCCGTCTTCGTCTCTTTCCTTTCTCTTTGCTAGGAAAAGCGAAGCAATGGTTCTATACCGATCGCAACGCTGTAGACACTTGGAACAAATGTTCCAATGCTTTTCTCGCTAAATTCTTTCCTATGGGCAAGATGAATGCTCTGCGCAACAAAATCTCCAGCTTTATGCAACAAGCCGAGGAATCTATTCCCGAGGCTTGGGAGAGGTTGCAAGAGTACATCGCTGCTTGTCCGCACCATGGTATGGAGGACTGGCTATTGATCCAGAACTTCTACCATGGCCTAACCCCACTCTCTAGAAGCCATTTGGATACCGCCACCGACGGTGTATTCTTTTCTTTGAATGTTGCAGATGCCAAGGCTCTCATAGAGAAGATGGTGTCAAACCAAGGATGGAATGACAAGAGACTGCAGCCCCGCAAGCGAGGTATGCATTCCCTTAAGGAGGCTGAAATGATCATGGCCAAGATGGACCTGCTGGCAAAGAAGCTGGACAGCTGTGAGAAGATGAACCAACAAGAGAGTATCCAATCTCTGGAATCCTACATGACTTGTGAAGTCTATGGAGAAACCAGACATTCTGGGAACTACTGCCCCGAGCTATATGAAGATTTGAACTTCATCAACAACAACGGTTTCCGTCAACCAAATCAAGGATGGAATCAGCACTCCAATTCTCAAGGTAACAATTCATTCCCCTGCTATATTTTTTCCCAAGGTCCCGCATATGCCGCTGACATGCAGGTAGCAAAGCCCGTTCGTACCAAGAAGAGGTGCCCAGGAACAAGGTGGAACAAAAAGAAAGAACCACCTCCTCCTAAGTTGAGTGATTCACATAACAAGGGAGAGGTGCCAAAAGAAGAAGAACCAGATGGAGGGCTAAGAGAAGAAGTGCCCAAGGAAGAAGATCCACCTGATAAGGATGAAACTCCATGGACCTAAGGTATGGTTTTACTTTTAATTTTTATTTCCCTTCAATTTTCCCTTTTTCGAATAAATAACATATGCCATGCAAGCAACTAAAAAAATCATCAGTTATCATTAGTTATATGCATAGGTATTTGTTAACTTAGTTAGAATAATAAAATATCATAAGATAGTTTCCCTTTTCACAACATTAGATAGTTTCACTTTTTAATAAAATGAGAACAAGAGCTCTGACTGAAAAGAAGAAGGCCCTTCACCAAGCAAGAAGCCAGCTTGGGGGAGACTCCTTGTGACAGAACCGACAATTTGCACCAGATTAAGCACTGAAGACCTCCGTTCACGCAGAAATCATCGAGTACTTAAGCTCGTACAAACCCGGTAGTCCGGAAATCTTGAAGGATTTCAAATCATTCAACGACATCCAGCCAAGATCGTACTCATTCAGCGAACATGCTCACAGGTTACATCACAGTTGCATAAAGTTCAAATTACATCGGAGTACAAAATAATATTACAAACCATAGTTTGATAGTAGTAGCGGAAGCAACATAGTCTTTAAAACATAAGGTTGGATTGTTCATAAATACGGTGCCATCAGTTGACCGGGTCCACAAAAGCAACAGATGAGATAAGTATTGACCATGCCCTTGGTCTAGTCATCACCCATTACTGGGTACAAGCAGTTCTCGCAGTAGCCATAAAAGCACTGGCCATCTGCAACAACAAGGGAAATAAACCCTGAGTACGAGAAGGCACTCAGCTAGACTTACCCGACAAAATCAGAAATAATGAGACACCAAGGATCATGTAGGCTATATAAGTGGGGTTGGCCGTACATACTCCTTTGCATGAAAGCTTTAGTAATAAAACTCAGTTTCAGATGTTGGCAATTGCTTTTAGTCATTAACTCTACCTTACTAGATTTGCACCTGTACTAAACAAGCACTTGCTAATTAATCAATCAAGAGTGACTATTTCATCAATAGCCTTTTAGATTCCATAACCATTTTTGTTCCATAAGTTCTACGGGAGATGATCTAAAGTCAACTGCTCACTGTCCAGGAGCGATGGCGATTATAATCGATTCCTACCCAGCTGGGGATAAAATGTCTCACACTCGCCCGGCACATTCCGGCTACGGCAGTCGTAAGCTACCAGTCAGGAGATTCGAGAACACAATGCGCGGGACGGCCATGGGCCCTTCTACACCGGGGGTTATCTCAGTGCCAGGTCGCTCAATCTATAACTGCCCACGGTCAAGCCAGGTTGATCAGGCCCTGTCTGCCCTCGGACCATGCCAGGTCGATCAGAATAGTTGCCCACGGTACAGCTGAGGCCCTGGGTGTTAGGCGTCAACATCTCCATCACCTGCTCGAATAACCTTACTCGGCTTCACGGGAGGTACTCAGACCTACTCCGTTAAGTGATTGACGCGTTCAATTTGACTGAAGTTACATTCCCGAATGGGTCCTAGGTGACACAGACGGGAGCCTACTAGCACACAGAACCCATGTCCTGCTGCTCTTACATCCCGCCTCTGTCTCAGATTAATTATCACATTGTTATCTCATGATAGCACATGGTAAACATGATCAGTATCCACCTATTGCGGGAGACAGGAAATCACCCGACTTTTACCGTCTAAGCAGGGCTAAGCATATAACGAGCCTAGACCTAAACAGGGATATCAAGATATATTGCAGGTGGACAAGGATAAGTAATAATGCATCAACGGTAGCAATCAATTCCTATAACCTAATGCAACATCCATCATCAGGTTAATTGTAAAGCATTTGCAAACCGTAGGAGTTAGAATGCTCCGGAGCTTGCCTTTCTCAAAGTCCGACGGACGGTGATCGCGGCACTCGGGTAGCTCATTGGCGTCGGTCCCTCCGGCTTCCTCTGTCAGGTTCTCCTCCGGACTGGGCTCTTCCAGTGCCGACTGGGTCTGGATCTCCTCCGCTGATCCTGTATGATGCATAACATGAATAAATAACGCGAATGCATGCGGGATGCATGGGGATGCAACATGGAACAAGGCATTCCAGGAGGTAAGCACATGTCATCTACTGCTACTCAACGGCTTAACCTCCCATATTCAACTTGTTAAGCTATGTTGTCACCACATCAAAGTATACTTAATGAGTTTATTACCCTCTAATTACTTGCCGAAATAAATCTAATTAAACTAGCCTATAACAGCAACCCATCCTAGATAGCTTCAGAAAAAATCTACAGAAATTACTGGAAGTTAACAATATGTAATCTAGTCCCTGGTCCAAATGTCATCCCCTTTGGACTTAAACTCCATTCTCTATGAAAAAGACAAATTCTATCATGGAAAGGTGCTTTGAGCTACACACCCTAGCAAAAAGTGTCAAACAACAGATTTCTTATTTTTCTACTGAACTTCCTAGCACAAGAGCAGTGTGCATAAATTCTCAGGTTCATATTGCTCATATTCTAATTACTGCAAAATAAACAAGGTAACAACATTTAACCATTTTAAAAGCTACTGCTAAAATAATTCACAGAACAACCTTATATTATATTTTTCCCTGAAACTATATATCCATACAAACCTAACAAAACTGGAATCACATTTTTCTGACTTATACATAATTAGTTATGCATTTTCCAAGTTATCAGCACTTTTCTAATTTAAATAGATCTACACATAAAAGTATCACCAAAAATGCATCCAACATTTTTCACAGATAGATCTAAACATGCAGAGCACAACAAAACTTGTTTCACTAGATTTGGACTTAAAATGGGCCTTGAACACATTTTAGAAGCGTTTAAACCATTTGTGCAAAAATTGGGTTAAAGAAAAACTAAATCTAAAACACTACGGATACCCAACGTAACTCAGCCGAGGCCTAACAAAACTGTTATGCACACCCGGCACTTCTGAGCCTCACTGCACACAGGCTTCCCTTTTCTCTCGTACTCTCTTTCTTTCTCTGTCGGCGAGGCCCACTAGACAGGTGACTAAGTTACTGAGGCCAGGCTCGGCAGGTTACCGCGCGAGGCCAGGCTCGGCAGTCAACGGCGGACATTGGCGCCGTCGCTGTTGATCGGACCTAGATCACCGGTGGCGGGGCTTTCGGTGATGCCGAGGCCAGCACTGGATGCGGGTTTGCGTGGCGAACACGACTGACTGACTCGCCAAGCCAGAGGGATACCGGAGCAAGCTCAACGGCAGCCATGGCGGAGCGGCAGCTCTGCGACGCGACGGCGAAGCTCATCCCGGTGAGGTTGAGGCCCGGTGAGACTAGCACTAGCTTAAGCAAGTCCTAAGCGACCTATTGAGGCGACTTTCGAGCCTCGGCAACCTCGGCATTGCTCGAAGCTATGCATAGCGGCGGTCCGCGGCGGACATGGCCATGACAAGGCTCGGTTTCGGTCGAAACAAGGCAAAAGAGAGGTTTCCAACTAAACTTAGGCAACTACGGTGGTAGAGAAGACTAGAACAGGGCTCAGTTCGGGATGGTTTGGCCGGAGATGGCCGGACCACGGTTTGGGTCATGGCGGCGGCCATGGCGAGAGCTTGAGGTTGGCACCCGCTGTTCTGGCGGCTCGAAAGGGATAGAGAAGAAACCAACCCTTGTCGGAGAAAAAGGAGATCAGGGCGGAGAGACTGGCATAAGGAATTGGACGGCGGCGCACGGTGGAGCGAGTAATCGCTCGCCGGAGTACGGTGGGCGGCGGCGGCGCTTTGCTCTGGTGAAGATGGGGTGGAGTGGAGCGAGGGAGAGAGCGAGCGAGTAAGTGAGCGTGCGAAGCACGAGCGCGGAGCGGAGAGGATGCAAATGAGCAGGAGGGCGCAGGTGCGTGGCACCTGGCCAGTTCCCGTCGAGGAGGAGCTCCCGACCGGCGCGGCGGCGTCAGGCATCGCGCGACACGCGGCGGGCGAGGACACGGTGCATGGAGTGACGTGGCGCTTGCTGCGCAAACCACGGGCGGCGAAGTCGGTGGTTTGGCCGGCCAGCGAGGCGGTCTCGAGGCGGCGAGGCGGTTTCTGCCGGTGGAGGTGAGCGGCGCGCGCGTGGGGGAGAAGAGAGGGACTGACCGGTGGGGTCCACGGGTCAGGATTAAACTAATGAGGTTTTGTTTCAAACTTTGATGCTCTATAACTCCTAAACTAGACCAAATTAGGAAATGGTCCAAAAAGCAAAGTTGCTTAGAATTTTGTGAAGAACAAATAATCTTTAAGGCTTGAGTCCAAATTCTGCATAGAAAAAGAAATTTACTTATAATCAAATTTTCTAATGCAAGAAATCACATTTTAACCAGTTTTTCCAAGAAAGTGCTTTTCAACAAAGTTGTTTCTTTCATCAAGATCTACAACTTTGTTTTAAGGCACTAAGTCAGAAACAGAAAGCAAAACAAGGTTACACTAGAGACTATGCAAGGACTTAAGCACTCATTCAAACATATGCATATGAAATGATGAGATGCTATGCTTATGCTATGACAAATTATGCAGTTTAAGGAATGCTTAACACCTAGGGTGTTACAGCCCTCCCCTCCTTAAAAGAAATCTCGTCCCGAGATTTGGATTACGAACCATTTCTTATAAAAGTGTGGGTACACCTCCTTTAAATAGTCATCTGTCTCCCAGGTAGCATCCCGATCATCTTGCTCACTCCAAGATACCTTATATTGCTTCACGACTCTTCCGCGAGTTACTCTTTCTTTCTCATCGAGCACTCGATAAGGCTTCACCGAGTAGGTGAGGTCGGATTGCAACTTGATACGGGCTGGTTGTACCTCTTCTTCTGGTACTCGAAGACATTTCTTCAGTTGCGAGACATGGAACACTGGGAAAATAGCCTTTAAATGTTCTGGTAATTGCAATCAATAAGCCACTTCTCCCCTCCTTTGCACTATCCGATAGGGTCCCACAAATCTTGGTGCTAACTTCCTCTTAACTCCAAAATGTTTCACACCCTTCATTGGTGAAACCTTCAAATAGACATAATCACCCACGTTGAACTCAAGTGGTTTCCTTCGCTTATTAGCATAGCTTTTTTGACGCGATTGTGCAGACGCGATATGTTGCTGAATCGTTCTAACTTGTTCTTCTGCTTCTTTCACAAAGTCAATACCATAGTACCGACGTTCCCCTGGTTCTACCCAGTTTATCGGTGTTCTGCATCTTCTACCATACAGAGCTTCAAAAGGAGCCATCTGTATACTTTCTTGATAACCATTGTTGTAGGCAAACTCTACTAATGGTAACCATTTTTCCCAAGAACCTTTTGCTGATAAAACACAGGCTCTTAACATATCCTCTAGAACTTGATTCACTCTCTCTGTCTGCCCTGAGGTCTACGGATGATAAGCTGAGCTTCGGACTAAATCCGTGCCTAACTCCTTCTGCAACTTTTCCCAAAACGGTGCAGTAAACTGTGGTCCGCGATCAGAGACTATAACCTTTGGTACACCGTGCAGTCGCACAATCTGACTTATGTAGATCTCTGCATAATCTGGTGCTTTGTAGCTGGTCTTGACCGGAATAAAATGTGCGGTCTTTGTGAGACGATCCACAATTACCCAAATTGAATCATTACCCTTCTGAGTAGTGGGTAAACCAACGATAAAATCCATGCTTACTTCTTCCCACTTCCATTCTGGTATGGCTAATGGCTGAAGCATTCCAGCTGGTTTTAAATGAATAGCTTTTACTCGACAACATGTGTCACACCTTGCAACATAAGCAGCAATTTCTTTCTTCATTTTGGTCCACCAAAATCTCGGACGCAAATCTTGGTACATTTTTGTACTTCCAGGATGAATAGATAATTTGGACAAATGTGCTTCATCCATGATCCGACTCCTGAGTTCTCTATCCTTAGGCACCACTAAACGTTGGTGAAACCATAGAACTCCATTTTTGTCAACTCGGAAATGCTTATCGGCCTCTTTTTCATCCTTGAGCCTTTCCTTAATATGATAGATCCCTTTATCGGTTTTCTGGCCTTCTATAATTTGGTCAACTAACACATTGCACAACTCTAAATCATGTAGCACTGCAGCATGTGTTAAGCTGAACTCATCCTCTGGTAGAAGCTTCATAGCATTACAGTGTGATTTTTGGCTCAGAGCATCGGCCACAACATTCGCCTTGCCTGGATGATAGTGAATTTGAAGATTATAATCCTTAATCAATTCCAGCCATATTCTTTGCCTCATATTCAATTGTGCTTGCATGAAAATATATTTAAGACTCTTGTGGTCGGTGTACATATTGCAGACATTCCCAAGCAGATAGTGTCTCCAAATCTTCAAAGCATGTACAACGGCAGCTAATTCCAGATCGTGGGTTGGGTAATTCACTTCATGCTTTCGCAATTGCCGTGAAGCATAAGCAATCACTCTGTCGTCTTGCATGAGAACACAACCTAGGCCTACCTTTGACACAACACAAAAGACATCAAAGGGTTTCTCAACATCCGGTTGAGCTAAAATAGGAGCAGTGGTCAACAGCTTCCGCAAGGTACGGAAAGCAGTTTCGCACTTCTCTGTCCATTCAAATTTCTGATTCTTTTGCAACAAACTGGTCATTGGCTTTGCAATCTTGGAGAAGTCGGGAATAAATCGATGATAATATCCCGCTAAGCCCAAGAAACTACGAATCTCACCAACTGAAGTAGGAGCTTTCCAGTCCATGACTTCCTGTACTTTACTAGGATCAACTGAGATTCCTTCTTCCGACAAAATATGACCAAGAAAGTGTACTTTCCTCATCCAAAACTCGCACTTGTTGAATTTAGCATAGAGTTTTTGCTCCCTAAGTCTAGATAAGACAACTCTCAAATGTTCCTCATGATCTTCTGCATTTTCCGAGTAAACCAGAATATCGTCAATGAACACTACCACCAACTTGTCCAATTTTGGCATGAACACAGAATTCATCAAACTCATAAAATATGCTGAAGCATTGGTTAATCCAAAGGACATAACAAGATACTCATATAACTCGTATCTGGTTGAGAAAGCGGTATTTGGAATATCCTATGGTCTGATTCGAATCTGATGAGAACCTGACCACAAATCAATCTTGGAGAACACCTTGGCTCTTGATAACTGATCAAAATGGATGTCTATCCTAGGTAACGGATACTTGTTCTTAACAGTCACGGCATTGAGTGGACGATAATCCACACACATGCGCAAGGACTTATCCTTCTTTTTGACAAACAAAGCTGGGCAACCCCATTCTGATACACTAGGTTGAATGAATCCTTTGTCCAAGAGTTCCTTGATCTGGGTCTTGAGTTCTGCCAGCTCATTGGGCGGCATTCGATACGGTCTCCTAGAGATTGGTGCAGTTCCTAGTAACAACTCTATCACAAACTCCACTGCTCTCTTTGGTGGTAACCCTGGTAACTCATCTGGAAAAACGTCCGGAAAATCCCTAACAACTGGAATTCTAGAAAGGTCTTCTATAGCAAGAGTACAAGATAAGTCAACAAGATCGGCACCTCGAGGAAGAGATACGCGAAGCTTGTTACCTGTCCGATAATCAGATAAGGTAAGAGTTCTGTTTGCAGTGTCTAACACCGCATTCCACATGGTCATCCAACTCATGCCTAAGACTACATCCATACTTAGCCCTGGTAAAACCACTAGATTGGCTCCAAACTTATGCCCTCCAATATCAATGGTCACATTACACACCATCTGTCTAGATAACACGCTACTCCCCACGGAGCTCACGCGAAACCCATAATCCATTTCAGAGATTTCTTGATTATGCTTTTGTGCAAATGCCTTGCTCATGAAAGAATGCGATGATCCAGTATCAAATAAAATAACTGCAGGATAATGGTTTACGAGACACATACCGACAGTCACAGGTTCTCCTGCACGAGCTTCTTCTGCAGTCATATTATGCAGACACACTGGGTAATTAGCCTGCTGCTTCTTGGGATGTGGGCAATACCGTGCAAAGTGCCCATCTTGGTTGCAATTGAAGCACGGTCCCTGAACTATTGGCTTGGTCCCAGTTGAGCTGCCTTGTCCTGCTCGAGCCTGACTTGCTGCCACCTTGTATGGTCGTTGACCACGCTGAGCTTGCTGCTGTCCTTTCTTCTGAGGCGGCCTGAAATGAGCCCCAGGTGCTGGTGGTCGGTATTGAGAACGCTGGGCTGGTGGTCCTCTATACTGAGATGGTCCAGATTCCAGGGTCCTCTTCCTAGCCTTGCTTGCAGTATGCTTATTGTTGTGATTCTCCTGGATCAGGCAGTCACTGATGAAGTCATTGAAAACTGTGTGGGATGAATTACCCACTGATTTTCCCATTTATTATTCAGCCCTCTCTTAAAGCTAGCTATTTTCTTAGCATCGGTATCTACGAAGTCTGGTGCATAGCGAGATAAGGAATTGAACAAGTGATGATACTCAGTCACTGATCGAGTTCCTTATGTTAAACTCATGAATTCAGCCATCTTCATCTGAGTCAAGCCTGGCGGAATATAATGCCCACGAACAGCTTCCGCGAACATTCTCCAAGTGACAGGTGTACGGGCTGGATAAGTGGTACGGTGATGTCCCCACCAAATTCCGGCTGGCCCCTGTAGCTGATGTGCAGCATATTCTGCCTTCAACTCCTCTATAAGCCTGAGCAGTCGAAACTTCTGCTCTATTGTATGCAACCACTCTTCTGCTTCTAGAGGTTCTGTGGCTTCCTTGAAAATTGGCGGCCTTGTGTCCAGAAAATCCTTGAACGAGTTGTACTGATTCGGCTCAGGGCATTGATTGCCATGCGCCAAATTTTCTCGCAGAAGTGCCTCAATGTTGCGTTGGCTTCCCAAGAACTTAGCGAAGAGTTGCTGGGCCGTGGGTGGTGGAGGAGGTGGTGGATCACAGTTCTCCCTGTTACCATCATTACCACCACTACCACCCGCTCCACTGCGAGTCATCGTCATCTGCATGTAGTGATAGCAATAATCATTAAACGACGTTGCCAAAATTGCGGAGAACAATAAACCATGCCAACAGAACTTATTCAAAAAACGAATTCACCAAACAATTACAGAGGCATAATAAATTTCGATCCACAACGCATCATCACATGACAAAAAGTGCTCATCAAATATCATACAAAGGTCAACATAACATCCATAGGTGCCCATACATACGGGACTTTCAAAGGTTTTGCACCACACGCGCACAGGTCCATCCCACAACCTTACATCCACATGATAACCCCAAAAGATCAGCGCTAGGACATGAGACAAGATCACTACTCGCTAACACTAACTAGTCTACTCCCTAATGGCACCATCGTCATCATCGTCGTTGTCATCATCATCACTCGAGATGTTCGAAGAACCACTGGACAAAGCATGAGAATCCGGGTCCTCCTGAGGAAGGATAGGGTTCCTCTCATTCTCACGGCGATGAATCTTCTCATGTAGGCGATCATTGTAGTCCTGGAGATGATGAAGTTGCAGCTCCAAATCTCCCACCTGTAGCCTGAGAAGCCTGTTCTGCTCCGTCGCGCGCATACCCTCGAGACAAACACTACGTAGCGACTCCTCAGTCTCGGCCATGATGGTGGATAAGAAGGTCATCATACCCTACTGGTCACTAAGCTGTTGTGCCGTCTCCTGCTCCCTCTGACGAGCCTGGTCTCTCTCAACGGTCATGTGAGCTAGCTGAGTGGTAAGAAGGTCGACCTCTGTAGCATGCGCCTCCTGACCCTGGTGATGTGCAACTATCTCCTCACTAAGGATGTGGTCCAGGTGGTCGTAGCTACGTGACAGACACCCATAGGTAGCCATGAGTGCATCCATCGCACTCCCAGCTGGTCCTGCGCAGTGCTCACGCTCTGAAGAACTGGTCCCCAACACAGTGGCACCCGGCTGATGCCACACTGACTGGTATGGATCTGCTGTAGGGAAGACACCTGCTGTGGCCTGGGCAACTACCTCTGGATGATCCTCCATGATGTCCCGAAGAACAGTGTATGCAACTTGGTTGGCTCCATCCCAAGGAGTCCTGCCCTGAAGAGCAAACACCCTGCGGCACCACACATGATCCTGCGGATCACGGCTGGACACGTCCACCTCAACTGTGTACATGTAGCGATCCTCTGAAAACTGAACTCGATGCCACTCATACTGCGGCTCCTGGCCCTCCTGGTATCCGACTAAGTGTAGCACCCTCCACAAAAGAGTAGGCATGCCGAACTCCTCCAGAAAATCCTCGGATCCTCCTCGGTCCAAGGTCCCAGCATGTAATTGGGCCTCCTGCCTCCAGTCGACTTACGGGCGGTATGCTTGGTGCGGGCCATCTGAAAGAAGTGTATCCACATAGTTTTTAATTAGTTGAGAACAACTTTTATTTAAGAAACAGGACGGATAACATAATGAAGGAAGTAAGATTAATGCATAGTTGTATGATCATGATGCATGTGCGTAACATACGTCCTCACTGTCTAACAATCTAACGGCTAGACGGTGGCAGACAACGTTCACTCATAGCGTTAACTAGCATACTATACATTCGCAAGTTAGCGTACCTGCAGAAAATCCATTTCAGCCCTACCCACAGTATGAATATCATGCATTGCTGATATTTAAATCCAATACTAACTTAGGCGCATACCCCGTATACACGTAAGCAGTATATGCACCCTTCAGAAAAATATTACTCCCACAACCAATACTTCCATATATACTTGTGTGCAAGAGGTATATATGTCAGTACCATTTAAGCACTCCCCTAGATTGGCGGTTGTCCAATCATGCTCTCACAACTCACTTATTACCTTGGCGTAGAGGCAATTGATCCATACATTACTATTCTGAGGAATAGCACCCATACAATTTCACCCTTGCCGTATGGACGACAGAAATAACAGAGTTTAAATATGATGCACAACCCCCAAGTTAGTACTTAAATAGCCACCTAAATTCCTATTGGGCATAAGGACCTGGTCACTGGCACACCTTAGCTTTAATTCTTATGATTTTCCAAATCCAAATATAACCATAAGTTGGCAAATACAACTTTATTCTTTGCAAAATACTATTTTAAAATATACCTATGAACAGCAACACTGAACTTGCTTCGATGCCAGCTGTGACAGAACCGACCAATTTGCACCAGATTAAGCACTGAAGACCTCCGTTCACGCAGAAATCATCGAGTACTTAAGCTCGTACAAACCCGGTAGTCCAGAAATCTCGAAGGATTTCAAATCATTCAACGACATCCAGCCAAGATCGTACTCATTCAGCGAACATGCTCACAGGTTACATCACAGTTGCATAAAGATCAAATTACATTGGAGTACGAAATAATATTACAAACCATAGTTTGATAGTAGTAGCGGAAGCAACATAGTCTTTAAAACATAAGGTTGGATTGTTCATAAATATGGTGCCATCAGTTGACCGGGTCCACAAAAGCAACAGATGAGATAAGTATTGACCATGCCCTTGGTCTAGTCATCACCTGTTACCGGGTACAAGCAGTTCTCGCAGTAGTCATAAAAGCACTGGCCATCTGCAACAACAAGGGAAATAAACCCTGAGTACGAGAAGGTACTCAGCTAGACTTACCCGACAAAATCAGAAATAATGAGACACCAAGGATCATGTAGGCTATATAAGTGGGGTTGGCTGTACATACTCCTTTGCATGAAAGCTTTAGTAATAAAACTCAGTTTCAGATGTTGGCAATTGCTTTTAGTCATTAACTCTACCTTACTAGATTTGCACCTGTACTAAACAAGCACTTGCTAATTAATCAATCAAGAGTGACTATTTCATCAATAGCCTTTCAGATTCCATAACCATTTTAGTTCCATAAGTTCTACGGGAGATGATCTAAATTCAACTGCTCATTGTCCAGGAGCGATGGCGATTATAATCGATTCCTACCCAGCTGGGGATAAAATGTCTCACACTCGCCCGGCACATTCCGGCTACGGCAGTCGTAAGCTACCAGTCAGGAGATTCTAGAACACAACGCGCAGGATGGCCATGGGCCCTTCTACACCGGGGGTTATCTCAGTGCCAGGTCGCTCAATCTATAACTGCCCACGGTCATGCCAGGTCGATCAGGCCCTGCCTGCCCTCGGACCATGCCAGGTCGATCAGAATAGTTGCCCACGGTACAGCTGAGGCCCTGGGTGTTAGGCATCAACATCTCCATCACCGGCTCGAACAACCTTACTCGGCTTCACGGGAGATACTCAGACCTACTCCATTAAGTGATTGACGCGTTCAATTTGACTGAACTTACATTCCCGAACGGGTCCTAGGTGACACAGACGGGAGCCTACTAGCACACAGAACCCATGTCCTGCTGCTCTTACATCCCGCCTCCATCTCAGATTAATTATCACATGGTTATGTCATGATAGCACACGCTAAACATGATCAGTATCCACCTATTGCGGGAGACAGGAAATCACCCGACTTTTACCGTCTAAGCAGGGCTAAGCATATAACGAGCCTAGACCTAAACAGGGATATCAAGATATATTGCAGGTGGACAAGGATAAGTAATAATGCATCAACGGTAGCAATCAATTCCTATAACCTAATGCAACATCCATCATCAGGTTAATTGTAAAGCATTTGCAAACCGCAGGAGTTAGAATGCTCCGGGGCTTGCCTTTCTCAAAGTCCGAAGGACGGTGATCGCGGCACTTGGGTAGCTCGTTGGCGTTGGTCCTCCGGCTTCCTCTGTCAGGTTCTCCTCCGGACTAGGCTCTTCCAGTGCCGACTGGGTCTGGATCTCCTCCGCTGATCCTGTATCATGCATAACATGAATAAATAACGCGAATGCATGCGGGATGCATGGGGATGCAACATGGAACAAGGCATTCCAGGAGGTAAGCACATGTCATCTACTGCTACTCAACTGCTTAACCTCCCATATTCAACTTGTTAAGCTATGTTGTCACCACATCAAAGTATACTTAATGAGTTTATTACCCTCTAATTACTTGCTGAAATAAATCTAATTAAACTAGCCTATAACAGCAACCCATCCTAGATAGCTTCAGAAAAAATCTATAGAAATTACTGGAAGTTAACAATATGTAATCTAGTCCCTGGTCCAAATGTCATCCCATTTGGACTTAAACTCCATTCTCTATGAAAAAGACAAATTCTATCATGGAAAGGTGCTTTGAGCTACACACCCTAGAAAAAATTTCAAACAACAGATTTCTTATTTTTCTACTGAACTTCCTAGCACAAGAGCAGTGTGCATAAATTCTCAGGTTCATATTCCTCATATTCTAATTACTGCAAAATAAACAAGGAAACAACATTTAACCATTTTAAAAGCAACTGCTAAAATAATTCACAGAACAACCTTATATTATATTTTTTCCTGAAACTATATATCCATACAAACCTAACAAAACTGGAATCACATTTTTCTGACTTATACATAATTAGTTATGCATTTTCCAAGTTATCAGCACTTTTCTAATTTAAATAGATCTACACATAAAAGTATCACCAAAAATGCATTCAACATTTTTCACAGATAGATCTAAACATGCAGAGCACAACAAAACTTGTTTCACCAGATTTGGACTTAAAATGAGCCTTGAACACATTTTAGAAGCCTTTAAACCATTTGTGCAAAAACTGGGTTAAAGAAAAACTAAATCTAAAACACTACGGATACCCAACGTAACTCAGCCGAGGCCTAACAAAACTGTTATGCACACCCGGCACTTTTGAGCCTCGCTGCACACAGACTTCCCTTTTCTCTCGTACTCTCTTTCTTTCTCTGTCGGCGAGGCCCACTAGATAGGCGACCAAGTTACTGAGGCCAGGCTCGGTAGGTTACCCCGCGAGGCCAGGCTCGGCAGTCAACGTCGGACATTGGCGCCGTCGCTGTTGACCGGCCCTAGCTCACCGGCGGCGGGGCTTTCGGTGACGCCGAGGCCAGCACTGGACGCGGGTTTGCGAGGCAAACACGACTGACTGACTCACCAAGCCAGAGGGATACCGGAGCAAGCTCGACGGCAGCCATGGCGGAGCGGCGGCTCTGCGACGCGACGGCGAAGCTCATCCCAGTGAGGTTGAGGCCCGGTGAGACTAGCACTAGCTTAAGCAAGTCCTAAGCGACCTATTGAGGCGACTTTCGAGCCTCGGCAACCTCGGCATTGCTCGAAGCTATGCACAGCGGCGGTCCGCGGCGGACATGGCCATGACAAGGCTCGGTTTCGGTCGAAACAAGGCGAAAGAGAGGTTTCCAACTAAACTTAGGCAACTACGGTGGTAGAGAAGACTAGAACAGGGCTCGATTCGAAGATGGCCGAAGATGGCTCGGTTTCCAACTACGATGGTTTGGCCGAAGATGGCCGGACCACGGTTTGGGTCATGGCGGCGGCCATGGCGAGAGCTTGAGGTTGGCTCCCGCTGTTCCGGCGGCTAGAAAGGGATAGAGAAGAAACCAACCCTTGCCGGAGAAAAAGGAGATCAGGGCGGAGAGACTGGCGTAAGGAATTGGACGGCGACGCATGGTGGAGCGAGTAATCGCTCGCCGGAGTACGGCGGGCGGCGGCGGCGCTTTGCTCTGGTGAAGATGGGGTGGAGTGGAGCGAGGGAGAGAGCGAGCGAGTGAGTGAGCGTGCGAAGCACGAGCGCAGAGCGGAGAGGATGCAAATGAGCAGGAGGGTGCAGGTGCGTTGCACCTAGCCAGTTCCCGTCGCGGAGGAGCTCCCGACCGGTGCGGCAGCGTCAGGCATCGCGCGACACGCGGCGGGCGAGGACGCGGTGCATGGAGCGACGTGGCGCTTGCTGCGCAAACCACGGGCGACGAAGTCGGTGGTTTGCCCGGCCGGCGAGGCGGTCTCGCGACGGTGAGGCAGTTTCTGCTGGTGGAGGTGAGCGGCGCGCGCGCGTGGGGAAGAGAGGGACTGACCAGTGGGGTCCACGGGTCAGGATTAAACTAATGAGGTTTTGTTTCAAACTTTGATGCTCTATAACTCCTAAACTAGACTGAATTAGGAAATGGTCCAAAAAGCAAAGTTGCTTAGAATTTTGTAAAGAACAAATCATCTTTAAGGCTCAAGTCCAAATTCTGCTTAGAAAAAGAAATTTACTTCTCATCAAATTTTCTAATGCAAGAAATCACATTTTAACAACTTTTTCTGAGAAAGTGCTTTTAAACAAAGTTGTTTCTTTCATCAAGATCTACAACTTTGTTTTAAGGCACTAAGTCAGAAACAAAAAGCAAAACAAGGTTACACTAGAGACTATGCAAGGACTTAAGCACTCATTCAAACATATGCATATGAAATGATGAGATGCTATGCTTATGCTATGACAAATTATGCAGTTTAAGGAATGCTTAACACCTAGGGTGTTACACTCCCGCTCTAATAAGGTATGTCTCAAGCCTACCCTTTACATTCAGTTCTTAAATTCTATATCTTTTGAATGCTATATGCCTGCCTAAGTATCCATTTCATGAATAATATTGATAAAATCTGCTTAAACAAGTTGAAACCTGAATAAGATTTGAAATATGTCATGCAAATGCTATTGTTATGGTTTGAATAACTAGTCTTATCTATGTTGTAGCTTTTGTGGGTTGCATATGCTTAAACTAAAATCATGCTTAGTAAATAAAGTTAGTAAGAAATGGAGTAATTCTTTAAACTTGTTAAGGTGAAATTAGGACCTAATCTGGAGGATTTCTTTTGAAAAATTATGAAAACCTTGCTAAAAGTTCCTCCTGGATTTTTATCCCATCCCACCACCAGCCAAATATTTGCTAGTCATTAGTCAAAACCACAAAGAGCTTTGTTTGTGTTGAGCTTTGTTAGGCCACATAGATCTTAGTAGAGAAGCTTATCATATCTTGAAGGACCGAGAAGCACTCAGAAAGCGACCAGAGGGGGGGGTGAATGGGAGCTTCAATTTTTCCTTACGGAAGCTAGTAGCCACTGTCCCAAGAATCAACCCCAGAAGCAGACCCTAGAGCTTGCTAATGTCCACGACCCTAGATGTAGGGTGGATGCTTCCAAGAAGCACAGCGAGATACTACACAACTCTAGAAAGCCAACGCAAAAGATGGAAATCAAAACCGTCAATGAACGAGCGAACCGCGGACGAAACCGTGCGAAAACAGTCGCATCAGATGCTGCCTGCGTCCGATGCCTGACCACTGGACGCGTCCGATGTGAAAACTGCCTCTCGGGAACCTTACTGTTCCACCATCGGACGCTGTGAACAGTGAACAGCCAGCGTCCGATGCTTTGGCTCTGGCGCGTCCGATGCCTAGCGTCCGATGCCACTACAACCGCTATGAAAGTGACACGCATCACCGGAGCGTCCGACGCTTAGAACCCTAGCGTCCGATGCTCCCGTGTCAGCGTCCGATGCCCTCGAAAACTGTGCAGTTCTTTGATGATTCAACCCGATTTCCTCTGAATCAAAAGCTCTAGGCCTGGGATTTGATCTGAGGGATCACAAGGATGTTAGTGAGCTATCTTTAAGAGATCATGGCTCGAACCTAACTCCAAATCGGTGAATCAGGAAATTTCGGGGCAAGGAAGTAAGAACACGATCCAGAACGAAAATTGATCGATCTCCTAGATCGTGAGGTTAGAGGTTAATTCCTTTGGTGGAAAGAAGTGCCTCATGATCTAGGACAACTTGGTTCAAACGGTTTTGCAAAAGATGAACCAAACAAAGAGATCAAGCGACGGGAAAATCATGGAGAAAAAAGGATTCCGCGAAGAACACGAATGAAACGCGAATCGCAACCACGATCTTGCAGCCAAAGCGCAAACACACGCTATGACAAGGAGGTTATGACCTCCTTTCCTCAAAATCAACAGTACACAGAGGTGAGTCTCTCTGCGGATCTCAGCTAGCTACAGCAGGGAATGGGAGAGCAGGAAACCCTAAGTGCGAAAGAGCAAATGACTGAGATACAGGGAGGAGGGTGTCTCCCTGACTACTTATCCTATTCTAGACTAAGTCTATTTCCTACTCTACCCCTCTCTATTCTAATTACAGAGCAAACCAGCTAAACCCTAGGGTTATTCTGGACCAACTCGGGTGGTAGGTAGATCCGACGGCCACGCCCGCACAAGTCGTCCGCGTTTCCTCCACGCAACCTTCCTATTGCCGCCACGTGCCGCCCTCGCTCTGCACCCCCGGTTTTGTGGCCCAAACTGGGAAACCAGCCTTTTTCCAGCTATCCCCCGGTTTTGAGTCCCAAACCGGGAAACCAGCCCACCAGCATCTGAGTTTTGAGGCCAAACTCAGCAAAACCTCAGCGCCCAGGTTTTGAGGCCCAAACCTGGAAACCGTCCTCAGCCCGAGTTTTGTGTCCAAACTCGGAAACCGTCCTCGCCCAGGTTTTGAGGCTCAAACCTAGAAACCGTTCATCTGATGGTTTTTCCCTGGCTCTACCACCAAACCGAAGTTGTGGAGGGGATGCACCGCCCGTGCACCCCGTCCACCGACACGTGTCCCCAAGTCCTCGACCCGAGCAACACCGTGCCCCGCAAGTCTCCGCTAGTCGCTGTCCTAGGCTGCCAGCCACCGCAGCTGATCCTCAGGCACTCCGGTCCCATAGTCCAAGCCTCACGTCCGCCCTTCACTGCTCGATCCATCGCCATGGCACATCCACCGCACGGCACGCCCATCCTTCATCGCACCCAGTCCATCGGCATGGCACGTCTCAACTTGACCTTCACCTTGCCCTCGATCACTGTCTCCGTGCTCGACACCTGCACAACACAAGCCAAAGAACATGCGATCAAACCCATTGACAATCACTCATCACTTAGAGACTTGGCATACACCCATGTATCGGCAATCTCCCCCTTGATGAGTGCATTGTCAACTACTCACACAAATCATAATGAGAGAAAGAGAAAATAAGGAAGAAGGAGAAGAAGAGAACTCGACCAAATGACCCAAAAGCATAGCAAAGCCGAAGAAGGTCAAGTGGAAGAAGCAAAAACTTGGTCCCCAAAGACATGGGCAACGGCTCGACGCAACCAAGCAAAGCAAAGCTAGCCCTCAAGAAGAGGTAGAATAGGCTCAACACCGCTAGCAAAATACCAATTGAAAGACAGAGCTAAAAATGGCAAAATGCTAGTCCCTCAAGATAGAGGCACAAAGGCTCAACACAACTAGCATGAAAACCACTCCGAACCAATTGAAAAACAACTGAAAGGTCTCCGAACCAATCAAAATCAACCTTGACGCCAAATGAGGAAAATGTTTGCTAGTCCCTCAAGACAGAGGCAACGGCTCAACACAACTAGCAAACTCCCCTCGACAAGTGCAAGCAACCCGGGACTCCCCCTTAGTTGAACGCCAGGAGACATATGATTTGCAAAAACTCTCCCCCTTAGTTGAAAATGCACTTATCAAGCACAAACTCTTCCCTTGAGCCAACACAACTCCCCCTTCCAAAATGCATATGAAGTCAGAAATGCAAGTTAGCAGCTTCAGGCATATAATCAAAAGAGTGCAAAAATGCTCTAGTCGGTATAGCTCCAATGACACAACTAAGCACTCAAATAGCGAAGGCTCAAACTGCGGATACATGGGTGTATGCCGGGTCTCTGAGTGATGAGTGATTGTCAACGGGTATGATGCGCATGTTCTTTGGCTTGTGTTGTGCAGGTGTCGAGCACAGAGACAGTGATCAAGGGTAGGTGAAGGTCAAGTTGAGCCGTGCCGCGCCGATGGACTGGGCGCGATGAAGGATGGGCGTGCCGTGCGGCGGACGTGCCATGCCGATGTATCGTACAGCGAAGGGCGGACGGGAGGCTTGGACTGAGGGACCGGAGTACCTGAGGATCAGCTGTGGAGGCTGGCAGCCTGTGACGATGACAAGTGAAGAAGTGCGGTCATGTGTTGCTCGCGTCGAGGACCTGGGAACACGTGTCGGTGGACGGGGTGCACGGGTGGTGCATCCCCTCTATGACGTCGGTTTGTTGGTAGAGCCAGGGAAAAACCAACGGGTGGACGGTTTCCAGGTTTGGGCCTCAAAACCTGGGTGCTGGGTTTCCAGGTTGAGCCACAAAACCTGGGCGCGACGGTTTCCAGGTTGAGCCTCAAAACCTGGGCGTGGGCCGGTTTCCGAGTTTGGGCCTCAAAACTCGGGCACCGCGGGTTTCCGAGTTTGGGCCACAAAACTCGGGCTGGAGGCTGGTTTCCCGGTTTGGGCCTCAAAACCGGGGGCTGATGGAAAAGGCTGGTTTCCCGGTTTGGGCCACAAAACCGGGGGTGCAGAGCGAGGGCGGCACGTGGCGGCTATCCGGAGGTTGCGTCGAGGCAACGCTTCGGCCAGTGCGGGCGTGGCCGTTCGATCCACCTACCACTCGGGTGGACCAGATTAGCCTTACGGTTTTCCTGGCCCGCTCTGTAATTAGAGTAGGGAGGGGTAGAATAGGAAATAGGCTTAGGCTAGGTTAGTATAAGTAGTCTAGGGGAGACACCCTCCTCCCCATCTCAGTTAGTTGCTTTCATTTGCTAGGGTTTCCTGCTCCCCTGTTCCCTGCTTTAGCTAGTTGAGATCCGCAGAGAGACTCCACTCTGTGTACTGTTGATTTGAGGTAGTGAGGCCGTATCCTCACCTTGGAGCACTGATCGATGTCCTGATTTGCGTCCTTGATTCGAGTTCGTGGCTGTGATTCGCGTTTTGTTCGTGTTCTTCGCGGAATCCTTTTTGTGCACGTTTTTCCCGTCGCTTGATCTTTTTGCTCGGTTCATCTTTTGCAAAACCGTTTGAACCAAGTTATTCTAGATCGTGAGGCACTTCTTTCCACCGAAGGAATCATCCTCTAACCTCACGGTCTAGGAGATCAATCGATTTTTTGGTTCGGGTCACTTTTTCTCCTTTCTCCCGAAATTCTTCAATTCACCGATTTGGAGTTAGGTTCGAGCCATGATCTCTTAGAGATAGCTCACTATACTCCTTGTGACTTCACTCACCAAGTTTGATCCCTAGAGGAATTATTTTGGGTGAGTTCTAGTCGAATCGGTGGAAGAACAGAGGGGCGTCGGGGTGACCGGACGCTGGTCGCGAAGTGACCGGACGCTGTCCAGTGCGTCCGGTCGTTGAGCGTTCAGCGCTGTGCACGGTTTTGGCTCGACCGGACGCTCAGTTCAGAAACTGACCGGACGCGCCTGCTGCACTGTTCACTGCTCGTGTTAGCTTTCGACCGGACGCTGTGAAGTGACCGGACGCTGAGTACCCGTGCGTCCGGTCCAACACAGAGAGGTCCAAATCTCTGTTTTGGTCGACCGGACGCGTCCGGTCACCGCTGACCGGACGCAGGCAGAGTCCGGTCGTGCCTGCTGCAACGCGTTTCCGTCCGTTGCTTGCTCGTTCGTTGACGGATTCAAGTTCCGTCTTTTCGGTTGGCTTTCTAGGGTTGTCTAGTGTCCCGCTGTGCTTCGAGGAAGCATCCACCCTACATCTAGGGTCGTGGACATTAGCAAGCCCTAGGGTTCGTTTTTCGGGTTGATTTTGGGACAGTGGCATCTAGTTTCCGAAAGGAAATTTTGAAGCTCCCATTCACCCCCCCCTCTGGTCGCTTTCGGGTAGCTTCTCGGTCCTTCACAAACTGATCACAGATACAAAATATGAAGCATATGAGCAAGTGAGCAGTTTTTTGCCAAAAAGATAGTCACCATCAAAATAGCACTACACATGTATAGGTAGGAATCCAAACAAGTGCTAAACATGTATACAAGGTGAACTACCCCTAGCAAAGTGCAATCATCATGCATAGGAAAGAAGCATATACTTGTGATTTCATTTTTATATCGGAGTTGCAGCGGTAAAAATTCACAAGTTCAACTATTTAGCATGTGATTGCGAGAGGTTGAAAGCTTGTCATTGCCTAACTTTTCAACCGAGCGAAGCCTATGCCAAAGCAATCAGAAGCTTAAAGCTACGGTTTCGGTCATACACTACACGGCTCAAGTTTAACTCAAGGTGCAATGAGAAACAGTCTCGATACCGTGAGGTGCTGGCAAGCAATCCCATCTCGATCTTTTCAATTCACTAAAACTTGGTTCAAATTTTAAACATGATATGAACAGACCAAGCAAGTGAATGACTCAGAACTAGAGACATAGCAACCCAGCATATATGAAAAGCAGGAATGGACTCAACACACTCTACACATGCTAGTTGCATATCTCAATGGTGAACATTTTCAGAATTTATATACATTAAGCAAATTCACCATTCAAAAATAGCTCAGCTCATAACATGTACTAATGATCAGAAAGAGCATAAGCTACAAGTATCAACATAAGCATCGGAGCATACTAAACAGAGCATAGTTACATTCTAGTGATTATAAACATGAAGCCCAGAATGTAAATGCGTATGCTAGAATGCAACAAAAAAGAAGATCAAAGTAACAGAGTCAGATTAGGAAACAACTCAAAATGCTTCCCCCATCTAAAAGGGGAAACACACACCAAGCTCACCCCTCAACCTATTAAAGGTTGATTCGTCTAAAGGCTTGGTGAATATATCAGCCATTTGGTGATGAGTATCGACATGGCGAAGGTCGATTTCACCCTTCTCCTGGTGGTCTCGCAAGAAATGAAAGCGCACATCAATGTGTTTGGTTTTTGAGTGAAGCACGGGGTTCTTAGCAATGCTAATAGCACTCGTGCTGTCACAAAGCAAAGGCACTCGAGAAAACTCAAACCAAAATCACGCAAAGTGGCCATCATCCAGAGTAACTAGGAACAGCAGCTAGCCGCAGCAACATACTCAGCCTCCGTGGTAGACTGGGTGACACTAGACTGCTTGCGAGAAGACCACGAAACAAGAGAAGATCCAATAAATTGGCAAGTCCCAGAAGTGGACTTGCGCTCAATGCGACAACCAGCAAAATCGGCATCGGAATAACCGCAAAGCGAGAGGGTGGAGGAAGCAGAATACCAAATCCCGAACTCAGGTGTGAAATGGAGGTACCTAAAGATGCGCTTCACCGCTTGACGGTGAGAAGTGTGCGGCGACGCCTGAAAGCGCGCGCACAGACACACCGCGAACTGAGTGTCCGGGCGTGTCGCCGTCAGGTAGAGTAGCGACCCGGTCATGCTGCGGTACACCTTCTGGTCCACTGCTTCTCCATCCACATCCGCATCCAGGGCAGTCGTCATCGACATGGGTGTTGGAAGAGGCTTGGCCTCACCCATATCGTACCACTTCAGCATGTCCTTCGTGTACTTGCCCTGGTGCACAAACGTCCCCTCCCGGGATTGCTTAATTTGCAACCCGAGAAAGAATGTTAGCTCGCCCATCATGCTCATCTCGAACTCCCTGCTCATAGTATCTGCAAACTTGGCAACCAAAGCGTGAGAAGAACCACCAAAAATGATATCATCCACGTAAATCTGGACCAAGAGCGTGTCTTTGCCTTGCCGGAGGAGAAAGAGCGTCTTATCTACACATCCCATTTTAAAACCCTTAGCAAGCAAAAAGGTTTTTAACCTATCATACCAGGCTCTAGGGGCTTGTTTCAAACCATATAAGGCTTTGTGAAGTTTAAAGACATGGTTTGGAAACTTGGGATTTTCAAAACCGAGGGGTTGCTCAACATAAACCTCCTCCTCTACGTAGCCGTTTAAGAAGGCACTCTTGACATCCACTTGAAAAAGTTTGAAACCTTTGGATGCAGCAAAAGCCAAGAGTATCCTAATAGCCTCCAAACGAGCTACAGGAGCAAACGTCTCCTTATAATCTATCCCCTCCTTCTGACTATAGCCTTTCGCTACAAGCCGGGCCTTGTTTCTAACAACGTGGCCATCCTCTCCTTGCTTGTTTTTGAAAACCCATTTTGTCCCAATAGGCTTACAGTCAGGTGGAGGTGGAACTAGAACCCAAACTCGATTTCGCTCAAAGTTTTCTAACTCCTCATGCATGGCATTGACCCAATCCGGATCCGTCAAAGCATGTCCAACATCTCGGGGCTCAAAATTAGCAACAAAAGCAGAGTGAGCGAAGTGAGAGATGTGCTATGACCTAGAGCGAGTGACTCGCTCGCCGATGTCGCCGATCATCTGCTGAGGGGGGTGCTGGCGCTAGATGTGTCGTGGCGCCTCCCGGGATGAAGTGACCTCCCCCTCAACAGCAGCTGGTTCCACCCCGGGTACAAAAGGTACCGCATGAGGTGGAGGATCCCACGGCCCCCAGGAAGAAGTGGTGTCGGGGCCATGAGTCGTCGTCAAGGTCGCTCTTTGCGGCGCGGCAGGTGGAGGGGGTGCTGGATCATCCATACCTTCAGCCCCCTCGTCATCGACATCAAAAAGAGGCTCTCCAACCTCATGATCACCTGCAAGCTCAAAACGAGAAGAAGGAGAAACAAGAGTCTCGTCTAAGGTGACATCTGATGTCTCCATGACTCGGTTAGTATCAAGGTTAAGTACACGATATGCTCTAGTGTGAGTGCCATAACCCAAAAATACCCCGTCAGAAGATCGAGACTCAAACTTGTCCAGGTTGCCCTTTTTCAAAATAAAACAGTGGCAACCGAAGACTCTAAAATAACTCACCTTGGGCTGGCGACCAAAATGCAACTCATAAGAAGTCTTCTTCAAAAAGGCTCTCAGAAAAATGCGATTTGAAATGTAGGATGCAGAGTTCATAGCTTCGGCTCAATAGCGCCTGGGAGTCCTATGCTCATCGAGTATCGTCCTGGCCATCTCAACAAGGGTCCGATTCTTCCTATCTACAACACCATTTTGGGGCGGTGTGTAGGGGGAAGAAAACTAATGCTCCAAACCAAAGCGGTTACAAAACTTCTCAAAATCCGAATTTTTGAATTCGGAACCATTATCACTTCTAATAGCTCGCATCGAGTTCAAAGGGAACTCGTTCTGAAGACGCAAAATCAGATTGCGAGCGAAGGACAAAGTCTCAGTCTTCTCAGTCAAAAAGAAGACCCACGAATACCTAGAAAAGTCATCAACAACAAACAAAACATACCACTTGCCACCAACCGAGCTCACCCGAGCCGGACCAACAAGGTCCATATGTAAAAGCTCTCCAGGGTGCGAGGTCATGACCTTAGTCACTAGATGGTGGGGAGCGGCAACCATCTTCCCATGTCTACAAGAATGGCAAACTAGATCCTTCTCCATCGAAAGCTTGGGCAATCCTCGGATTAGGCCAAGTGAGCTAAGTCTTGCAAGCAAGTCGATGCTTAAATGACCGAGCCTCCTATGCCACTTCCAAAGATCGGAGGAAGAAGGACTAGCCAAAAGACAGCGAGAAGAACCAAACGACTCCGAGAAATTCGCACGAAAGACTTTCCCAAAGGGCGAAATCAGACATACAAGATCACCTTGAGGATCTAAGATGCGACTAAGGTTCGGTTTAAAACGAATCTCGTAGTCATCATCAAAAAGTTGCGAAACAGAGAGCAAGTTAAAATGCAGGTTAGAAACAAGAGCAACATCGCGCAACACAAAGTGCTCATTAACCCGCACCGATCCGCGAGACAACACCTTACCTTTACTATTGTCGCCGAAGGTTATGTACTCCTTTCCGGCAAGAGGGCTAAGGCTGGAGAACCACTTGGCGTTTCCGGTCATGTGCCTCGAGCAACCGGAATCCACCAACCAAATGTCCTCCAACCATTTTACCTACATCAATAAAAAGACATAGGGTGAGCATACGGTCCAACACTGGGGTTAGTGAAGTAAGGAGAATACCAGTGTTGGGCCGGCTGTACAAAAGAACGGTTAGCAGAAAAACCATTCCTAGACTGTCTACGGGGGTAGCGATCACCACGCACAGGAAAACGTGGTCCGCTAGGGAAGAAGCGCTCACCGCGATACTCAAACTGTGGTGGGGGACAGCGCTCAACTACAAAGCCTCCGTCACAGGGTCCAAAACCTGCAACTGCAGGCTACCGCCGGGCACGCTCTCTACGAGGCCTACGCCTTGGCACTTGAGGCTCTGGACCTCTAGGCCTGGCCTCTCTCCTCGGAGCTCTCCTCTCCCTAGGCCTGGGAACTTGACCTCCAGTCCTAGCAGCTCTCCTCTAGACATTCGGCCCATGCCCACCATGGAAAGGGTGGTACAAGTCCGGGTTGTCCATCTCCCGAGCACGGCGCGCCTCTCGCTTGCGCCGAAAGCAGAACTCACTCAAGTGACCATCCCTCCCACAGAAATCACACTGGTACCTCACCGCACGCACAGGGGGTTGTTGGTACGCAGGACTGGGGGTATGGGTCACTTTGCCCTTCTATGGCAAGCACTCCTGCTGGATGGGTGGCATTGTGTCAAGCTTGTTCTTGAGGTGGTTTGGCTTGGGTGCCCATACTTGGTTCTTGGGTGGAGCTCTCGGGGGTTCCTCAAACACCCCGTCCTTGGTGGTAGGCTTGGTAGGCTCTTTGAGTGGAAGCTTGGTCAGTTTGGGAGCAGTGGTGGAGTTGGGCTTCTCACTCAGGTTCAGACCACTAGTCTCACCAATCTTCCCAAAGGCAGAAAGATCAACACCCGGAGCAAAACCTACACCTGGACCACCAGCAGCTCGCTTGAATTGGGAGATCATCATCCCGAGCTGCGGCTCCCCACAAGAGACCCATGACAAGATGGTCTGAAGGTATGTGTTTTTCTCCTCGGTTTTCATCTTGCCATGCTTCACATTGGCAATCTCCATCTCCAGGCCCTCACACAAAGCACACCTCATGACACAAGTGCTATCCGAGTTGGCCTTCTCTAAAGACTCAATCTTGGCATTCTTCTCTGCCAACTCGGATTGCAAGACAGGACAAGTCTTGCACGCACCCAGCAGGGAAGGTCTAGCCTTCAGCTCATCCAGCTCTCCTACCAACGCAGCATACTTACCTCTCAAAGTGAGAAGGTCAGTCATGTGCGTGGTGCACGACTCGCACTCAACCTCCTCCGACACGACCACGGTGGACTTGGCAAACTCAAGCTCCCTCACCATGTCCTCCCACTTCTGCCTAAACTCCTTGCGCTCTCTCGCAGCACGCCTAAGCAACTTATATTGGCTAAGGAGGGCAGCAGTAAGCTTCTCAACCTCGGAAGAAAGCTCGTCGTAGGTGAGAGATACCTGGGAGGTGTCGTCGTCGTTGTCATCCCAAGGCGTGTGCTCCAGCTCGCCTCCGAACTCATCCCCGAGCGCCATGGTGCAGAGGCCTCCGTTGTCGGCGAAGAAGCAGAGACCGTTGAGCTGGTCCTCGATCTTCTTCATCTTCCCGGAATCGTCATCGCTTGAGGAAGTGGATTCGTCATCCGAGGCGTCGACATCGCTGAGCGTGGCGAAGAACGCACGCTGCTCAGCCTGGGCCTTCTCCAAATACTTCTTCTTGATGTACTCTTTGTCGAAGCCGCCCCTCTTCTTATGCCTTGGGGGAACGTGCTTCTCCTTGCGCTTGGAGTCGTACTTGTGCCCATGATCGCCCTTCCTCGAATGCTTGTTCTTCTTGGGGCAGTTGGCGATGAAGTGGTCGGGGTCGTCGCACTCGTAGCAGCCCGAGCGTCCTCCTCCGCGGCGACGGTTCATGCGGTTGTTGTGGAACCGCGAGAACCGGTTGGCAAGCAAAGCCAGCTCGTCGTCTCCCAAAGACTCCAGCTGGTCCTCTGTGATAGAAAAGAGTGAAGAAAGAGCAAACCTAGCAGAGGGGTTACCGGAAGAGCCAGAAACCAAAGCCATAGTCGGGCCAGAAGGATTCGCATAAGAAGCCCTCGACATGGCGTCAATCTCACTGGACTTGAGCTTACTAAAGACCTCGTCGCATGTGAGGGTCTCATAGTTAGGAGATTCGATGATCGCCTGAACCTTGGAATCCCACACCGACCGATCAAGAGTGTGCAAAAGCTTCAAAGCACGCTCATGATCGTCAAAAGGCAACTGCTCCTTGTTAGCCCTCATCCTGTTGACAATCACCTAAAAGCGAGCGAATAAACTTTCTATGCTCTCGCCAGGCTAATGTCGAAAGTTCTCATACTCACGCTTGAACGACTTGTAGTGTCGGGTTTTGACTTGAGAGGTGCCCTCATGGAAACGCATGAGGGTGTCCCAGATCTCCCGAGCCGTAGCGAGGTGAGAAACACAATCAAACTCACCCATGCTCAAACAAGAAAAGAGAGCATTATGGGCTCGGCTATTGGCATCGTGCTCATTGATCTGTTGCTGAGTGACACGAGCAGCCAAGACCACGTAATCAGTAGAGTTGCAAATATCCCAAATAGAAGCACCCAAACTCTGCAGATAGGCCGACATGCGTATCTTCAAATACGCATAGTTCGTTCCATCAAAGAACGGCGGTTTGCCCACGCCGCGATCCATGTCGCCTTCTGTGGATCTGGAACTGGCTAAGGTGGAAGATCCTTAACCCGCTCTGATACCAATTGAAGGACCGAGAAGCACTCAGAAAGCGACTAGAGGGGGGTGAATGGGAGCTTCAATTTTTCCTTACGGAAGCTAGTAGCCACTATCCCAAGAATCAACCCCAGAAGCAGACCCTTGAGCTTGCTAATGTCCACGACCCTAGATGTAGGGTGGATGCTTCCAAGAAGCACAATGAGACACTACACAACTCTAGAAAGCCAACGCAAAAGATGGAAATCAAAACCGTCAACGAACGAGCGAACCGCGGATGAAACCGTGCGAAAACAGTCACATCGGATGCTGCCTACGTCCGATGCCTGACCACCAGACGCGTCCGATGCGAAAACTGCCTCTCGGGAACCTTACTGTTCCACCATCGGACGCTGTGAACAGTGAACAGCCAGCGTCCGATGCTTTGGCTCCGGCGCGTCCGATGGCCAACGGACGCGTCCGATGCCTAGCGTCCGATGCCACTACAACCGCTATGAAAGTGACACGCATCACTGGAGCGTCCGACGCTTAGAACCCTAGCGTCCGATGCTCCCGTGTCAGCGTCCGATGCCCTCGAAAACTGTGCAGTTCTTTGATGATTCAACCCGATTTCCTCCGAATCAAAAGCTCTAGGACTGGGATTCGATCTGAGCGATCACAAGGATGTTAGTGAGCTATCTTTAAGAGATCATGGCTCGAACCTAACTCCAAATCGGTGAATCAGGAAATTTCGGGGCAAGGAAGTCAGAACACGATCCTAAACGAAAATCGATCGATCTCCTAGACCGTGAGGTTAGAGGTTAATTCCTTCGGTGGAAAGAAGTGCCTCACGATCTAGGACAACTTGGTTCAAATGGTTTTGCAAAAGATGAACCAAACAAAGAGATCAAGCGACGGGAAAATCGTGGAGAAAAAAGGATTCCGCGAAGAACACGAATGAAACATGAATCGCAACCACGATCTTGCAGCCAAAGCGCAAACACACGCTACGACAAGGAGGTTACGGCCTCCTTTCCTCAAAATCAACAGTACATAGAGGTGAGTCTCTCTGCAGATCTCAGCTAGCTACAGCAGGGAATGGGAGAGCAGGAAACCCTAAGTGCAAAAGAGCAAATGACTGAGATACAGGGAGGAGGGTGTCTCCCAGACTACTTATCGTATTCTAGACTAAGTCTATTTCCTACTCTACCCCTCTCTATTCTAATTACAGAGCGAACCAGCTAAACCCTAGGGTTATTCTGGACCAACTCGGGTGGTAGGTAGATCCGACGGCCACGCCCGCACAAGTCGTCCGCGTTGCCTCCACGCAACCTTCCGATTGCCGCCACGTGCCGCCCTCGCTCTGCACCCCCAGTTTTGTGGCCCAAACCGGGAAACCAGCCTTTTCCAGCTATCCCCCGGTTTTGAGGCCCAAACCGGGAAACTAGCCCACCAGCATCTGAGTTTTGAGGCCAAACTCAGCAAAACCTTAGCGCCCAGGTTTTGAGGACCAAACCTGGAAACTGTCCTCAGCCCGAGTTTTGTGGCCAAACTCGGAAACCGTCCTCGCCCAGGTTTTGAGGCCCAAACCTAGAAACCGTTCATCTGATGGTTTTTCCCTGGCTCTACCACCAAACCGAAGTTGTGGAGGGGATGCACCGCCCATGCACCCCGTCCACCGACACGTGTCCCCAGGTCCTCGACCCGAGCAACACCGTGCCCTGCAAGTCTCCGCTCATCGCTGTCCCAGGCTGCCAGCCACCACAGCTGATCCTCAGGCACTCCGGTCCCTCAGTCCAAGCGTCACGTCCGCCCTTCACTGCTCGATCCATTGGCATGGCACGTCCGCCGCACGGCACGCCCATCCTTCATCGCACCCAGTCCATCGGCACGGCACGTCTCAACTTGACCTTCACCTTGCCCTCGATCACTGTCTCCGTGCTCGACAACTGCATAACACAAGCCAAAGAACATGCGATCAAACCCATTGACAATCACTCATCACTCAGAGACTCGGCATACACCCATGTATCCGCATATCTTTTGAATCAAGATACACGTACACCCACCATAATTTGCCTACTTTCCACTTTAGAAGTTTACAACCACCAAATAAATTGCTTATTCTCTACACTGGAGATATGCAATACCCTGCCAAACATCCCATTGCTAGCCTTATGCTTATTCCTACACTGGGAATAAGCATTTCTCTCCCTTTCCCTATTCATTTCAAAAATCCTTTCTTATAGATAATCTGGGGAAATCTAGAGATAAAAGAGAGAGAGAGAGAGAGCTTTTGAGCAAAGTATCTCAAAAGAGGACTATGTCCTAGAAAATGTGAGGACACATTTTTGTCTACTCACATTGTATCAAAAAAAAGAGAGCAAAGTAGCTCAAGAGAGGACTATGTCCTAAGGAATGTGAGGACACATCTTTTGTCTACTCACTATGTATCCAAAAAAAGAGAGGAGAGAGAGAATTATCATTAGCTCTAGACCCCAGAAAATCAACTAGGAAGGATTATGAAATGTCTCTCCATACACTTCCACATAACCACACACGCACATCTTGATCAATTTTTATGATTTGCTGCTCCTTATGATCTGAGTGTCTAGCTTAGCAATAAACATCAAGCAATTTGCTCATGGTTCTTAGCCTACCTAAAACTCCACATATCATTCTTTAGAAGTAGGAGAGGCTACATTTTGGCCTAAGTGAGGATTTAAACACCATTGAGCGACTGAGTGAATCTTTGAGGACTTAAGCAAGTTTTTATCTTTTGAAAACCTTGAAACCTCCAGACAAATCCTAGTCAAACCTAAGCAAGCTGAAAGTTTCCTATCTACTACTTTGTTTTACTCTTGAATGTTTGAAGTGAAAAGCTATAAGCCCCACATTGCTATGATTCATGATATATGCTAAGTTATTTCTCACTATACAATATGTACTTGCATGCATCTTAATTTTGCTATCTTTTCATGCTCAAGGCTTAAACCGCATTGTTGCTTGAGGACGAGCAACAGGTTAGCTTGGGGGAGCTTGTTGACGGTCCTTAAACCCCTGTTTTACCATCCATATTTGACCCTAAAACCCACCAAAAAGGCATGAAATGTAGTCAAATAGGTTTCAAACTAACCGAATTCCACATGTCCATATAATTTTATTTGAATGCAGGATTTGAACCAAATTTAGACATTTGGACCCACCAGGAGACGAGCCCACTCAACAGGGCCCAAATGGGCTTAGGAGGGGTGGCGCCCGCCACCCCTAGGTGGCGCCCGCCAGCTCCATGTGGCGCCCACCACTTGGGTTGGCCCAATTTCACCCCCTGCCACGTCACCGATCCGTGTGACCTCCCCAGGGCCAAATCTTGGCCCTTGGTCACTAGGTCAGTGGCATTAGACGGCTTAGGGTGAAGTGACGCGGATCAAGGCTGATGGACGGTTGATAGGACATGCAACCGACATCCAAACCGCCTCGGACAAACTCCTGGAGGCCGTTGTATCAAGGATGGCGCATCCAGTGGCCAGGACACTGGCGGCCGCCAGTAGGGAGTGGCGCCCGCCACTTCACCTAACCCTAGGTCGGTGGGCTACCCACTATAAGAACCCCCCTCACTCCTCAAGCTATAAATACCCCCCTGGAAGCACCTCTCTATTCGTACCATCTCAAGCAAAGCAACTCCAAGCAAGAGAAGTGAGAGTTAGGTTAGAAGCTTAGAGAGCTTAGGCAAGTGGGTTAGCTAGTAGAGAGAGTATAGCTCTAATGCCCTCGCTACAGCACAGCTCTTAGTTTAGCACAGCTCGTCCTAAGTCGCTGGTGTAAAGAGCGTAGAGCTTGCTAAGAGAGAAGTGGGTGCGAGCGACTGGCATCGTAGGTCGGTTGAGTTCCCGGCGTCTCTGTTCTGGTTTGCTCTCTCGTATCTCAGGTACATTTATCTTTATCTCAGTATTACTTTAAGCATTACTTTCAGTATTACTTTATCAAGTACCTTGAGTGTGACCTAGCTAGCCTACAGTTCAATTCACTTAGCCATAGTAGTTAATCTCTAGTGAGCTTAGTGTTTGATCTTTGCCAATAGGTTGCTTAGTTAGTTTAGTGTTTATCTTATTAAGTCAAGTATTTGCTCTGACGTCCGCAAGGGTGTCTCTATTCAGAGCTAGGATAGAGATAGTTAGAATATAGTTAAGCGTGGTGCTTAGTTATAGACTTACCTTCAGATACGGCTGGACCCCCGGATAGCTGTGGTTGCGAGCAGGTGGTGACAGCCCTGTGCGCCTTGAATTCCACCACGTAGTTGGCCCAGTTTAACAGTAAGGCTCGTTGTGCTAGCGTTCAACCTAAGTAAGTGGTAAAGGCTAGTACGCCTCGATACTTGACAAGATAGGAATAAAACTATACTTAACTTAGTTGCTTTATTGTCTTTTGCCTGCCCTGCTTCGTAACTATCTTGCTTAGTAGTTATCTTGCTTAGTGGTTACCCAGGTTAGTTATCTTAGTTATCTTAGTTACCTTTAGTTATCCTTAGTTTTCATAATCCCCTCTACCTACCTATCTGTCCAACTTACCTTAGCCATCCTTTTCATCCTTACCTAGCCATCCACATATTCTTTCTAGCCCTTCTTCCCCTTTTCTCTTTTCTCTTTTCTTCGACTCTCATCCCCTCCTTGACTCAACTCTTACACCACCCTAGCCTTCCTTTGGGATCAAATAAATCGACACCTGGTACTCCCAGGGAAGTGCTACTACAATAGTTCTGTGCGCTTGCAGAATCTTCTCCTGGTAGATTGCATTCTCGCTAGTTAGCTCCTACTAGTGTCGGGACTGACAACCCCGCTTGGCATTAGTCGATAGCTACTTTAGCTACCCTATCTTAGGTGTAGTTAAGAACTACCAACACTCCACAAAAGAATCAGCTGAAGAGATCAAAGTACACCTTTGACTTTACTTTTTGTGATCAGGTCTTTGATATCTTATTAAAGAATAATTTTATTAGAATCATTGATCATAATGTTTTGCCATCTATTCAAAACTTAGAAGAGCTTACATATTGCAAGTGGCACAATTCTTTTGATCATAATACTTCTGATTGCAATGTGTTTCGTCGAGTGATCCAATCAGCCATTGATAAAGGACAATTGAGATTTCTTGAAGCTCAACAAATGGACCAATTGGATTCAATTGGTCTTGATGGGAAGCAAGTTTTGGATCGGCTTGCATTAGCCGATTCACTCAAAACTCAATGCTCGAATGCCCAAGAGAGAGATGTGGAGCCCTCAAGTGAAGACAAGGTTGTTGTCCATGAATTGCAAATTGAAGATATTCCAGAGGACAATAAAGTTATCACGATTCCAGAAGACACTGGGGGGCAGGTAGAATCTCTCCAGCTAAAGCAAAAGTCGATTGATCCCGTTGAGCAAGGGGAATCGACTAAAGATCCTCCTTTAGAGCATGTCTATCAAGATGGAGAAAAGGAGGATGCTCAAAAGGCTATTGGAGGTAAAGGCCATGGTAAGCAAAAGAGTGGAAGACCGAAGCTTAGCTTCGAGGAGCTTCTAGCTAAGTATGAGAAATTAGCAAAAGCCAATGTCACCAATCGGCCAAAGAAGGTCCAAACATCAAGATTGCCTCCAAAGCACAAATCTCAAGATTGGAATTAGCAAGGGAATAAATCTCAATCAGCAACAACACATTTTCCTTTTGAGCAGCCAATTCCTATGTCATATGGACCGCAACCCACATATTTTCATCCTTATTCATCTTGGGGCCAGTTTGATCAAGAGGCACATACTCCACCATGTTCTCGGCCACAATATGTAGCTCCTAGACACTTAAAGAGGTCATCATCTTATAAAGACTATTTTGGTTTAGATCGGTCCGGAACCCAGCATAAGAAGAAAGTGGTAAAACAGGTTTACCATGTGAAATATGATGGTCGCAAAGATAAAAGTTCAGATCTGAATTCGACTATTGAAAAGCCGATTACAGTGCTGAAAAATCTGGCTATTGATGGCATAAAAGTAGGAGAATCATCTGTTGATATTCTAGGTGCCAAATCTGAACAAAAGAAAGTGAGAGTGCCTAAAATCATGAAAGATTTGCCGTTGTCCAAAACAGAAATAAAACCAGTGTGCTCAATTGGTTTACCAAAGTGGCAAGAAAGGAAGTTGCAAAAGCTTAGTGCGGAGAAGTTGAAAGAAAAAGGCTTGGTGTGGGTTCCTAAAGGAAGTATCTAAGTTCAGAAAGATGATGCTCAAGCAAGTATTGCAACGAAGGCAAAGGAGAGAAGAAGATTCAAGAAGCAGTTGCCAAGCTGGGGATTTGCACTGAATCATCAAAATCAATGGTTTCAGCATCATCCATATTCTCTGCCTATGTCTATGTGGAATTCATCCCAAGGTATGCAGGATTACCCCTTAGCACCTTATTTCGATCATTGGTATAAATGTCTATATTATGGAGAGTTGCCAAATTATTTTTCTTACCAATGATCCAGAGCCGAACTGCTTTATTTCGGCTATGCATACTCACCTGGATGAATTCATATGGTCGATGCTTTGCTATCGCCTTTAGTGTAGTAGTATAGCCGATGAATGCTTGCAACCATCGTGCTATTAGAAAAGCCCCATAGAATTCACTTTGATGGATTTTAAGGCTCGGGGGGCATGATATATGTATTTCTACTTCATGGAAGTGACAATATGGTTAATCGGCTTGCAAAAAGGACCAAGTGTTGTCATGCTCACTATTTCTCATAACGGTGCTATATGAGACACCAAGCCGATTAAGACTATATTTGCACCAAGATTCTAGCCGAATGTGAACTTTTCTTATTCGGCTTGGCCATATTGCGATCCATGGAGTATGATATGTTGAAGCCTGTGGTGATTCTTTACTAGTGGTACAACAGGTCACTCATATGTTTAGGTGTTTTAAAGGATCACATAATGCATATCTTATGATTTTAGGGCCAACATGTTAGCTTGATAAGCATCTGGCTATGACGTCGGTGGACATAATTTTCACATTAAAGAAAAAGCCGATGCATCAAATTTTACAAACAGTTTATAAAGAATCAACTCAATCGGCTTGTCTGGCCGACCAGGTTGAATCTGAACCAACTCAGTTGGCTTGTCCGGCCGACCAGGTTGAATCTGAACCAACTCAGTTGGCTTGTCCGGCCGACCAGGTTGAATCTAACCAACTCAGTCGGCTTGCTCGGTCGACCAGGTTGAATCTAAACTAACTCAGTCATTTTGTCCGGCCGACCAGATTGAATATGAACCAACTCAGTCGGTCTGCCTAGTCGGCCAGGTCGACTTTGAGCCGACTCAGTCAGTTTACCAAATTAGTTTGGTCGGCTCTGATATGGCTAGCCCAGTTGATTCATCCATAGAACTCCCAGATTGGCTCGAATTAATTATTAACACAAGTAAGGCCGATTTGGAAGATTGGAGAACTCCCTTGTTGAAATATATCCGTGAACCAAGCGCTAAAGTTGATGACAATGTTCGGCGGAGTGCATTTAAATATGTGATGTGTAACGATAGCTCTATCAAAGGATTGCTGAAGATTCAATGCTTAAGTGTTTGTGATCTGATCAAGCAAGACTGGCTATGGGAGTCATCCATGCACTTTGATTAAACTCATCAAAAGAGAAGATTGGGATAAACCAAGGAGGTGACCTTGAACAAACACCAAGTTGGAAAGTCTTGTTTAGAGTGATCAAAGTGATGTTCGAAAATTCATATTTGCGGGAGACGTTGCAAGGTGAAAGTCTCACAAGAGCAATGAATGGGAGGTATTTGAAAAGGTACTTTCCAAGTGTTTGGCAAAGAGCTCAAGTGCTCACCAAACAATGGCCGACATATGTGTCGCCCTTAGTATAAAATATGGTCGATGTATACATCCTCCTTAGATGCTAGATAGCCGATGAGTTGGGTATCGTTGCTATTTAGTGCTTTGATTGTGTTTTTAGGTTCAATACATTATTCACCTAAAAACAGGGGGGCATATGTTGACACTCAAAAGTGTGTCAAGTGTATAATGGACTCCACTATCAAGTTTCTGTCGTCAAGATGGCTGAGACCTCTTGAGAGATTTCTGACCAGGTATCTTGAGAGACTTCCAACCAGGTAAAACTGGTCAGAGGCGGCGAGGCAGCAATGGAGACCAGCTCGTAGTTGTCAAAATATAAAATGGACTTCACCATTGTGTTCCTCTCATCGAGATGGTCGAAAAACATATATGGAACGTCCAATTTGGAGCTCGGATGGAAGAGTTATGACCTAATAGAGATGGCTCACTGTCGGAAGTTCTGACCCTCTGAGTCGGAACTTCTGACTCCCGGAAGTTCTGACCCAAGTCAGAAGTTCGGGCCCCTCGGAACTTCTGACCCTCCGAGTCGGAACTTCTGACCCCGGAATTTCTGACCCGAGTCGGAACTTCTGACCCCAGAACTGTTGACCCTCCGAGTCGGAAGTTCTGACCCCGTTCGGATCTATCCTTTTGGATTCTGATCCGAACTATTCCAAACTCGTGGGAAACATGGAAAATAAGGTTTGGAAGGGTTTCCTACTGAGATAAGACCACCCCCCCTCTATATATATGAGAGGATCATGGCCGATTGAGACCCATCTATCCAATCGTCAAATCAATCTACTACAACCCTTTTACCCTCTTCTCCAACCTCATGCTGTTCATCCCTTGATCCGACGACCAAGGATGGCGCCCTAGGCTCGTTAGCCAACCTAGGGCTGAAGGACCGAGAATGCTACCAGAAAGCGACTAGAGGGGGGTGAATGGGAGCTCCAAAATTCCTTTCAGAAACTTGTCACTACTGTCCCAGGAATCGACCCCAAGAGCATACCCTAGAGCTTGTTAGTGTCCACGACCCTAGATGTAGGGTGGATGCTTCCACGAAGCACAGCGGGACACTACACAACTCTAGAAACCTAACGCAAAAGACGAAAACCAAAACCGATAATGAACACTCGAACCGCGAACGAAACTGCGCGAAACTGCACTGACCGGACTCTGCCCTGCGTCCGGTCTGTGAGCACCGGACGCGTCCGGTCAACCAAAACTCGTTTTGGGACTTCTCTATGTTGGACCGGACTCACCACGGACGAGCGTCCGGTCAATGTACAGAGCGTTCGGTCGAGCAAGCCAAAGAAGAGGAACAGTGCTAGGGGCGAGTCCGGTCACTAGCAAGATCCAGCGTCCGGTCAGCTACGGGGAAATTCCACCTGACATTCAACCACCGGACGCACGAGGCAACGTCCGGTCAGCCCGTCAGCAGCGTCCGGTCACCCCGTGTTTCTACCGTTCGTCCACCGATTTCAACTCTATCTCACCCAAAACGAATCCACTAGAGATCAAACTTGGTGAGAGGAGTCAGAAGGAGGATAGTGAGCTATCTCTAAGAGATCATGGCTCGAACCTATCTCCCAATCGATGAATCGAAGAATATTGGGGGAAGGGAGAAAAACTTGACTCAAAACCAAAATCGATCGATCTCCTAGACCATGAGGTTAGAGGTTGATTCCTTCGGTGGAAAGAAGTGCCTCACGACATAGAACAACTTGGTTCAAACGGACTTGCAAAAAATGAACCGAGCAAAGAGATCAAGCGACGGGAAAATCATGGAGAAAAAGGATTCTGCGAAGAACACAAACGAAACGCGAATCATAAGCACGAAATTGCAACCGTGTGGCTACCATACGCTACAATAGTGAGATTACGGTCTCACTTCCTCAAAATCTCACGGGCAAAGAGGTATTGTTCTCAACTCTGTGGATCTCAGGTTCACTACAGCAGGGGAGTGGGAGAGCAGGAAACCCTAGCTATGAATGAGCAAATGACTGAGATAGTTGGGGAGGAGGGTGTCTCCCCCTACTTATCCTAATTTCTAATTCCTACTCTACCCCTCTCTAATTACAGAGCGAACCAGCTAAACCCTAGGGTTATCCTGGACCAACTCGCTGGTAGGTGTATCCGACGGCCACGCCCGCACAACTCGTAGCGTCGCCTCGATGTGACCTCCCGATTGCCGCCACGTGCCGCCCTCGCTCTGCACCCCCGGTTTTGTGGCCCAAACCGGGAAACTACCCTTTCCTGGCAACCCCCGGTTTTGAGGCCCAAATCGGGAAACCAGCCCACCAGCTTCTGAGTTTTGAGGCCAAACTCAGCAAACCATCAGCGCCCAGGTTTTGAGGCCCAAACCTAGAAACCGTCCTCAGCCCGAGTTTTGTGGACAAACTCGGAAACCCTCAGCCTGAGTTTTGTGGCCAAACTCAGAAACCGTCATGCCCAGGTTTTGAGGTCCAAACCTGGAAACCGTCCATCTGATGGTTTTTTCCTGGCTCAACCACAAAACCGACGTCGTAGATGGGATGCACCTCCGTGCACCCCGTCCACCGACACGTGTCCCCGAGTCCACGACTCAGGCAACACATGACCGCACTTCTTCACTTGTTATCGTCACAGGCTGCCAGCCATCACAGCTGATCCTTGGGCCTCTGGTCCCTCAGTCCAAGCCTCACGTCCGCCCTTCGCCACTCTCGGTCCATCGGCACGGCACGTCTCTACTTGACCTTCACCTCGCCTCTGATCACTGTATCCGTGCTCGACACCCGCACAACACAAGCCAAAGAACATGCGCATCATCCCAGTTGACAATCACTCATCACTCAGAGACTCGGCATACACCCATGTATCCGCACTCTCCCCCTTGATGAGAGCATTGTCAGCTACACACTCACACAAATCATACAGGAAATAGAAGGAAGAAAGACGAAGGAAGGAAGAGAGAACTCGACCAAGTGACCCAAAAGCATAGCAAAGCCGAAGAAGGTCAAGTGGAAAGAGCAATAGAACTTGGTGCAGGACCGAGAATGCTACCAGAAAGCGACCAGAGGGGGGGTGAATGGGAGCTACAAATTTTCCTCTCGGAAACTAGAGCCACTGTCCCGAAAATCAACCCCAAGAGCAAACCCTAGAGCTTGCTAGTGTCCATGACCCTAGATGTAGGGTGGATGCTTCCAAGAAGCACAGCGTGACACTACACAACTCTAGAAAGCCAACGCAAAAGACGGAAATCAAATCCGTCAACGAACGAGTGAACCACGAACGAAACTGCGCAAAATAGACACGACCGGACTCTGAGCTGCGTCCGGTCAGTGAGCACCGGACGCGTCCGGTCGCGCAGAAACTGTTTTTGGAGCTTACTGTTTCTGACCGGACTCACAGGTGTGGAGCGTCCGGTCACAAAATACTGCGGATACATGGGTGTATGCAGGGTCTCTGAGTGATGAGTGATTGTCAACGGGTATGATGCGCATGTTCTTTGGCTTGTGTTGTGCAGGTGTCGAGCATAGAGACAGTGATCAAGGGTAGGTGAAGGTCAAGTTGAGCCGTGCTGTGCCGATGGACTGGGCGCGATGAAGGATGGGCGTGCCGTGCGGCGGACGTGCCATGCCGATGTATCGGACAGCGAAGGGCGGACGGGAGGCTTGGACTGAGGGACCGGAGTACCTGAGGATCAGCTGTGGAGGCTGGCAGCCTGTGACGATGACAAGCGAAGAAGTGCGGTCATGTGTTGCTCGGGTCGAGGACCTGGGAACACGTGTCGGTGGATGGGGTGCACGGGTGGTGCATCCCCTCTACGACGTCGGTTTGTTGGTAGAGCCAGGGAAAAACCAACGGGTGGACGGTTTCCAGGTTTGGGCCTCAAAACCTAGGTGCTGGGTTTCTAGGTTGAGCCACAAAACCTGGGCGCGACGGTTTCCAGGTTGAGCCTCAAAACCTTGGCGTGGGCCGGTTTCCGAGTTTGGGCCTCAAAACTCGGGCGCTGCGGGTTTCCGAGTTTGGGCCACAAAACTCGGGCTGGAGACTGGTTTCCCGGTTTGGGCCTCAAAACCGGGGGCTGATGGAAAAGGCTGGTTTCCCGGTTTGGGCCACAAAACCGGGGGTGCAGAGCGAGGGCGGCACGTGGCGGCTATCCGGAGGTTGCGTCGAGGCAACGCTTCAGCCAGTGCGGGCGTGGCCGTCCGATCCACCTACCACTCGGGTGGACCAGATTAGCCTTAGGGTTTTCCTGGCCCGCTCTGTAATTAGAGTAGGGAGGGGTAGAATAGGAAATAGGCTTAGGCTAGGTTAGTATAAGTAGTCTAGGGGAGACACCCTCCTCCCCATCTCAGTCAGCGCAGTCATTTGCTTCCTTGCACTTAGGGTTTCCTGCTCTCCCGTTCCCTGCTTTAGCTAGTTGAGATCCGCAGAGCGACTCCACTCTGTGTACTGTTGATTTGAGGTAGTGAGGCCGTATCCTCACCTTGGAGCACTGATCGATGTCCTGATTTGCGTCCTTGATTCGAGTTCGTGGCTGTGATTCGCGTTTTGTTCGTGTTCTTCGCGGAATCCTTTTTGTCCACGTTTTTCCCGTCGCTTGATCTTTTTGCTCGGTTCATCTTTTGCAAAACCGTTTGAACCAAGTTGTTCTAGATCGTGAGGCACTTCTTTCCACCGAAGGAATCATCCTCTAACCTCACGGTCTAGGAGATCAATCGATTTTTAGTTTCGGGTCACTTTTTCTCCTTTCTCCCGAAATTCTTCAATTCACCGATTTGGAGTTAGGTTCGAGCCATGATCTCTTAGAGATAGCTCACTATACTCCTTGTGACTTCACTCACCAAGTTTGATCCCTAGAGGAATTATTTTGTGTGAGTTCTAGTCGAATCGGTGGAAGAACAGAGGGGCGTCGGGGTGACCGGACGCTGGTCGCGAAGTGACCGGACGCTGTCCAGTGCGTCCGGTCGTTGAGCGTTCAGCGCTGTGCACGGTTTTGGCTCGACCGGACGCTCAGTTCAGAAACTGACCGGACGCGCCTGCTGCACTGTTCACTGCTCGTGTTAGCTTTCGACCGGACGCTGTGAAGTGACCGGACGCTGAGTACCCGTGCGTCCGGTCCAACACAGAGAGGTCCAAATCTCTGTTTTGGTCGACCGGACGCGTCCGGTCAACGCTGACCGGACGCAGGCAGAGTCCGGTCGTGCCTGCTGCAACGCGTTTCCGTCCGTTGCTTGCTCGTTCGTTGACGGATTCGAGTTCCGTCTTTTCGGTTGGCTTTCTAGGGTTGTCTAGTGTCCCGCTGTGCTTCGAGGAAGCATCCACCCTACATCTAGGGTCGTGGACATTAGCAAGCCCTAGGGTTCGCTTTTGGGGTTGAATTTGGGACAGTGGCATATAGTTTCCGTAAGGAAATTTTGAAGCTCCCATTCACCCCCCCTCTGGTCGCTTTCGGATAGCTTCTCGGTCCTTCAATTGGTATCGGAGCGGGTTAAGGATCTTTCACCTTAGCCGGTTCCAGATCCACCGAAGGCGACATGGATCGCGGCGTGGGCAAACCGCCGTTTTTGATGGGACGAACTATGCGTATTGGAAGATACGCATGTCGGCCTATCTCCAGAGCATGGGCTCTTCTGTTTGGGAGATTTGCAACAACGCCAACTACGTTGTCCTGGCTACTCGTGTCTCTCAGCTTCAGATCGATGAGCACGAAGCCAATAGCCGAGCGCGTAACGCTTTGTTCTCCTGGTTGAGCGTGGGTGAGTTTGATCGCGTTTCTCACCTCTCTACGGCTCGGGAGATCTGGGACACCCTCATGCGTTTCCATGAGGGCACCTCTCAAGTCAAAACCTGACTCTACGAGTCGTTCAAGAGAGAGTATGAGAACTTCCGACATCAGCCTGGCGAGAGCATAGAGAGTTTATTCGCTCGCTTTCAGGTGATTGTCAACAGGATGAGGGCTAACCGAGAGCAGTTGCCTTTTGACGATCATGAGCGTGCTTTGAAGCTCTTGCACACTCTTGACCGTTCGGTGTGGGATTCCAAGGTTCAGGCGATCATCGAATCGCCGAACTATGAGACCCTCACCTGCGACGAGCTCTTCAGTAAGCTCAAGTCCAGTGAGATTGATGCTATGGCGAGGGCTTCTTTTGAAAATCCTTCTCGCCCGTCCATGGCCTTGGTTTCCGGCTCTTCCTCTAACCCCTCAGCTAGCTTTGCTCTTTCTTGTCTCTTTTCTGTTACAGAGGACCAGCTTGAGACGTTGGGAGACGACGAGTTGGCTTTGCTTGCCAACCGGTTCTCGCGGTTCCACAACAACCGCATGAACCGCCGTCGTGGAGGAGGACGCACGGGATGCTACGAGTGCGGCGACCCCGACCACTTCATCGCCAACTGCCCCAAGAAGAACAAGCACTGGGGGAAGGGCGATCAAGGGCGCAAGCGCGACTCCAAGTACAAGGAGAAGTACGTCCCCCAAGGCACAAGAAGCGGGGCGGCTTCGACAAGGAGTACATCAAGAAGAAGTACTTGGAGAAGCAGCAGGCTGAGCAGCGCGCGTTCTTCGCCACGCTCAGCGACGTCGATGGCTCGGATGACGACTCTGCTTCATCAAGCGACGACGAGTCCGAGAAGAAGAAGAGGATCGAGGACAAGCTCAACGGACTCTACTTCTTCGCCGACGACGACGGCCTCTGCACCATGACGCTTGGAGATGAGGTCGGAGGCAAGCTGGAGCACACCCCTCGGAACGACAACGACGACGACGACACCTCCCAGGTATCTCTCACCTACGACGAGCTTTCCTCCGAGGTTGAGAAGTTGACTGCTGCCCTCCTTAGCCAAGATAGGTTGCTTAGGCGTGCCGCTAGAGAGCGCAAGGAGTTTAGGCAGAAGTGGGAGGACACGGTGAAGGAGCTTGAGTTCGCTCGGTCCACCGTGGTTGTGTCGGAGGAGGTGGAGTGTGAGTCGTGCTCCACGCACATGACTGACCTTCTCACTTTGAGAGGGAAGTATGCTGCGTTGGTTGGAGAGCTAGATGAGCTGAAGGCTAGACCTTCTCTGTTGGGTGCATGCAAGACTTGTCCTGTCTTGCAATCTGAGTTGGCAGAGAAGAATGCCAAGATTGTGTCTCTTGAAGAGGCCAACTCAGGTAGCACTAATGTGGCGAGGTGCGCTTTGTGTGAGGGCTTGGAGATGGAGATTGCCAATGTGAAGCATGGCAAGATGCAAACCGAGGAAGAAAACACATACCTTCGGACCATCTTGTCATGGGTCTCCAGTAGTGAGCCACAGCTCGGGATGATGATCTCCCAATTCAAGCGAGCTGCTGGTACCCCTGGTGTAGGTCTTGCTCAGAGTGTTGATCTCTCAGCTTTTGGGAAGATTGGAGAGTGTAGTGGTCTGAACCCATGTGAGAAGCCCAACTCCACCACTACTCCCAAACTTGCCAAGCTCCCACTCAAAGAGCCAGCCAAGCCTATCACCAAAGATGGTGTGGTTGAGGAACCCCCAAGAGCTCCTCCCAAGAACCCAGTTTGGGCACCCAAGCCAAACCTCCTCAAAAACAAACTTGACACAATGCCACCCATTCGAGAGGAGTTGCCACAGAAGGGCAAGGGCAAAGTGAGCCACACCCACAGCCCTGGTCACCAACAACCCCCTTTGCGTGCGGTGAGGTACCAGTGTGATTTTTGTGGGAGGGATGGTCACTTGAGCGAGTTCTGCTTTCGGCGCAAGCGAGAGGCGCGCAGGGCTCGGGAGATGGAGAACCAGGACATGTACCATCCAGCTCGTGGTGGACATGTGCCGAAGAGTCAGGGGAGAGTTGCTAGGCCCGGACGTCAGGGTCCCAGGCCTAGGCAGGAGATGAGAGCTCCTAGGAGGGAGACTAGGCCTAGAGGTCCAGGACCTCAGTTTGTTAAGCCTAGGCAGGAGAGAGCTCCGAGGAGAGACGCTAGGCCTAGAGGTGCAGTTGCCCAGGCTCCTAGGCGTAGACCTCGTAGAGAGCGTGCCCGGTGGGGGCCTGCAGCTGCAGGTTTTGGACCCCGTGGCGGAGGCTTTGTTGAGAGCTTTCTCCTACCGCAGTTTGAGCTTCGCGGTGAGCGCTTCTTCCCAAGCGGACCACGTTTTCCTTTGTGTGGTGATCGCTATCCCCCTAGACAGGATGGTTTTTCTGCTAACCGTTCTTTTGAGCAGCCGGCCCAACACTGGTATTATCCTCACTTCACTAACCCCAGTGTTGGACCGTATGCTCACCCTATGTCTTTTTATTGATGTAGGTAGAGCGGTTGGAGGACATTTGGTTGGTGGATTCCGGTTGTTCGAGGCACATGACCGGAAACGCCAAATGGTTCTCCAGCCATAGTCCGGTCGCCGGAAAGGAATACATAACCTTCGGCGACAAAGGTAAAGGTAAGGTGTTATCAGTTGGCTCGGTGCGGGTTAATGAGCACTTTGTGTTGCGCAATGTTGCTCTTGTTTCTCACCTGCATTTTAACTTGCTTTCTGTTTCGCAACTTTTTGATGAGGGCTATGAGATTCGTTTTAAACCGAACCTTAGTCGCATCTTAGATCCTCAGGGCGATCTTGTATGTCTGATTTCGCCCTTTGGGAAAGTCTTTCGTGCGAATTTCTCGGAATCGTTTAGTTCTTCTCGCTGTCTCTTGGCTAGTCCTTCTTCCTCCGATCTTTGGAAGTGGCATAGGAGGCTCGGTCATTTAAGCTTCGACTTGCTTGCAAGACTTAGCTCACTTGGCCTAATCCGAGGATTGCCCAAGCTTTCGATGGAGAAGGATCTAGTTTGCCATTCTTGTAGACATGGGAAGATGGTTGCCGCTCCCCACCATCCTGTGACCAAGGTTATGACCTCGCACCCTGGAGAGCTTTTACACATGGACCTTGTTGGTCCGGCTCGGGTGAGCTCGGTTGGTGGCAAGTGGTATGTTTTGGTTGTTGTTGACGATTTTTCGAGGTATTCGTGGGTCTTCTTTTTATCTGAGAAGACTGAGACTTTCTCTTTCGCTCGCAATCTGATTTTGCGTCTTCAGAACGAGTTCCCTTTGAACTCGATGCGAGCGATTAGGAGTGATAATGGTTCCGAATTCAAAAATTCGGATTTTGAGAAGTTTTGTAACCGCCTTGGTTTGGAGCATCAGTTTTCTTCTCCCTACACACCGCCCCAATATGGTGTTGTAGAGAGGAAGAATCGGACCCTTGTGGAGATGGCCAGGACGATGCTCGATGAACATAGGACTCCCATGCGCTTTTGGGCCGAAGCTATGAACACTGCATGCTACATTTCGAATCGCATTTTTCTGAGAGCGTTTTTGAAAAATTCCTCTTATGAGTTGCGTTTTGGTCGCCAGCCCAAGGTGAGTTATTTTAGAGTCTTCGATTGCCATTGTTTTATTTTGAAGAAAGGCAACCTGGACAAGTTTGAGTCTCGTTCATCTGACGGTGTGTTTTTGGGTTATGGCACTCACACTCGAGCTTATCGTGTACTTAACCTTGACACTAACCGAGTCTTGGAGACATCAGATGTCACCTTCGACGAGACTCTTGTTTCTCCTTCTTCTCGTTTTGAGCGTGCAGGTGATCATGAGGTTGGAGAGCCTCTTTTCGATGACGAGGATGAGGGTGCTGAAGGTATGGATGATCCAGCACCCCCTCCGCCTGCCGTGCCGCAAAGAGCGGCCTCGACGACGACTCACGGCCCCGATACCTCTTCTTCCTGGGGGCCGTGGGATCTTCCACCTCGCGCGGTACCTTTTGTACCCGGGGTGGAACCAGCTGCTGTTGAGGGGGAGGTCACTTCTTCCCGGGAGGTGCCACGTCACATCCAGCGCCAGCACCCCCCTGAACAGATGATCGGCGACATCGGTGAGCGAGTTACTCGCTCCAGGTCACAGCACATCTCGCACTTTGCTCATTCTGCTTTTGTTGCTAATTTTGAGCCCCGAGATGTTGGACACGCATTGACGGATCCAGATTGGGTCAATGCCATGTATGAGGAGTTAGAGAACTTTGAGCGAAATCGGGTTTGGGTTCTAGTTCCACCTCCACCTGACTGTAAGCCTATTGGGACAAAATGGGTATTTAAAAACAAGCAAGGAGAGGATGGCCATGTTGTGAGAAACATGGCCCGGCTTGTAGCGAAAGGCTATAGTCAGAAAGAGGGAATAGATTATGAGGAGACCTTCGCTCCTGTAGCATGTTTGGAGGCTATTAGGATACTCTTGGCTTATGCTGCATCCAGGGGTTTCAAACTTTTTCAAATGGATGTCAAGAGTGCCTTCTTAAACGGCTACATAGAGGAGGAGGTTTATGTTGAGCAACCCCCCGGTTTTGAAAATCCCAAGTTTCCAAACCATGTCTTTAAACTTCACAAAGCTTTGTATGGTTTGAAACAAGCCCCTAGAGCCTGGTACGATAGATTGAAAACTTTTCTGCTAGCTAAGGGTTTTAAAATGGGATTTGTAGATAAGACGCTCTTTCTCCTCCGGCAAGGCAAAGACACACTCTTGGTCCAAATTTACGTGGATGATATCATTTTCGGTGGTTCTTCTCACGCTTTGGTTGCCAAGTTTGCAGATACTATGAGCAGGGAGTTCGAGATGAGCATGATGGGCGAGCTGACATTCTTTCTCGGGTTGCAAATTAAGCAATCCCGGGAGGGGACGTTTGTGCACCAGGGCAAGTACACCAAAGACTTGCTGAAGCGGTTCGATATGGGTGAGGCCAAGCCTCTTCCAACACCCATGTCGATGACGGCTGCCCTGGATGCGGATGTGGATGGAGAAGCAGTGGACCAGAAGGAGTACCGCAGTATGATCGGGTCGCTCCTCTACCTGACGGCGACACGGCCGGACATTCAGTTCGCCGTGTGCCTGTGCGCTCGCTTTCAGGCGTCGCTGCGCACTTCTCACTGTCAGGCGGTGAAGCGCATCTTCAGGTACCTTCGTTTCACGCCTGAGTTCGGGATCTGGTATTCTGCTTCCTCCACTCTCTCGCTTTGCGGTTATTCCGATGCCGATTTTGCTGGTTGTCGCATTGAGCGCAAGTCCACTTCTGGGACTTGTCAGTTTATTGGATCTTCTCTTGTATCATGGTCTTCTCGCAAGCAGTCTAGTGTCGCCCAGTCTACCACGGAGGCTGAGTATGTTGCTGCGGCTAGCTGCTGTTCCCAGTTACTCTGGATGATGGCCACTTTGCGTGATTTTGGTTTGAGCTTTACTCGAGTGCCTTTGCTTTGTGACAGCACAAGTGCCATTAGCGTTGCTAAGAACCCCGTGCTTCACTCGAAAACCAAACACATTGATGTGCGCTTTCATTTCTTGCGAGACCACCAGGAGAAGGGTGATATCGACCTTCGCCATGTCGATACTCATCACCAAATGGCTGATATTTTCACCAAGCCTTTAGACGAATCAACTTTTAATCGGTTGAGGGGTGAGCTTGGTGTGTGTTTCCCCTTTTAGATGGGGGAAACATTTTGGCTCTTGTATAGACTGACTTTTCCTTGTTTGTCTTTCTTTTCTCTTGCATTTTAGCATACGCATTTACATTCTGAGCTTCAGGTCTATAATCACTGGAATGTAACTATGCTTTAACTAGTATGCTCCGATGCTGATATGGATGCTTGTAGCTTATGCTCTTCCTGATCACTAGTACATGTTGTGAGCTGAGCTATTTTGAATGGTGAACTTGCTTAAGTAACTTAAAATCTGAAAATGTTCACCATTGAGATATGCAACTAGCATGTGTAGGATGTGTTGAGTCCTTTCCTGCTTTTCATATATGCTAGGTTGCTATGTCTCTAGTTCTGAGTCATTCACTTGCTTGGTCCATTCATATTTGTTTAAAATTTGAACCAAGTGTTAAGTGAATTGAAAAGATCGAGATGGGATTGCTTGTCAACACCTCACGGCATCGAGACAGTTTCTCATTGCACTTTGAGTTAAACTTGAGCCGTGTAGTGTATGACCGAAACCGTAGCTTTAAGCTTCTGATTGCTTCGGCATAGGCTTCGCTCGGTTGAAAAGTTAGGCAATGACAAGCTCTCAACCTCTCGCAATCACCTGCTGTATAATTGAACTTGTGAATTCTTTACCGCTGCAACTCCGATTTAAACTGAAATCACAAGTACTTCCTTAAATTGGTTTTGGCATGATGATTGAACTTTGCTAGGGGTAGTTCACCTTGTATACATGTTTAGCACTTGTCTGGACTTCTGTCTATGCTTGTCTAGTGCTATTTTTGATGGTGAATACCTTTTCTGGCTAAAACCTGCTCACATGCTCATATGTTTATATTTCGTATCTGTGATCAGTTTGAGCCTTCGCTATTTGAGTGCTTAATTGTGCTGTTGGAGCTATACCGATTAGAGCATCTTTGCACTCTTTTGATTATATGCCTGAAGCTTCTAACTTGCATTTCTGACTTCATATGCATTTTGAAAGAGGAAGCTTCTGTTAAAGGGGGAGACTTTTGCTCCATTGCTTGATAAGTGCATTTTCAACTAAGGGGGAGAATTTTTGGCAAATCATATGTTCTCTGGTTGCTTGCACTTGTCGAGGGGAAGTTTGCTAGTTGTGTTGAGCCGTTGCCTCTGTCTTGAGGGACTAGCAAATTTTGACTGATTTTCAGTTGATTTTCAGTTGGTATGGAGCATGTTTGGCCGTAAGGCATTTGTATCGAGCTTTCTGTGCTAGTTGTGTTGAGCCTCTGTGCCTCTTTCTTGAGGGACTAGCATTTTGCTTCGATCTGTCCATTTGGCTTTTGCTAGCGGTGTTGAGCCTGTTCTACCTCTTCTTGAGGGCTAGCCTTGCTTTGCTTGGTTGCGTCGAGCCGTTGCCCATGTCTTTGGGGACCAAGTTGTTTTGCTCTTTCCACTTGACCTTCTTCGGCTTTGCTATACTGCGGATACATGGGTGTATGCCGGGTCTCTGAGTGATGAGTGATTGTCAACGGGTATGATGCGCATGTTCTTTGGCTTGTGTTGTGCAGGTGTCGAGCACAGAGACAGTGATCAAGGGTAGGTGAAGGTCAAGTTGAGCCGTGCCGTGCCGATGGACTGGGCGCGATGAAGGATGGGCGTGCCGTGCGGCGGACGTGCCATGCCGATGTATCGGACAGCGAAGGGCGGACGGGAGGCTTGGACTGAGGGACCGGAGTACCTGAGGATCAGCTGTGGAGGCTGGCAGCCTGTGACGATGACAAGCGAAGAAGTGCGGTCATGTGTTGCTCGGGTCGAGGACCTGGGAACACGTGTCGGTGGATGGGGTGCACGGGTGGTGCATCCCCTCTACGACGTCGGTTTGTTGGTAGAGCCAGGGAAAAACCAACGGGTGGACGGTTTCCAGGTTTGGGCCTCAAAACCTGGGTGCTGGGTTTCCAGGTTGAGCCACAAAACCTGTGCGCGACGGTTTCCTGGTTGAGCCTCAAAACCTGGGCGTGGGCCGGTTTCCGAGTTTGGGCCTCAAAACTCGGGCGCTGCGGGTTTCCGAGTTTGGGCCACAAAACTCGGGCTGGAGACTGTTTTCCCGGTTTGGGCCTCAAAACCGGGGGCTGATGGAAAAGGCTGGTTTCCCGGTTTGGGCCACAAAACCGGGGGTGCAGAGCGAGGGCGGCACGTGGCGGCTATCCGGAGGTTGCGTCGAGGCAACGCTTCGGCCAGTGCGGGCGTGGCCGTCCGATCCACCTACCACTCGGGTGGACCAGATTAGCCTTAGGGTTTTCCTGGCCCGCTCTGTAATTAGAGTAGGGAGGGGTAGAATAGGAAATAGGCTTAGGCTAGGTTAGTATAAGTAGTCTAGGGGAGACACCCTCCTCCCCATCTCAGTCAGCGCAGTCATTTGCTTCCTTGCACTTAGGGTTTCCTGCTCTCCCGTTCCCTGCTTTAGCTAGTTGAGATCCGCAGAGAGACTCCACTCTATGTACTATTGATTTGAGGTAGTGAGGCCGTATCCTCACCTTGGAGCACTGATCGATGTCCTGATTTGCGTCCTTGATTCGAGTTCGTGGCTGTGATTCGCGTTTTGTTCGTGTTCTTCGCGGAATCCTTTTTGTCCACGTTTTTCCCATCGCTTGATCTTTTTGCTCGGTTCATCTTTTGCAAAACCGTTTGAACCAAGTTGTTCTAGATCGTGAGGCACTTCTTTCCACCGAAGGAATCATCCTCTAACCTCACGGTCTAGGAGATCAATCGATTTTTAGTTTCGGGTCACTTTTTCTCCTTTCTCCCGAAATTCTTCAATTCACCGATTTGGGGTTAGGTTCGAGCCATGATCTCTTAGAGATAGCTCACTATACTCCTTGTGACTTCACTCACCAAGTTTGATCCCTAGAGGAATTATTTTGGGTGAGTTCTAGTCGAATCGGTGGAAGAACAGAGGGGCGTCGGGGTGACCGGACGCTGGTCGCGAAGTGACCGGACGCTGCCCAGTGTGTCCGGTCGTTGAGCGTTCAGCGCTGTGCACGGTTTTGCCTCGACCGGACGCTCAGTTCAGAAACTGACCGGACGCGCCTGCTGCACTGTTCACTGCTCGTGTTAGCTTTCGACTGGACACTGTGAAGTGACCGGACGCTGAGTACCCGTGCGTCCGGTCCAACACAGAGAGGTCCAAATCTCTGTTTTGGTCGACCGGACGCGTCCGGTCACCGCTGACCGGACGCAGGCAGAGTCCGGTCGTGCCTGCTGCAACACGTTTCCGTTCGTTGCTTGCTCGTTCGTTGACGGATTCGAGTTCCGTCTTTTCGGTTGGCTTTCTAGGGTTGTCTAGTGTCCCGCTGTGCTTCGAGGAAGCATCCACCCTACATTTAGGGTCGTGGACATTAGCAAGCCCTAGGGTTCGCTTTTGGGGTTGAATTTGGGACAGTGGCATCTAGTTTCCGTAAGGAAATTTTGAAGCTCCCATTCACCCCCCTCTGGTCGCTTTCGGATAGCTTCTCGGTCCTTCAAATACAAGCCAAGTGAACAGTACAATGAGCGAGTCCGGTCACTTAGCGAACGGTGCGTCCGGTCGAGTCACGAACCAAACACAGCAAGGTTGTTCATCGACCGGACTCACCGAGAGCGTCCGGTCGTTGAACAGGCAACGTCCGGTCACCCTGAAACAGCACTGTTCGTCCACCGATTCGACTCGATCTCACCTAAAACGAATCCTCTAGGGATCAAACTTGGTGAGAGGAGTCACAAGGAGGATAGTGAGCTATCTCTAAGTGATCATGGCTCGAACCTATCTCCAAATCGATGAATCGAAGAATTTCGGGGGAAAGGAGAAAACTTGACCCGAAATGAAAAATCAATCGATCTCCTAGACCGTGAGGTTAGAGATTAATTCCTTCGATGGAAAGAAGTGCCTCACGATCTAGAACAACTTGGTTCAAATGGATTTGTAAAAGATGAACCGAGCAAAGAGATCGAGCGACGGGAAAACATGGATAAAAAGGATTCCGCGAAGAACACGAACAAAACGTGAATCACAACCACGATCTTGCAGCCGAAGCACAAACACACGCTACGACAAGGAGGTTACGACCTCCTTTCCTCAAAATCAACAGTACACAGAGGTGAGTCTCTCTGCGGATCACAGCTAGCTAAAGCAGGGGATGGGAGAGCAGGAAACCCTAGGAAGCAAGAGCAAATGACTAACTGCGATAATGGGAGGAGGGTGTCTCCCCGGCTACTTATCCTATTCTAGCCTAAGTCTATTTCCTACTCTACCCCTCTCTATTCTAATTACAGAGCAAACCAGCTAAACCCTAGGGTTATTCTGGATCAACTTGGTGGTAGGTGTATCCGACGGCCACGCCCGCACAACTCGTCCGCGTTGCCTCCACGCAACCTTCCAATTGCCGCCACGTGCTGCCCTCGCTCTGCACCCCCCGGTTTTGTGGCCCAAACCGGGAAACCAGCCTTTTCCAGCCAACCCCCAGTTTTGAGGCCCAAACGGGGAAAGCAGCCTCTAGCCTGAGTTTTGTGGCCCAAACTCAGAAACCCGCCGCGCCCAGGTTTTGAGGCCCAAACCTGGAAACCGTCCTCAGCCCGAGTTTTGAGGCCAAACTCGGAAACCCTCAGCCCGAGTTTTGTGGCCAAATTCGGAAACCATCTACACCTAGGTTTTGAGGCCCAAACCTGGAAACCGTCCACTCGATGGTTTTTCCCTGGCTCAACCATCAAACCGATGCTGTAGAAAGGATGCACCGCCCATGCACCCCGTCCACCAACACGTGTCCCCAGGTCCTCGACCCAAGCAACACCGTGCCCCGCAAGTCTTCACTTGTCGCTGTCCCAGGCTGCCAGCCACCACAGCTGATCCTCAGGCACTCTAGTCCCTCAGTCCAAGCCTCACGGCCGCCCTTCACCGCTCAATCCATTGGCATGGCACGTCCGCCGCACGGCACGCCCATCCTTCATCGCACCCGGTCCGTCAGCACGGCACGTCTCAACTTGACCTTTACCTTGCCCTCGATCACTGTCTCCGTGCTCGACACCTGCACAACACAAGCCGAAGATCCTGCGATCAAACCCGTTGACAATCACTCATCACTCAGAGACTCGGCATACACCCATGTATCCGCAATCTCCCCCTTGATGAGTGCATTGTCAACTACACACACAAATCATAAATAAAAGAAGAAGAAGGAAGAAGGAGAAGAGAGAACTCCACCAAATGACCCAAAAGCATAGCAAAGCCGAAGAAGGTCAAGTGGAAGAAGCGAAACAACTTGGTCCCCAAAGACATGGGCAACGGCTCGACGCGACCAAGCAAAGCAAAGCTAGCCCTCAAGAAGAGGTAGAACAGGCTCAACACCGCTAGCAAATACCAATTGAAGTCAGAGGAAAATCGAAGCAAAATGCTAGTCCCTCAAGACAGAGACACAGAGGCTCAACACAACTAGCAAAGAAAGCTCGATATCAATGCCTTTCGGCCAAACATGCTCCAAACCAATTGGACGTCAATCGAAAAGTCTCCAAACCAATTGAAAAACAATCAAAATCGAGACGCCCTGAAAATGTTTGCGAGTCCCTCAAGATAGATGCAAAGGCTCCCTCAAGATAGAGGCAAAAGGCTCAACACAACTAGCAAACTCCCCCTCGACAAGTGCAAGCAACTAGGAAAACTCTCCCCTTAGTTGAACACAGGAAGCAAAAGATTGCAAAGGATGAATTTCTCCCCCTTAGTCAACCGATCGGAGAACATGTGTTTTGTCAAAATTTCTCCCCCTTAGTTGAAAATGCACTTATCAAACAGCAGGAACCGGGCAAATTTCTCCCCCTTAGCGAAAACTCCCCCTTCCAACATGCATATGAAGTCAGAAATGCAAGTTAGCAGCTTCAGGCATATAATCAAAAGAGTGCAAAAAATGCTCTAAACAGTATAGCTCGAATGACAAAACGAAGCACTCAAATAGCGAAGGCTCAAACTGATCACAGATACGAAATATGAAGCATATGAGCAAGTGAGCAGTTTTTAGCCAAAAAGATAGTCACCATCAAAATAGCACTTCACATGTATAGACAGGAATCCAAATAAGTGCTAAACATGTATACAAGGTGAACTACCCCTAGCAAGGTTCAATCATCATGCATAGGAATGAAACATATACTTGTGATTTCAGTTTTTAATATCGGAATTGCAGCGGTAAAGAATTCACAAGTTCAAAGATTTAGCATGTGATTGCGAGAGGTTGAAAGCTTGTCATTGCCTAACTTTCCAACCGAGCGAAGCCTATGCCAAAGCAATCAGAAGCTTTAAGCTACGGTTTCGGTCATACACTACACGGCTCAAGTTTAACTCAAAGTGCAATGAGAAACAGTCTCGATACCGTGAGGTGTGGACAAGCAGTCCCATCTCGATATTTTCAATTCACTAAAACTTGGTTCAAAATTTAAGCATGTTATGAACAGACCAAGCAAGTGAAAGACTCAGAACTAGAGACATAGCAACCTAGCATATATGAAAAGCATGAATGGACTCAACACATCCTACACATGCTAGTTGCATATCTCAATGGTCAACATTTTCAATTTTTATATACATTAAGCAAATTCACCATTCCAAAAATAGCTCAGCTCATAACATGTACTAGTGATCAGAAGGAGCATTATCTACAAGCATCAATATAAGCATTGGAGCATACTAAACAGAGCATAGTTACATTCTAGTGATTATAAACATGAAGCTCAGAATGTAAATGCGTATGCTGAAGTGCAAAAGAAAAGAAAGACAAATGAAAGAAAGTCAGTATATTATACAAGATCAAAAATGTTTCCCCCATCTAAAAGGGGAAACACACACCAAGCTCACCCCTCAACCGGTTAAAGATTGATTCGTCTAAAGGCTTGGTGAAAATATCAGCCAGTTGATGATGAGTATCGACATGGCGAAGGTCGATATCACCCTTCTCCTGGTGGTCTCGCAGAAAATGAAAGCGCACATCAATGTGTTTGGTCTTCGAGTGAAGCATGGGGTTCTTAGCAACGCTAATAACACTCGTGCTGTCACAAAGCAAAGAAACACGAGTAAAGCTCAGACCAAAATCACGCAAAGTGGCCGTCATCCAAAGCAACTGGGAAGAGCAGCTAGCCGCAGCAACATATTCAGCCTCTGTAGTGGACTGAGCGACACTGCGACACTAGACTGCTTGCGAGAAGACTACGAAACAAGAGAAGAACCAATAAACTGGCAAGTCCCAGAAGTGGACTTGCGCTTAATACGGCAACCAGCAAAATCAGCATCCGAATAACCGCAAAGGGAGAGGGTGGAGGAAGCAGAATACCAAATCCCGAACTCAGGTGTGAACCAAAGGTACCTGAAAATGCGCTTCACCGCCTGACAGTGAGAGGTGCGCGGCGACGCCTAAAAGCGCGCACACAGACACACCGCGAACTGGATGTCCGGGCGTGTCGCCGTCATGTAGAGGAGCGACCAGATCATGCTTCGGTACTCCTTCTGATCCACTGCTTCTCCATCCACATCTGCATCCAGGGCAGTCGTCGTCGATATGGGTGTTGGAAGAGGCTTGGCCTCACCCATATCGAACCGCTTCAGCAAGTCCTTAGTGTACTTGCCCTGGTGCACGAACGTCCCTTCCCGGGATTGCTTGATTTGCAACCCGAGGAAAAACGTCAGCTCGGCCATCATGCTCATCTCGAACTCCCTGCTCATTGTATCTGCAAACTTGGCAACCAAAGCGTGAGAAGAACCAACGAAAATGATATCATCCACGTAAATCTAGACCAAGAGAGTGTCTTTGCCTTGCTTGAGGAGAAAGAGCGTTTTATCTAAACATCCCATTTCAAAACCCTTAGCAAGCAAAAAGGTTTTCAACCTATCATACCAGGCTCTAGGGGCTTGTTTCAAACTATATAAAGCTTTGTGGAGTTTAAAAACATGGTTTGCAAACATGGGATTTTCAAAACCGGGGGGTTGCTCAACATACACTTCCTCTTCTATGTAGCCGTTTAAGAAGGCACTCTTGACATCCATTTGAAAGAGCTTAAAACCTTTGGATGCAGCAAAACCCAAGAGTATCATAATAGCCTCCAAACGAGCTACAGGAGCAAAAGTCTCCTCAAAGTGTATCCCCTCCTTCTGACTATAACCCTTGGCTACAAGCCTGGCCTTGTTTCTAACAACGTGGCCATCCTCTCCTTGTTTGTTTTTGAAAACCCATTTTGTCCCAATAGGCTTACACTCAGAAGGAGGTGGAACTAGAACCCAAACCCGATTTCTCTCAAAATTTTCTAACTCCTCATGCATGGCATTGACCCAATCCGGATCCGTCAAAGTGTGTCCAACATCTCGGGGCTCAAAATTAGCAACAAAAGCAGAATGAGCGAAGTGAGAGATGTGCTGTGACCTGGACTGAGTAACCCATTCGTCGATGCTGCCGATCATCTGCTGAGGCGGGTGCTGGCGCTGGATGTGCCGAGGCGCCTCCCGAGCTGAAGTAGCCTCCCCCTCAACAGCAGCTGGTGCCTCCCCGGGTACAAGTGGTACCACTCGGGGTGGCGGATCCCACGGCCCCCCGGAGGAAAAGGTGTCGGGGCCGTGAGTCATCGTAGAAGCCGCTCTTTGCGGCACAGCAGGTGGAGGGGGCGCTGGATCATCCATATCTTCAGCACCCTCGTCCTCGTCATCAAAAATAGGCTCACCAACCTCATGATCACCTGCACGCTCAAAACGAGAAGAGGGACAAACCATGGTCTCGTCGAAGGTGACATCTGATGTCTCCATGACTCGGTTAGTATCAAGGTTAAGTACACGATATGCGCGAGTGTGAGTGCCATAACCCAAAAATACACCGTCAGAAGAACGAGACTCAAATTTGTCCAAGTTGCCCTTTTTGAGTATAAAACAATGGCAACCAAAAACTCAAAAATAACTCACCTTGGGCAGTTTTCCAAAACGCAACTCATAAGAAGTCTTTTTCAAGAAAGCTTGGAGAAAAATGCGATTGGAAATGTAGCATGCAGTGCTCATAGCTTTGGCCCAATATCGCCTAGGAGTCCTATGCTCATCGAGCATCGTCCTGGCCATCTCAACAAGGGTCTGATTTTTCCTCTCTACAACACCATTCTGAGGGAGTGTGTAGGGGGAAGAAAACTGATGCTCTAAACCCAAAGAGTTACAAAACTTCTCAAAATCCGAATTCTTAAATTCAGAACCATTATCACTCCGTATTGCTCGCATCGAGTTCAAAGGGAACTCGTTCTGAAGACGCAAAATCAGATTGCGAGCAAAGGAGAAAGTCTCGGTCTTCTCAGCTAAAAAGAAGACCCACGAATATCTCGAAAAGTCATCAACAACAACAAGCACATACCACTTCCCCCCAACCGAGCTCACCCAAGTCGAACCAACAAGGTCCATGTGCAAAAGCTCTCCAGGGTGCTTGGTCATGACCTGAGTCACTGGATGGTGGGGAGCGGCAACCATCTTCCCATGTCTACAAGAGTGGCAAACAAGATCCTTCTCCATATGCAACTTGGTCAATCCTTGGATTAGGCCAAGTGAACTAAGCCTTGCAAGCAAGTCGAAGCTCAAATGTCCAAGTCTCCTATGCCACTTCCAAAGATCGGAGGAGGAAGGTCCAGCCACAAGACAACTAGAAGTGCCAAAAGACTCTGAGAAATTTGCACGAAAGACTTTTCCAAAGGGTGAAATCAAACACACAAGATTGCCCTGAGGATCCAAAATACGACTGAGATTCGGTTCAAAACGAATCTCATAGTCATCGTCAAAGAGTTGCGAAACAGAAAGAAGGTTAAAATGCAAGTTAGAAACAAGAGCAACATCGCGCAACACAAAGTGCTCATTAACCCGCACAGACCCGCGAGACAATACCTTACCTTTGCTATTATCGCCAAAGGTTATGTACTCCTTTCCGGCAACAGGGCTATTGCTGGAGAACCACTTGGCGTTTCCGGTCATGTGCCTCGAGCAACCGGAATCCACCAACCAAATGTCCTCCAACCGTTTTACCTACATCAATAAAAAGACATAGGGTGAGCATACGGTCCAACACTAGGGTTAGTGAAGTAGGAAGAATACCAGTGTTGGGCCGGCTGCTCAAAAGAACGGTTAGCAGAAAAACCATTCCTAGCATGTCTACGAGAGGAGCGATCACCACGTAGAGGAAAACGTGGTCCGCTAAGGGAGGAGCGTCCATCGCGATACTCAAAACGCAGTGGGGGAAAACACTCAACTACAAAGCGTCCGCCACGGGGTCCATATCCTACAACTGCAGGCTCCCGCCGGGCACGCTCTCTACGAGCCCTAGGCCTAGCAACTTGAGGCACTGCGCCTCTAGGCCTAGCATCTCTCCTCGGAGCTGTCTGCTGCCTAGGCCTGGGAACTTGAGGTTCTGGACCTCTGGGCCTAGCTGCTCTCCTCGGAGCACTCCTCTGAACATTCGGCACATGTACATCATGGAAAGGATGGTACATGTCCGCATTGTTCATCTCCCTAGCACGGCGCGCCTCTCTCTTGCGCCTAAAGCAGAACTCGCTCAAGTGTCCATCTCTCCCACAAAAGTCACAATGATACCTCACCGCACGCAAAGGGGGTTGTTGGTACTTATGGCTGTGAGCGTGGATCACTTTGCCCTTCTGAGGCAACTCCTCCTGGATAGGTGGCATTGTATCCAGCTTGTTCTTAAGGTGGTTGGGTTTAGGATGCCACACTTGGTTCTTGGGTGGAGCTCTCGGAGGTTCCTCAAATACCCCATCCTTGGTGATAGGCTTGACAGGCTCTTTGGGTGGAAGCTTGGTCAGTTTGGGAGTAGTGGTGGAGTTGGGCTTCTCACTAGGATTCAGACCACTCGACTCTCCAATCTTCCCAAAAGCAGAAAGATCAACACCCTGAGCAAGACCTATACCAGAACCTCCAACAGCTCGCTTAAATTGGGAGATCATCATCCCGAGCTGCGGCTCACCACAGGATACCCATGACAAGATGGTCCGAAGGTATGTGTTTTCCTCCTCGGTTTGCATCTTGCCATGCTTGACATTCGCAATCTCCATCTCCAAACCCTCACATGAAGCACACCTAGCCACAAAAGTGCTACCTGAGTTGGCCTCCTCAAGAGACACGATCTTGGCATTCTTCTCTGCCAACTCAGATTGCAAGATAGGACAAGTCTTGCACGCACCCAACAAAGAAGGTCTAGCCTTTAGCTCATCCACCTCTCCTACCAACGCAGCATACTTACCTCTCAAAGTGAGAAGGTCAGTCATGTGCGTGGTGCACATCTCAAACTCAACCTCCTCTGACACGACCACGGTGGACTTGGCAAACTCAAGCTCTCTCACCGTGTCCTCCCACTTCTGCCTAAACTCCTTGCGCTCTCTAGCGGCATGCCTAAGCAACTTATCTTGACTAAGAAGCACGGTAGTAAGCTTCTCGACCTCAGCAGAAAGCTCATCATGGGTGAGGGATACCTGGGAGGTGTCATCGTCGTCGTCGTCCCAAGGGGAGTGCTCTAGCTTGTCGTCGACCTCATCACCAAGCGCCATGGTGCAGAGGCCGTCGTCGTCGGCGAAGAAGCAGAGAACGTTCAGCTTATCCTTGATCCTCTTCTTCTTCTCGGACTCGTCATCGCTTGAGCAAGCGGAGTCATCATCCGAGCCGTCGACGTCGCTGAGCGTGGCGAAGAACGCACGCTGCTTAGCCTGGGCCTTCTCCAAGTACTACTTCTTGATGTACTCCTTGTCGAAGCCGCCCCTCCACTTGTGCCTCGCGGGGACGTACTTCTCCTTGCGCTTGCCGGAGTCATACTTGTGCCCATGATCGCCCTTCCTAGATGAATGCTTCTTCTTGGGGCAGTTGGCGATGAAGTGGTCGGGGTCGCCGCACTCATAGCATCCTGAGCGTCCTCCTCCGCGGCGACGGTTCATGCGGTTGTTGTAGAACCACGTGAACCGGTTGGCGAGCATTGCCAACTCGTCATCCCCCAACGACTCAAGCTAGTCCTCTGTGACAGAAAAGAGAGACGAAAGAGCAAAACCTCCAGAGGGGTTAGAAGAGCCAGAAACCAAAGCCATAGTCGGGCCAGAAGGATTCTCATAAGAAGCCCTCGACATGGCGTCAATCTCACTAGACTTGAGCTTACTAAAGAGCTCGTCGCAGGTGAGGGTCTCATAGTTAGACGATTCGATGATCGCCTGGACCTTTGAGTCCCACACCGACCGATCAAGAGTGTGCAAAAGCTTCAAAGCCCTCTCATGATCGTCAAAAGGCAACAGCTCCTTGTTCGCTCTCATCTTGTTGACAATAACCTGAAAGCGAGCGAATAAACTTTCTATGCTCTCGCCAGGCATATGTCGAAAGTTCTCATACTCCCGCTTGTGCGACTCATAGGGGCAGGATTTGACCTAAGTGGTTCCCTCATGGAAGCGCATGAGGGTCGCCCAAATCTCACGAGCCGTGGGGAGGTGAGAAACGCGATCGAACTCGGACATGCTCAAATAGGAGAACAGGGCGTTACGTGCCCGGCTATTGGCTTCGTGCTCATCGATCTGGAGCTGAGTGACATGAGCAGCCAAGACAACGTAATCCTCCCTGTTGCAAATCTCCCAAACGGAAGAGCCCATGCTCTGGAGATAGGCCGACATCCGTATCTTCCAATACGCATAGTTCATCCCATCAAAGAACAGCGGTTTGCCCACGCCGCGATCCATGTCGCCTTCTATGGATCTGGAACCAGCTAAGGTGGAGGATCCTTAACCCGCTCTGATATCAATTGAAGGACCGAGAATGCTACCAGAAAGCGACCAGAGGGGGGTGAATGGGAGCTACAAATTTTCCTTTCGGAAACTAGAGCCATTGTCCCAAAAATCAACCCCAAGAGCAAACCCTAGAGCTTGCTAGTGTCCACGATCCTAGATGTAGGGTAGATGCTTCCAAGAAGCACAGCGTGACACTACACAACTCTAGAAAGCCAACGCAAAAGACGGAAATCAAATCCATCAACGAACGAGTGAACCACGAACGAAACTGCGCAAAACAGACACGACCGGACTCTGAGCTGCGTCTGGTCAGTGAGCACCGGACGCGTCTGGTCGCGCAGAAACTGTTTTTGGAGCTTACTGTTTCTGACCGGACTCACAGGTGTGGAGCGTCCGGTCAGGAGCAGTGCGTCCGGTCACAAAATACAAGCCAAGTGAACAGTACAATGAGCGAGTCCGGTCACTTAGCGAACGGTGCGTCCGGTCGAGTCACGAACCGAACACAGCAAGGCTGTTCATCGACCAGACTCACCGAGAGCGTCCGGTCGTTGAACAGGCAGCGTCCGGTCACCCTGAAACAGCACTGTTCGTCCACCGATTCGACTCGATCTCACCCAAAATGAATCCTCTAGGGATCAAACTTGGTGAGAGGAGTCACAAGGAGGATAGTGAGCTATCTCTAAGAGATCATGGCTCGAACCTATCTCCAAATCGATGAATCAAATTATTTTGGGGGAAAGGAGAAAACTTGACCCGAAACAAAAAATCAATCGATCTCCTAGACCGTGAGGTTAGAGATTAATTCCTTCGGTGGAAAGAAGTGCCTCATGATCTAGAACAACTTGGTTCAAACGGATTTGTAAAAGATGAACCGGGCAAAGAGATCGAGCGACGGGAAAAATGTGGAGAAAAAGGATTCCGCGAAGAACACGAACAAAACGCGAATCACAACCATGATCTTGCAGCCGAAGCGCAAACACACGCTACGATAAGGAGGTTACGACCTCCTTTCCTCAAAATCAACAGTACACAGAGGTGAGTCTCTCTGCGGATCACAGCTAGCTAAAGCAGGGGATGGGAGAGCAGGAAACCCTAGGAACCAAGAGCAAATGACTAACTGCGATAATGGGAGGAGGGTGTCTCCCCGGCTACTTATCCTATTCTAGCCTAAGTCTATTTCCTACTCTACCCCTCTCTATTCTAATTACAGAGCGAACCAGCTAAACCCTAGGGTTATTCTGGACCAACTCGGTGCTAGGTGTATCCAACGGCCACACCCGCACAACTTGTCCGCGTTGCCTCCATGCAACCTTCCGATTGCCGCCACGTGCCACCCTTGCTCTGCACCCCATGGTTTTGTGGCCCAAACCGGGAAACTAGCCATTTCCAGCCAACCCCCGGTTTTGAGGCCCAAACCGGGAAACCGGCCTCCAGCCTGAGTTTTGTGGCCCAAACTCAGAAACCCGTCGCGCCCAGGTTTTGAGGCCCGAACCTGGAAACCGTCCTCAGCCCGAGTTTTGAGGCCAAACTCGGAAACCCTCAGCCCGAGTTTTGTGGCCAAACTCGAAAACCATCCACACCCAGGTTTTGAGGCCAAAACCTGGAAACCGTCCACCCGATGGTTTTTCCCTGGCTCAACCATCAAACCGAAGCTGTAGAGGGGATGCACCGCCCGTGCACCCCGTCCACCAACACGTGTCCCCAGGTCCTCGACCCAAGCAACACCGTGCCCTGCAAGTCTTCACTTGTCGCTGTCCCAGGCTGCCAGCCACCACAGCCTCTGTCCAAGCCTCACGTCCGCCCTTCACCGCTCGATCCATTGGCATGGCACGTCCGCCGCACGGCACGCCCATCCTTCATCGCACCCGGTCCGTCAGCACGACACGTCTCAACTTGACCTTCACCTTGCCCTCGATCACTGTCTCCGTGCTCGACACCCGCACAACACAAGCCAAAGATCCTACGATCAAACCCGTTGACAATCACTCATCACTCAGATACTCGGCATACACCCATGTATCCGCACTTGGTCCCCAAAGACATGGGCAACGGCTCGACGTGACCAAGCAAAGCAAAGCTAGCCCTCAAGAAGAGGTAGAACAGGCTCAACACCGCTAGCAAAATCCAATTGAGAAACTCCAGAAAAAGAGCTCAACACCAATTGGAAAATCGAAGCAAATGCTAGTCCCTCAAGATAGAGGCACAGAGGCTCAACACAACTAGCAAGAGAGCTCGCTCCGAACCAAACATGCTCCGAATCAATTGAAATCAAATGCCTTGAAAACAGTGTTTGCTAGTTCCTCAAGACAGAGGCGAAGGCTCAACACAACTAGCAAACTCCCCCCAGAAAAGTGCAAGCAACTAGGAAAACTCCTCCTTAGTTGAACACACAGGAAGCATATGATTTGCAATATTTTCTCCCCCTTGGTCAAACATTCGGAGAACGCATGATTTGTCATTTTTCTCCCCCTTAGTTGAAAATGCACTTATCAAGAAAAGGCATCAACAGGCAAATGAGCAAAGAACTCCCCCTTCCAAGATGCATATGAGTCAAAATGCAAGTTAGGAGCTTCAGGAGTATACTCAAAAGAGTGCAAAGATGCTCTACGGAGTTAGGATCCGATGATGCATAAAGTGCACAGTATGCTAGCAAAGGCTCAAACTGATCACCAAATATGAAATATGAACACATGAGCAGTTTCTAGCCGAAAAGAGTATTCACCATCAAGGTAGCACATGACATGTATAGACAGGAAGTCAAACAAGTGCTAAACATGTATACAAGGTGAACTACCCCTAGCACAGTTCAATCATCATGCTGATTACCAAATTAGGCATATACTTGTGATTTCAGTTTTTAATCAGAGTTGCAGCGGTAAAATTACACAAGTTCAAAAAACAGCATGTGACTGCGAGAGGTTGAATGCTTGTTATTGCCTAACTTTCCAACTGTGCGAAGCCTATGCAGAAGCAATCGGAAGCTTAAAGCAACAGTTTCGGTCATACACTACACAGCTCAAGTTTAACCCAAAAGAGCAATGGGAAATAGTCTCAAAACTGTGAGGTGTTAACAAGCAAACCCATCTCGATCTTTCCAATTCACTTGACTTGGTTCAGATTTTAGCAGAAAGTAACATACCAAGCAAGTGAATGACTCAACACTAGAGACATAGCAACCTAGCATATATGAAAAGCAGAAGTGACCTCTACACATCCTACACATGCTAGTGGCATATCTCAATGGTGAACAGTTTCAAATTTTAAGTTCATTAACAAGTTCACCATTCAAAAATAGCTCAGCTCACAACATGTATTAGCGATCAGAAAGAGCATAAGCTACAGCATCTCAAGGCATCGGAGTAAAAACTACATAGAGCATAGTTACATTCTTCAGACTAAATTCATGAAGCTCAAAATGTAAAAGCGTATGCTAAAAATGCAAAAGAAAATAAAGACAAATGAAGAAGAGTCAGTCTGTGATACAAGATCCAAAATGTTTCCCCCCAACTAAATGGGGAAACACACACCAAGCTCACCTCTCAACCGATTAAAGGTCGATTGGTCCAAAGGCTTGGTGAAAATATCAGCAAGCTGATGATGAGTATCGACATGGCGAAGGTCGATATCACCCTTCTCATAGTGGTCTCGCAGAAAACGAAAGCGCACATCAATGTGTTTGGTCTTCGAGTGAAGCACGGGGTTCTTAGCAATGCTAATCGCACTCGTGCTGTCACAAAGCTATGGAACACGAGAAAAGCTCAGACCGAAATCATGCAAAGTGGCCATCATCCAGAGTAACTGGGAACAGCAGCTAGCCGCAGCGACATACTCAGCCTCTGTGGTAGACTGTGCGACACTAGACTGCTTGCGAGAAGACCACGATACAAGAGAAGAACCAATAAACAGGCAAGTCCCAGAAGTGGACTTGCGCTCAATACGACAACCAACAAAGTCATCATCAGAATAACCGCAAAGGGAAAGGCTAGAGGAAGCAGAATACCAAATCCCAAATTCTGGAGTGAAGGATAAGTACCTCATAATGCACTTAACCACCTGACGGTGCGAAGTGCGCGGCGAAGACTGAAAGCGCGCACACAGGCACACCGCGAACTGAATGTCCGGGCGTGTTGCCGTCAGGTAGAGAAGCGATCCAATCATGCTTCGGTACTCCTTCTGATCCACTGCTTCTCCCTCTTTGTCCGCATCCAGGGCCGTCGTGGTTGCCATGGGTGTTGGAAGAGGCTTGGCCTCACCCATGTCAAATTTCTTCAGAATGTCCTAGGTGTACTTGCCCTTGTGCACGAACGTTCCCTCTCGAGACTGCTTGACTTGCAGTCTGAGGAAAAACGTCAACTCGCCCATCATGCTCATCTCGAACTCCCTGCTCATAGTATCTGCGAACTTGGCAACCAAAGCATGAGAAGAACCACCGAAAATGATATCATCCACGTAAATTTGGACCAAGAGAGTATCAGTGCCTTGCTTGAGGAGAAAGAGCGTCTTATCTACACATCCCATTTTGAAACCCTTAGCAAGCAAAAAGGTTTTTAACCTATCATACCAGGCTCTAGGGTCTTGTTTCAAACCATACAAAGCTTTGTGAAGTTTAAAGACATGGTTTGGAAACTTGGGATTTTCGAAACCGGGGGGTTGTCTCACATACACCTCCTCTTCTATGTAGCCGTTTAAGAAGGCACTCTTGACATCCATTTGGAAAAGTTTGAAACCTTTGGATGCAGCAAAAGCCAAGAGTATCCTAATAGCCTCCAAACGAGCTACAGGAGCAAATGTCTCCTCATAGTCTATCCCCTCCTTCTGACTATATCCCTGGGCTACGAGTCTGGCCTTGTTTCTCACAACATGGCCATCTTCTCCCTGTTTGTTTTTGAAAACCCATTTTGTCCCAATTGGATGGCACTCAGAAGGTGGAGACACTAGAACCCAAACCCGATTTCTCTCAAAGTTTTCTAACTCCTCATGCATGGCATTAACCCAATCCAGATCCGTCAATGCGTGTCCAACATCTCGGGGCTCAAAATCAGCAACAAAGGCAGAATAAGCAAAGTGAGAGATATGAGACCTAGACCGAGTGACCCGTTCGTCAATGTCACCGATCACCTGCTGAGGGGGGTGTTGACGCTGGATGTGTCGTGGCGCCTCCCGAGCTGCAGATACATGGGTGTATGCCGTGTCTCTGAGTGATGAGTGATTGTCAATGGGTTTTATCGCAGGTTCTTTGGCCTGTGTTGTGCAGGTGTCGAGCACGGAGATAGTGATCGAGGGCAAGGTGAAGGTCAAGTTGAGACGGGCCGTGCTGACGGACCGGGTGCGGTGAAGGATGGGCGTGCCGTGCGGCGGACGTGCCATGCCGATGGACCAAGCGGTGAAGGGCGGACGTGAGGCTTGGACTGAGGGACTAGAGTGCCTGAGGATCAGCTGTGGTGGCTGGCAGCCTAGGACAGCGATGAGCGAAGACTTGCGGGGCACGGTGTTGCTCGGGTCGAGGACCTGGGGACACGTGTCAGTGGACGGGGTGCATGGGCGGTGCATCCTCTCTACGGCACCGGTTTGGTGGTTAAGCCAGGGAAAAACCACCGGTGGACGGTTTCCAGGTTTGGGCCTCAAAACCTGGGTGCTGAGGGTTTCCGAGTTTGGCCACAAAACTCGGGCTGAGGATGGTTTCCGAGTTTGGGCCTCAAAACTCGGGCGCTGCGGGTTTCTGAGTTTGGGCCACAAAACTCAGGCGATGGACTTGGAGGCGGGTTTCCCGGTTTGAGCCTCAAAACCGGGGGATGGCTGGAAAAGGCTGGTTTCCCGGTTTGGGCCACAAAACCGGGGGTGCAGAGCGAGTGCGGCACGTGGCGGGAATCGGAAGGTTGCGTGGAGGCAACGCGGACGAGTTGTGCGGGCGTGGCCGTCGGATACACCTACCACCGAGTTGGTCCAGAATAACCCTAGGGTTTAGCTGGTTCGCTCTGTAATTAGAATAGAGAGGGGTAGAGTAGGAATTGTACTTAGACTAGAATTGGGATAAGTAGTCGGGGAGACACCCTCCTCCCCCCTATCGTAGTTAGTCATTTGTTCTTGCTTCCTAGGGTTTCCTGCTCTCCAAACCCCTGCTATAGCTAGCTGTGATCCGCAGAGAGACTCACCTCTGTGTACTGTTGATTTTGAGGAAGGGAGGCCGTAACCTCTCTGTCGTAGCATGTGTTCACGCTCCGGCTACAAGATCGATGTGTTGATTCGCGTTTTGTTCATGTTCTTCGCGTTATTCATTTCTCCGCGATTTTCCCCTCGATCGATCTCCCTCTCCGGTGCGTCTTTTCGAAATCCGTTTGAACCAATTTGTTCGTATCATTGAGGAGGTCATTTCGACCAAAGGAATTCACCTAACTCCTCATGATCGAATAGATCGAGACGATTTTGTTTTTGTGGCGCTTTTTCAATTCATCCACCTTCCCTTTTGATTTCCCGTTGATTGAGTTGATTTGAGCGGATGATTTCTTGGGGATAGTCTCCTGTTGACACTTTTTAACTATCATTATTTATTGTCAACAAGACTTGAATAAATGTCAAAAGGGATTGCCAACTTAGAGATAGGAGGTTTAAACTAACAAATTCCACAAGTTTTGGTGATTCTATATTTTCCAGGGATTAAACTGGAAAACCAACCATATTGCTTCCCCAAGAAGGAACCCGACGCAGATTTCTTCACCGCCATGTTGGGTTATCGCGAGAGGACTCCACGAGACACCACAAGACACCACGAGAAGAGGCACCACAGGGGGCTGACCTGTGGGACCGACCGGTCCCTAGGGCCCACCGGTTGGTCGGCCACGGTGGCCCCTCGGCTCCGTCCTTTGCAAGCTACCTCCACTGCCTTCCATGATGCATCTCGACCGTACCCCGAGTCGGTTTGATCCAACGATCACGATTCCATGCCCAGGGCTATATAAACAGACCCCTGACCCCCTGTTGGTATAAATTAACGCACACTCTACTTTATCCGCAAGCGCATAGATAACGTCTACCGATGTAGCACTTCACCGGATGTAACCCAGTTTTAATATCGAACCCAAAGGAACGGATAGCAGTAAGTCTTAAGTGTTTAACCCCTGAGTGGCTAACAAGGACGGAGAATCTAGAAGTGTAGAGGGGATCACTAAGGTTATCTAAATCCAACTTAAGATATGTTTATTATTCTTAATGGGGAATTGCCATAAAAGGTCACAAACAGAGTATGATTCTTTTATGCAAATGTATAATCCTACCGAGTCTACACACGGGTAGTGGACTATAGAAGAATCAACAAGGCTATAAGAGTCACCCTTGCGAACTACCACTTCAACCGGCGTTATAGGAGGCATTTATGATGAGCTATCAAGTCTAAGCACCACGCTTACACTATCCAACTACTCTAACTCTAGCGCATCTAGAATTAAAGCACTCAAAAGAGTCACAAACCTTAAGAATAATAAGAACAATAGCTCAAGCTTAAATATAGATGTCGATTACCGAAACAATCATTGAAGCAAGTTGATGATGAACTTGAATCCACAGGTACAAGATGAAGAAGTTGATCCGACAGGCCGGAGCTTCCTCTTGATCTCTTCCTCTCTCTCTCTTCTAGATCTAAATAAGACTAGGTTCTAATCCTAATTGAGGGGTATCTAGTCTTCTACTTGAAAGCTGGCTCTTGATTACAACTAGATGAACTAGATCTAGTTCTAGATGAACTAGAAGAGATTCATCTAGAGGGACCTCTACTTCTACATTGGAACCCTAATTTCTGATGTGGAGATGAATAATGAAGAGGGAGATGCCTGGAGAGGGGGTCAGGGGTTGTATTTATAGCCTGGAGCGTGGATCGTGAGCCCTTGGATCAAACCGACTTCGGGGTATGGTCGAGATGCATCTAGGGAGTCGGTTGAGGTAGCTTGCAAAGGAAGGAACCAGGTGGGCCCAGGGGGTGACCGACCGGTCTCCTGGTGGGACCGGTCGATCCCACCAGTCATCCTCTGGTGGTGAGCTTCGTCATGGTGTAATCTTGCGTCCCCTGGAGTCTTCTAGAAGTATCCTGACGTGGCGGTTACGTTATCTCCCGTCGGTTTCCTTCTATGGGAAGCTATTAGTGCTGATTTCCTAGTTTAGTCCCTGCAGAATCATAACTCACCAAAACTCATGGAATATTGTTAGTTGAATCCCTAAATCTTTGTTGGTGATTGAATTCATGCCCTTTTCATATTTATTTATCACTTAATTATGGTAGTTAACCAGTGTCAACAACTCCCCCAAGCTTACCTTTTGCTAGTCCCTTAGCAAATATTTATTTGAAACTGTTACTATGCCTTTATAAATAAAAATAATCTTTCTTGATTTAGAGTTAATTATTCTGACTTTCTCATATTACCTTTAACCATGGAGCTTTTGCCTTTACCTGGATCTTTAAACAATTGAAAGATAGAACAATCAAGTTAAGCACTGTATCTCTAACTCTTTGATTAACCTTTATTCTGGAGTTTTTGTATATATTTTCAAAATAAAGCTCAGAGATTCCTTTGTATGACACTCTCAAATCGCTCTTTTATATTTTATGATTCCTCACTGATGCAATTCTCCTTCTTCTATTGATATATATCTGGAGCTTTAAGAAGTGAAAAGCATATCTTACTAAGTCAAAGTTCAAAGCTTAGGAAGAAAGATGTCATACTCATAGATCAAGACTTTAGAACATTTGAAATTTGTCATCTCTTACTGGCATATTGCAATTAGAGGAACCATGGGCTATCATTCTTTTTCTCATACTTTTACTATATATATTTATTTATTTATTTTTCTTTTGAGGTAGTCGGACACTTGTCCCTTTTTATTTCCTCCTTTTATACTTTTGCATAGCCCATGCCTCTAACACAATACTACTTCGGAAGAGTGAATCTTTTAATAAAACATTCTTGATCTCTAGAGCATGATAAATTTCTCAACCATAACTTAAAACTTAGAACAAAGTACAAAGCCTTATCTTAAAATCATATTAATGGCTCTAGGTAGGAATTCATGTTATGTCATACAGGATCTCATCATGTGTTTTTAATCTTTTCAAAAAGTAAATCTCCAGAACTCTAGTATCTCTAGGAATTAGATAAACAGCAGCTCAAACCTTTTTATATCATATCTCACAATTATCTAGACTTTGGATCAAGCATTTGCCATCCACAGGTTTTAGGTTTAGAGTTCATTCAGAACAACTTTATCTAAAACTCAAGAAAATTTAGGTTTAAACATTAAGTACTTAAAAAGGCAGAGCAAAAAGTTCATCTTTCAAAATGAGCAAAATTAGGTTCTTATCCACCTAGGTATTTATTATATAATATCTTTATTCGATTTTATAATAATTATTTATCTTTTCTATATTTATAAATTAACCTGGTCTAACTAAATAGAACTAATAGTAATAAAAAGCAGTGATACTTATCGTGATAACTGAGGGTGCTCTCCCCCAAGCTGGACCTTGACTTATACTTTTCCTCAGAAGTCGAGTAGACTGATAATGATTTCTTGAGTCCTTCTCTTCTTCTCTTCCTGCTGAATTCAAAGATAGACAACACAACTAGTGGAAATTGATTAAGCGTTAGTGATAAATATTCCTCCATTTGTCCAATTGTCTTAAAACTCTTAAAATTATATATGTTCTTTCTTCTCCACTAAGCAGAGTTCAGCAGTGTTTCATAATATCTTTTTAGATTTTATGGTGAGCCTTCATGTGCCCACATATTTTTGGTGTTTTGAATTTATTTATGAAAAAACTTAAAAGGGTAGAGATACTTATATGGATACATGGGGGTGCCTTCCCCTAAGCTGAATGTTGACGTAGTCACTTTGTAATGTAGCAGACTGGCAGTGGATATGTCCTTCCTATATTAGAGCTTTGATTGATGTTGAAGTTGTTGGAACAGTGCTCAAACAGTGGATGGAACATTTACTTGTTCGTCAGCTTTTCCTGATCTTTCAAATCCTTCCGGTGAGGATTCGATGCTTTATAGTCCATTGAACAGGACTCCTTGTATGCTCTTTATTCTTCCTTGGGTGCATCAGCAGATCCTGAGGAGGACCTTGATGAATGCACATCAGTAGTACTCTCTTTCTTTCTCCATACTTGCTTGACTGGTGGACTTGTCTCCTTTACTCCTTCGTCCTTCGTTTCCTCCAATGGGATATCTTCGCTTCTAGTGACTTCTCCTTCATAGTCAGTCCATCCATCATTGATTTGTTGATTCTTGTTGTGTCGGGATGTGCGACGTCTCCTTCATGAGTGATTCTTCTTTCCCTGTGCATTAGTGGCATAACTATTGAAATAATAGCGTACCTTTTCTGTGAAGAACTGGAAGTGGATCTCTCCGGATCTTATGTAGATGATGGCGCCAGTGGTGTTGAGGAAGGGTCTTCCTAGGATGATATGAACGCCATCTTCTTTTCCCATGTCTACTACTACGAAGTCGGTGGGAACATAGTGGTCTTTAATTTGGATCATTACGTCCTTCACTACTCCCTCCGGGAATTGATAGGTTTGGTCCGCCAACTGCAGCTGCACATATGTCGAATACATAGGTCTATTCTTATATAATTTCTCATATGTTACCTTGGGCATTATATTGACGCTTGAGCCAATATCACAGAACGTCTTATGGAATGTACTTCCTTCGATCTTGCAATCGATGGTGGGTACACCTTAGTCATCTCTCTTGGCGAGGAATGGTGATACGAGAAGGTGGTCGTATTCTGCTTGAGTAGAGCTGACCATCCATACTGTTTCTTGATGTGGTTGTGTAGTCTTGTTCTACCTTCTTCTGTTTCTATTATTCCTCTTTGATGATGCGATGGATGCATGTTCGTAGGACGTCTGAGGGTGGACTTTAGTAGTAAGTATACGGCTCTTGAAGCTGAATCTTTCTTTGTTTGAGTTCTCACTTCCTGTGGTTCACTGTCTTGAGGTTTCTCTCCTTTTTTTTTCTGGGACAGTGTCGATGACTTCTTCTTCATGATTGCCCTCTCTATTCTTGATAGTTTGTCTTCTTTGGCTTTGAGAGCAGCGTTTTTCACTTCTATTCTTCTTGGTGCTTCATTGGGCATGTAGTTGATGAAGTAGCATTGTACCTTTTCTCCAGGAAAGTGAAAATGAATTTCCTCTTGTAGATGATTGCACTTGTAGCATAGAGGAATGATTTTCCTAGGATGAGGTGGACATCATTGTCTTCTCATGTCGAGGATCAAGGAGTCTGTGGGGACTTTATGACCTCTAATTCGGACTACGACGTATTCCATCATTCCTTCTTGTTTATGTCTCTTGATATGGTGTCACTCATGTTCTTCGTTCGTCCAGCAGTTTGAAGTGAAGCGTTAATTATGAAAGCTGGCAGCATCTTCCTCTATGTGCATGTTCTTGTAGATCTAGGACCTTCACTCTGTAGAATTTGGGAGTGATAAACTTCTCCATATTTGCTCAAGAGTGTGTCCTGCTCATAAAGACAAGGTAGAGATCAAGTGCATGGGCTCTGTTGGTGGAAAAACACCAACAGAACCAAAAGTTTTGTTTATTCCTCTCTAACCTTAGGTACATTGCATAAGACAAACTTGTTGTTTATGTGTTCTATTTAATCTTAATATGAGTGATAGGATCAAAGAATGAGCATAAAAGTAGCATCTTAAAATATTTAACAGATCAAATTACTTAACCCAAGGAAGGATAATCTATGCATAAGGTGTTGATCTTTTTATAATTGAGAAATATCATCTTCCAAAGGTTAGATGCACAACATTTAAGCTCATTTAGTTAAGGCAGTGAGATTCAAGAGAGTAGAGCTAGGAACAAAGATTAAAGGACTGAACATGTTGAGTTGATTAGGCTGGGTCAATTGAGGTTCAACTTAAACATGTTTAGTTCTTTGTTTATGTTCATACTAGAATCAAGATGAAGCTTTTAAAGAGATGGTTACTTACCTTGAAATATTACTTTGTCATTGGAAAGTGATTGTCCTGAACCACCTTGTGGAAGCTTCTCTTGTCTAGCTGGCTTGTCTTCTCTTGCTCGTCTCATAGTGTGATTGAGAGGAGGAAGATCATAGTGGAATCATCTTTATAGGTATTGACCTTCCTTCTCTTGTGTCGACTTATCAGTGAAGGCGCATTGTTCTTCGAGTATGCTGACTAGAATCCTCTCTCTTTCTTGTCTTATTTCTGTACTTTGAGGATGTAGGGACAGTTCCGTATTCTTCTCTTGTCAACCTTTCTTGTTTTCCTTTAATCATTGGGTTGGCAAGAGACTTGAATTTAGAGCTGCTACTCGAGTGCCTCCATGAGAGTCTTTTGTCTTGTAATGTCTCAACTGAGAATTGTCCTGTCAACAGTGTCTAGATGATGGAGATCTTATCGATTGTTCTTCTTGATTTTTCTAGCTCAGGTACTATCTCTCCATCTTCTAACTCTTGTGGTGCAGTGGCTTCATCCTTCATGATGCCCTCCTCAATTCTTGGCAGTTGGTTCTCCCTTTGAGGTCTTCTCTTGGTTCTCTTTGGGTGCTCATAATTGATGTAGTTGTTGAAGAATCAACAAAAAGATCCAAAAGTTGACTTCTCCAGGTCCGGCAAAGATGATAACATTGATGGTGTTCAAGAACGATCTTCCAAGAATGAGTGGTGGATCATATTCTTCTTTTTGACTGGGATAGCATCTAGTGGTTTGTATTGATCAAAGCGGTGGGTAGAAGATCATTATGTTTGAAGTTGGTTTTCTCCTTCCTCCCTTTCATTGTGAAACACATCTAGATGACAGAATTGTCTCTCCCAGTCTGGCTTGTGATGTAGATGGTCTCCCAATATCATGTTCATGTGTTTGACTTGTAGATCTTGCTATTGTTGTAGTGGTACCTTCTTGTCTCCCAAGCTAGCTCTTGATTAGAAAAGAGGATAACTTCCCACTTCTTGTCTTGATGTCTTGGACAATGATGGTTGCAGGCATAGGTTGTCTTATATGAGGTAAGTTGCATCCTGTTTGTCATCAGTGTCCAAGCAAGACTCAAAGCTAGGCTAGCACCATTTGTGATCTAAGAGTAGGTTTGTGTGTCTATGGTTTGAGTTTTGGATCTTCAATGTTTAGATCAAACCATGGATGAACAAAATCTCTCTCCTGCGTAATGTTACTGGATATATACCCGAAGGATTGCAAGAATTTAAAGCATGGGTTGTTGTCCAAAACATATGTATTTTGCATCTATGCTAATAAGGAGATGTTTTTAGGATTACTTTAGCATAGACTAGTATTTCATGTGTTAGCTGCACTTTAACAAGATTTAAGGCAAAAGATAACTTGCAGTAGAAGACATAATAAATAAACTTTGATACTCACAGTTCTTTTATCCATGATGAATGAGCTGAGTCTTCATTGTGCAAGAGTTGTTGAAGTTCATTGTACGTCTTGCTTCATCTCCAATGTGAGTTTATCTCCTGGACTTTCCCAAATTGATTTTGAAAGTTTTCCTGCAGGGGTTAGTCCAACAAAAATATCCAATATCTACTATAGCATACTATCAGTTCAGAAATCAACCTAGACACCACGTCTAATTTGATCTAGGAAGGCATTTTAACCTAAGCACCATACTTAATTTAAAAGCCTTTAGAGGTAAAATCAGCAAACCTTTTAGCTCAAGAATAAAACCAGACACCATGTCTTACTTTAATTCATGAAAACAGTTAAACTAAGCTCCATGCCTAATTTAAAAGGTGTATGATAATACTTCAAAACCAAAGAATATACTATAGCAAATAAAGGTAACATGAAAGCATTGTAGAGGTTTATTCAGATGGTGATGAAAGAGTATGATTAGTATATGAGCATATCTTAAAGGTAGGGGCAACCAACATAGCAACATGGCAAGGAATATACTTAGAAAGCCTATAATTCAATGTTGCATGATGATTGGTGGGACATACCTTGTATTTATTGTTCCTTCATTATTTTCTGCTCCAGACCTGGAAAGGTTAGTGACAAGAATACCCGAAGGAATATTTTCATAATTATATTTTTATGCTCTTTACAAGGACAGTGCAGCAAAAAGGTAGGCATAGCTTATAACCAGGTATTATGATGAGGTATAAGGATTCTACTGATTATAGCTTGCTCATGGGGTAGTGATAGATAAGAGTGGAATTCAAAAAAATAACATTCATAAGAATGAAAACAAAAATAATGAAAAGACTGGGACAAAAAAGGAAAAGATAAAAGTATCATTACAAGGTTATACTTAAGACGTAAAATGATCTACCGTTCCCCGGCAACGGCGCCAAAAATGCTTGTTGGTATAAATTAACGCACACTCTACTTTATCCGCAAGCGCACAGATAACGTCTACCGATGTAGCACTTCACCGGATGTAACCCAGTTTTAATATCGAACCCAAAGGAACGAATAGCAGTAAGTCTTAAGTGTTTAACCCCTGAGTGGCTAACAAGGACGGAGAATCTAGAAGTGTAGAGGGGATCACTAAGGTTATCTAAATCCAACTTAAGATATGTTTACTATTCTTAATAGGGAATTGCCATAAAAGGTCACAAACAGAGTATGATTCTTTTATGCAAATGTATAATCCTACTGAGCCTACACACGGGTAGTGGACTATAGAAGAATCAACAAGGCTATAAGAGTCACCCTTGCGAATTACCACTTCAACCGGCGTTATAGGAGGCATTTATGATGAGCTATCAAGTCTAAGCACCACGCTTACACTATCCAACTACTCTAACTCTAGCGCATCTAGAATTAAAGCACTCAAAAGAGTCACAGACCTTAAGAATAATAAGAACAATAGCTCAAGCTTAAATATAGATGTCGATTACCGAAACAATCGTTGAAGCAAGTTCATGATGAACTTGAATCCACAGGTACAAGATGAAGAAGTTGATCCGACAGGCCGGAGCTTCCTCTTGATCTCTTCCTCTCTCTCTCTTCTAGATCTAAATAAGACTAGGTTCTAATCCTAATTGAGGGGTATCTAGTCTTCTACTTGAAAGCTGGCTCCTGATTACAACTAGATGAACTAGATCTAGTTCTAGATGAACTAGAAGAGATTCATCTAGAGGGACCTCTACTTCTACATTGGAACCCTAATTTCTGATGTGGAGATGAATAATGAAGAGGGAGATGCCTGGAGAGGGGGGTCAGGGGCTGTATTTATAGCCCGGAGCATGGATCGTGAGCCCTTGGATCAAACCGACTTCGGGGTATGGTCGAGGTGCATCTAGGGAGTCGGTTGAGGTAGCTTGCAAAGGAAGGAACCAGGTGGGCCCAGGGGGTGACCGACCGGTCTCCTGGTGGGACCGGTCGGTCCCACCACTCATCCTCTGGTGGTGAGCTTCGTCATGGTGTAATCTTGCATCCCCTGGAGTCTTCTAGAAGTATCATGACGTGGCGGTTACGTTATCTCCCGTCGGTTTCCTTCTATGGGAAGCTATTAGTGCTGATTTCCTAGTTTAGTCCCTGCAGAATCATAACTCACCAAAACTCATGGAATATTGTTAGTTGAATCCCTAAATCTTTGTTGGTGATTGAATTCATGCCCTTTTCATATTTATTTATCACTTAATTATGGTAGTTAACCAGTGTCAACAACCCCTCCTCATCATCTCCTTCAGAATCAGACAGATCTCCTTCAGAAGACAAGACAGAAATTAGGGTTTCTAGAGAGAAGAGTTAGAGCTCTACATCAAGATTAGGGGTTAGTCTAGTTAGATTCAAGTAGAGGTAGGCGACTTCGTCGGCATACCCGGCTAGAAGCTTCGTCTGAGTCTCCGGATTATTGTCGAAGACTTGGTAATTTGTATCTTTATTATTTGACTTTATGCTACTTTAATATATTTTAGTTTATTCAGTTTTAGAGTTTATTATAGTTCTATATTTAATATAGATCTGATTATGATAGAGTTTATGATCATGTTCGTAAAGTACTTAGCTTTATTCCGGATAGAGTTAAGTGGTCAAACTGGTGTAAACATGGTGTTTAGGCTAAGTTTACCTGCGAATACATCCTATGCTCTGGGTCGAGAGGTAGATCGCAGGAGTAACAGTCCTGTTGAGTCATTTGTAGTCCTCCCCCCCGAGTGTAGACCTTAGTAGGACGCGGTTGCAAGTTAGAATTCATTACTTTGTTCTTGATTCTAATTTAGTAATGTCCCTTGGTCATGGATGATAGATTGATTGGCTATAAATGATTGTATATTAACTAGAGTAATCACTAGGCTTAGTAGATATGAAGTAACTTAGGATTCTAATCTCTTAATTAATCACCAGACTCTCTGCTTGATCTATGAAGTTTGCTCTATCTCTAGAATTCCCGTTGTTATCATTATTATCATTATTTATCTTTACTTTGTCTTACCCCTGTTTAGACATAAGACTAATGAATGAATAATAATCTCTGCTATCTTTGAATCATATTTAATTACTAGTTCCCAGCTTCTTTGCTATCTTCAGTGAAATATAAATAACGATACCTAGATAACCTGGGTGAAATGCTGCTACAACAGGTATATTTATCTGTGCGATTGTGGATAAATATTTATTTATATCTTTTGAGCTAGTGTCACATATAATTTACATTTCTAGTATCATGTTGGGGATGACAACTTGACATTAAGTGATGCTAGGAGTGTCCTGTACATTTCTGAAGGCTTTTGCTAGAATCAGTTCATTAAAGTTAATTATGAGCAATTGCATTAAGAAGTGTCAACAAGCATTTCTGGCACCGTTGCCGGGGAACATCTATTTAAGTAACAGAAGCCACCGGTAACTAAATAAACCAAAAGAGATTATTTATTCATTCATTTGTAACTCTGTCTTGGCAGGCTTACCCTTGCCTTTCTTTGTTTATATCATATATAGGGTAACACAGGATTCAGTTGCAATACATCACATTCAAATCAGAAATCAACTTGATCGTGTGAAGGATCTACATCAGAAGTCAAACCATGGCCAATAAGACTCTGCTCGAGTTCTCTACTCCAAGTGTCGGGAACATTCGCACCAGACCTACACTCCAGACAAACAACCTCGAGTTTGAACTCAAGCCAAGTCTTATCAACATGGTACAAGCTACTACATTTGGTGGAAAGGAAGAAGAAGATGCAACTGCTCATCTACAAGATTTCTTAGAGATTGGAAGCACCATCATCATCAAGGAGATTCCCCAGGACATCATACTTCTTCGTCTTTTTCCCTTCTCACTGAAAGGAAAAGCGAAGCACTGGTTCTATTCAAATATGGACAACATCAAGACATGGGAGAAGTGTTCAGAGACCTTTCTATCAAGATTTTTCCCAATTAGCAAGGTCAATATCTTAAGGGGAAAGATTTACAACTTTCAGCAACAAAAAGGAGAAACCATTCCAGAAACTTGGGAGCATTTTCAGGAACAAATCTTAAGATACCCACATCATGGAATAAGGAACGAATTGCTCATGCAACTGTTTTATCATGGATTATTACCAAGAGCAAGAGAGCAACTTGATGCCACTGCTGAAGGATCATTTATGTCACTCACTTTTGGAAAAGCAGAATGTCTAATGAATAAGATAGCTGAGAATCAAAGTTGGAAACAACTCACTACTCAACGCTGTCACCAAATTGAAGAAGTTCCAGAAGAAGTGTGTGCACTATCAACAAAGACGGATGTACTTATGGATCGACTCATTCAGAGAGACAACTACAAGGAAGAATGTCAAGCTATTCAAGACGCATTTGATGCTCAAACTAGAAGTGGAGAGTATTTAGGAATAGAATTTCCCGAAGATCAAGAAGAAGCTAATATCATCAACAACCCCACCACTCTACACAAGCAAGGATTGCATCAACAACAACCTTCCAAACTAGATAAGTATATCAGTAATTTCAGTTCTTCCAACTCTAAGCAACCTACTTTAAGAGATTTAATTTTAGAATAAGCCAGGATAAATGATAATATTTCTATAAGACTTGCTTTAAACGATAAGACTCTTGAAAACATAAATGCCAAGATGGATGAATTTTCTTCTGCCATTAAAGACCAACACAATTATAATGAAAGGATAGAATCCCGAATATCACAATTGGTTGCTTGCCTGTTACCACTAACCATGAGCAGATCAAAGGGATCACCACCAGACATGGGAGGACCACTCGAGATCCGCCATACCCCGCAGGGACACAAAGAAGACAGACAGCACCAATATCACCTCCAAGAGCAGAAGAAAAAGATGACGAGGTTCAAGAAACTCAAGTGCAAAATGAAGAAAGACCAATAGACTTTCAAGACACCAACATTCTACCATTCCCACGCAGGAATCGAAACACAAAGCTAGATGCACAGTTCAGTAAGTTTGTTGAAGTAATTCAGAAGCTATATATCAATATTCCTCTGCTAGATGCATTACAGGTACCTACCTATGCTAAGTATGTGAGGGATATACTCAACAACAAGCGACCACTGCCAACCACTGAAGTAATCGAGCTGACAGAAGAATGTAGTGCGGCTATCCTCAATCAAATACCGGAAAAGAAGAAGGACCCAGGATGCCCCACTATTGAATGTTCAATTGGAAATCAACGGCTTAGCAATGCATTGTGCGATCTTGGAGCTAGTGTTAGTGTGATGCCTGCATCAGTCTACTATAAGCTCAACCATTCAACACTTGTGTCAACACCAATGTGTCTTCAGCTGGCTGATCAATCACTCGGATACCCCATAGGAATTGCTGAGAACATCCCAGTCAAGATTAGAGAGTTCTTCATACCAGTAGACTTTGTGGTACTAGAAATGCACCCAGATTCAAAAGTATCACTCATCCTCGGAAGACCATTCTTGAGCACCGCTAAGGCCCATATTGATGTCGGAGTTGGAGAAATCAAATTTACCATAAATGGAAAGGAAGAAAGGTTCTCATTCAAACCATGGCCCGAACAATGCTCAACTCTAGAAGACCATAAAGCTCAAGAAACAAAACTGCCATCTTCAGAAGTGGAGATCCATCAAGAAGAATGAAGAAGACTGGAGAGTCCAATTCGGTGGACTTTAAAACCCGAACCTTCGCCGAAGGTAACTCGGTAGTTATCAGTATTTACTTTCTGCACCTTTATAATTATTACATGCATATAAAAATAATAATAATAATAAAATAAAAATTTATTTTTACATCATAAAAGTTAGCCCCATGTAATTAATATTTACGGATCCCGTAAGTATCATTTACTACGGCAACAAAAACATATAAGAATTTCATCTTTAGAATCCTCATTTTCTATAGTTTCATAAAAGCAATTTTCTTTTATACTAGCATTGTACAAATACGGGAGACATACGGACCCACAGACACCTGGGACCCACCTCATATTATTTCTTATCATCACATGCACTCACAACCACTCATCCCACCTACCACCACATGCAACCGTCGGCATATAGTCTAAAGCATGGGAACTTGAGCATGGTAGGTAAGGGAGCAAGGTGGAGAAAAGTGGGCCCCACAGGGGACCGGTCGACCGACCGGCCACCCCCTTCTCCCTCTATAAAAAGGCAAGCACTCTTCACACTCTTCACACACTCCACTCTTCAGGAACACCAACCTCACTTCAAAATTCAGAATTCCATTTTCGAGTTTGCTTAGCTCTTCATTTTGATAGTTTCTGAGTGAGAAGAGTAGAGAGGAGGAAGCTTTGAGTAAATAGCTAGTAGAAAGCTCTAGCTAGGAATAGTGGAAGCAAGCAAGAGAAATCATCAAGAGAGGGGAAGTGCTGCCCAATTAGTTAATAAACTAGGAGAAGTTGAAATAAAATTATCAGCTTGAACGACTGACTCGTGGACTACTAACTTTTGGACTGCTAACTCTCTGACATTTATTTGTTCTAACCCTCACTTGTTCCACTAGTTTTGTTTGTGTGTTCTCTTGTTTCTGCAGCAAGGATGAGCAACTTCCTAAAGAAGGCGAAGAACACGCTCACCTTCCGATCAACAAGAAGCTGTTCGCGAGCTGGCTCATCACAAGGAGGCTCGGACATGGATATGTCATCCCTGCCTTGATCCTCTACCACAAGCTGATCCAAGCCACGTGATCTTCTTCATGATAGGCACATCAAGCTCCAAACAGCCTACGAGAAGGACCTATTCAGGCATTACCGCGACAAAGAGTACACTCACACCCCCACCTTCGATTCACAATTTCTCCGAGATACATGTATGGACTCTGAGTTCGATCTAGTTTTTCATAACATTGGGTGGGAGAACACTTGGGAGCTCTCCGAAGAAGGCTGTAGATTGCTCACTCTATAATTTCTTTGCACTCTTTCTTCGGATGACACATATGTTTATTTTAAGCTGCATAATGAACCTTTCACTCTCACTTGGAAACAGTTCAGCCTAAATTTGGTTTTTCCTGAAGTCTGCACTATAGATTTAGATGTCACCTTAAGAAACTTTGATAGAAATAGCTTTTGGGAGGACATCACCGGTAAGAGAACAGATCATCACCCGTGCACCAATGATATACACAACCCCACTTTAAGGGTGATGCACAAGTGGCTAGGCTTTACTCTCTTTCCCAGACAAGAAGGTCATATTGTTAGAACTGAGGAGTTGAAAATTATGTATGCTATGGTTAAGAAAACTAAAATTTCACCTGTAAAACTCCTGGTAGAATACTGGCCTTATATTCACACTTTACAAGGCCCTGTATCCATCACTTCTTGGGTTACTCGTCTTGCTGGAAATCTAAACTTAAATTGAAATATTATGTACATCTCCACCCCACTACCAGTTATAGGTTTGTACTTCTTCAGCCAAGCACATCTTATTAAGAAAAGAAACAACAAACTCTATATGCAATATAAAGGATATACGAATGAATATGAGTTGCCAAACAGATCACTTGGTCTGTATGTCATGGAAACCTTTTTGCTTAATCTGCAGAGACCTGGCACAGGAGTAGGAAGAAGGCCATCTGCAAGATTCACTAGAAACACTACCCCAAGATATCAAGGAGAAGATGCTACACCAGCTGGACCAGCTTTTACTCACTATCAAGGATTCGAACGAGCTGAACCAGCTTCATCACACCATCAAGCCTGGGAAGATACTACTACCTATGAGCCACATACACCACAAGATTCATGGGGGCAAGGAAATTTCCACAACTACACTCCACCTCATCGCAAAGACGATACGATGTATGACTTCTAGGGAGGACGAATGTCTTTCTCTGGGAGAGGTGTTCGTGACGCCACTCATCATCCATACTCGTACCATGCCACCCATGGTTACCCAGAACACCAGCCACACCACCAATTCCCGTACCAAAGAGACCCCTATTTTCAGGGCATCAACACTCGTCTTACTCATCTTCAGACAGGACAAGAAGATAAGCGCCACACTCTTGAAGAAATACATCATCAAGGAGCCTAGACAAACCAGAATTTCTGCTACCTCTTCGGGCGGATGGGATTCGATCCACCTCAACCACCACCACCGTACGAATAAGCTAGCTTGGGGGAGGATCCCCTATTCCCGAGGTAAGTATGCTTCACCCCTCTTGTTATTTTATGTTTAGTATTGTTAGTTATGTTTACTTTCTTGCAAAGGTTTTGCTTAGGTGGAAATTAGAGGCCTTAGTTTAGAGTAGAAGTTTTAAGTTGCCTAATTCACCCCCCCCCCTCTTAGGCGTCACAGTCCTTTCAATTGGTATCGGAGCCGGTTGGCTCCCTTGTGGACTCTTGGCTTAATCGCCTTCGAGCCGACGCCCTAAGAGAGGTTGGGATGGATACCTCTAGGCCTCCACACTTTGACGGCACTAACTTCCCATACTATAGTGCTAGAATGCCTTGCTTTTTAGAAGCCGTTGATCTAGGTGTTTGGAGAGTCACCCGCTACAGGATGAAATCCATTAAGAATCCCGAGAAGCCTACCACGGGTGATGAAAAGGAAATTCATCTTAATGCTAGAGCTAAAAATTGCTTGTTTGAATCTTTTAGCATGGATGTGTTTAACCAAGTTTTTACTTTGCAAACGTCTCATGAAATTTGGTTAAAACTCCATGAGCTCCATGATGGTACAAGTAATGTTAGAGAGCAAAAATATCATCTAGCTAAATCATGTTATGATTCCTTTAAGATGAATGATAATGAGCTTGTTCGTGATATGTATTCTCGTTTGAATCTAATTATCAATGAGCTCAACTCTATAGGGATCTGAAGGACCGAGAAAGCTCACACAAGGCGACGAGAGGGGGGGGGGTGAATGGGAGCCAAACAAAATTCTTCCGAATCTTTGGCCGAATGTCCCAAGATCAACCCCAAGAAGCTCGAACCCAAAGCGTGATGCTCACGACCCTTGGAAGAGGGTGGATGATCCCTAGGATCACAGCGGAGCACCACCAAACACAAGCGAACAAAAAACCAAAAGGTCCAACACAAGTTCACCTTGAGGAAACCGACTCCCAAACGTAGATGGACGGCTACGTCGAGAAATCTCTAAACACCGATGCTAACGAGTAGCAAAGATATCAAGAGAGGTTTCTTGGTGAACTACAAGGCCAAACGGGAAGTCCGAAAACCAAGCGAGCAAGCCGGGAGGACAAACGCACTAATCTGGAAGCTACAGGCAAATCCCGGACTGTCCGGCCTAGAGGTCCCGGACTATCCGGCTAAGGGCGGACTGTCCGCCTGAAACTCCCGGACTGTCCGCCGGCCAAATGACCCAAACAGCAAGGTTGCTGAAGGTCTTCTGGTCGGTTCCCGGACTGTCCGCCAAATGACCGGCGGACTGTCCGCAGGCAAAAAACGACTTGACCGACCGAGCCAAGCAGCCACTGATCCGGCTGAGGCCCGACCCGCGGACTGTCCGCGCCCACTGTGGCGGACTGTCCGCGACAACACAGAAAGGGGCGATTTGATCGCCTCCAACACCTCTCTCCAAAAATCCGAACCAAATCACGATCCCAAGTTCCCAAAATTGGAGAAGATGATCACGGGGTAGTTAGAAGACTATTCCCAAGAAATCATCCGCTCAAACAAACTCAATCAACGGGAAATCAAAAAGGGAGGTGAGATGAACCGAAAAGCGCTACGAAAACGAAATCAACCCGATCTACTTGTTCGTAAGGAGTTAGATAAATTCCTTCGGTGGAAATGATCTCCTTTCAAATACGAACAAGATGATTCAAACGGATTTCACAAAGACGCAACGGAGAGGGAGATCGAGTGACGGGAAAATCATGGAGAAACGAAGAACGCGAAGAACACAACGAACTCGAATCAAAACACGAATCAAGTCATCGATCTGCGAGAAACGGTGAGGATACGGCCTCACTTCCTCGAATCACCAGTACACAGAGTGGAGTCTCTCTGCGGATCTCAACTAGCTAAAGCAGGGAACGGGAGAGCAGGAAACCCTAAGTGGAAGGAAGCAAATGACTGCGCTAACTGAGATGGGGAGGAGGGTGTCTCCCCTAGACTACTTATACTAACCTAGCCTAAGCCTATTTCCTATTCTACCCCTCCCTACTCTAATTACAGAGCGGGCCAGGAAAACCCTAAGGCTAATCTGGTCCACCCAAGTGGTAGGTGGATCGAACGGCCACGCCCGCACTGGCCGAAGCGTTGCCTCGACGCAACCTCCGGATAGCCGCCACGTGCCGCCCTCGCTCTGCACCCCCGGTTTTGTGGCCCAAACCGGGAAACCAGCCTTTTCCATCAGCCCCCGGTTTGAGGCCCAAACCGGGAAACCAGCCTCCAGCCCGAGTTTTGTGGCCCAAACTCGGAAACCCGCAGCGCCCGAGTTTTGAGGCCCAAACTCGGAAACCGGCCCACGCCCAGGTTTTGAGGCTCAACCTGGAAACCGTCGTGCCCAGGTTTTGTGGCTCAACCTGGAAACCCAGCACCCAGGTTTTGAGGCCCAAACCTGGAAACCGTCCACCCGTTGGTTTTTCCCTGGCTCTACCAACAAACCGACGTCGTAGAGGGGATGCACCACCCGTGCACCCCATCCACCGACACGTGTTCCCAGGTCCTCGACCCGAGCAACACATGACCGCACTTCTTCGCTTGTCATCGTCACAGGCTGCCAGCCTCCACAGCTGATCCTCAGGTACTCCGGTCCCTCAGTCCAAGCCTCTCGTCCGCCCTTCGCTGTCCGATACATCGGCATGGCACGTCCGCCGCACGGCACGCCCATCCTTCATCGCGCCCAGTCCATCGGCATGGCACGGCTCAACTTGACCTTCACCTACCCTTGATCACTGTCTCTGTGCTCGACACCTGCACAACACAAGCCAAAGAACATGCGCATCATAACCGTTGACAATCACTCATCACTCAGAGACCCGGCATACACCCATGTATCCGCAATCTCCCCCTTGATGAGTGCATTGTCAACTACACACACAAATCATAATAAAAAGAAGAAGGAAGGAAAGGAGAAGGAGAGAAAACTCGACCAAATGACCCAAAAGCATAGCAAAGCAGAAGAAGGTCAAGTGGAAAGAGCAAAACAACTTGGTCCCCAAAGACATGGGCAACGGCTCGACGCAACCAAGCAAATCAAAGCTAGACCTCAAGAAGAGGTAGAGCAGGCTCAACACTGCTAGCAAAAGCCAAATGGACAGATCGAAGCAAAAAGCTAGTCCCTCAAGAAAGAGGCACAGAGGCTCAACACAACTAGCACATAAAGCTCGATACAAATGCCTTACGGCCAACCATGCTCCATACACACTGAAAATCAACTGAAAATCAGTCAAAATTGAGAATTTGCTAGTCCCTCAAGACAGAGGCAACGGCTCAACACAACTAGCAAACTCCCCCTCGACAAGTGCAAGCAACCAGAGAACATATGATTTGCCAAAAATTCTCCCCCTTAGTTGAAAATGCACTTATCAAGCAATGGAGCAAAACTCTCCCCCTTAACTGAAACTTCCTCTGTCAAAATGCATATGAAGTCAGAAATGCAAGTTAGAAGCTTCAGGCATATAATCAAAAGAGTGCAAAGATGCTCTAATCGGTATAGCTCCAATAGCACAATTAAGCACTCAAATAGCTAAGGCTCAAACTGATCACAGATACGAAATATGAACATATGAGCATGTGAGCAGTTTTTAGCCAGAAAAGGTTTTCACCATCAAAAATAGCACTAGACAAGCATAGACAGGAGTCCAGACAAGTGCTAAACATGTATACAAGGTGAACTACCCCTAGCAAAGTTCAATCATCATGCCAATACCAATTTAAGGAAGTACTTGTGATTTCAGTTTAAATCGGAGTTGCAGCGGTAAAGAATTCACAAGTTCAATTATACAACATGTGATTGCGAGAGGTTGAAAACTTGTCTTTGCCTAACTTTTCAACCGAGCGAAGCCTATGCCGAAGCAATCAGAAGCTTAAAGCTACGGTTTCGGTCATACACTACACGGCTCAAGTTTAACTCAAAGTGCAATGAGAAACCGTCTCGATACCGTGATGTGTTGACAAGCAATCCCATCTCGATCTTTTAAATTCACTTAACACTTGGTTCAAATTTTAAACATTTATGAATGGACCAAGCAAGTGAATGACTCAGAACTAGAGACATAGCAACCTAGCATATATGAAAAGCAGGAAAGGACTCAACACATCCTACACATGCTAGTTGCATATCTCAATGGTGAACATTTTCAGATTTTAAGTTATTTAAGCAAGTTCACCATTCAAAATAGCTCAGCTCACAACATGTACTAGTGATCAGAAAGAGCATAAGCTACAAGCATCCATATCAGCATCGGAGCATACTACTTAGAGCATAGTTACATTCCAGTGATTATAGACATGAAGCTCAGAATGTAAATGCGTATGCTAAAATGCAAGAGAAAAGAAAGACAAACAAAGAAAAGTCAGTCTATACAAGAACCAAAAGTTTTCCCCCATCTAAAAGGGGAAACACACACCAAGCTCCCCTCTCAACCGATTAAAAGTTGATTCGTCTAAAGGCTTGGTGAAAATATCAGCCAGTTGGTGATGAGTATCGACATGGCGAAGGTCGATATCACCCTTCTCCTGGTGGTCTCGCAAGAAATGAAAGCGCACATCAATGTGTTTGGTTTTCGAGTGAAGCACGGGGTTCTTAGCAACGCTAATGGCACTCGTGCTGTCACAAAGCAAAGGCACTCGAGTAAAACTCAAACCAAAATCACGCAAAGTGGCCATCATCCAGAGTAACTGGGAACAGCAGCTAGCCGCAGCAACATACTCAGCCTCCGTGGTAGACTGGGCGACACTAGACTGCTTGCGAGAAGACCATGATACAAGAGAAGATCCAATAAACTGACAAGTCCCAGAAGTGGACTTGCGCTCAATGCGACAACCAGCAAAATCGGCATCGGAATAACCGCAAAGCGAGAGAGTGGAGGAGCCAGAATACCAAATCCCGAACTCGGGCGTGAAACGAAGGTACTTGAAGATGCGCTTCACCGCCTGACGATGAGAAGTGCGCGGCGACGCCTGAAAGCGCGCGCATAGGCACACGGCGAACTGAATGTCCGGCCGTGTCGCCGTCAGGTAGAGGAGCGACCCGATCATACTGCGGTACTGCTTCTGGTCCACTGCTTCTTCGTCCACATCCGCATCCAGGGCAGTCGTCATCGACATGGGTGTTGGAAGAGGCTTGGCCTCACCCATATCGAACCGCTTCAGCAAGTCTTTGGTGTACTTGCCCTGGTGCACAAACGTCCCCTCCCGGGATTGCTTAATTTGCAACCCGAGAAAGAATGTCAGCTCGCCCATCATGCTCATCTCGAACTCCCTGCTCATAGTATCTGCAAACTTGGCAACCAAAGCGTGAGAAGAACCACCGAAAATGATATCATCCACGTAAATTTGGACCAAGAGTGTGTCTTTGCCTTGCCGGAGGAGAAAGAGCGTCTTATCTACACATCCCATTTTAAAACCCTTAGCTAGCAGAAAAGTTTTCAATCTATCGTACCAGGCTCTAGGGGCTTGTTTCAAACCATACAAAGCTTTGTGAAGTTTAAAGACATGGTTTGGAAACTTGGGATTTTCAAAACCAGGGGGTTGCTCAACATAAACCTCCTCCTCTATGTAGCCGTTTAAGAAGGCACTCTTGACATCCATTTGAAAAAGTTTGAAACCCCTGGATGCAGCATAAGCCAAGAGTATCCTAATAGCCTCCAAACGTGCTACAGGAGCGAAGGTCTCCTCATAATCTATTCCCTCTTTCTGACTATAGCCTTTCGCTACAAGCCGGGCCTTGTTTCTCACAACATGGCCATCCTCTCCATGCTTGTTTTTAAATACCCATTTTGTCCCAATAGGCTTACAGTCAGGTGGAGGTGGAACTAGAACCCAAACCCGATTTCGCTCAAAGTTCTCTAACTCCTCATGCATGGCATTGACCCAATCTGGATCCGTCAATGCGTGTCCAACATCTCGGGGCTCAAAATTAGCAACAAAAGCAGAATGAGCGAAGTGCGAGATGTGCTGTGACCTGGAGCGAGTAACTCGCTCGCCGATGTCGCCAATCATCTGTTCAGGGGGGTGCTGGCGCTGGATGTGACGTGGCGCCTCCCGGGAAGAAGTGACCTCCCCCTCAACAGCAGCTGGTTCCACCCCGGGTACAAAAGGTACCGCGCGAGGTGGAAGATCCCACGGCCCCCAGGACGATGAGGTATCGGGGCCATGAATCGTCGTTGAGGCCGCTCCTTGCGGCACGGCAGGCGGAGGGGGTGCTGGATCATCCATACCTTCAGCACCCTCATCCTCGTCATCGAAGAGAGGCTCTCCAACCTCATGATCACCTGCACGCTCAAACGAGAAGAAGGAGAAACAAGAGTCTCGTCGAAGGTGACATCTGATGTCTCCAATACTCGGTTAGTGACAAGGTTAAGTACGCGATAAGCTCGAGTGTGAGTGCCATAACCCAAAAACACACCGTCAGATGAACGAGACTCAAACTTGTCCAGGTTGCCTTTCTTCAAAATAAAACAATGGCAACCGAAGACTCTAAAATAACTCACCTTGGGCTGGCGACCAAAATGCAACTCATAAGAGGTCTTCTTCAAAAACGCTCTCAGAAAAATGCGATTCGAAATGTAGCATGCAGTGTTCATAGCTTCGGCCCAAAAGCGCCTGGGAGTCCTATGCACATCGAGCATCGTCCTGGCCATCTCCACAAGGGTCCGATTCTTCCTCTCTACAACACCATTTTGGGGCGGTGTGTAGGGAGAAGAAAACTGATGCTCCAAACCAAGGCGGTTACAAAACTTCTCAAAATCCGAATTTTTGAATTCAGAACCATTATCACTCCTAATCGCTCGCATCGAGTTCAAAGGGAACTCGTTCTGAAGACGCAAAATCAGATTGCGAGCGAAAGAGAAAGTCTCAGTCTTCTCAGATAAAAAGAAGACCCACGAATACCTCGAAAAATCGTCAACAACAACCAAAACATACCACTTGCCACCAACCAAGCTCACCCGAGCCGGACCAACAAGGTCCATGTGTAAAAGCTCTCCAGGGTGCAAGGTCATAACCTTGGTCACAGGATGGTGGGGAGCGGCAACCATCTTCCCATGTCTACAAGAATGGCAAACTAGATCCTTCTCCATCGAAAGCTTGGGCAATCCTCGGATTAGGCCAAGTGAGCTAAGTCTTGCAAGCAAGTCGAAGCTTAAATGACCGAGCCTCCTATGCCATTTCCAAAGATCGGAGGAAGAAGGACTAGCCAAAAGACAATGAGAAGAACCAAACGATTCCGAGAAATTTGCACGAAAGACTTTCCCAAAGGGCGAAATCAGACATACAAGATCGCCCTGAGGATCTAAGATGTGACTAAGGTTCGGTTTAAAACGAATCTCATAGCCCTCATCAAAAAGTTGCGAAACAGAAAGCAAATTAAAATGCAGATTAGTAACAAGAGCATCATTGCGCAACACAAAGTGCTCATTAACCCGCACCGAGCCAACTGACAATACCTTACCATTACCTTTGTCGCCGAAGGTTATGTACTCCTTTCCGGCGACCGGACTATGGCTGGAGAACCATTTGGCGTTTCCGGTCATGTGCCTCGAACAACCGGAATCCACCAACCAAATGTCCTCCAACCGCTCTACCTACATCAATAGAAAGACATAGGGTGAGCATACGGTCCAACACTGGGGTTAGTGAAGTGAGGGTAATACCAGTGTTGGGCCGGCTGCTCAAAAGAACGGTTAGCAGAAAAACCATCCTGTCTAGGGGGATAGCGATCACCACGCACAGGAAAATGTGGTCCGCTGGGGAAGAAGCGCTCACCGCGAAGCTCAAACTGCGGTGGGAGAAAGCGCTCAACAAAGCCTCCGCCACGGGGTCCAAAACCTGCAGCTGCAGGCCCCCGCCGGGCACGCTCTCTACGAGGTCTACGCCTAGGAGCCTGGGGCTCAACAGCTCTAGCGCCTCTCCTCGGAGCTCTCTCCTGCCTAGGCCTAACAAACTGAGGTCCTGGACCTCTAGGCCTAGTCTCCCTCCTAGGAGCTCTCATCTCCTGCCTAGGCCTGGGAACCTTCCCTCTAGGCCTAGCAGCTCTCCCCTGACTCTTCGGCACATGTCCACCACAAGCTGGATGGTACATGTCCGGGTTCCCCATCTCCCGAGCCCTGCGCGCCTCTCTCTTGCGCCTAAAGCAGAACTCGCTGAAGTGACCATCTCTCCCACAAAAATCACACTGGTACCTCACCGCACGCAAAGGGGGTTGTTGGTGACCAGGGCTGTGGGTGTGGCTCACTTTGCCCTTGCCCTTCTATGGCAACTCCTCACGAATGGGTGGCATTGTGTCAAGTTTGTTTTTGAGGAGGTTTGGCTTGGGTGCCCAAACTGGGTTCTTGGGAGGAGCTCTCGGGGGTTCCTCAACCACACCATCTTTGGTGATAGGCTTGGCAGGCTCTTTGAGTGGAAGCTTGGCAAGTCTGGGAGTAGTGGTGGAGTTGGGCTTCTCACATGGGTTCAGACCACTACATTCTCCAATCTTCCCAAAAGCTGAGAGATCAACACTCTGAGCAAGACCTACACCAGGGGTACCAGCAGCTCGCTTTAATTGGGAGATCATCATCCCGAGCTGCGGCTCACTACTAGAGACCCATGACAAGATGGTCCGAAGGTATGTGTTTTCTTCCTCGGTTTGCATCTTGCCATGCTTCACATTGGCAATCTCCATCTCCAAGCCCTCACACAAAACGCACCTCCCCACATTAGTGCTACCTGAGTTGGCCTCCTCAAGAGACACAATCTTGGCATTCTTCTCTGCCAACTCAGACTGCAAGACAGGACAAGTCTTGCACGCACCCAACAGCTGCGGCCTAGCACGGAGCTCATCTACCTCTCCGACCAACGCAGCATACTTACCTCTCAAAGTGAGAAGGTCAGTCATGTGTGCGGTGCACGACTCGCACTCAAGCTCCTCCAACACAACCACGGTGGATCGAGCGAACTCAAGCTCTCTCACCGTGTCCTCCCACTTCTGCCTAAACTCCTTGCGCTCTCTAGCAGCACGCCTAAGCAACTTATCTTGGCTAAGGAGGGCAGCGGTCAACTTCTCTACCTCGGAGGAAAGCTCGTCGTAGGTGAGAGATACCTGGGAGGTGTCGTCGTCGTCGTCGTTCCGAGGCGTGTGCTCCAGCTCGCCTGCGACCTCATCTCCGAGCGCCATGGTACACAAGCCTCCATCGCCGGCGAAGAAGCACAAGCCGTTGAACTTCTCCTCCAGCTTCTTCTTCATGGACTCGTCATCGCTAGAGCCAGCGGAGTCGTCATCTGAGCCGTCGACGTCGCTGAGCGTGGCGAAGAAGGCACGCTGCTCAGCTTGCTGCTTCTCCAAGTACTTCTTCTTGATGTACTCCTTGTCGAAGCCGCCCCGCTTCTTGTGCCTTGGGGGGACGTACTTCTCCTTGTACTTGGAGTCGCGCTTGCGCCCTTGATCGCCCTTTCCCCAGTGCTTGTTCTTCTTGGGGCAGTTGGCGATGAAGTGGTCGGGGTCGCCGCACTCGTAGCATCCCGTGCGTCCTCCTCCACGACGGCGGTTCATGCGGTTGTTGTGGAACCGCGAGAACCGGTTGGCAAGCAAAGCCAACTCGTCGTCTCCCAACGTCTCAAGCTGGTCCTCTGTAACAGAAAAGAGACAAGAAAGAGCAAAGCCAGCTGAGGGGTTAGAGGAAGAGCCGGAAACCAAGGCCATGGACGGGCGAGAAGGATTTTCAAAAGAAGCCCTCGCCATAGCATCAATCTCACTGCACTTGAGCTTACTGAAGAGCTCGTCGCAGGTGAGGGTCTCATAGTTCGGTGATTCGATGATCGCCTGAACCTTGGAATCCCACACCGAACGGTCAAGAGTGTGCAAAAGCTTCAAAGCACGCTCATGATCGTCAAAAGGCAACTGCTCTCGGTTAGCCCTCATCCTGTTGACAATCACCTGAAAGCGAGCGAATAAACTTTCTATGCTCTCGCCAGGCTGATGTCGAAAGTTCTCATACTCTCTCTTGAACGACTCATAGAGTCGGGTTTTGACTTGAGAGGTGCCCTCATGGAAACGCATGAGGGTGTCCCAGATCTCCCGAGCCGTAGAGAGGTGAGAAACGCGATCAAACTCACCCACGCTCAAACAAGAGAACAAAGCGTTACGCGCCCGGCTATTGGCTTCGTGCTCATCGATCTGAAGCTGAGAGACACGAGCAGCCAGGACAACGTAGTTGGCGTTGTTGCAAATCTCCCAAACAGAAGAGCCCATGCTCTGGAGATAGGCCGACATGCGTATCTTCCAATACGCATAGTTCGTCCCATCAAAAAACGGCGGTTTGCCCACGCCGCGATCCATGTCGCCTTCGGTGGATCTGGAACCTGCTAAGGTGGAAGATCCTTAACCCGCTCCGATACCAATTGAAGGACCGAGAAAGCTCACACAAGGCGACCAGAGGGGGGGTGAATGGGAGCCAAACAAAATTCTTCCGAATCTTTGGCCGAATGTCCCAAGATCAACCCCAAGAAGCTCGAACCCAAAGCGTGATGCTCACGACCCTTGGAAGAGGGTGGATGATCCTTAGGATCACAGCGGAGCACCACCAAACACAAGCGAACCAAAAACCAAAAGGTCCAACACAAGTTCACCTTGAGGAAACCGACTCCCAAACGTAGATGGACGGCTACGTCGAGAAATCTCTAAACACCGATGCTAACGAGTAGCAAAGATATCAAGAGAGGTTTCTTGGTGAACTACAAGGCCAAACGGGAAGTCCGAAAACCAAGCGAGCAAGCCGGGAGGACAAACGCACTAATCTGGAAGCTACAGGCAAATCCCGGACTGTCCGGCCTAGAGGTCCCGGACTGTCCGGCTATGGGCGGACTGTCCGCCTGAAACTCCCGGACTGTCCGCCGGCCAAATGACCCAAACAGCAAGGTTGCTGAAGGTCTTCTGGTCGGTTCCCGGATTGTCCGCCAAATGACCGGCGGACTGTCCGCAGGCAAAAAACGACTTGACCGACCGAGCCAAGCAGCCACTGATCCGGCTGAGGCCCGACCCGCGGACTGTCCGCGCCCCCTGTGGCGGACTGTCCGCGACAACACAGAAAGGGGCGATTTGATCGCCTCCAACACCTCTCTCCGAAAATCCGAACCAAATCATGATCCCAAGTTCCCAAAATTGGAGAAGATGATCACGGGATAGTTAGAAGACTATTCCCAAGAAATCATCCACTCAAACAAACTCAATCAACGGGAAATCGAAAAGGGAGGTGAGATGAACCGAAAAGCGCTACGAAAACGAAATCAACCCGATCTACTTGTTCGTAAGGAGTTAGATAAATTCCTTCGGTGGAAATGATCTCCTTTCAAATACGAACAAGATGATTCAAACGGATTCCGCAAAGACGCAACGGAGAGGGAGATCGAGTGACGGGAAAATCATGGAGAAACGAAGAACGCGAAGAACACAACGAACTCGAATCAAAACACGAATCAAGTCATCGATCTGCGAGAAACGGTGAGGATACGGCCTCACTTCCTCGAATCACCAGTACACAGAGTGGAGTCTCTCTGCGGATCTCAACTAGCTAAAGCAGGGAACGGGAGAGCAGGAAACCCTAAGTGGAAGGAAGCAAATGACTACGCTAACTGAGATGGGGAGGAGGGTGTCTCCCCTAGACTACTTATACTAACCTAGCCTAAGCCTATTTCCTATTCTACCCCTCCTTACTCTAATTACAGAGCGGGCCAGGAAAACCCTAAGGCTAATCTGGTCCACCCGAGTGGTAGGTGGATCGAACGGCCACGCCCGCACTGGCCGAAGCGTTGCCTCGACGCAACCTCCGGATAGCCGCCACGTGCCGCCCTCGCTCTGCACCCCCGGTTTTGTGGCCCAAACCGGGAAACCAGCCTTTTCCATCAGCCCCCGGTTTTGAGGCCCAAACCGGGAAACCAGCCTCCAGCCCGAGTTTTGTGGCCCAAACTCGGAAACCCACAGCGCCCGAATTTTGAGGCCCAAACTCAGAAACCGGCCCACGCCCAGGTTTTGAGGCTCAACCTGGAAACCGTCGCGCCCAGGTTTTGTGGCTCAACCTGGAAACCCAGCACCCAGGTTTTGAGGCCCAAACGTGGAAACCGTCCACCCGTTGGTTTTTCCCTGGCTCTACCAACAAACCGACATCGTAGAGGGGATGCACCACCCGTGCACCCCATCCACCGACACGTGTTCCCAGGTCCTCGACCCGAGCAACACATGACCGCACTTCTTCGCTTGTCATCGTCACAGGCTGCCAGCCTCCACAGCTGATCCTCAGGTACTCCGGTCCCTCAGTCCAAGCCTCCCGTCCGCCCTTCGCTGTCCGATACATCGGCATGGCACGTCCGCCGCACGGCACGCCCATCCTTCATCGCGCCCAGTCCATCGGCACGGCACGGCTCAACTTGACCTTCACCTACCCTTGATCACTGTCTCTGTGCTCGACACCTGCACAACACAAGCCAAAGAACATGCGCATCATAACCGTTGACAATCACTCATCACTCAGAGACCCGGCATACACCCATGTATCCGCAGGATCACAAAGCTAGGTGATGCGGATATTGTGAGGAAGATCATCTCCGTGGTTCCCAAGAACAAGTACGCAACCATCATCACCATTCTCCACAACATGGAGGACTTGAACACCATGACCCCGGCCATTGTCATTGGCAAATTGGTGGCATTTGAAATGTCACGCAAGATGGGTCAAGAAGAAGCCACTTCATCAAGCAAAGACATTGCTCTCTCATGTGAGCACAAAAAGATGAAGGGCAAAAAGCAAGTTGAAGCAAGCTCAAGCTCCTCAAGTGAAGAAGAGGGTGATGAAGATGAAGATGAAGAATCTAGTGATGATCAAGCCTCCACCTCATCCGATTCCTCCTTAGATGAAGAAGAAACAATCAAGCTCATGAAAGGAGTAAAGAGGATGATCCGCAAGCTCAATGTCAAGGGTGTGCCCATCACAATAGAAGATTGCCTCTTCACAAATCAAAGAAGAGAGCAAAGAAAAAAAGGATGCTATGGATGCAGCAAAAGAGGGCACTTTGTGGAAGATTGCCCAAAGCAAAAGCCCACACCCAAGGACAAGAAAAAGAAGGGATGCAAGGCCCAAGCTCTCACCTCCATCAAGACATGGGATGATTCATCAAGTGATGATGAAGCCCAACACAAGAGACATGGCTGCAAGCACTCATCATCAAGGTCCTCGCGTATGTGCCTTATGGCACGTGGTAAAACAAGCTCTATCTCTAGTAATAGTGATAGTGATAGTGATGATGAGCTTCCTTCTTACAATGAACTTGTGCAAGATAACATTAAATATGCTAAAACTTGTACTAGACAACAAAAGAAAATCAAAGACTTAAAAGAAAAATTAGATAGCTCTCAACAAGCCTACAATACTATGCTTGATCAATATGAAACTTTTTCAAACTTGAATGTTGAGCTATCTAATAAAGTTGAGAAACTTGAGGCTAGTATAAGCACATATGATAGCACAAGTAATGATGAGCAACTTGCTAAGAAAAATGAAAAACTAAAAGCAAAGTTAGCTAGCACACAAGATGCTTACAAAAGCTTGCTTGCTAAAATGGAAATTATGTGCAAGCATTGTGATGAGCTAACTAACAAAGTTGCTAATCTTGAAACCATCGGAGCAAACCCTATCGAGGCACCTAAAATTGAGAAATCAATCTTTGATATGCCAAAAAAGGATGCCTCTACTTCTTGCATTGATTTACTTGATTTAGACTCACCCATGTGCAAACAAGCTTGTGTTGAGAATGTGATTGTAGACACTTGCACACAAGAGGTTGCAATGGAGAATGAGCTTCTAAGGCAAGAAGTGGCTCGCCTCACCAAGGACTTGACCCAAGCAAAGGGCAAGGGGAAGCAAACCCGAACTCATCAAGATAACACCGTCAAGGGAGTGAAGAAGCTTGATGAGGAGCAAACCATGGTTTGTTACCTTTGCCACAAGGCCACAAGTCCTATGAGTGCAAGGTGAAGCGTGGGGGAGAAAAGAAGAAAGAGAAAAACAAAAAGCAAACAAGCAAGCTCTCCAACACCTACACCAACAAGGTCAACAAGAAGGCCTCCACACCTTATCTTTTGAAGAAGAAAAAGAATGACAAGGTGGTGGCCATCAAGGTGAACAAGCAAGCCAACAATGGGGCCAAACGCATTTGGGTGCCAAAGGACATCATCTCCACCATGAAGAGCACCAAAAAGGTTTGGGTCCCGAGAGGGAAGTGAGTAGACTAATTGGCTACGGGGAATTTGGAGACTTGGCAAAGTTTTGGGTGCATATCATGGGGTGCATCACATTGGATCATGTCATTGCCAAGTATGTAAGTGGGTACTATGGACCCAAGTTCCCCTTCCCATGATAGGTAACTAGATTTAAATTATCGCATTTATTTTCATGGTATATATTTTCAAATGGTATTTTTAGCATCTAGTTACTATCTTTGCCTATGTTTGCATTAATACATTCATATCTTTAGTCATGCAAATTAGGCTTATCATATGGTAGTTTTGCTCAGTTTAACTCATTTTTTTTGAGCAATTCTACATGGGCTTAATTGGTTAGAAGCACGGCACATAGCTTCTTTTACTTTGTAATTATCTTATATGTGCCAAAGTCCAAGTTGTAGATAAACTACCCCAATTACCATCTTCAATTGATGTCACATTTCTTGTCATATCAATATGGAAAATGGTAATTTGACCTTACAAGTCAATGTGCATGTCTCCCACAAGTATTCCAACTTGTATGCACACTTTTAGGGGGAGTTTACTCTACAATTTGGAAGCTTTGAGACTAACACTCTTTCAAGTTTATCATGTGTGTAGTAGTCTCATTGCAAGGAAAATGGAGTTCCCGGAGACAAGCATCAATATGTGATGAGAATTCATTTGGTATTCCTAACCGATAACCTTATGTTGATTTCAATTGATACTATTATGCTTTCTCCATGCATTATATAGATTAAACTCCTTTATGCTTTATTTTGTCGGTTATGCATATGCTTTAGTCTTACATCATATGTATGCATACACTTAGGGGGAGTTTAGCTTATATAATGTTTCCTCTCTAGGGCTTTAATGTCTTCCTTTTCGGTGTTTGATTCCAAAGGGGGAGAATGTGTAGGGACCAAAATCAAGCCCAAACTAAAACAAACAAAATAACCAAAATCAAATTTTCAAAAATTCTATGGTTATTTTCATGGGAATGGTTCAAATAGGGAGGAAGTGATTTATGGAGTTAGGGGGAGTCTTAATCCATAAAGTCACAAAGAGGAACTCTATGGCAAGGGCAAGATATGCTAGAAGAAATGTATTTCAATTCGGTATCTTTTAAATATCATATGATCTTGCATTTGCATTGCATCCTAGCAAGTAGATTGCATTTTAAATTATGTATCTATTATCTGCTTGTTTTGGTCGTGTTCTCATCAATCACCAAAAAGGGGGAGATTGTAAGGAAAATGGACCTCGGACCATTTAACTTCGGATTTTGGTGTTTGATGAACAACATAACCAAATTGGACTAATGTGTTTGCAAGTATTTGTTTTGTAGTTCAATAGGGTGCAAATGTGGCTTGGACTAAGGCGGCGTGGTGATTCAATGATCAACACCTCAAGCAAGTCTCTAGAAGCTCAGTAGAAGACCCTCAAGATCAAGCAAAGTCCAAGGCACAAGAACGGAACCAAGACAGCGCAAGAAACCGCGAAGAAACGAAGCAAAAGGTGCATCGGACGCTAGCACCAGACGCTGCTCAAAAAGCATCGGACGCGTCTGGTGGTAAACCCTAGCTCGTGACAGCGCAACAGGAGCATCGGACGCTGAAGGACGAAGGCATCGGACGCACCGTTGCATAATCGGACGCGTCCGGTGAAGCATCGGACGCTACAGTTCCTGTGTCCGGTCCCTGTACAGAGAGGTTCCAGAAAGGCGCTGAAGGCATCGGACGCGTCCGATGAAGAGGCATCGGACGCTGGTCAGACACTGTACCTCAGTGCCATGTCTGCATATAGCCGTTAAAGGGGCATCGGACGCGTCCGATGGTTGCGACCGGAGCGTCCGATGGTTCGCAGAGAAGTCTGTTTGTCTCCCCAACGGCTCTATTTGATTGGGGCTCTATATATACCCCCATGGCCGGCCAAAACAACAAGGTTGGAGCTCAAGGAAGTGATCATAGTGCATAGACACATATTCAAGTGCTCTAGCCCCCAAAGTGCTTAGTGAATATACTAGGTGATTAGTGTACGTGCTTTGCGAAGTGCTTAGGCTAGTTAGACCACCGCTTTGCGCTTGCTCTAGGTGTTAGGCCTAGTGTTTAGTGAGGTTTGAAAACCTCTTGTCTATCGGTGCTTGCGCGCACCGTGGTTGTACATCGGTGGGGCTTGTAAGTCTTGCGAGATCACACCAACCGCGTTTGTGGTGTGGCCGCCTCCGTGTACCGAAGGGAACAAGGCCCGCGGCGCTTCGGCCGGAAGCTTGATAGTGAAGACGGCGGGGAGCATCCGGGAGAGGCTATGCCACGAGTGGCTTAACCGGAGACCCACTTGCGCGTGGGGAAGAACTGGAGCTATCCACGGAGTTACCCGACCGGGAGCTTGGCCCTTGCGAGGGATTCCTTGCGAGGGGCTCCAACGAGGACTAGGGGGAAGCTTGCGCGCTTCTCGATACCTCGGTAAAAATACCGGAGTCGTCGACGGGAGTTTGCATCTCTATCACACTCTTTAGCTTCCGCATTTACATTGTTATCTAGTTCATGTGCTTTACCTTTCATAGCTTGATATGCTAGTTGATAGGTTTGGAAACTAGGTAGCATAACTCCTTTTTGCGGTAGAGATAGCAAACACACTTAGCAAAACCTTAGTTGCACTTTAGATAGTTTACTTTCTTGCATAGGTTTTGCTTAGGTGGAAATTAGAGGCCTTAGTTTAGAGTAGAAGTTTTAAGTTGCCTAATTCACCTCCCCTCTTAGGCGTCACGGTCCTTTCAGCGAGGGTGCTCGGCTTTTGGTACTTTGCGCCTCCCCTTTTCTTAGGTGGAGGTGAAGTTTGCTTTGCGAGCCCCTGGCATGTTTTGCGAGTGTGCTCGACTTTTTTTTTAATTTGTGCCTCCCCTTTTCTTAGGTGGAGGTGAAGTTTGCTTTGCGAGCCTCTAGCGTGTTTTGCGAGGGTGCTCGACTTTTTGTACTTCATGCCTCCCCTTTCCTTAGGTGGAGGTGAAGTTTGCTTTGCGAGCCCCTAGCGTGTTTTGCGAGGGTGCTCGGCGTTTTTGCAAGTTTGTTTCGAAAAAGTTTGTTTTTTGAAGCAATCTTTGGGGTGTTTGCATCGATTATAGCGCTCTTGACGAAGAGCTGCCTTTTTCGATGTTTATTAGCGAAAGTAAACAGGTTGGAGTTTTGCTTTTTTTGGGGGTTCTAGCCTGTATTAAGGATTTGGATACTGCCTCGTTAAAAAACCTTACGCCCCTTCGTAAGGAAAAAGAGTGCAGCTCCTTTGTTTTTGTTACAAATATGGAACTGAAAGGATATAATAGAGGAAAAACAAATTACATGTTGTGAGAGCTTGCTAAGGCTCTGCTATGGATAATATTTGCGAAGGTCGTCAACATTCCAGGTGTGAGGCAGGGTGTTTCCTTCGTTGTCTGCGAGGTGATATGACCCGGGGCGATTACATTCTATTATTACGTATGGTGCTGTCCATTTTGGCTGAAACTTTCCCGCCATGCTGGTGTTTTGCTTGCGAATGAGGACGAGGTCACCCTTTTGCAATTTTTTAATTCTTACCTTTTTGTCTCTCCATTTTTTTGTTTCTTCCTGATACTTGTGAAGGTTGTGCACTACGATGCATCTTGTTTCCTCGAGTAAGTCCTTATCGAGAAACTGGTTTTGTTCATCTTGTTCGTGGGTCGTTCTGAGAGAAACATGCTTTAATTCTTTTGGTAACACAGCTTCTTCCCCAAACAGCAGCCTGAAGGGTGTGAATTTTGTGGCTCTGCATTCCGAGGTGTTATGGGACCATGTGACCGAGGTTAGCTCTTCCGCCCATTTTCCCATGGGCCTGCCTTGCAATTTTTTGGATATGGCTTGGAAAATTGTTGCATTGGCTCTTTCAACTAAGCCATTGGATTGAGGGTGGTGAACTGAGGCGAAGCACAAGATTGTTCCGATTTGTGCGCAGGATTCTTTGAAGAACTCGCTGTCAAATTGAGTGCCCTTGTCGACAGTTAAGTATTTGGGACTCCAAACTGACAAACTAACTGCTGCCAGAAAAACTTCTTCACGGCTATTGAGGTGATGGAAGCCAGCGGTCTGGTTTCAATCCATTTTGTGAAGTATTCCACAGCTACCACTGCATAGCGAAGGTTTCTAGGAGCTGTTGGTAATGGGCCAATGAGGTCCATTGCCCATATTTGTAGAGGCCAAGTTGGGCATATGAGAGTTGTTGGAGCCCCTGGGGCGTTTTGTGTTTTTGCCGTTAGTTGGCAACCCTCGCAACGTTTGATGATGCATTTTGCATCTCTTAGTGTTGTTGGCCAGTAGAAACCTTGTTGGAAGGCTTTTCCTACTAACGCCCTTGGGCCGTTGTGTGCACCACAGATACCTCATTTCCTTCAATCTGTGATACGCATTTGAGCCATGGTGAAGTTACCGAAGCTTTGTAAAGAATCTTGTCCACGATTTTGTACCCTCGGGCTCTTTCTTTTAGTCTGTTTTCTTCCTCTTTAGACTCTGGTTCATGCAGCCCGTTGATATAGGCCATGATGGGTGCTCTCCAGTCTTCGTTCTGGATTGCATTGATCAGCTTGGCATTATTTTCGGAGGTTTCGAATGCTGATTGAGTTGCTACCTCGTGAAACACATCTGGCGGCAGCTGTAGCTGTTGTGCTGCTGCTTTAGCTAGGCTGTCTGCCTCGTTGTTTTCTAACCTCGGGTATTGCTTTCACTGTTATGCCGAGGAAGAAAGATTCTAACCTTCGAATCTATTGGAAGTATTTTTGTAGCTCTGGATCTTTTGCCTTGTAGTTTTTCTCAATATGTCCCGCGATGACTTGGGAGTCTGTGTTGATGACTGCCCTTCGGACTGACAATGATCGAAGCCTTGAGAGTGCTAGTATTACGGCTTCGTATTCTGCGGAGTTGTTTGTGCACTTGAAGTCGAGTCTTTTTGCATACCTTAGCTTTGACCCAGATGGCGAGACTAGAATGGCCGAGGCTCCTGCTCCAGTTGCTCCCCAGTCTCCGTCGACATACACTATCCAAAATGGATCTTGCTGGGCTCCTTCTCTGCGAGGGTCAGGGGTCCATTCAGCTATGAAATCTGCTAGTGCTTGTGATTTGATTGCTGTTCTTCCGACAAAGGTTATAGCGTAGCTGTTCAGCTCGACTGCCCATTTCGCTATTCTGCCAACTGCCTCGTTATTCTTGAAAATATTCTTGAGGGGGTATGCCGAAGGTACTTGGATCTCGTGTGCCTAGAAATAATGTTTTAGCTTTCTTGATGCCATGACCACGGCGTACGCTATCTTTTCGAGCTCTGAGTAGTTTCGTTTGGGACCCTCGAGAGTTTCTGGTACATAGTAGATTGGGGCTTGCCTGGTTCTGTTGTTCTCATGTACCTCTTTGATTAGAACTGCGCTTGTTGCGTGAGGCGAAGCTGTGACATACTGCGGATACATGGGTGTATGCCGGGTCTCTGAGTGATGAGTGATTGTCAACGGGAATGATGCGCATGTTCTTTGGCTTGTGTTGTGCAGGTGTCGAGCACAGAGACAGTGATCAAGGGTAGGTGAAGGTCAAGTTGAGCCGTGCCGTGCCGATGGACTGGGCGCGATGAAGGATGGGCGTGCCGTGCGGCGGACGTGCCATGCCGATGTATCGGACAACGAAGGGCGGACGGGAGGCTTGGACTGAGGGACCGGAGTACCTGAGGATCAGCCGTGGAGGCTGGCAGCCTGTGACGATGACAAGCGAAGAAGTGCGATCATGTGTTGCCTGAGTCGAGGACTCGGGGACACGGGTTGGTAGATGGGGTGCACGGGAGGTGCATCCCCTCTACGACGTCGGTTTGTTGGTAGAGCCAGGGAAAAACCAACGGTTGGACGGTTTCCAGGTTTGGGCCTCAAAACCTGGGTGCTGGGTTTCCAGGTTGAGCCACAAAACCTGGGCGCGATGGTTTCTAGGTTGAGCCTCAAAACCTGGGCGTGGGCCGGTTTCCAAGTTTGGGCCTCAAAACTCGGGCGCTACGGGTTTCCGAGTTTGGGCCACAAAACTCGGGCTGGAGGCTGGTTTCCCGGTTTGGGCCTCAAAACCGGGGGCTGATGGAAAAGGCTGGTTTCCCGGTTTGGGCCACAAAACCGGGGGTGCAGAGCGAGGGCGGCACGTGGCGGCTATCCGGAGGTTGCGTCGAGGCAACGCTTCGGCCAGTGCGGGCGTGGCCGTCCGATACACCTACCACTCGGGTGGACCAGATTAGCCTTAGGGTTTTCCTGGCCTGCTCTGTAATTAGAGTAGGGAGGGGTAGAGTAGGAAATAGGCTTAGGCTAGGTTAGTATAAGTAGTCTAGGGGAGACACCCTCCTCCCCATCTCAGTTAGCGCAGTCATTTGCTTCCTTGCACTTAGGGTTTCCTCCTCTCCCGTTCCCTGCTTTAGCTAGTTGAGATCCGCAGAGAGACTCCACTCTGTGTACTGGTGATTTGAGAAAGTGAGGCCGTATCCTCACCGTTTCTCGCAGATCGATGACTTGATTCGTGTTTTGATTCGAGTTCGTTGTGTTCTTCACGTTCTTCGTTTCTCCATGATTTTCCCGTCACTCGATCTCCCTCTTCGGTGCGTCTTTGCGAAATCCGTTTGAATCAACTTGTTCGTATTTGCAAGGAGATCATTTCCACCGAAGGAATTCATCTATCTCCCTACGAGCAAGTAGATCGGGTTGATTTCGTTTTCGTGGCGTTTTCCGGTTCATCTCACCTTCCCTTTTGATTTCCCGTGGATTGAGTTGATTTGAGCGCATGATTTCTTGGGGATAGTCTCCTAACTACCCCATGATCATCTTCTCCAAGATTGGGAAGTTGGGATTTCGATTTGGTTCGGATTTGGTGAGATTTGGGAGGAAGGCGATCGAAATCGCCCTCCCTGCAGGGCCGCGGACAGTCCGGCACTTGACCCGCGGACTGTCCGGGCGTCGGGGTCCAACCGAGCTGTGGTCGGTGTCTCGGCTGTGTCCTTGACTCGGGTGAACCGCGGACAGTCCGCCGTTGTGTTTGGCGGACAGTCCGGGAGTCGTCCAGGGACTGTTCAGAACCTTCGCTGTTTTGGTTTTTGACCGGCGGACAGTCCGCCGTTGGTTCTCGTGGACAGTCCGGGAACGTCCAGTGAACTTTCAGCAGCACTGCGGTTTTGCTCATTTGGCCGGCGGACAGTCCGTGACCTAAGCCCGGACAGTCTGCCACTGGGCGGACAGTCCGCGACCGTATTGCCGGACAGTCCGGGAATTGCCCGAAGCTTCCAGCTTAGTGCGTTTGACCTCCCGGCTTGCTCGCTTGGTTTTCGGACTTCCCGTTTGGCCTTGTAGTTCACCAAGGAACCTCTCTTGATATCTTTGCTACTCGTTAGCATCGGTGTTTAGAGATTTCTCGACGTAGCCGTCTATCTACGTTCGGGAGTCGGTTTTCTCAAGGGGAACTTGTGCCGGACCTTTTGGTTTTTGGTTCGCTTGTGTTTGGTGGTGCTCCGCTGTGATCCTAGGGATCATCCACCCTCTTCCAAGGGTCGTGAGCATCACACTTGGGGTTCGAGCTTCTTGGGGTTGAACTTGGGACACTTGGCCAAAGATTCGAAAGAATTTTGATTGGCTCCCATTCACCCCCCTCTGGTCGCCTTGTGTGAGCTTTCTCGGTCCTTCAATTGGTATCGGAGCGGGTTAAGGATCTTCCACCTTAGCCGGTTCCAGATCCACCGAAGGCGACATGGATCGCGGCATGGGCAAACCACCATTTTTCGATGGGACGAACTATGCGTATTGGAAGATACGTATGTCGGCCTATCTGCAGAGTTTGGGCTCTTTCATTTGGGATATTTGCAACTCTGCTGATTACGTGGTCTTGGCTGCCCGTGTGACTCAGCATCAGATCGATGAGCACGAGGCCAATAGCCGAGCCCGTAATGCGCTCTTTTCGTGTTTGAGCGCTGGGGAGTTCGATCGCATTTCTCACCTCCCTACAGCTCGGGAGATTTGGGCCACTCTCATGCGGTTTCATGAGGGCACCTCTGAAGTCAAAACCCGGCTCTACGAGTCGTACAAGAGGGAGTATGAGAACTTTCGACATCAGCCTGGCGAGAGCATAGAGAGTTTATTCGCTCGCTTTCAGGTGATTGTCAACAGGATGAGGGCTAACCGAGAGCAGTTGCCTTTTGACGATCATGAGCGTGCTTTGAAGCTTTTGCACACTCTTGACCGTTCGATGTGGGATTCCAAGGTTCAGGCGATCATCGAATCGCCAAACTATGAGACCCTCACTTGCGACGAGCTCTTCAGTAAGCTCAAGTCCAGTGAGATTGATGCTATGGCGAGGGCTTCTTTTGAAAATCCTTCTCGCCCGTCCATGGCTTTGGTTTCCGGCTCTTCCTCTAACCCCTCAGCTGGCTTTGCTCTTTCTTGTCTCTTTTCTGTTACAGAGGACCAGCTGGAGACATTGGGAGACGACGAGTTGGCTTTGCTTGCCAACCGGTTCTCGCGGTTTCACAACAACCGCATGAACCGTCGTCGCGGAGGAGGACGCACGGGATGCTACGAGTATGGCGACCCCAACCACTTCATCGCCAACTGCCCCAAGAAGAACAAGCACTCGGGGAAGGGCGATCAAGGGCGCAAGCGCGAGTCCAAGTACAAGGAGAAGCACGTTCCCCCAAGGCACAAGAAGCGGGGCGGCTTCGACAAAGAGTACATCAAGAAGAAGTACTTGGAGAAGCAACAAGCTGAGCAGCGTGCATTCTTCGCCACGCTCAGCGACGTCGATGGCTCGGATGACGACTCCGCTTGCTCAAGCGATGATGAGTCCGAGAAGAAGAAGCTGGAGGACAAGTTCAACGGCTTGTGCTTCTTCACCGGCGACGAAAGCTTGTGCACTATGGCGCTTGGAGATGAGGTCGGAGGGGAGCTGGAGCACACGTCTCGGAACGACGACGACGACACCTCCCAGGTATCTCTCACCTACGATGAGCTTTCCTCCGAGGTAGAGAAGTTGACTGCTGCCCTCCTTAGCCAGGATAAGTTGCTTAGGCGTGCCGCTAGAGAGCGCAAGGAGTTTAGGCAGAAGTGGGAGGACACGGTGAAGGAGCTTGAGTTCGCTCGGTCCACCGTGGTTGTGTCAGAGGAGGCAGAGTGTGAGTCGTGCACCGCGCACATGACTAACCTTCTCACTTTGAGAAGTAAGTATGCTGCGTTGGTTGGAGAGGTGGATGAGCTCCGTGCTAGGCCGCAGTTGTTGGGTGCGTGCAAGACTTGTCCTGTCTTGCAATCTGAGTTGGCAGAGAAGAATGCCAAGATTGAGTCTTTAGTCAAGGCCAGCTCAGATAGCACTTGTGTCACGAGGTGTGCTTTGTGTGAGGGCTTGGAGATGGAGATTGCCAATGTGAAGCATGGCAAGATGCAAACCGAGGAAGAAAACACATACCTTCGGACCATCTTGTCATGGGTCTCCAGTAGTGAGCCGCAGCTCGGGATGATGATCTCCCAATTCAAGCGAGCTGCTGGTGCCCCTGGTGTAGGTATTGCTCAGAGTGTTGATCTCTCAGCTTTTGGGAAGATTGGAGAGTCTAGTGGTCTGAACCCATGTGAGAAGCCCAACTCCACCACTACTCCCAGACTTGCCAAGCTTCCACTCAAAGAGCCTGCTAAGCCTATCACCAAAGATGGTGTGGTTGAGGAACCCCCGAGAGCTCCTCCCAAGAACCCAGTTTGGGCACCCAAGCCAAACCACCTCAAAAACAAACTTGACACAATGCCACCCATTCGTGAGGAGTTGCCACAGAAGGGCAAGGGCAAAGTGAACCATACCCACATCCCTGCATACCAACAACCCCCTTTACGCTCGGTGAGGTATCAGTGTGATTTTTGTGGGAGGGATGGTCACTTGAGCGAGTTCTGCTTTCGGCGCAAGCGAGAGGCGCGCAGGGCTCGGGAGATGGAGAACCCAGACATGTACCATCCAGCTCGTGGTGGACATGTGCCGAAGAGTCAGGGGAGAGTTGCTAGGCCCGGACGTCAGGGACCCAGGCCTAGGCAGGAGATGAGAGCCCCGAGGAGGGAGACTAGGCCTAGGGGTCCAGGACCTCAGTTTGTTAGGCCTAGGCAGGAGATGAGAGCTCCGAGGAGAGACGCTAGAGTTGAGCCCCAGGCTCCTAGGCGTAGACCTCGTAGAGAGCGTGCCCGACGGGGTCCTGCGTTTGCAGTTGACGGACCCCGTGGCGGAGGCTTTGTTGAGCGCTTTCCCCCACCGCAGTTTGAGTTTTGCGGTGAGCGTTTCTTCCCTAGCGGACCATGTTTTCCTCAGCGTGGTGATCGCTTCCCTCGTAGACGTGCTAGGAATGGTTTTTTCACTAACCGTTCTTTTGAGCAGCCGGCCCAACACTGGTATTCCCCTTACTTTACTAACCCCAGTGTTGGACCGTATGCTCACCCTATGTCTTTCTATTGATGTAGGTAAAACGGTTGGAGGACATTTGGTTGGTGGATTCCGGTTGTTCGAGGCACATGACCGGAAACACCAAGTGGTTCTCCAGCCTTAGCCCGGTCGCCGGAAAGGAGTACATTACCTTCGGCAACAATAGTAAAGGTAAGGTGTTGTCAGTTGGCTCGGTGCGGGTTAATGAGCACTTTGTGTTGCGCAATGTTGCTCTTGTTTCTAACCTGCATTTTAACTTGCTTTCTGTTTCGCAACTTTTTGATGAAGACTATGAGATTCGTTTCAAACCGAACCTTAGTCGCATCTTAGATCCTCAGGGCGATCTTGTATGTCTGATTTCGCCCTTTGGGAAAGTTTTTCATGCGAATTTCTCAGAGTCATTTGGATCTTCTCGCTGTCTTTTCGCTAATCCTTCTTCTTCCGATCTTTGGAAGTGGCATAGGAGGATCGGTCACTTGAGTTTTGACTTGCTTGCAAGACTTAGCTCACTTGGCCTAATCTGAGGATTGCCCAAGCTTTCGATGGAGAAGGATTTGGTTTGTCACTCTTGTAGACATGGGAAGATGGTTGCCGCTCCCCACCATCCCTTGACCAAGGTTATGACCTCGCACCTCGGAGAGCTTTTGCATATGGACCTCGTTGGTCCGGCTCGGGTGAGCTCGGTTGGTGGGAAGTGGTATGTGCTTGTTGTTGTTGACGACTTCTCGAGGTATTCGTGGGTCTTCTTTTTGACTGAGAAGACTGAAACTTTCGAATTTGCTCGCAATCTGATTTTGCGTCTTCAGAACGAGTTCCCTTTGAACTCGATGCGAGCTATTAGGAGTGATAATGGTTCCGAATTCAAAAATTCGGATTTTGAGAAGTTTTGTGACCGCCTTGGTTTGGAGCATCAGTTTTCTTCTCCCTACACACCGCCCCAAAATGGTGTTGTAGAGAGGAAGAATCGGACCCTTGTTGAGATGGCCAGGACGATGCTCGATGAGCATAGGACTCCTAGGCGCTTTTGGGCCAAAGCTATGAACACTGCATGCTATATTTCGAATCGCATTTTTCTTAGAGCGTTTTTGAAGAAGACCTCTTATGAGTTGCGTTTTGGCCGCCAACCCAAGGTGAGTTATTTTAGAGTCTTCGGTTGTCACTGCTTCATTTTGAAGAAGGGCAGCCTGGACAAATTTGAGTCTCGTTCTTCTGACGGTGTGTTTTTGGGTTATGGCACTCACACTCGAGCTTATCGTGTACTTAACCTTGACACTAACCGAGTCATGGAGACATCAGATGTCACCTTCGACGAGACTCTTGTTTCTCCTTCTTCTCGTTTTGAGCGTGCAGGTGATCACGAGGTTGGAGAGCCTCTTTTCGATGACGAGGAAGAGGGTGCTTAAGGTATGGATGATCCACCACCCCCTCCACCTGCCGTGCCGCAAGGAGCGGCCTCGACGACGACTCACGGCCCCGACAACTCCTCTTCCTGGGGGCCGTGGGATCCTCCACCTCGCGCGGTACCATTTGTACCCGGGGTGGAACCAGCTGCTGTTGAGGGGGAGGTTACTTCTTCCCGGGAAGCGCCACGATACATCCAGTGCCGGCACCCTCCTTAGCAGATGATCGGCGACATCGACGAGCGAGTTACTCGCTCCAGGTCACAGCACATCTCCCACTTCGCTCATTCTGCTTTTGTTGCTAATTTTGAGCCCCGATATGTTGGACACGCATTGATGGATCCAGATTGGGTTAATGCCATGCATGAGGAGTTAGAAAACTTTGAGCGAAATCGGGTTTGGGTTCTAGTTCCACCTCCACCTGACTGTAAGCCTATTGGGACAAAATGGGTATTTAAAAACAAGCAAGGAGAGGATGGCCATGTTGTGAGAAACAAGGCCCGGTTGTAGCTAAAGGCTATAGTCAGAAGGAAGGGATAGATTATGAGGAGACCTTCGCTCCTGTAGCACGTTTGGAGGCTATTAGGATACTCTTGGCTTATGCTGCATCCAGGGGTTTCAAACTTTTTCAAATGGATGTCAAGAGTGCCTTTTTAAACGGCTACATAGAGGAGGAGGTTTATGTTGTGCAACCCCCCGGTTTCGAAAATCCCAAGTTTCCAAACCATGTCTTTAAACTCCACAAAGCTTCGTATGGTTTGAAACAAGCCCCTAGAGCCTGGTACGATAGGTTGAAAACCTTTTTGCTTGCTAAGGGTTTTAAAATGGGATGTGTAGATAAGACGCTCTTTCTCCTCCGGCAAGGCAAAGACACACTCTTGGTCCAAATTTACGTGGATGATATCATTTTCGGTGGTTCTTCTCACGCTTTGGTTGCCAAGTTTGCAGATACAATGAGCAGGGAGTTCGAGATGAGCATGATGGGCGAGCTGACATTCTTTCTCGGATTGCAAATTAAGCAATCCCGAGAGGGAACGTTTGTGCACCAGGGCAAGTACACGAAGGACTTGCTGAAGAGGTTCGATATGGGTGAGGCCAAGCCTCTTCCAACACCCATGTCGACGACGACTGCCCTGGATGCGGATGTGGACGGAGAAGCAGTGGACCAGAAGGAATACCGCAGTATGATTGGGTCGCTCCTCTACCTGACGGCGACACGGCCGGACATTCAGTTCGCCGTGTGCCTGTGCGCGCGCTTTCAGGCATCGCCGCGCACTTCTCACCGTCAGGCGGTGAAGCGCATCTTCAGGTACCTTCGTTTCACGCCTGAATTCGGGATTTGGTATTCTGCTTCCTCCACTCTCTCGCTTTGTGGTTATTCCGATGCCGATTTTGCTGGTTGTCGCATTGAGCGCAAGTCCACTTCTGGGACTTGCCAGTTTATTGGATCTTCTCTGGTGTCGTGGTCTTCTCGCAAGCAGTCTAGTGTCGCCCAGTCTACCACGGAGGCTGAGTATGTTGCTGCGGCTAGCTGCTGTTCCCAGTTACTCTGGATGATGGCCACTTTGCGTGATTTTGGTTTGAGCTTTACTCGAGTGCCTTTGCTTTGTGACAGCACGAGTGCCATTAGCGTTGCTAAGAACCCCGTGCTTCACTCGAAAACCAAACACATTGATGTGCGCTTTCATTTCTTGCGAGACCACCACTAGAAGGGTGATATCGACCTTCGCCATGTCGATACTCATCACCAACTGGCTGATATTTTCACCAAGCCTTTAGACGAATCAACTTTTAATCGGTTGAGGGGTGAGCTTGGTGTGTGTTTCCCTTTTTAGATGGGGAAACATTTTGGATCTTGTACAGACTGACTCTTTTCTTTTGAGTTTCTTTTCTTTGCATTTTAGCATACGCATTTACATTCTGAAGCTTCATGTTTATAATCTCAAAAATGAAACTATGCTCTGTTTAGTATGCTCCATGGCTTATGATGATGCTTGTAGCTTATGCTCTTTCTGATCACTAATACATGTTATGAGCCAGCTATTTTTGGAATGGTGAATTATGCTTAATGTATATAAATCTGAAAATGTTCACCATTGAGATATGCAACTAGCATGTGTAGGATGTGTTAAGTCCATTCCTGCTTTTCATATATGCTAGGTTGCTATGTCTCTAGTCCTGAGTCATTCACTTGCTTGGTATGTTCATATCTTGCTTAAAATCTGAACCAAGCTTTAGTGAATTGAAAAGATCGAGATGAGATTGCTTGTCCACACCTCACGGTATCGAGACGGTTTCTCATTGCACTTTGAGTTAAGCTTGAGCCGTGTAGTGTATGACCGAAACCGTAGCTTTAAGCTTCTGATTGCTTCGGCATAGGCTTCGCTCGGTTGAAAAGTTAGGCAAAGACAAGCTTTCAACCTCTCGCAATCACATGCTGTATAATTGAACTTGTGAATTCTTTACCGCTGCAACTCCGATTTAAACTGAAATCACAAGTACTTCCTTAAATTGGTATCGGCATGATGATTGAACTTTGCTAGGGGTAGTTCACCTTGTATACATGTTTAGCACTTGTCTGGACTCCTGTCTACATATGTGTAGTGCTATTTTGATGGTGACTATTTTTTTGGCTAAAAACTGCTCACATGCTCATATGTTCATATTTCGTATCTGTGATCAGGTTGAGCCTTTGCTATTTGAGTGCTTGATTGTGCTTTTGGAGCTATACCGATTAGAGCATTTTTGCACACTTTTGATTATATGCCTGAAGCTCCTAACTTGCATTTCTGACTTCATATGCATTTTGGAAGGGGGAGCTCATGATCAGGGGGAGAGATTTTACTCCGATACCTTTTACTTGATTCGTGCATTTTCAACTAAGGGGAGAAAAATGACAAATCATGGTTCTTAGTTGCTTGCACTTTTCGAGGGGGAGTTTGCTAGTTGTGTTGAGCCGTTGCCTCTGCCTTGAGGGATTAGCAAATTTTGTTTTCCCTAATTTGGTATCGAGTTCCTCATTTGGTATCGAGCGTTTTCCAATTGGTTCGGAGTGGTTCTCTTGCTAGTTGTGTTGAGCCTCTGTGCCTCTATCTTGAGGGACTAGCATTTTGCCTGTTTTAGCTCCGATTTTCAGTTGGTATTTGCTAGCGGTGTTGAGCCTGTTCTACCTCTTCTTGAGGGCTAGCTTTGCTTTGCTTGGTTGCGTCGAGCCGTTGCCCATGTCTTTGGGAACCAAGTTGTTCTGCTTCTTCCACTTGACCTTTTTGGCTTTGATACGCTTTTTGGTCATTTGGTTGGGTTTTCTCTTCTCCTTCTCCTTCCTCCCTCTTCTGTTACTGTGTTGATTTGTGGTGTAGTTGACAATGCACTCATCAAGGGGGAGATTGCGGATACATGGGTGTATGCCGGGTCTCTGAGTGATGAGTGATTGTCAACGGGAATGATGCGCATGTTCTTTGGCTTGTGTTGTGCAGGTGTCGAGCACAGAGACAGTGATCAAGGGTAGGTGAAGGTCAAGTTGAGCCATGCCGTGCCGATGGACTGGGCGGAATGAAGGATGGGCGTGCCGTGCGGCGGACATGTCATGCCGATGTATCGGACAGCGAAGGGCGGACGGGAGGCTTGGACTGAGGGACCGGAGTACCTGAGGATCAGCTGTGGAGGCTGGCAGCCTATGATGATGACAAGCGAAGAAGTGCGATCATGTGTTGCCTGAGTCGAGGTCTCGGGGACACGGGTCGGTATATGGGGTGCACGGGAGGTGCATCCCCTCTACGACGTCGGTTTGTTGGTAGAGCCAGGGAAAAACCAACGGGTGGACGGTTTCCAGGTTTGGGCCTCAAAACCTGGGTGCTGGGTTTCCAGGTTGAGCCACAAAACCTGGGCGCGACGGTTTCCAGGTTGAGCCTCAAAACCTGGGCGTGGGCCGGTTTCCGAGTTTGGGCCTCAAAACTCGGGCGCTGCGGGTTTCCGAGTTTGGGCCACAAAACTCGGGCTGGAGGCTGGTTTCCCGGTTTGGGCCTCAAAACCGGGGGCTGATGGAAAAGGCTGGTTTCCCGGTTTGGGCCACAAAACCGGGGGTGCAGAGCGAGGGCGGCACGTGGCGGCTATCCGGAGGTTGCGTCGAGGCAACGCTTCGGCCAGTGCGGGCGTGGCTGTCCGATACACCTACCACTCGGGTGGACCAGATTAGCCTTAGGGTTTTCCTGGCCCGCTCTGTAATTAGAGTAGGGAGGGGTAGAGTAGGAAATAGGCTTAGGCTAGGTTAGTATAAGTAGTCTAGGGGAGACACCCTCCTCCACATCTCAGTTAGCGCAGTCATTTGCTTCCTTGCACTTAGGGTTTCCTCCTCTCCCGTTCCCTGCTTTAGCTAATTGAGATCCGCAGAGAGACTCCACTCTGTGTACTAGTGATTTGAGGAAGTGAGGCCGTATCCTCACCGTTTCTCGCAGATCGATGACTTGATTCGTGTTTTGATTCGAGTTCGTTGTGTTCTTCGCGTTCTTCGTTTCTCCACGATTTTCCCGTCACTCGATCTCCCTCTCCGGTGCGTCTTTGCAAAATCCGTTTGAATCAACTTGTTCGTATTTGCAAGGAGATCATTTCCACCGAAGGAATTCATCTATCTCCCTACGAGCAAGTAGATCGGGTTGATTTCGTTTTCGTGGCGTTTTCCGGTTCATCTCACCTTCCCTTTTGATTTCTCGTGGATTGAGTTGATTTGAGCAGATGATTTCTTAGGGATAGTCTCCTAACTACCTCGTGATCATCTTCTCCAAGTTTGGGAAGTTGGGATTTCAATTTGGTTCGGATTTGGTGAGATTTGGGAGGAAGGCAATCGAAATTGCCCTCCGTGCAGGGCCGCGGACAGTCCAGCACTTGACCCGCGGACTGTCTGGGCGTCGGGGTCCGACCGAGCTGTGGTCGGTGTCTCAGCTGTGTCCTTGACTCGGGTGAACCGCGGACAGTCCGCCGTTGTGTTTGGCGGACAGTCCGGGAGTCGTCCAGGGACTGTTCAGAACCTTCGCTGTTTTGGTTTTTGACCGGCGGACAGTCCGCCGTTGGTTCTCGCGGACAGTCCGGGAACATCCAGTGAACTTTCAGCAGCACTGCAGTTTTGCTCATTTGGCCGGCGGACAGTCCGCGACCTGAGCCTGGACAGTCTGCCACTGGGCGGACAGTCCGCGACCGTATTGCCGGACAGTCCGGGAATTGCCTGAAGCTTCCAGCTTAGTGCATTTGACCTCCCGGCTTGCTCGCTTGGTTTTCGGACTTCCCGTTTGGCCTTGTAGTTCACCAAGGAACCTCTCTTGATATCTTTGCTACTCGTTAGCATCGATGTTTAGAGATTTCTCGACATAGCCGTCTATCTACGTTCGGGAGTCGGTTTTCTCAAGGGGAACTTGTGCCGGACCTTTTGTTTTTTGGTTCGCATGTGTTTGGTGGTGCTCCGCTATGATCCTAGGGATCATCCACCCTCTTCCAAGGGTCGTGAGCGTCACGCTTGGGGTTTGAGCTTCTTGGGGTTGAGCTTGGGACACTTGGCCAAAGATTCGAAAGAATTTTGATTGGCTCCCATTCACCCCCCCTCCGGTCGCCTTGTGTGAGCTTTCTCGGTCCTTCACATACAGCAGTAGCAGGTCCCCTTTGCTTGGGCTGGTTAAAACAGTCAAGTTGGTGAGATACTTTTTCAAATCCTTGATGGCTTTCTGCTGCCAAGGTCCCCAATTGAATGGTGCAGTGCTTCTCAATGTTTCAAAGAAAGGTAACCCTCGCTCAACGGACCTGGAGATGAATCTGCTGAGTGCTGCTAAACGATCTGACAAACGCTGAGCTGCTTTTTTGGTTGTTGGTGGTTCCATATTGATGATGGCATCAATTGTTTCGGGGTTGGCTTCAATTCCCCTTGCTGAGACGATGCAGCCTAGCAGTTTTCCTTCGCTTACCCCGAAAACACACTTTTTGGGGTTTAATTTTAGTCCAACGGACCGAAGGTTATTGAACACTCTTGCCAAGTCTGATATGTGATTTTCTTTTAACTCGCTTTGGACAACCAAATCATCGACGTAGGCGGAGATGGCATGTTCATCTTTGAAGACTTCAGATGTCATGCGAGCGAAGGTTGATCCTGCGTTTCTCAGGCCTTCTGCCATTCTTCGAAAGTAAAAGGTGCCCGAAGGTGTAATGAAGTTTGTTTTTTCCTCATCTTCTTCATTCATCCAGATCTGGTGGTACCCTGAGAAACAGTCAAGGAGGGAAAGCATTTGGCAACCAGCTGCTCTGTCGACCAAGGTGCTTATGTTAGGGAGGGGAAAGTCATCCTTCGGACAAGCTTTATTCAGGCACGTGAAATCTACACACATTCTCCATTTCTTGTTCTTTTTTCTGAACTAGGACCATGTTTGAGAGCCATGTCAGATATTTGACTGGGCGGATGACACCTGCGTCCAAAAGTCTTTTTACCTCTGCCTTCGCTGCCTCTTTCCTTTCTTCTGACATTTTGCGAAGCTTTTGCTTAACTGGGCGATAGCCTGGTTTGATGTTTAGGCTGTGCTCTATCAAAGTTCTGCTTACCCCTTTTAGGTCCTGTGCGGACCAAGCGAAGGTGTCAGTGTTTTCCTTGAGGAAAAAGATGAGGTCATTTTCTGATTTGGGGTCTAGGTTGGCTGAAATAAGCACTTTTCTTTCGGTGTTGCTCTCAAAGAGTTGGACTTGTTTAGTCTCTTCCTTGGGTGATGCTTTTACTCTGTCGATGCATAATTCACCTTCGTCGCTGAGGTTTGTAGCTCGAGGCTTTGACAAATTGTGGACATTGCATTGCCCTGGTGCTACTGTTCCTTCGGCTGCTCTTGCGATGTCTTCATCTCCGTATACTGCAACGACCCCCTTTGGAGCAGGAAGTTTCATGCAGAGGTATGCAGGGTGGATTATAGCATTGAATGCATTGGTGACGCCTCGGCCGAATATTGCATTGTAAGGATAGAACATGTCAACCACGTCGAAAGTTATGTGCTCAGTTCTACAGTTCAGCTGATCTCCGAAGGTAACAGGCAGAGACATTTTTCCAACAGCTCTTACTTGTTGACCGCTGAAACCGTATAGTGGGTTGTTGGCGGGTTGCAAGAGATTTCTGTCAAGCTTCATGCTGTCAAAGGTTGTGGCGAACAGGATGTCTGCAGAGCTTCCTGTATCGACGAGAATTTTGGTGACTGTTCACCCTGCTAGATTAGTCTCGATCACCATTGCATCAGTGTGAGGATAATCCCTTAATCTCATGTCGCTAGAATCAAATGTTATTGGGATGTGGGACCACCGACCAAACTTGTGTGGTCCTTCGACGGCTACATGATGTACTCTTCTAGCATGTTCTTTCCTTTGCCTCTTATTGCTGTGATCTTCATTCGAGCCTCCGGTGATGGCTAAGATAACACCGAAGGTTGATGTTGGGTTGTTGATGGTTGTTTGGGTTTGGGCTTCGGATTTGATGGGTTGGGGGGCTGGTAATGCTAGTATTGGTGGTGGTGGTGGTAAAGTATTGTTTATTTGTTGGTTGGTTTGGGTTTGGGTTTGAGGGTTTGTTGGGTATGTGACGGTATATGGTGCATTTTGTCATTGTGGGATGGCGGTTGGCTGATAAGAGGCTTGGTTGTAGTGTGGGTGATGTGCGTAGAAAGGTTGGTGCAAAGGTAGGCCATAGTTTATGGGGGTGTAATGGTATGTAGGATTGGGTTGGTTGAAGTTTGGTTTCCTGGTGTGATTGATGGTTCGGTTGTCTGCTGTTGACGGAAGTTATAGCATATTTTACCTTATCAAAATACCGTCAACAGGCCTCGATTTCAAGGAAGTATAGCATATCATGAGCATATTTATCACTAATAAGTTCCACTTGTACTCTTAGCTTGTGAACTTGTAGGAGACGGCAAAATGATCAAAATGAGGCCAGGTGGGCCCACCAAGGGGGTCGGGCAACCCCACCTTGGTGGCCACCTCGGCCAGGGTGACATGGCACGATCCAAGAGAAGCATGCTCAGGCCAATATCATCCCTTGGATCAAACATGTGCTTTTACTCAATGGTGCAAGATGAGAAGCACATGGATTCATGGGTCCACACCGAAACCAAATGCAACCAACTTCCCAAGACTTGCTCCATGACATGTGGGGTCACCAAGGGAGAAAAGATGGTGGGCCAGCCCTGTCATAGGGGGGTCGGTCGATCCCCCCTTGGTGGGCCCTGGCTACACTGTTTAGCCAGGTGACATCAGCATCTTCTAGAAGCAATGTGGTGGGCCCACCTGTCATTGTCTGGGGTCGGCCGACCCCGGGGTGAATCCCATCTAAAGTCGGTTGCTTGCACATGTTTCACACGTGAACAATATCCTGGCCATCCATCCATGACGGTTACTATGGCGGTTTGATCCAATGGCCAAGGAAGGAGAGCACGCGGATCGCTGACGTGGCACCGGAGTAGCCGCTACTCCACCTCCAAGCTATAAATACCCCCCTAGTGCTCTTCATTTAGATGCATCCAAGGAGAGAAAGCCTACTTAGTAGCTTTAGTGTTAGAAGAGAGGGAAGGGAGTGAGGAGTTCCATGGAGGAGTCCCGGCCTGTCGGGAATCTTCTCCAAGGTGCGCCTCAGCGGATGCGATTCTTCTTGTAAGTGTTACATCTGAGTCCTTCTAGTATTTAATATTATGGTCTGGTAATTTAAGCTTACAGTTCTTTTACTTGGCACATTGCTTTACTTTGTTGAAGTGCTCTAGGCCTATTAAGCTTAGCTTTAGAGTAGTAAGATTAGTGTAGACGTGGTGTCTAGGCTATATCTTGCTAGTGTGGACTTCTTGTCGCACTTGTGTAGACGCCTGGTGGTAGAGTGACAGACACAGCCAGTGCTTGGAGTTCCTCTCAAGTGTTGTAGGCAAGTTGAAAATAATAGTTGGGTAGCAGCATTCCGCCTCAGTAGTTGATAGGTGGAAAACCTTTTAATCAACTACTGTTTCATCCTTCGCCGCTAGTAAGGAACGAGGTGGTAAACCTCAGTACTCTTAGAAAACCAGTACCAGATATGGATATTAGGAAGACCTCTCTATCCTAGTTATCATATACCCTTTGATCGTCCTTTGACGACCCTACTTCTAGTTAATCCACTTCACGTTCCCTGTGGAAATATGATACCTGGAATACTCCCGGTGAAAAGCTACAATTGACAACCATATGCTTGCGGTATATCCGTTTGCCACTTCTGGTGTCAACAAGCATCTCTGGTGCCGCTGCCGGGGATTAGGCTCCATAGTCTTGTTCTAGTGGTTGCATTAAGAAGTGTCAACAAGCTTTTCTGGCGCCATTGCCGGGGAACGGTAGCTGTGTTAGCTAGAACAAAGTCGTTAAAGTTATCGTAGTTTGATTAGAACTTTTATTTCATAAATCAATATGGATTAAACAACCCTTTTTGACTACGCTGCTCCATCGGGCGCCGAGTTGGAGCCGCCTAGTTCATCTCATGCCATTTTGGCAGTTCGCTATGAGCTTCGCCCTAGCCTTATAGCGATGGTTCAGGAGAATCCCTTTTCGGGAGAAGTAGATGAGAATCCTTATACCCACCTACATGATTTTGAACAACTTTGTTCGTGTATTCACATCCAAGGGATGAGGCGAGTCACTCTTAAGTGGAAGCTATTTCCGTTCTCATTAACGGGAAAAGCTAGACGCTGGTATACTCGCTACATTGGTAGTGTGAACGGAGAATGGGAGAAACTGCAAGCCATGTTCTGCTTAACGTACTTTCCCATATCCCGCGTAGCTCATCTTCGTAGAGATGTGCTAAACTTCAAACAAGACGAGAAGGAATCTCTAGGTCTGGCCTGGGCACGACTTACAGACTTAGCATCCTCTGGCCCAGATTTAGCTATAACCGAGCCAACCCTTATGCAACATTTCTATCTCGGTCTTAGCCAAAACTCCGCACAATTCCTTGATTTAGCCTCTAAAGGAGCTTTCCTCCATTTACCCATTAGTGAAGGTAAGGAAGTCCTTGCGACCATTCTCAAGAACACCCCCTACATCGATGTCCATGGTGAAACTCTAGAGGAAGATCAAACTCCTAAGGATGAACCCATGACAGCTGAAACTCCTTTACCTATACCCCAAGCTATCAAACCTGAACCACAACCACATACTCCTCCAAAGGAAGAAGTAATTCATCCTTTGGATTATCCTCTAAATATCGAGACAGATCTTTTCGCCGATTATGGCAATGTCTCGAAACAACCTGTGCAGAAGAGATCCACAGCCCACAGAGCTCCTAATAACCACTTGCCAACCCAGTTTGAGGCAAGTTACCTTAAGGCGACTGCCCAAGAGCTCATGTCTATTATGAGCAACGAATGGTTTAGGGAGGCTGAAGCATCATTAGATGTCGTTAAGCTTCTGTCCTGTTTCACATCCATATCGTGTGCCATAAACCAGACAGCTGTAGATTCCCTCTATGATCCTGCTGTTGGAGTAAATTTAATGTCCAAATCGTTGATGTTAACGCTCCTAGGTGAGGAACCGCTAAACCCGACCAACAAATTCCTTAAGCTTCCTTCTGGAAAATTGGTCGAGAGTTGCGGGATTGCACATAATATTTCTATCACAATTAACAAGGTCAGCTTCCTCGCAAACTTCTATGTCTTTGACATAGACGAGGTAGACTTGTTAATTGGGCACCCACTCATGAGATTCATTGAGGGATTTCGTGAAGGGAGCCTTAAGGGTCACCTTGGGAAGGATCTAGATCATTTAGTTCCTTTTGCCGGCTCCGTTAATTCAATAGCCGAACCAAAACCCGAGCCTGATCCAATAGAGGAGTTAATGTTGGTATCTTCACTAGAAACTTCTCAACCTGATCTAGAAGAAGATGCCCATGACTTTATCCAAGAAGAAGACACTGATTTAGATGAACCGTTAGACTTGGATGAGTCTGAACCTCCACCAAAACCCTCTATAGAGCTTAAGCCACTTCCTTCTGGGCTTAAGTATGCCTTCCTTAACGATGATAGAGAGACTCCTGTGATCATTAGTGATCGACTTACAACGGAAGAAGTTTCTAAACTCATCACCGTCCTAGAAAAACACCGATCCGTCTTAGGATATTCGTTGCAAGATCTCAAGGGAATTAGTCCCGCTCTTTGCACACATCGCATTCCGATCGAACCCGATGCTACACCTTCCAGAGAGCCACAAAGGAGGCTCAACAATGCGATGAGAGAAGTAGTAAAGAAGGAGGTCTTGAAGCTCTTGCACGCGGGCATAATCTACCCTGTTCCAAATAGCGAGTGGGTCAGCCCCGTCCAAGTAGTTCCTAAGAAAGGAGGAATGACGGTCGTTAAAAATCAAAACAATGAATTGATTCCACAACGAACCGTCACGGGATGGAGAATGTGCATAGACTAACGAAAACTTAACAAGGCCACAAAGAAAGACCACTTTCCATTGACATTCATCGATGAGATGTTGGAACGGCTAGCCAAACATTCCTTCTTTTGTTTCCTTGATGGGTATTCAGGGTACCATCAAATTCCAATCCATCCCGACGACCAATGTAAGACCACGTTCACATGCCCCTACGGGACATATGCATACAGGCGCATGTCATTTGGCCTGTGCAATGCCCCTGCTTCATTTCAGAGGTGCATGATGTCCATCTTCTCAGATATGATAGAAGAAATCATGGAAGTTTTCATGGATGACTTTTCAGTCTATGGAACAACCTTTGATCACTGCTTAGAGAATCTGGACCGTGTCTTACAACGCTGTCAAGAAAAGCACTTGATCTTGAACTGGGAGAAATGTCACTTCATTGTTCGAGAAGGGATAGGCTAATCTTACCTTAGGCTTTGTGGTGGGGCCTGCATACCCCAGTTAGGGGGTCGGGCGATCCCTATATGGGGCCCACCTGCAACAAGAGTTGCACAATCGCGTAGACGGGCTTGAGCTGGGTACGTGACCGCGCCGGACACCCATCAAGGGGGTCGGGTGACCACTCCTCGGGGAGGTTCGAGCGTAGATGAGTTCAGCACGGCGAGGGGATAACAACCAATTGACACTCACTAATGCTCATAATTAACCATCAACTATTGCATGAAATGACAATAAATTACGGATACATGGGTGTATGCCGAGTCTCTGAGTGATGAGTGATTGTCAACGGGTTTGATCGCAGGTTCTTTGGCTTGTGTTGTGCAGGTGTCGAGCACAGAGACACTGATCGAGGGCAAGGTGAAGGTCAAGTTGAGACGTGTCGTGCTGACGGACCGGGTGCGGTGAAGGATGGGCGTGCCGTGCGGCGGACGTGCCATGCCAATGGACCGAGCGGTGAAGGGCGGACGTGAGGCTTGGACTAAGGGACCAGAGTGCCTGAGGATCAGCTGTGGTGGCTGACAGCCTAGGACAGCGACGAGCAAAGACTTGCGGGGCACGGTGTTGCTCGGGTCAAGGACCGGGGGACACATGTCGGTGGACGGGGTGCACGGGCGGTGCATCCGCTCTACGGCTCCGGTTTGGTGGTTGAGCCAGGAAAAAACCATCGGTGGACGGTTTCCAGGTTTGGGCCTCAAAACCTGGGTGTTGAGGGTTTCCGGGTTTGGCCTCAAAACTCGGGCTGAGGACGGTTTCCGAGTTTGGGCCTCAAAACTCGGGCGCTGTGGGTTTCTGAGTTTGGGCCACAAAACTCAGGCGACGGACTTGGAGGCTGGTTTCCCGGTTTGGGCCTCAAAACCGGGGGATGGCTGGAAAAGGCTGGTTTCTCGGTTTGGGCCACAAAACCGGGGGTGCAGAGTGAGGGCGTCACGTTGCGGCAATCGGAAGGTTGCGTGGAGGCAACGCGGACGAGTTGTGCGGGCGTGGCCGTCGGATACACCTACCACCGAGTTGGTCCAGAATAACCCTGGGGTTTAGCTGGTTCGCTCTGTAAGTATATTAGAGAGGGGTAGAGTAGGAAATAGACTTAGGCTAGAATTAGGATAAGTAGTCGAGGAGACACCCTCCACCCTCTATCGCAGTTAGTCATTTGCTCTTGCTTCCTAGGGTTTCCAGCTCTCCCATCCCCTGCTGTAGCTAGCTATGATCCGCAGAGAGACTCACCTCTGTGTTCTGTTGATTTTGAGGAAGGGAGGCCGTAACCTCTCTGTCATTGCGTGTGTTTGCACTATGGTTGCAAATTCGTGATTGTGATTCGCGTTTTGTTTGTATTCTTCGCAGAATCCTTTTTCCCCATGATTTTCCCGTCGCTTGATCTCTTTGCTCGGTTCATCTTTTGCAAATCCGTTTGAACCAAGTTGTTCTAGATCGTGAGGCACTTCTTTCCACCGAAGGAATTCACCTCTAACCTCACGGTCTAGGAGATTGATCGATTTTGGTTTTGGGTCAAGCTTTTCTCCCTTCCCCCAAAATTCTTCGATTCATCGATTTGGAGATAGGTTCGAGCCATGATCTCTTAGAGATAGCTCACTATACTCCTTGTGACTCATCTCACCAAGTTTGATCCCTAGAGGATTTGTTTTGGGTGAGATCAAGGCAAATCGGTGGACGAACAGTGCTGCTGCGGGGTGACCGGATGCTGACTCGTGGTGACCGGACGCTGAGGGAGTGCGTCCGGTGGTTGAACACTCGCGTAGGATTTGGTTGCTTGACCGGACGCTTGCTTTTCGAAGTGACCGGACTCACTGGTTCCACTGTTCACCCGTGTTGGCACTTGTGACCGGACGCTCAGCTGTTGCGACCGGACGCTTCCACTCGTGAGTCCGGTCCAACACAGAGAGCTCCCAGATCGGGCTCTGCATGACCGGACGCGTCCGGAGCACCTCGACCGGACGCAGGCAGAGTCCGGTCAGTACTAGTTCTACGCGTTTTCGTCCGCAGTTTGCTCGTCCAACTTTCGATTTAAGATTCGCTTGTGTTTGGTGGTGCTCCGCTGTGATCCTAGGGATCATCCACCCTCTTCCAAGGGTCGTGAGCATCACGCTTTGGGTCCGTGCTTCTCGGGGTTGATTTTGGGACACTTGGCCAAAGTTTTGAGAGACATTTTATTGGCTCCCATTCACCCCCCCTCTGGTCGCCTTGCTTTTGCATTCTCGGTCGTTCAATTGGTATCGGAGCGGGTTAAGGATCTTCCACCTTAGCCGGTTCCAGATCCACCGAAGGCGACATGGATCGCGGCGTGGGCAAACCGCCGTTTTTCGATGGGACAAACTATGCGTATTGGAAGATACGCATGTCGGCCTATCTCCAGAGCATAGGTGCTTCCATTTGGGATATTTGCAACTCTCCCGATTACATGGTCTTGGCTGCTCGTGTCCCTCAGCGTCAGATCGATGAGCACGATGCCAATAGCCGAGCCCGTAATGCTCTTTTCTCTTGTTTGAGCATGGGCGAGTTTGATCGCGTTTCTCACCTCTCTATGGCTCGGGAGATTTGGGCCACCCTCATGCGTTTCCATGAGGGAACCTCTCAAGTCAAAACCCGACTCTACGAATCGTTCAAGAGAGAGTATGAGAACTTTCGACATCAGCCTGGCGAGAGCATAGAAAGTTTATTCGCTCGCTTTTAGGTGATTGTCAACAGGATGAGGGCTAACAAGGAGCAGTTGCCTTTCGACGATCATGAGAGAGCTTTGAAGCTTTTGCACACTCTTGATCGGTCGGTGTGGGATTCCAAGGTTTAGGCGATCATCGAATCGCCTAACTGTAAGACCCTCACGTGCGACGAGCTCTTCAGTAAGCTCAAGTCCAGTGAGATTGACGCCATGGCAAGGGCTTCTTATGAGAATCCTTCTGGCCCGTCTAAGGCTTTGATTTCTGGCTCTTCCGCTAACCCCTCTGCTGGCTTTGCATTCTCTTCACTTTTTTCTGTCACAGAGGACCAGCTGAAGTCTTTGGGAGATGAGGAGTTGGCTTTGATTGCCAACTGGTTCATGCGGTTTCACAACAACCGCATGAACCGTCGTCGTGGAGGAGGACGCTCAGGATGCTATGAGTGCGGCGATCCCGACCACTTCATCGCCAACTGCCCCAAGAAGAACAAGCATTCGGGGAAGGGCGATCATGGGCATAAGTACGACTCCAAGCACAAGGAGAAGTACGTCCCTCCAAGCCGCAAGAAGAGGGGCGACTTCGACAAAGAGTACATCAAGAAGAAGTACTTGGAGAAGGCCCAAGCTGAGCAGCGTGCATTCTTCGCCACGCTCAGCGACGTCGACGGCTCGGATGATGACTCCGCTTGCTCAAGCGATGACGAGTTCGAGAAGATGAAGAAGATTGAGGACAAGCTCAATGGACTATGCTTCTTCGCCGACGACGGGGGCCTCTGCACCATGGCGCTTGGTGATGAGGTTGGAGGCAAGCTGGAGCACACCCCTCGGAGCAATGACGATGACGACGACACCTCCCAGGTATCTCTCACCTACGATGAGCTTTCTACTGAGGTTGAGAAACTTACTGATGCCCTCCTTAGCCAAGATAAATTGCTTAGGCGTGCTGCTAGAGAGCGCAAGGAGTTTAGGCAGAAGTGGGAGGACGCGGTGAAGGAGCTTGAGTTCGCTCGGTCCACCGTGGTTTTGTCGGAGGAGAGTGAGTGCGAGTCGTGCACCAAGCACATGACTGACCTTCTCACTTTGAGAGGTAAGTATGCTGCTCTGGTTGGAGAGGTGGATGAGCTCCGTGCTAGGCCACAACTGTTGGGTGCATGCAAGACTTGTCCTGTCTTGCAATCTGAGTTGGCAGAGAAGAATGCCAAGATTGAGTCTTTAGAGAAGGCCAACTCGGGTAGCACTTGTGTCACGAGGTGTGTTTTGTGTGAGGGTTTGGAGATGGAGATTGCCAATGTGAAGCATGGCAAGATGCAAACCGAGGAGGAAAACACATACCATTGGACCATCTTGTCATGGGTTTCTTGTAGTGAGCCGCAGCTCGGGATGATGATCTCCCAATTCAAGCGAGCTGCTGGAGGTCCAGGTGTAGGTTTTGCTCCGGGTGTTGATCTTTCCACTTTTGGGAAGATTGGAGAGTCGAGTGGTCTGAACCCTAGTGAGAAGCCCAACTCCACCACTACTCCCAAACTTACCAAGCTTCCACCCAAAGAGCCCGCCAAGCCTACCACCAAGGATGGGGTATTTGAGGAATCCCTGAGAGCTCCACTCAAGAACCAAGTGTGGGCACCCAAGCCAAACCACCTCAAGAACAAGCTCGACACAATGCCACCCATCCAGGAGGAGTGCTTGCCACAGAAGGGCAAAGTGAACCATACCCACAGCCCAGCGTACCAACAACCCCCTTTGTGTGCGGTGAGGTACTAGTGTGACTTCTATGGGTGGGATGGTCACTTGAGTGAGTTCTGCTTTCGACGCAAGAGAGAGGCGCGCTGTGCTCGGGAGATGGACAACCCGGACATGTACCACCCTTTCCATGGTGTGCATGTGCCGAACGTCTAGAGGAGAGCTGCTAGGCCCAGAGGTCTAGAACCTCAAGTTCCCAGGCCTAGGCAGAGGAGAGCTCCGAGGAGAGAGGCTAGGCCTAGAGGTCCTGAACCTCATGTACCTAGGCGTAGGTCTCATAGAGAGCGTGCCCGGCGGGAGCCTGCAGTTGTAGGCTATGGACCCCGTGGCGGTGGCTTTGTAGTTGAGCGCTTTCCCCACCGCGTTTTGAGTATCCCGGTGAGCGCTCCTTCCCCAGCGGACCATGTTTTCCTGTGCGTGGTGATCGCTACCCTCGTAGAATGGCTAGGAATGATTTTTACACGGACCGTTCTTCTGAGTAGCCGGCCCAACACTGGTATTCTTCTTACTTCACTAACCCCAGTGTTGGACCGTATGCTCACCCTATGTCTTTTTATTGATGTAGGTAAGACGGTTGGAGGACACTTGGTTGGTGGATTCCGGTTGTTCGAGGCACATGACCGGAAACGCCAAGTGGTTCTCCAGCCTTAGACCTGTTGCCGGAAAGGTGTACATTACCTTTGATGACAATAGTAAAGGTAAGGTATTGTCTCGCGGGTCGGTGCGGGTTAATGAGCACTTTGTGTTGCGCGATGTTGCTCTTGTTTCTAACCTGCATTTTAACTTGCTTTCTGTTTCGCAACTTTTTGATGGTGACTATGAGATTCGTTTTAAACCGAATCTCAGTCGCATTTTAGATCCTCAGGGCAATCTTGTTTGTTTGATTTTGCCCTTTGGGAAAGTCTTTCGCGCAAATTTGTCAGAGTCATTTGGTGTTTCCTGCAGTCTTTTGGCTAGTCCTTCTTCCTCCGATCTTTGGAAGTGGCATAGGAGGCTCGGTCATTTAAGCTTCAACTTGCTTGCAAGACTTAGCTCACTTGGCCTAATCCGAGGATTGCTCAAGCTTTCGATGGAGAAGGATCTAGATTGCCATTCTTGCAGACATGGGAAGATGGTTGCTGCTCACCACCATCCTGTGACTAAGGTCATGACCTCGCACCCTAGAGAGCTTTTACACATGGACCTTGTTGGTCCGGCTCGGGTGAGCTCGGTTGGTGGCAAGTGGTATGTTTTGGTAGTTGTTGACGACTTTTCGAGGTATTCAAGGGCCTTCTTTTTGACTGAGAAGACTGAGACTTTCTCCTTTGCTCACAATCTGATTTTGCGTCTTCAGAACGAGTTCCCTTTGAACTCGATGCTAGCTATTAGAAGTGATAATGGTTCCGAATTCAAAAATTCGGATTTTGAGAAGTTTTGTGACTGCCTTCGATTGGAGCATCAGTTTTCTTCCCCCTACACACCGCCCCAAAATGGTGTGGTAGAGAGGAAGAATCGGACCCTTGTTGAGATGGCTAGGATGATGCTTGATGAGCATAGGACTCCTAGGCGCTTTTGGGCTGAAGCGATGAACACTGCATGCTACATTTCGAATCGCATTTTTCTAAGAGCTTTCTTGAAGAAGACCTCCTATGAGTTGCGTTTTGGTCGACAGCCCAAGGTGAGTTACTTTAGAGTCTTCGGTTGCCACTGTTTTATTTTGAAAAAGGGCAACCAGGACAAATTTGAGTCTCGATCTTCTGACGGGGTATTTTTGGGTTATGGCACTCACACTAGAGCATATCGTGTACTTAACCTTGATACTAACCGAGTTGTGGAGACATTAGATGTCACCTTCGATGAGACTCTTGTATGTCCTTCTTCTCGTTTTGAGCGTGCAGGTGATCATGAGGTCGGTGAGCCACTTTTTGATGACGAGGATGAGGGTGCTGAAGGTATGGACGATCCAGCACCCCCTCCACCTGCCGTGCCACCAAGAGCAGCTTCTACGATGACTCACGGCCCCGACACCTCTTCTTCCTGGGGGCCGTGGGATCTGCCACACCGCGTGGTACCTTTTGTACCCGGGGAGACACCAGCTGCTGTTGAGGGGGAGGTCACTTCTTCTCGGGAGGCACCACGACACATCCAGCGCCAACACCCCCCTCAGCAGATGATCAGCGACATTGACAAACGGGTCACTCGGTCCAGGTCACAACACATCTCTCACTTCGCTCATTCTGCTTTTGTTGCTAATTTTGAGCCCCGAGATGTTGGACACGCTTTGACGGATCCGGCTTGGGTCAATGCCATGCAAGAGGAGTTAGAGAACTTTGAGCGAAATCGGGTTTGGTTTCTAGTTCCACCTCCACCAGACTGTAAGCCTATTGGGACAAAATGGGTTTTCAAAAACAAGCAAGGAGAGGATGGCCATGTTGTTAGAAACAAGGCCAGGCTTGTAGCGAAGGGTTATAGTCAGAAGGAGGGGATAGACTATGAGGAGACGTTTGCTCCTATAGCTCGTTTGGAGGCTATTAGGATACTCTTGGTTTTTGCTGCATCCAAAGGTTTTAAACTTTTTCAAATGGATGTCAAGAGTGCCTTCTTAAATGGCTACATAGAAGAGGAAGTTTATGTTGAGCAACCCCCCGGTTTTGAAAATCCCAAGTTTCCAAACCATGTTTTTAAACTTCGCAAAGCTTTATATGGTTTGGAACAAGATCCTAGAGCCTGGTATGATAGATTGAAAACATTTCTGCTAGCTAAGGGTTTTAAAATGGGATGTGTAGATAAGACGCTCTTTCTCCTCAGGCAAGGCAAAGACACACTCTTGGTCCAGATTAAAGTGGATGATATCATTTTCGGAGGTTCTTCTCATGCCTTGGTTGCCAAGTTTGCAGATACTATGAGCAGGGAGTTTGAGATGAGCATGATGGGCGAGCTGACATTCTTTCTCGGGATGAAAATTAAGCAATCCCGAGAGGGGACGTTTGTGCACCATGGCAAGTACACCAAGGACTTGCTGAAGCGGTTCGATATGGGTGAGGCCAAGCCTCTTCCAACACCCTTGTCGACGACGACTGCCCTGGATGTGGATGTGAATGGAGAAGCAGTGGACCAGAAGGAGTACCGAAGAATGATCGGGTCGCTGCTCTACCTGACGGTGACATGCCCGTACATCCAGTTCGCGGTGTGCCTGTGCGCGCGCTTTCAGGCGTCGCCGCGCACTTCTCACCGTTAGGCGGTGAAGCGCATATTCAGGTACCTTCGTTTCATGCCTGAGATTGGGATTTGGTATTCTGCTTCCTCCACCCTCTCCCTTTGCGGTTATTCCGATGCCGATTTTGCTGGTTGTCGCATTGAGCGCAAGTCCACTACTGGGACTTGCCAGTTTATTGGATCTTCTCTTGTATCGTGGTCTTCTCGCAAGCAGTCTAGTGTTGCTCAGTCTACCATAAAGGTTGAATATGTTGCTGCGGCTAGCTGCTATTCCCAGTTGCTTTGGATGATGGCCACTTTGCGTGATTTTGGTCTGAGCTTTTCTCGTGTGCCTTTGCTTTGTGATAGCTCGAGTGCTATTAGCATTGCTAAGAACCCCGTGCTTCACTCAAAGACCAAACACATTGATGTGTGCTTTCACTTTTTGTGAGACCACCAGGAGAAGGGTGATATCGACCTTCGCCATGTCGATACTCATCATCAACTGGCTGATATATTCACTAAGCATTTGGACGAATCAACCTTTAATAGGTTGAGGGGTGAGCTTGGTGTGTGTTTCCCCTTTTGGATGGGGGAAACATTTTGGTTCTTGTATAATAGACTGACTCTTTTCATTTGATCTTCTTTTCTTTTGTATTTTAGCATACGCATTTACATTCTGAGCTTCATGTTTATAATCACTAGAATGTAACTATGCTCTATTTAGTATGCTTCGATGCTTATGTTGATGCTTGTAGCTTATGCTCTTTCTGATCACTAGTACATGTTGTGAGCTGAGCTATTTTGGAATGGTGAATTTGTATAATGTATATAAAATCTGAAAATGTTCACCATTGAGATATGCAACTAGCATGTGTAGGATGTGATGAGTCCATTAGTGCTTTTCATATATGCTAGGTTGCTATGTCTCTAGTTCTGAGTCATTCACTTGCTTGGTATGTTCATATCATGTTTAAAATTTGAACCAAGTTTTAGTGAATTGAAAAGATCGAGATGGGATTGCTTGTCAACACCTCACGGTATCGAGACTGTTTCTCATTGCACTTTGAGTTAAACTTGAGCCATGTAGTGTATGACCGAAACCGTAGCTTTAAGCTTCTGATTGCTTCGGCATAGGTTTCGCTCGGTTGAAAAGTTAGGCAAAGACAAGCTTTCAACCTCCGGCAATCACATGCTAATAATTGAACTTGTGAGTTCTTTACCGCTGCAACTCTGATATTAAAAATGAAATCACAAGTGTATGTTTCATTCCTATGCATGATGATTGAACTTTGCTAGGGGTAGTTCACCTTGTATACATGTTTAGCACTTGTTTGGATTCCTGTCTATACATGTGTAGTGCTATTTTGATGGTGACTATCTTTTTAGCTGAAAACTTCTCACTTGCTCATATGCTTCATATTTTGTATTTGGTGATCAGTTTGAGCCTTCGCTATTTGAGTGCCTAGTTGAGACGTTGGAGCTATACTGTTCAGAGCATCTTTGCACTCTTTTGACTATATGCCTGAAGCTTCTAACTTGCATTTCTGACTCATATGCATGTTGGAAGGGGGAGATCTTTGCTCTTTTGCCCGTTGATGCCGTGTCTTGATAAGTGCATTTTCAACTAAGGGGGAGAGTTTTTGCAAATCATATACTCTTGAATGTTCAACTAAGGCGGAGTTTTCGCTAAGGCAGAGAATTTCAAATCTTTATGCTCTTCTCATGTTGGACTTCCGGTTGCTTGCACTTGTCAAGGGGGAGTTTGCTAGTTGTGTTGAGCCTTTGCCTCTGTCTTGAGGGACTAGCAAACACTTTTCAGGGCATTTTGTTTTCGATTGGTTCTCTTTTGGTTTGGAGACATTCCAATTGGTTCGGAGCGTGTTTGGCCGAAAGGTGTTGATATCGAGCTTTCTGTGCTAGTTGTGTTGAGTCGTTGCCTCTATCTTGAGGGACTAGCATTTTGCCTCGATTTCTCACTTTTGCTTCAATTGGTGTCGAGCTCCTTTTCTGAAGGCTTCAATTGGTATTTTGCTAGCGGTGTTGAGCCTGTTCTACCTCTTCTTGAGGGCTAGCTTTGCTTTGCTTGGTTGCGTCGAGCCGTTGCCCATGTCTTTGGGGACCAAGTTGTTTTGCTTCTTCCACTTGACCTTCTTCGGCTTTGTCATGCTTTTGGGTCATTTGGTCAAGTTCTCTCTTCTCCTTCTTCCTTTCTTCTTTCTTTCATTATGATTTGTGCGAGTAGTTGACAATGCACTCATCAAGGGGAGATTGCGGATACATGGGTGTATGCCGAGTCTCTGAGTGACGAGTGATTGTCAACGGGTTTGATCGCAGGTTCTTTGGCTTGTGTTGTGCAGATGTCGAGCACGGAGACAGTGATCGAGGGCAAGGTGAAGGTCAAGTTGAGACGTGCCGTGCTGACGGACCGGGTGCGGTGAAGGATGGGTGTGCCGTGCGGCGGACGTGCCATGCCGATGGACCGAGCAGTGAAGGGCGGACATGAGGCTTGGATTGAGGGACCGGAGTGCCTGAAGATCAGTTGTGGTGGCTGACAGCCTGGGACAGCGACGAGCAAAGACTTGCGGGGCATGGTGTTGCTCGGGTCGAGGACCTGGGGACACGTGTCGGTGGACGGGGTGCACGGGCGGTGCATCCCCTCTATGGCTCCGGTTTGGTGGTTGAGCCAGGGAAAATCCATCGGTGGACGGTTTCCAGGTTTGGGCCTCAAAACCTGGGTGCTGAGGGTTTCCGGGTTTGGCCTCAAAACTTGGGCTGAGGACGGTTTCCGAGTTTGGGCCTCAAAACTCGGGCGCTGCGGGTTTCTGAGTTTGGGCCACAAAACTCAGGCGACGGACTTGGAGGCTGGTTTCCCGGTTTGGGCCTCAAAACCGGGGGATGGCTGGAAAAGGCTGGTTTCCTGGTTTTGGCCACAAAACCAGGGGTGCAGAGCAAGGGCGGCACGTGGCGGCAATCGGAAGGTTGTGTGGAGGCAACGCGGACGAGTTGTGCGGGCGTGGCCGTCGGATACACCTACCACCGAGTTGGTCCAGAATAACCCTAGGGTTTAGCTGGTTCGCTCTGTAAGTGGATTAGAGAGGGGTAGAGTAGGAAATAGACTTAGGCTAGAATTAGGATAAGTAGTCGGGGAGACACCCTCCTCCCTCTATCGCAGTTAGTCATTTGCTCTTGCTTCCTAGGGTTTCCAGCTCTCCCATCCCCTGCTGTAGCTAGCTGTGATCCACAGATAGACTCACCTCTGTGTTCTGTTGATTTTGAGGAAGGGAGGCCATAACCTCTCTGTTGTAGCGTGTGTTTGCACTACGGTTGCAAATTCGTGCTTGTGATTCGTGTTTTGTTTGTATTCTTCACGGAATCCTTTTTCCCCATGATTTTCCTGTCACTTGATCTCTTTGCTCGGTTCATCTTTTGCAAATCCGTTTGAACCAAGTTGTTCTAGATCATGAGGCACTTCTTTCCACCGAAGGAATTCACCTCTAACATCATGGTCTAGGAGATCGATCGATTTTGGTTTTGGGTCAAGCTTTTCTCCCTTCCCCCAAAATTCTTCGATTCATCGATTTGGAGATAGGTTCGAGCCATGATCTCTTAGAGATAGCTCACTATACTCCTTGTGACTCATCTCACCAAGTTTGATCCCTAGAGGATTTGTTTTGGGTGAGATCAAGGCAAATCGGTGGACGAACAGTGCTGCTGCGGGGTGACCGGACGCTGACTCGTGGTGACCGGATGCTGAGGGAGTGCGTCTGGTGGTTGAACACTCGCGCAGGATTTGGTTGCTTGACCGGACACTTGCTTTTCGAAATGACCGGACTCACTGGTTCCACTGTTCACCCGTGTTGGCACTTGTGACCGGACGCTCAGCTGTTGCGACCGGACGCTTCCACTCGTGAGTCCGGTCCAACACAGAGAGCTCCCAGATCGGGCTCTGCACGACCGGACACGTCCGGAGCACCTCGACCGGACGCAGGCAGAGTCCGGTCAGTACTGGTTCTGTGCGTTTTCGTCCGCAGTTTGCTCGTCCGACTTTTGATTTAAGATTCGCTTGTGTTTGGTGGTGCTCCGCTGTGATCCTAGGGATCATCCACCCTCTTTCAAGGGTCATGAGCATCACGCTTTGGGTTCGTGCTTCTCGGGGTTGATTTTGGGACACTTGGCCAAAGTTTCAAGAGAAATTTTATTGGCTCCCATTCACCCCCCCCTCTGGTCGCCTTGCTTTTGCATTCTCGGTCCTTCATAAATGAATCACAAAGCATAGTTGTAGGGTTTGAAACTAACAAGTTCCACGAGTTTTGGTGCTCTCACTTGTTTTGTAGGACATTCATGTTTTCACCATATAAAAGTATCTCAAGTGATGAATTGGAGTGCACCTTTGCGAAGGGCTCGTCGAGACGATCGAAACGGACATATCATTTGCTATATTCGGAGTCCTGGATGAAAAGATATTAATTTCACGACGAAATATGCAAAAGAAGGATCTAGAAGACACCAGAAGACACCACGAGGCAGGCGACCACGTGGGCCCACTGGGCCAGACCGACCGATCGGCCACAGAGGCCGTTTTGCCTCCGCCTTCTGGAACCTTCTTCCACCACCTCCTCGGATGCATCTCCACCGTCCCTGAAGTCGGTTTGATCGAACGGTGCGCGATAAACGTGACGCGGATTGATGACATGGCGATTCCTTGCCCCCTACTCCACCTCAGGCTATATAAGCAACCCCAGACCCCCCTCTCCAGGCATCTCCATCTTCATTATTCATCTCCACATCAGAAACTAGGGTTTCAAGTAGAAGTTGAGGTCCCTCTAGTTGATCGTCTAGTTCTAGTTCTAGTTTATCTTCTAGTTCTAGATCTTGTTCTAGTTCATCATCTAGTTGTAATCTAGAGAGTAGGAGGAGAGAGCTGAGGAGGAGCCGGATCTGTCGGATCTTCCTCGACAGTGTATTGGTGCAGCATCTGGTTCGTCTTCAAGTAATCTCTAGGGTCTTCATTTACTATTTCTGAGTATTAAATTTAATTACAGTTCTTGCTTTAGTTCTTTTACTGGATCTCCGCTCGTATCGAGTGCTCTAATTATTCTAGATAATAAGAGTAGTAGACGTTAGTGTAGACGTGGTGTCTAGACTAGGGTTTACCTGAGTTTGCACCCAGCCCCACGGATAGTTGTGGTAGCCCCAGGTGGTGACAGCCCTGACGGCCGACGTAGTCCACCACATTCGGGTTGGTGTTTGTAGGACCGTAGTCGGAGCTTCCTAGCCCCTTTCTCATCCCTTTCTGTGGCTAGTGTTCTGATGTCCTGAAGTAAGTAAAGTATAGTGAGCCCTTAATTAGATAGACCTGCTTAGAAAACCCTAAATCTCACTCTACCCATTTCATCATTCTTTTCTTGGACGTTCTTGATTCTTCTAGTACACTTCACGTTCCCCGTGGAAATTGATACCCTGGAATACTCTCAGGTGAAAGGTACATCGGTATCCGTGCGCTTGCGGATTTTTCTGTGTGCGTTTAAAATACCCAATAAGCTTTCTGGCGCCGTTGCCGGGGATAGAGTTTATCTCTGCTCTTGGTAGCGACGTTAGTAAGTGTCAACAAGCTTTCTGGCGTCGTTGCCAGGGAACGGTAGCTGTGCTAGTTTCGAACCAAGTCATCCGTGTTTCTTTTCTTTTACAACCTTTTTCTCTTACCACCACCTTTACCTCACCACCACACTTCTTACCACATGAATTCAACTCCTATCTATAAATACTCCGCTCCAAAGGGTGAATTGTTGGAGCCACCACCATCATCACATCCTATTCTTTCAGATGGCTACCAAATTCGTCCCGGCTTTATAGCCATGGTTCGGGAGCAATCCTTCTCTGGGCTAGAAGACAAGAATCCTCACACTCACCTTCAGGAATTTGAGCAATTGTGTTCTTGCTTGTCTATAGCGGGCATGACACAAGAGACCATTAAATGGAAATTGTTTCCATTCTCCCTTTTTGGAAGAGCGAAACAGTGGTATGCTCATAACGTAAGAGGAGTAGATGGAAACTGGGATAAACTTCGAGACAAATTTTGTCTTGCTTTCTTCCCTCTATCTTGAATCACTGCCCTTCGAACAGAAATTCTTACCTTTAAACAAAAAGAGAAGAAGACACTAGGAGCAGCCTGGGCTAGATTTATGAACCTTGTCAACACTGGCCCAGATATTTCTTTGACTGAGGACGTTATTTTACAACATTTTCATTATGGTCTTAGCATAGAAGCTGCCCTTTTTCTTGATACTTCTTTGGGAGGATCATTCACTCATAAAACTATTAGTGAAGGTAAAGCCATCCTAGACAAAATCCTTGAAAACACCCTATACACTGGCATTTTTGATGAATTCCCCAAAGAAGAAGTCAAGCCCAACCCTGACCAACATGAGGAGGAACACACAACCAAATTTGAAATTCCTTCAAATCCTTTTAATAATTTGGTTGTCATAGAACCTTCTCTAGAGAAAACACCTCACACTTTAGAAAATGATAAACCCCATCCTTCGGTGTTCTTCTCTGAAATCAAGGAAGATGATATCAAAGAGCATGGAAGCTACTTCATAAACACCTCTTTAAATCCATGCTCATATGAGACAGCTCCTAATTCAATTGGTCTGCCTAACATTATCACAATAGAGATTTTCAACCCCCTCACACTTTCTATTTACAAAAACTTCAAAAGGGTTGTTGTAGATGCATATGTTTATCACAAATGTTGTAGATCTCGTTGTGCTCTTAAAGTTGGTGTTGGAGGGGAAACCACTTCACCAAATCATATCTTGAAGGTTTCCCAAAAGACAAGCTTAGTGTCCTAAAACAAGCATTCTTTTTAGATCAGTGTTCACCTTTCTGTTGCACTTGTGTAATGAGCATAGGGATATAATTGTTAAAATATTCCTTCGGGTATTCTTGTCACTAACCTTTGCAGGTCTGGAGCAAAAAGTTTGAAGGAACGATAAACACAAGGTATGTCCAACCAATCTTCATGCAACATTGAATTTGTAAGAACATCTCTTACCATATTGCTATGTTAGTTGCCTCTCTCTTTAAGACATGCTCATGTGCTATACACTAATCATGCTCTCTCATCACCATTTGAGTAGATCTCTTTAATGCTTCAATGCTACCTTCATTTGCTATAGTATATGTTTAGATTTGAAGTACTTTCACATATCTCTTAAATGAAGCATGGTGTCTAGTTTAGGAGTGGTGTTCTTGCTTTCAAAGGCCTTTTAATTTAAGCATACTTAGGTTAAAATGCCCTCTTAAATCAAATTAGACATGGTGTCTAGGTTGGTTTTTGAGCTGATAATATGCTATAGTGGATGTTGGATATTTTGTTGGACTAACCCCTGTAGGAAAAAAACTTTCAATACCAATTTGGGAAAGTCCTGAGATGAACTCACAATTGAAATGAAGAGACACATGAACTTCAACAACTTGCACAAGGGAAACACAACTCACTGATCATGGAGAAATGAGATCCATAGAACAAGACAAAAGATGAGTGCCACAAAACAATACCTACAATCAAAGCACTCACTCCATGGAAATAGGTGAACAAGTCTAAGCTGGGCCACTAGAAGACAAAGACCATCATGTGGGCACTTGTCTCTGAACCCTCAGATCAAACAGTACAAACACAAGCAGTGGGAAGTTATTCTCTCTTCTATTCAAGAGCTAGCTTGGGGATGAGGTGGAATGACTTCAACAACAACAAGGTCTATAAAATTCAACACATGAACATGTTTGGGCATCCACCTTCCTCACAAGCCAGCTTGGGGGAGACACAATCCGTTGTCTAGATCTGCTCAATGGGGAAGACGGAGAAATCCAGCTTCAACACTTTGATCAGTACAGGCCACTGGACGCTATCACAATCAAGAAGAAAAAATATGATCCACCACTCATTCTTCCAAAGAAAACCAAGAGAAGACGTTGACTCAACCGACAAAGGAAGAACCAACTGCCAGGAATTGAGGGGATATCATAAAGAATGAAGCCACTGCACCACAAAAAGTAGAAGATGGAGAGACAATACCTAAGCCTACAAATCAAGAAAATAGTTGACAAAGTCTCCATCATCTGGATCTGTTGAAGACAAGACTCAGCTGGCCCACAGTGAGATAAGCAAGAGAAGACAAGTTATTCATGAACAACAACCGGCTAGACAAGAGAAGCTTCCACAAGGTGGTTTGACACAATCACTCTTCAATGGTAAAGCAACATCTCAAGGTAAGTGATCATCACTTTAAAAGCTTCTCCTTAATTCTAGTATGTGCATAAATAAGAACCAAACATGTTTAAGTTGCACCTCACATGATCCAACCAAATCAACTCAAGATGTTTAGTTCTTTACCCCTTGTTCTTAGCTTTACTCTCTTTATCTCACTATCTTAACCAAATGAGCTAAAATGTTGTGCATCCAACCTTTGGAAGATGATATATTATAATCATGAAATGATCGATACACTATGCATATATTATCCTTCCATGAGTCAAGTAATCTTATTTGATAAATATTTTAAGATACTACTTTTCATGCTCATCTTTTGATTCTATCACTCATGCTATGACTTAATAGAACACATAAATAATAAGTTTATCTTGTGCAATGTGCCTAAGGTTAGAGAGGAATGAACAAAAATTTTGGTTCTGTTGGTGTTTTTCCACCAGCAGAACCCATGCACTTGATCTCTACCTTGTCTTTATGAGCAGGACACACTCTTAAGCAAAACATGGAGGAGTTTGTCAACTCCCAAATTCTACAAAGTAAAGGTCCTAGATCTACAAGAAGATGTGCACTAATCAAGATGCTGCCAGCTTCCACATCTAATGCTTAACATCAAATTGCTCGGCGAACGAAGAACATGAGTGACACCATATCAAGAGGTGTAGTTATCAAGGTCTACATAACAAGATCAAAAGATGCACCTCAGGAATGAACATGGTGAGAAGTCCTCTTCAGAGGACTTAAAACATTGAACCCTCGCCGAAAGGATTGAAGGCCAAGACAAGCTGACAAGCAAGTGGATATTCCATCCACTGTCGGAGCAATGTTTCAACAACCATCAACATCAATCAGAGCTCCAATAGAGGAAGAACATTTTCACTGCCAGTACGCTGCATTACAAGATCGAACGACCACGTCAACATCTAGCTTGGGGGAGGCACCCTCACGTGTATCCAGGTAAGTATCCATATCCTCTTAAGTTTTCCTTCTATACATAAATGAAAATAAAATATAAAACAAAAAGAAAAAAATATGTGGGCACATGAAGGCTCACCATTAATTAAAAAGAAAAAAAATATGGGCACATGAAGGCTCAACGCTATTATGGGAACCGGCTTGGGGGAGACATACCCCCGTTATCTTCGTAATCCAGGTATGTCTTGTTTACTATCTTAGATATTTATAATAAGTGTGTTAGGTTAAATAAATAGTGTGTTAAGTTTGCTTAGTTTGTTTTAAAAAGTTAATAATAAAAGGAGAACTCTCTCTCTAATCTTTTACATGAAAATGATGAATAGTTGCTCAATCTAATTTCTTTCAAGTACGTAGCCTTCAAAACATGAGTTCTCCTAATTAATAATAATGCTTAAAAATAAAATTAAATGCATGGGTATCAAATGCTTGATCTAGAGTCTAGGTAGTTGATAGATATGACATATGATGATCTGAGCTGCTATTATCTTGTTCTGAAAGAACACTAGAGTTCCAGAGAGTTTCCAATATAAATATGACTAATAATTGCATTGAGTTAAATTAAGCTTTGTTGACCCTATGAGAAGTTATCATGCTATTGAATTGAGATCACTTACACATTCCATCCACTTTCCTCATAAATGCTCATGATTATTTGTTCCAATCCTCTCAAAAGTTTGTTGGAAACATGTGGCTATTGAAAAAAAGAGAAAAAAGAGAAAAAAATCCGAGGAAATAAAAATGGACAAGTGTCCGAAACCTCAAAAACAAAGATCCCAAGGAAATAAAAAGGGACAAGTGTCCGGAACCTCGAAAAAAATAATGAAAAAAATGAATATCAGAAAAAAATGGGCATGTGTCCGCCAGTAGAATTAGCCTGATAGCCATGTGTCTCTCATAAACAAAAGAGAGTGATATATTCAAAAGAGCATTCGACTCCATTTTCCATACACATGCACTTCTCGATTCAATGGTGTGGTTGACTTTCTCTTTGGATCCATTATTTAATTTGATAATATATGTTTTTAATCTTTTCTGAAAATTCATAAAACTCTGGGATAAAGGTGATGTGACAGAGCAAGAGACATAGTGCTTGATTTGATCATTCTATCTTTCAATTACTCAAGATTCAAGGTAAAGTACTAAACCCCGTAATAAATAATATGATATCTTTTTGAGAACTTTTGTTTGAATACATGTGTACTTGTTGGAAGTAAGGATATTGCAGCAACTCCTGATCCATTGTTGAGATTGGCTTTGCTAAGGGACTAGCAAAGGGTAAGCTTGGGGGAACTTGTTGACGCTCACTAATGCTCATAATTAACCATCAACTATTGCATGAAATGACACTAAATGAATCACAAAGCATAGTTGTAGGGTTTAAACTAACAAGATCCACGAGTTTTGGTGCTCTCACTTGTTTTGTAGGACATTCATGTTTTCACCATATAAAAGTATCTCAAGTGATGAATTGGAGTGCACCGTTGCGAAGGGCTCGTCGAGACGATCAAAACGGATATATCATTTGCTATATTCGGAGTCCCGGATGAAAAGATATTAATTTCACGACGAAATGTGCAAAAGAAGGATCTAGAAGACACCACGAGGCGGGCCACCACGTGGGCCCACTAGGCCAGACCGACCGGTCTATGGGGGAGACCGACCGGTCGGCCACAGACGCCGTTTTGCCTCCGCCTTCTGGAACCTTCTTCCACCGCCTCCTAGGATGCATCTCCACCGTCCCCGAAGTCGGTTTGATCCAACGGTGCGCGATAAACGTGACGCGGATCCATGACATGGCGATTCCTTGCCCCCTACTCCACCTCGGGCTATATAAGCAACCCCAGACCCCCCCTCTCCAGGCATCTCCATCTTCATTATTCATCTCCACATCAGAAACTAGGGTTTCAAGTAGAAGTAGAGGTCCCTCTAGTTGATCGTCTAGTTCTAGTTCTAGTTCATCTTCTAGTTCTAGATCTTGTTCTAGTTCATCATCTAGTTGTAATCTAGAGAGGAGGAGGAGAGAGCTGAGGAGGAGCCGGATCTGTCGGATCTTCCTCGACATTGTATTGGTGCAGCATCTGGTTCGTCTTCAAGTAATCTCCAGGTTCTTCATTTACTATTTCTGAGTATTATATTTAATTACAGTTCTTGCTTTATTTCTTTTACTGGATCTCCGCTTGTATCGAGTGCTCTAATTATTCTAGATAATTAGAGTAGTAGATGTTAGTGTAGACATGGTGTCTAGACTAGGGTTTACCTGAGTTTGCACCCAGCCCCACGGATAGTTGTGGTAGCCCCACGTGGTGACAGCCCTGACGGCCGAGGTAGTCCACCACGTTCGGGTTGGTGTTTGTAGGACCGTAGTTGGAGCTTCCTAGCCCCTTTCTCATCCCTTTCTGTGGCTAGTGTTCTGATGTCCCGAAGTAGGTAAAGTATAGTGAGCCTTTAATTAGATAGACCTGCTTAGAAAACCCTAAATCTCTCTCTACCCATTTCATCATTCTTTTCTTGGACGTTCTTGATTCTTCTAGTACAATTCACGTTCCCCGTGGAAATCGATACCTTGGAATACTCTCGGGTGAAAGCTACATCGGTATCCGTGCACTTGCGGATTTTTCTGTGTGCGTTTAAAATACCCAATAAGCTTTCTGGCGCCGTTGCCGGGGATAGAGTTTATCTCTGCTCTTGGTAGCGACGTTAGTAAGTGTCAACACAACCCCAGGAGATAAACCCCAAATCCAAAACCTAAGGGGTCGGGCGATCCCCTCCTATCGGGATTGGGACGGCGGCACAATGACCTCTCTGAAAAAAATCCGCATCGTAGTCGCCCGCAGCCGCTATTTAACCTTGCACCCATCTCCTTCTTCCTCCTACTCGCAATTCCACGCAAAGCCAGAGCCTCCTAGCCTTCCCTGCACTCTCCACCGCGACCGAAAACACTAGCCATGACACCCACTAGAAAGACTACGTGCCCTGCAACATCCACGCCGCGACGGGCTCTGACCGAAGATCTAGAGCAGGACCTCGCAATCAACGTGATCGATGCGGTGCCGCTGGCCGTGGTACCTCCACCAGGGGGGTTAGCCAGGCTGGTGGCGGGGTCGCCCGACCCCCCCAGGGGTCGGTCGACCACCCCCCGTCCATCCTCTCATGCGGCGGCATCGTCCCGCTCGCTGACTCCGAGAAGGGCGATCAGGAAATCCCCCGGCCGCTCCATCACGCCGACTAGGCCGACCACGGGCCAACTCGCGCTGAAGGGGAAGGCCCAGCCGGAGGAGAACCTACGCGCGATCACCACGACAACAGGGAGTACGGAGTACACTTCATCGTACTCCCCGTCGACGCCCACGTTCTGGAAGACCCATCGGATCATGGCCGGTGGGCATGGCCGATGGAAGGTGGTCATCCCTTCTCTCAACATGGAAGAGAAGGACAAGCTGCGGGAGTCCCTGGAGTCCCAGGCTTCTGTTCGACGGACGATGGACCCTCCATCGATCAAGGGGCCGCCGGGACAATTCGAGGAGGAAGACAAGAAGGCGGATCTGGAGAGGCTGATGCACGTCACCTCCACCCTGCAGGAAAGGAACAGGGTGTTGGAGGAGACGGTGTCAGAATTGAAGATGGCGAATAAGGACTTAGAAGATGACTTTCACCATCTTAGGATTAGCACCTCTGCGAAGCTCAAACGCTTCGCTAAGGCTTTTGGGCGGGAAGACCTCCTAAACCCCTCGTCTCCATAGATAGTTTAGTTTAGGTTAGAATAAAATTCAATGTTAGATTTATTTTGAATTTCCCAAGTTTCATCTTAGATTTATTTCTTTTGAATTTCCCTTTTAAATTTCCATTGTATTTCCCTTCTTAGAGAATAAATAAAATATACCTCATCTCTACTGGTGTCGGTGTTTGTTAACCGACAACTAGTCTTCAGTAATCTCAGGACTATTTGTTCGGTGGGGATCGGTGTTCGTAGGACCCAGCGATTACACAGAGACAATGATTTATACTGGTTCAGGCCGCTAAATAGCGTAATACCTTACGTCCAGTGTGGCGTGTGCCTTGTATATGATTGTGATTGAGTATTTGATGGATCTAGGTGCTGTGCGTGGCTCCCCTTATATATCCGGGTAATCCACGGCACAGTCCGAGTCCTAGCTGGTTACAGAGGAAGAGTCCTATTCTATTTACAAGACTTCCCTACTCAACTCGGCTAAGTTACAAATCGGAGTCCTAATACAAGTACACTACGTAACAAGTCTTCAGATCTCCTGTGCCGTCCGGGATTAGTCGGAGCAATCATCTTCGGATGATATCTCCGACATCCTGGTCCGTCAAGCCCCCGAGCTCTTCATCATTTCTTCATGACGTTATCTTCTGGCTTCTTCTTGAGAATCTCCGAGTAATGTCTTGAGAAATCCTGAAGTGCTCTGAAATTTAAAGAAATCTTATGGCGTGCGCTTTTTATAAAAAGCGCACCCATAGGGTGTAGCCCCCGAGCCTCTTGTTATTTATAATAACTTTGAGGATCTTTTGAACCTTTTCCAAGCAATTCTTGAAATAAGAAAAAACATTTCCTTAATGGATAGTACCCTGCAGCCCCCGAGCCTGAGATCCGAGTACTATAGTAGTCGGTCCTTACGATCTGAAGAATTATATGTTTGGGTAGTCCATTTAAGGTCTGAAGGAGTCGGATCACACCACCAATTTGCTTAAACCATCAGAAAAAATAAATATTCAGCTTCAGGTGGGAAATGTTTTCAACAAACATCCCGTATCACCCCCACTGAATAAATATTACCATAGATCAACAATAATTGACTGATGACTGTTCCAACTGTACGCAGTAATGATATTTGTCATTTTCTTCAACTGCAGACTTTGTCGTTTGTGTCTTGAAATGCATGTGGGAATCAGTCGTGTTACCCACGCTGAAGTTCACATGCAGCACAGTACATTAGGTGAATTATTGCTACGGCAGTCACTCCTTTTGGTGAACTATGTCCATAGACCAGGAAGAAGCCGCCTATAAATACCCTGCCTGGGAAGCAAAGGAGCTCGTATCCCATTGGAGTGTAGAACTTCTCATAGTCTCATGAATATTATAGTAGCAATAGCGGAGATGGCCGAGCCCCCGAGTATCTTCCTTCTGTAGAATAGATGAAGTGCCCAGAAGAACTCTTGTGAAGAGACCGTCCGCCAGGGTGGGTTCCAAGTGGTCGCGAGCAGAGGAGTACAGAGCTGCGCCTAGAAGAACTCTTGTGACTACCACTCGTAGATAACCTCAGAGTCACAGGTTGTCAAAAGGGCGGCGAGGGTGATGGTCTTGCCCGAGTTCCTTGAGTACTAGGGTGGCACCAAAGACCCACCTTGGGATGCACTGAAAAGATAGTGTCTACCCAAGGTTCTGTGTCTGCTTTACTGTGTCTCACTGAACCCTGCCCTTGGTGCAATAAGCATCAAGGCTATGTGCATTGAATTTACTAGAGTAGCGTTTTACACCTTGATTGAACTTCTGTTGAAAGTGGTTGTATCTCAAGATCCTTGCATGTATCTCTGTTGTAATTCTGAGTAGTAATATCAAGAATCTGGGTACTTGGAATAATTTCCAAGTCCTCTGTCCTTTTATCCGAGTACAATGTGTCTCTTGCGATCGAAAAAGCTTGTCTGTGTACCGCTTCTGCCCTTTGTTTCTGACACCGTCTGACACGTGCTTCCCTCTATTAGGGTTTCTAACATTACCATGATGCCGTCAGTGAAAGTCGAACGGTTATCGAAACAGATCTATAATAGGCCGCCACCAGGCCTTGTTTTCCTCACACTTTCATCAAGCTCGTGCCTTCAATCCACCAACCTTTAGCCATCTGTTAGTTGATGCGTAGGAAATCCCTTGTCATTAACATGGGTCCCAAGAGGCACGCTGCTGGGAAGAAGCCCAAGATCACCATCAACGGGAAGCCTAAGCACCCAAACCCGCCGACGGATGTCTTGGCATGGAAGAAGCCGGACACCATTGAAGCGGAGTTGGCTTTCCTGGCACAGCAAAGGTACCTTCGTGCGTAGGCACTCGATGGCTGGAGGGTACCAATCAATCACCGGGCTCCTGCCCACAACACCACAGAGATCGTTATGTTCAAGGCCATGGTGGAGCGGGGGTTGGGGTTGCCGACGTCAGATTTCTTCCGCGGGCTGCTGCATTACTATGGTTTGACCTTAAACCATATTACTCCCAATGCAGTTCTTCATATCTCTATCTTTGTTCACCTCTGTGAAGCCTTCTTGGGAATCTGCCCCAACTTCACCCTCTTCCGTTACTTCTTCTAGTTCAAGTGCCAACCTAGCGATGCTAGAACCGAAGTAGTCAGAGGGGCTAGTCTTCAGGTTAGACAGGAAGTAGCCAATCAGTATGTGACAGTAGATTTGTCGGATACTATAAAGGACTGGGCTGTCGGGTGGTTTTACATGGGTAACCCACCCCTGGCTCTTCGTCGCCATGATGGATGGCCTCCACAGAAGTGTCGCAAGTGGAAGGAGAAGCTTACACTCGAAGAGCTCGAAGCTATCCAACCTCTCCTCATGAGGATAGATGCGTTAATAATTGATGGGCTCACTGGATTTAACATTGTCCAAGATTTTGTTGCCCGACGCATCCATCCTCTTCAGCAGCGAGCGAACTTTGGGTTCGAGTACTTAGGAAAGAACGACCCGGGTCGTCATGCTGTTGTGCAGTTAGCTGATTATGAGATCTTATGGAGGGTGAACCGGCTACTTAAGAGCCGTGAATGCTTGGCTCCAGTGATGGCAACCTTCTCTTCCATTAATCCTCCTCCTCCGGTTAGTATCTGAGCTTATCTAGTCATCAATTTTCTCAATAGAAATCCTTCTGACTTGACTATGTGTTTCTTCATTATAGGGACAAGGAAGAGATAACAATGACTGCCCTCCTCTGCCGCCACCAACTCAAGAAGGCGGAGGCATAGCCCTGGAAGGACCCATCCGGAGTGAAGATTTGCCAAGTAAACAAAGCTCTTCTGTTGATCTAGGTTGGCTTGACTCGGATTCCACTAATTCTGATGTCATGCTCATAGACCCTGAAGCAGAGAGTAGTCGGAAGAGGTCGCCGACTCCACACCTGGAAGCCGGAGTACCCCTCTAGAAGAAGGCTCGCACTGGTAATCACCGTGCTTGTCGTAAAGTGTTTGTCACAAGAGTTGTATGATAAGTACTACAAGCCAGGTGCTCCAGGTAAGGGAAAACCCGAGTACTTTGTGGTCCTTTCATTTATTGATAATCGCTTATCTTTTATATGATATTGTATCAGGTACCGGAGCAGACCAAGGTACTTCTGGAAGCGCGGCTGCGGAGGAACCTTCCGCTTCAGACCCGCAGCTGCTGTTGAAGTTGCTGAAGACTTTAAAGCTCACAAAGTAAGTTTTGTCTTTATGCTTCTTGATAGGATTCAAGAAGTTCTGGTACTGATGCTGGTACTCGTCTGTTTTTGCAGGAAGGTGAAGCCGGCTACTGCAACTTCAAGTGCTATGCCTGATCCTCAGGCAGTAGAGGAGTCGGAATCTCTGGCGAAGGATGATTCCAATGCGCCACCTACCTTCAGCCAGGTAGGTGTGCTGCCTGATTCTTCTCTGCCTGAGGTGCGGCCTGATGCTGCTCCTGATGCCGCATCCAATGCGGCTCCTGACGTGGGTGTTCTTCCACTGCCTCAGGTTGGTTGGCCATACTCCATTTTCCGTTCTCTGGCGCAATTGGAATTTGATCGAGTATGGAATGATTGGTTTTTCCATACCCGGTAGCCTGATGAACCAACCCTTGAGATGGTCGTGGTGGGTATTCAGGCGAAGTCGTCAATCCATCGGGAGGGAGGATCCCTGGATGCACCCGAGTCCTCCGGCCAAGGGGCAACACTGGATGTGTTCGGGTACAACCAGGATCTTACCTGTTTGAAGGAGTTGAGCGATCAATTGAAGGCTCCAGTTGATGCTCTCCATCAGTTTATTGAGATACGGATCCCAATCCTTCTTTATTGCTTTGAAGGCTCGTCCGAGTACTTACGATGTACTTGTTCTTCTAGACTTTTGACTTCAAGGTCCGGGACCAAGTTACCCGGATCTGCCAAGAGACTGCCCGTGAAGTCCAAGAGTTCAAAGATTACATAGCTCAAGATCAGATTAGCCAAAAAGTAGCCACACAAGTGCTGCATAGGCGGATCAATGAGCTTCAGAGCAGCCTCAAGAAGATGGAAGCAGAGCGTGATGCCGCCAATACTAAGGCCGCTTCCACAGAACAGTCGGTGCGAGAGCTGAAGAAGTCCTCCAGGAAACAGCTTGAAGGTACTTGTAAAGTCTGCTTGCTATTCTTTGTCCATATTAGTAGTCTAATTGTACAAGACTAACTTGATCTCTTGCAGATGCGAATAAGTTGGCTTCAGGATGGCAGAACGCCTTCAACAGTAAGGAGGCGGAGCTTGAAGAGGTATTTGCTAATGCGCAAAGTACTCTTGAAGACGCCAGACTGATGCGTGAGGGTGCTGACCGGGATCATCTGCAGGCTTTGAAGTCCACCAAGGAGTCGCGAGATTCCCTGAAGGCTTTAGAGCAAGCCGTTCAGCCCCTGCTCAACATGATACCGGCGCCCGAAGGAGTCGAAGAGTCCTTGATTGAACGTGCCAAGGCTGCACCAAAGCGGTTGGCCGAGTATATCAAGATTATGTCGATCTCCGTGGTCCAAGGCCTGATGGCTACTCTGCGATTGCATCTGCCAGCTTTTGATCTGAGTGCTCCGATGACCCTCCCTGAGGACAAGAGCGATGAAGACCTCACGGCGATGCAGGAGGAGGTGAAGGCCACTACAGAGGAGTACTCGCAGATCTTAGATCTTGTGGAGTAGTAGACTTCTTGCTCCTTTGGGCGCTATTTTGTAACTCCTGTAAACAGTTAGTATAAGATATCAAAAATATATATTACTTTTGATTCTTGTGAGTTTCATATGTGTCCAACTCCGTATTGCGACAAGAGAATTCTTGGCAACGGGTTGAGTTTGCTTGTTTGTGGATGTATGACCAGGCGTCTAATTAGACGGGTCTATCCGAGTGCTCTCTAGCACCCTTGGTTTGGGTCATGCGACTGTGTTTCTCTAACTCATATCGTAGAGAACTTAGTCTTGCCCGAGTACTACTCTTAGTACCCTTGTTCAAGGGATAATTATGATCAGGCACCTCTTGAATGACCATTATGTAGGTTCCTTCTGGGTAGATCATATCCTCTTGAGGATCGCAGCTTGAGTGCGAAAGTGAGTGGACCTCTGTCCTGTAGTTGTGTAACAAGGTGGGTACTTATCCCGCCCTGTTATGCCTTATAGAAACTAGTCTCCACTATAGTGGATTCCATATTTGCTATAGGCCGATAGCCGGGTGTTAAGCCGTACTACCATGTGAGTTGTATTGAGCTCGAAGCTCGTAACTCGAGTGTGGTTGATACTGAACCAATTTATCCGAGTAGTTAATACTAATCGGAGGTAGAGTCTTGCTACTGCAATGGCTCGTTGGACGACTGAGAAGTCATGTGAAGTCTTGATATATTGCAAAGTTTCTGATGAACTTTAAACTTTAATAATATCCGACTAATGATTACAATTGCCCTGGGTCAGACTTGTAGTGTAGTCCTTAAGTATGGAATTTCTTCAGATGCTCAATATTCCATGAATTTGGCAGTGGAGAACCATCTTCAGTGACTAGCTCAAATGACCCGGGTCTTGTTACTTTGGATACAATATAAGGACCCTCCCAAGGACTCAAGAGCTTGTGGCGTCCCGTAGTGTTCTATATCTTCTTCAATACCATGTCTCCCACTTGAAAGGTACGGTGATGGACGCTTTTATCGTAGTACCGCGTCATCCCTTGAAGGTATCTTGCAGACTGAAACAATGCGGTTAGTCTGGCTTCCTCGATGCTGTCGACTTCTAGCCACCTGGTATCATCAGCTTCACCTTCGTTGTACTGTTCTATCCGTGGGGACTTCCAGATTAGATCAGCCGGGAGGATTGCTTCAGTGCCATATACCAGAAAGAAAGGAGTGTGGCCTGTTGCACGACTTCATTGTGTTCGTAGACCCCAGACTACCTTGGGCAGTTCTTCAACCCACTTGCCACCGTGATCCTTTAGGAGGTCAAAGAGTCTTGGCTTCAAGCCTACGAGGATCAAGGCGTTTGCTCGTTCAACTTGGCCGTTGGACTGTGGGTGGGCTACTGAGGCATAGTCTATCCTGATGCCGCAATCACTAGCCCAAGTCTTGAATTCAATTGCCGTAAAGGGGGACCCAAGATCAGTGATGATTCTGTGCGGCATTCCGAAGCGGTGAAAGATGCTCTGCATGAATTGAACTGACTTGGATGCATTGAACTTGACCAGGGGCATATATTCGATCCATTTTGTGAACTTTTCAATTGCAACATATAAGTACTCGAATCCGCCTGGGGCACGCTTGAGAGGAATCACCATGTCGAGCCCCCAGCACGAGAAAGGCCATGATGGAGGAATACATATTAGCTCATGTGCAGGTACATGTTTTTGTTTTGCAAAGAACTGGCATGACTGGCAGTGGCGGACTAAGTCTTCTGCATCTTTTAATGCTGAAGGCCAGTAGTATCCTGACCTGAAGATTTTTCTGACTAGTGTCCTTGAAGCTGCGTGATTGCCACAGCATCCAGAGTGGACTTCATTCAAGATGTCTCTGCCTTCTTCTGGTGTAATACACTTGAGGAGGACTCCTGATGAAGCACCACGTCGATATAACTTATCCCCGACTAGAACATAATTCTTGCTACGCCTGGTGACTTGTTCTGCTTCGATCTTGTCACTCGGGAGTTTATGCTCTTTGAAGTAGTCAATGAATACTTGTGTCCAGTCGGGTGAGAGGGATAGAACCTGGTTGGAAGGTACTGACTCGAACTCTTCCTTGTCTTGAATTGAAGGTTTGGATAACTCATGTACGAAGGTACCGCTAGGAACCTGCGCTCTGTCAGATCCCAATTTTGCAAGAATATCGGCTGCTACATTGAGATCACGAGTAATGTGAACGAGTTCCAGCCCAGCAAAATGCCTCTCTAGCTTGCGGACTTCAGCACGGTAGGCGTTCATTGTCTCCTTGGTACAATCCCAATCTTTATTAACTTGGTGAATGACCACAGAGGAATCGCCATAGACTAGTAGTCTCTTGATGCCTAGGGTAGCTGCTAGTTTGAGTCCGTGGAGTAGTGCTTCATATTCTGCTTCGTTGTTGGTAGCCGGCCACAATATTTGCAGAACATATTTGAGCTGTTCTCCCGCAGGTGATACGAAAAGGACCCCGGCTCCTGCTCCTCCGAGTTTTAAGGACCCATCAAAATACATCTTCCAATGATCAGGAATAGCGCTGTCTTGATGCTGCTGTATCTCTGTCCACTCAGCGATGAAATTAGCTAGAGCTTGTGACTTAACAGCTTTCCTGGGAGTGAATTTGATGTTGAATGCCCCTAATTCAACTGCCCACTTAGAGATTCTACCAGTAGCATCACGGTTGTGAAGAATTTCTCCTAGACGAAAATCCGTGACTACTGTGATCTCATGAGCGTCGAAGTAGTGTCGTAGCTTCCTTGAAGATATAAGTAGTGCATAGAGCAGTTTCTGTACTTGCGGGTATCTGACTTTGGAGTCGGAGAGTACCTCACTAATGTAGTAAACTAGTTGTTGAGTATTGTAGATGTGCTTGTCGTCTTTGCGCTCCACCACAATTGCCGTGCTCACAACATGTGTGGTAGCAGCAATGTACAATAGCATCGTTTCCTTGGGCTCTGGCGGTGTTAGTATTGGGGAATTCGAGAGGTAGCTTTTGAGTTGTTCAAAAGCCTTGTCCGCCTCTTCTGTCCACTGGAATTTGTCGCCGGCCTTAAGCAATTTGAAGAAAGGTAGTCCCTTTTCTCCTAGGCGTGAGATGAACCAGTTTAGCGCAGCCATGCACCCGGTTAGCTTCTGGACGTCCCTGACTGAGGCAGGTGGCTTCATGTTGATGATGGCTGAAATTTGCTTCTGACTGGCCTTGATACCTCGATGACTAACAAGGAAACCGAGTAACTGGCCTGAGGGTACCCCAAAGACGCATTTAGTTGGATTAAGTCTCCATTGATAAGCACGTAATCGGTTGAAGGTTTCCTCTAGGTCTGAAATCAAGGTAGTCGGATCCTTTGTTTTTATGACAACGTCATCAACACAGGCTTCTGCATTGAGGCCACTCTGGTCGCCCAAACAGTCTTGGATGGCTCGTTGATATGTAGCCCCCGCATTCTTCAATCCGAAGGACATGGTTTTTTAGCAGTATGCTCTGAAAGGAGTGATGAACGATGTCTTGGGTTGATCTTCTTCTTTGAGGGCAATTTGACGGTATCCAGAGTAGCAATCCAGAAAAGAGAGTAAGGCGGAGCCTGCGGTGGCGTCAACTATTTGGTCTATCCTTGGTAATCCAAAAGGATCCTTTGGACAGTGCCTGTTGAGGTCCGTGTAGTCGACACACATGCGCCACTCAGCGGAGTTCTTCTTCTTGACTAGTACTGGATTGGCTAACCACTTGGGGTGCAGGATTTCTCTGATGAACCCGGCCGCGAGTAGTTTAGCTATTTCCTTCTTGATTGCTTCCTTTTTCTCTGGTGAGAATCGTCGTAACCTTTGCTTGATAGGTCTTGAGCCTTCCTTTAATTCCAATTTGTGCTCAGCCAAGTTCCTTGGGACGCCAGGCATGTCTGCTGGTTTCCAAGCAAATATGTCCTTGGTTGCTCTAAGGAACTTGGTGAGCGCGATTTCCTATTCTTTAGATAGGTGAGCACTGATAACCGCTATCTTGGAGGGATCACCGGTTTCCAGGTCAATAGCTTTTGTGGAGACTTCTGCTGATGGTTGGATAGTACCCGCCTTCTTAGTTGGAATCTCTGATTCTCCAGGCTTGGCATTATGCACCATCTGAGCGAGCTCTTGCACTTCCAGGGCGAGTTGAGCTTTTTCAGCGATTTGGACAGCCTCTGTGTCGCAATCGAATGAACGCTTGAAGTCACCTCTGAAGGTTAAAATTCCTTTAGGACCCGGCATCTTCAATAAGAGGTATGGGTAGTGGGGTACTGCCATGAACTTGGCAATGGCAGGTCGCCCGAATATGGCATGATATGATGACTCGAAGTCCGCTACCTCGAAACTGATGTACTCCGTTCTATAGTTGGCCGGAGTTCCAAAAGTGACGGGTAGTATGATCCTTTCGAGTGGTACAACCGCTTTTCCGGGTACTATGCCATAGAAAGGCGTAGTTGATGGGGTGAGCTGAGTTGCAAGGTCCAAGTTCATCTTCCTTAGGGTGCTTGCGAATATGACATTGAGTCCTGCCCCTTCATCAATAAGTACTCTTCCAAGTGTATAGACTGCAACCATCGGGTCCAATACTAGTGGGTAATGCCTTGCTTTGGAGACACTGGTCCATTGATCGGCTCTGGAGAAGCTGATCGAGTGCTCGGACCAGTCGAGGTATTTAGGCATTGGTGGTTCAGTTGACATAATTTCTTGCAGAGAAAGCTTCTGGAGCCTCTTGCTATCGCTGGTGGTCACACCTCCGAAGATGACGTTGATTGTACCTTTGGGGTGCTGGAAGCCGCCAGCTTCTTGTGGAGGGTCCTCAGCTGTCTACTTGCCTTTATCTTTCTTGTTCTTGTTGAAGTCAGGGTTGAAGCCTCGCTCCTTGAGCTGTCTGCAGTGCCTTGCTGGATGTCCGCCCTTTGGATGGAAGGGGCAAGGCCCGTCGAGTAAGTCATCAAAGGTGTAGGGCTTGTTTCCTTTCTTCTGAGGTTCCATGGCAGCAACAGTATTGTCCCCTGCCCTTTTCCGGGTGTTTTGCTGTGGTGCCTGGTTACCTCTCTAATTATTCCCCCGATCACCTTGCGTGTTCCTATCAGGGAAGCGCTCCTGTGTGCATTCCTCTGTCGCCATCATGGAGTTTACAGTCCGATGGAATTCGTCAGCGGTGGTCGGGTCCTGCTTGATGAAGTCTTTGTAATTGTACCTTTCGCAAATGCCATTGCCGAAGAGGTCAATTACTTCTCTGTCTGTGATGTCGGAGACTGTAGAGCGGATTTCCGAGAATCGCCTATAGTATTCCCTCATCGATTCGTTTTTCTGCTGCTTGCAGGTCCTGAGCTTGGTCCGGGGGTCCGATCTCTCTGGTACACCAGCAAAGTTTTCAATGAAGATGCGATGCAGTTGTTCCTAGGAGTCGATGGACTCGGGTTTAAGTCTATCAAACCACGCAAGCGGCATTGTCTCAAGAGCCATTGGGAGGTAGAGTGCTTTGATGTCGTTGCTTCCTCCGGCTAGCTCGACTGCTTGGGCGTACAGCCTAAGCCACCATTTGGGTTCTGTCTTCCCATCGTACTTTGAGTAGTTCCCGGGTTTGAATTTTGGCGGGAATGAGACTGCTCAAAGCCTTTGGGAAAAGCATGGAAAGAGATCGACTGCATCAAGTGCTGGAGGTCCTCTTTATGAGGATTCCGCTCCTCCTTCGGCTTGATCGGGTGCTCGAGGAACCAGGTGACTCCTTGCCGGGACCCTACCGAGCCTCTCTTGAACAGGTCGCCTCTGGCCTAGGTGGGATGAATCTTCCTCATCAGCTAAGGACCCGAGGTTACGTCCCTGGAGTTGAAGCGCAGTGGTCTGGAGCATGACTAGTCGTCGCTCTTTGTCCGGAGTGCGGTTGGCCTAAGCACCCATCTCTGTGGCTAGAGCCAAGATATTCTGATAAGGGGTCTGGAAAACCTTGTGTCCCGCTACCCTCATGAACTCGGGTTCAAGATTGCGAGAGCAACCGGGGCACCGCCTGTTATTATCATCGTGAGAGTAGTGCTCTTCGTCGCGAGTCTGGCGCTCTACCTCTGCTTCTAGATGCCTCCGGGTGTTGTATTCTTCCAGCCGCACATTGTAGCGATCCATAGCTTCCTTGCGGTGGGTAGCCCGCCTCCTGCGGGCTTCTTTTGCTTTGTTCTTCCGGATTCTTTCCGCTTTTAAGGACTCGGTTTCTCCAGGTACCTCCGGGTCATTGTCAGAGATCATGCTCAATGTTTCATCATCTTGACAGACATCTGGCGGAGTTGGGGGTCGTAGAGACGACTGATGTCCTGTCATGAAGACTTCACGATTGAAACCTTGGTTGGATCCTGGTGTTACTGACTCCAGGGTAGAAGTACTGGAGATTAGTTCCATTGAGGTGTCGTGTTCCTCAAAGGGGAGCTGATGTTCGTGCTGATACGACAGTTGCTGGTCAATTGTGCCAATCAGTCTAGCTGGAGCAGGCTGAATTGGCCAATGGACTATGTTACCCTCCTTGGTAGAGCTGAAAATGAGTCCTTTTTTGGCTCCTGTCAAATGTATCTACTGATACTCTTTGAATTTTGCTCCAATCAGGTCTTGAAAGCTTTCAGCAGTGTTCCGCAGTCCAAAGGAGATGTCCTGGACGTGATCCGGGTCCTTCCCATGAGAGATTGTCTCCGGGTAGGAGTCGGATACCTTTGGGCTGTCATCCGGATGTTGCGGTTCTTAAATCTGTAGTCTTGCGAGGTGCTGGGCGAGGAGCTCCGTCTTTGGTGTGGCTTGCGGCTTCGATTGTGTGTCGAGTCGGCTATGATGCCTTCCTTGATCATCCGCGACGCAAGTCCATGAGCCAAAAACGAAAATTGATCCCGCTAAGAACATGTTGTCGTGGTTCACCGAGTTCTTGATCGTCGAATCGCCGAAGGCCCCTACCTGGTGCGCCAGCTGTCGGTGTTTGTTAACCGGCAACTAGTCTTGAGTAATCTCAGGACTATTTGTTCAGTGGGGATCGGTGTTCGTAGGACCCGGTGATTACACAGAGACAGCGATTTATACTAGTTCAGGCCGCTAAATAGCGTAATACCTTACGTCCAGTGTGGCGTGTGCCTTGTGTATGATTGTGATTGAGTATTCGATGGATCTAGGAGCTATGCCTGGCTCCCCTTATATATCCGGGTAATCCATGGCACAGTCCGAGTCCTAGCCGGTTATAGAGGAAGAGTCCTATTCTATTTACAAGACTTCCCTACTCAACTCGGCTAAGTTACAAATCGGAGTCCAAATACAAGTACACTACGTAACAAGTCTTCGGATCTCCTGCGCCGTCCGGGATTAGTCGGAGCAATCATCTTCGGATGATATCTCTGACATCCTGGTCCGTCAACTGGTGTGTTTGCCACCAGTAGAGCGCTTTGCATTTCACCTTTGCATCATGTTCAGATTTCATTTATGGAAAAATTCAAGTGTGGGGGGGTCGGACGACCCCCAGATTTCATCATTGAACCACACTGAACTGTTGAGCACAGGATGACACACTGCAATGCACAAAACAGAGGTAAGCAAGGGGTCGGGCGACCCCTGTCTTCTTGAATTTTTGAAAAGTGCTTTTGCAGATGTAAAACTGAATGGAGGAAAAAGCAAATGGCAATGAGAACCACCATTTGGTGGGGTCGGCCGACCCCACCATGGTGACCTGGGCCCACTAGCTCACCTCTTCACAGTGAGTTAAACACTACTGTCTGGTTCGTTTCCCCTTTCTCCTCCTAGTTCAAGCAGTTTCACAATTATTCCATATTCTGAATAAAATAAAATAAAAAGCTGCAAAGTGACTCGAGTTATGATATGCTAAGAATGTTAATGACATAAAACCATGTTCTTTCATATGTTTATACTCATGGGTAAACTGAATTAGGAAACCGTATTGACTAAGTTGTTGTTAAAAGTGAGATAAATCTTGGCTTAAGACTCAAACCTGTTTTTGTTTAAGGTGCTTAGAAATTTGTTTTTGAAGATATCTCAAAATCATAGTATCATTCACTCCTCTATAGTGAGAAATACCAACCAAAACCATACATATGCATATATGATCAAAACCTTTTACACACATGCTACTTGTTTTTGTCTTGAGTTTTGGTCAAACCTTGTTGACCCTAGTCGAGAATTTTGTCATAATCCCAAGATCAAGATCACGTACACACCATCTATATATATGCAACTTCTACACTGGAAGTATGCCTGCACATGCCATTCATTTCCACTCTAAAGATGCTTCGTACATTAAAGTTCTACAATATCTCTCTCTCTAACTCTGGTTAGTAAAAAGAGACATTAAGGCTAAGCAAAAGAAAAAAAAACGTGGACACATGAAGGCCCACTATAAAAAAAAAATTGGACACATGAAGGTCCACTAAAAAAATGGACACATGAAGGTCCATTGTTGAAAAATGCTAGCCATGTCTCAAGGTAAAATAAAGTAGAGAGAGAGATTATATTAAAGGAGCATTCTAGTCCACATACTTTCCACACACTGTTGACGTTCGTTAGTGCAAATAAGAATATGAAAGATTCCGCAAGCGCACAGAACATCATTGTAGCATTTTACCGGGAGTATTCTAGGATCATTATTTATATTTTACCACAGGGAAGCAAGGGTTAAGAATCTGATAACTCACTATCATGCATCTACTAAACTAAAGCAGGAGTGATGGATATATGATATGATAATGAAAGCACATAAATGAGAATTCAATGATAAATGTAAAGATAACTATAGTGGGAGGACAACGGGAGAGATCAAGGTTCCTATACACTTCTCTATTACTTGGGTTCTAAGGTAACAAGGATGAAAAGATAAAGGAGTCATATAATAACACTTTGGGACATCAGAACACCAACCACAGAAAGGGATGAGAAGGGGGTTGGGAAGCTCTGACTACGGTCCTACGAACATCAACCCGAACGTGGTGGAATACGTCGGCCATCAGGGCTGTCACCACCTGGGGCTACCACAACTATCCGTGGGGTTGAGCGCAACCTCAAGTAACCTATAGACTAAACACCATGTCTAATCTATCGATTAATACTCTAATTACCATGAATAACTAGAGCACTCAATACGAGCGAAGATCCCATGCCAAGATATAACAACTATACTAATCATATAATAAAGCATAAAGTAATAGAGAAGATAAATATATTAAAGCATAAGTCTTACAAAGAAAAGATACAAGACATAACAAAACTCTGAAGACTCCTCCAAAACCGGAGCGCAGCTCCGCTCTCCCTAACTCCCGACTATATATAAGCTATTACATTGGAAAATCTAAACCTAATTCTCTAGGGAGGAGAGGTTGTCCTTCGAGGGACGCCTCTATAAAGACTCCCAGATAATGATGGTCTTGCCTTAGGGGGATCCTGGGTTTATTATATAGGGGCTCCTGGCCTCCCCTCCACCTTGGGCAAGCGATGTGGGACTAAATCCTTCGTCATATGCACTTGGGCCTAAATGGGCCAAAACGTGTTGGAGAGGTCGGTTGGAGTGCGTCATGCGAAGGGGGCTAGTTTGGGCCCAATAGCCGACCGGCCGGTCCAGGGGGGAGACTGGTCGGTCTGCCCCTATGACAGGTGGGCCCCGCCTTCGGTGGGTCGTCTTCTCATGTCTTCTGGAATGTTCTAGAATCTTCCAAGTCGTATCCATCGAGGACTCTCGCTCCGGGACTCCAAATATAGCAAATCATATGTCCGTTTCGATCGTCTCGACGAGCTCTTCGCAATGGTGTGCTTTGTTCTATCACTTGAGATACTTTTATATGGTGAAATATTGATAATCATGCAAAACAAGTGAGAGCACTAAAACTCGTGGAACTTGTTAGTTTCAAACCCTACAACTATGCTTTGTAATTCATTTAGTGTCATTTCATGCATTAGTTGATGGTATACTATTGACATTAAGGACCGTCAACAAGTTCCCCCAAGCTTACCCTTTGCTAGTCCCGAGCAAAGCCAAACTCAACAGTGGATCAGGAGTTGCTGCAATATCTTCACTTCTAACAAGTACATATGCATTCAAACAAAAGTTCTCATTTGGATTAGAAAAAGATATCATATTATTTATCACGGGGCTTAGTACTTTACCTTGAATCTTGATAATTGAAAGATAGAACGATCAAATCAAGTACCATGTCTCTAGTTCCTTCACTTCACCATTATTCCGGTGTTTTTTATGAATTTTCAAAAAGCTTAAGAACATATGTTGCCAAATTAAACAATGGATCCAAAGAGAAAGTCAACTATACCATTGAATCGAGAAGTGCATGTGTATGGAAAATGGAGGCGGATGCTCTTTTGAATATATCACTCTCTTTTGTCTATTAGAAACACATGGCTATCAGGCTAATTCTACTGTCGGGCACATGCCCATTTTTTCTGATATTCTTTTTTTCTTTTTTTTCTTCTTCTTTTTTTTGAGGTTCCGGACACTTGTCCCTTTTTATTTCCTCGGGATCTATCTTTTTGAGGTTTCAGACACTCGTCCCTTTTTATTTCCTCGGATTTTTTTTCTTTTCTCTTTTTTCCAATAGCCACATGCCTCTAACAAACTTTTGAGAGGATAACAATAGATAATCATGAGCATTTATGCGGAGGATAGATGAAATGTGTAAGTGATCTCAATTCAATAGTACGATAACTTCTCATAGGGTCACAAAGCTTAATTTAACTCAATGCAATTATTAGTCATATTAATATTGGAAACTCTCCGGAACTCTAGTGTTGCTTCAGAACAAGATAACAGTAGCTCAGATCGTCACATATCATATCTGTCAATTACCTAGACTCTGGATCAAGCATTTGCTACCCATAAATTTAATTTCATTTTAGGGCATCATTAATTTTTAAACTTAAGAGAACTCATGCTTAAAGGCTAGGTACTAGAAAGAAATACAATAGAGAAACTATTCATCATTTCCATTTTAAGAAATTAGAGAGAGTTCTTCAGATTTGACATGTTTTATTTATTTAATCTAACACACATGCTATAACCTATTATTTAAAAACACTAAGATAGTAGTAAGACATACCTGAATCACGAAGATAACGGGGGTGCGTCTCCCTCAAGCTAATCCTTTCAATCACATCGAGCCTTCATGTGCCCGAATATTTTTGTTCTTTTTCTTTTTAAGGGTGAGCCTTCATGTGCTCATATTTTTTTTGTATTTTGAATTTATTTATAAAAAGAAAAACTTAAGAGGATAAAGATACTTACCTGGATACACAGGGGTGCTTTCCCCCAAGCTGAATGTTATCATTGTCGTTCAATCTTGCCATGTAGCGGACGAGCGGTGGAAATGTGTTTCCTCTATCGGAGCTTTGATTGATGTTGATGGTTATGGAAACAATGTTCTAACAGTGGATAGAACCTCCACTTGCTCGTCAGCTTTTCTTGGTCTTTCAATCCTGTGAAACTCAAATAGACAACAAGAATTTGTGGAACAGATTAAACGTTAGTGGTTGGCCACTTAAGCCTTAGTTGTCCAGAGTTTCAGTAAGATCTCTTTCTCAATATTTTTTTTTGTATTTTAATATTTTTTATGATGCAAGAGAAAATGCAACGGGATGAATGTATGCATATTTATTTTTGTTTTTATGCCACCACGGTGAACATTTCATGTGGGTTTTTACACACCATAGAATTATTCACATGGGGCTTTAGGTTTTATGATGCAGTGCAAAAAGTTAAATATTTTCTCTTTTTTATGCAATGCTAATGCAAAAAAGTAAATATGCTATGGAGAGATGATGATGGAAAGTAAATATGCAAAATGGAAACTAATGCAGAAAAGATAAATATGGATAACTACCGATTTACCTTTTGGCGAGGGTTCAATATTTTAAGTCCTCTGAATAGGACTTCTCACCATGTTCATTCCTGAGGTGCATCATTTGATTCCGATATATAGACCTTGATAACTACACCTCTTGATATGGTGTCACTCATGTTCTTCGTTCGCCCAGCAATTTGAAGTGAAACATTAATTGTGAAAGCTGGTGGAATCTTGCTCAGTGTGCATGTTCTTGTAGATCCAGGACCTTCACTTTGTAGAATTTCGGAGTTGACAAACCCCTCCATGTTTTGCTCAAGAGTGTGTCCTGCTCATAAAGTCAAGGTAGAGATCAAGTGCATAGGCTCTGTTGGTGGAAAAACACCAACAGAACCAAAAGTTTTGTTCATTCCTCTCTAACTTTAGGCACATTGAACAAGATAAATTCATTGTTTATGTGTTCTATTCAATCTTAACATGAGTGACAGGATCAGAAGATCAGCATGAAAGTAGCATCTTAAAAATATTTAACAGATCATATTACTTAACCCAAGGAAGGATAATCTATGCATAATGTGTCGATCTTTTCATGATTGTGATATATCATCTTCCAAAGGTTAGATGCACAATATTTTAGCTCATTTAAGTGAGATTCAAGAGAGTAAAGCTAGGAACAAAGAGTAAAGAACTGAACATGTTGAGTTGATTAGGTTGGATTATGTGAGGTGCAACTTTAAACATGTTTGGTTCTTAATGTATGCGCATACCCAAAACAAGGAGAAGCTTTTAAAGTGATGGTCACTTGCCTTGAAATGATACTTTATCATTGAAGAGTGATTGCGTCGAACCACCTTGTGGAAGCTTCTCTTGTCTAGCTGGTTGTTGTTCATGAGTGGCTTGTCTTCTCTTGCTTATCTCACAGTGGGCCAGCTGAGTCTTGTTCTCAATAGGTGCAGATGATGGAGGCTTTGTCAATTATTCTCTTGATTTGTATGCTCGGGTACTATCTCACCATCTTCTAATTCTTGTGGTGCAGTGGCTTCATCCTTTATGATGTCTTCCTCAATTCCTGGTAGTTGGTTCTTCCTTGATCGGTTGAGTCAACGTCTTCTCTTGGTTTTCTTCGGCTGCTCATACGTGGTGTAGTCAATTCTTTTGATCAAAGATCCAAAAGTGGACGTCTCCAGATCCGACATAGATGACAACAGTGGTGGTGTTCAAGAACGATCTTCCAAGAATGAGTGATGGATCATATTCTTCTTCTTGGCTAGGGCAGCGTCTAGTGTCTTGTACTGATCAAAGTGGTGAGAAGGAGGTCAAAGTGTCTTGAAGCTGGATTTCTCCTTCCTACCCTTGATCATGAAACAAATCTAGACAACGGAATTGTGTCTCCCCAAGCTAGCTTGTGAAGTAGGTGGATGCCCAAATTTGTTCAACAACATGTTCATGTGTTAAATTTATAGACCTTGTTGATGTTGAAGTCGTACCACCTCGTCCCCCAAACTAGCTCTTGTGTTGCATTGATTAGTAGTGAGGAGAACTTCCACTGCTTGTCTTTATAGTGAACCACGAACAGACTTCCTTCAGATGACACATAGATGTTATAATGTAGTGGTATATCATCACCCTGATATTTGTTGTTGGTGTCGGTGTTGATGTCTTTGACAATGATGAGTGTAGGCATAAATTGACCCATACGGGGTGAGTTGCATCCTGCTCGTCATCAGTGTCCTGGCTTAGGCCTTGGGATGGCTCAAAGCTTGGCTGCCTTCGACATCACAAGTGACTTGTCTGATGATGAGTTTTGTCTATCCACGGGTTGGATTTTGGATCTTTAAGTTCGCACCATGAACAAGCAAATCTCATCTCCTACAAAATGTTAGTGGACATATACCCGAAGGATTGTATCTGAATGTGAAACATGGGTTGTTATCCACAAGTTATGTGTTATTCATCCATGCTAATGAAAAGATGATTTTAAGATTACTTTAGCATAGACTAGCATTTTATGTGTTGGCTGCATTTTAACACGGTTCAAAGCAAAAGATAAATTGCAGTAGAAGATAGATTGAAATAAACTTTAATACTCACAGTTTTTTCATCCATGATGAATGAGCTGAGTCTTCATTATGCAGTTCACCGCATGCCTTCATCTCTGATGTGAATTCATCTTGGGACTTTCCCAAAATGTATTTAGAGTTCTCTGCAGGGGTTAGTCTAACAAAATATCCAATGTCTACACAAGCTAATTTTAGATCAATAATCAAACCAAACTCCCTGTCTAATTTGATTAAGGTAGACTATTTAACCTAAGCACCACGCTTAATTTAAAAAGCCTATGAAAGGACTCAATTTAAGTACTTTCAAACCAAAACATAGTATGGTAAACAATGGTAGCACGAGAGCATAACAGAGATTTATTCAAAAAGAGATGAAAAAGTATGATCACAGTGAAGATTTTTATTATTTTTTTTCTTCTTTTTTTTAAGATGCGGATGACATGAATGCATATGAGGAACTAAACATGATGTGGATTTGATAAAAGAAAACCTAAACTAAATAGAGTGGATGAATGATTAAGAGTAAACTTGCAGTGGTATGCAAGAAATTAAAAAGATAACTATTCATAAAATTTGAAGTCCATGAGCAAGACTGTCTCACCTTGATCATACATACCATGACTCAGAACTAGGACTTATGAGTGGCGCAGCGTAACTATCCTTCACATGGGATGAGAGTTGAATTATTGTGACGGTGACCTTTTCTCCAATCTACACATGGTTAGAATAAATAATATATATGTATGTATACACAAACCTGTGAGATGGCAGGGTTCCAGAATAATGATGGATCTTGAATGTTCAGGCACCCTGGGTTCTTCATTCTTGTGAATCTTGCAATAAGGTCGAAACGGCATCTAATGTCCTGTCTATTCCACACACAACAAAACAAGGGGTAATCCTACTAAAGCTAGTGGTACACTAAATTAGCAGATATCAAGATCATTATCAAAATTTTTACACCAATTGCTTCCCCGGCAACGGCGCCAAAAATGCTTGTTGACGTTCGTTAGTGCAAATAAGAATATGAAAGATTCCTCAAGCGCACAGAACATCATTGTAGCATTTTCCCGGGAGTATTCCAGGATCATTATTTATATTTTACCACAGGGAAGCAAGGGTTAAGAATCTGATAACTCACTATCATGCATCTACTAAACTAAAGCAGGAGTGATGGATATATGATATGATAATGAAAGCACATAAATGAGAATTCAATGATAAATGTAAAGATAACTATAGTGGGAGGACAACGGGAGAGATCAAGGTTCCTATACACTTCTCTATTACTTGGGTTCTAAGGTAACAAGGATGAAAAGATAAAGGAGTCATATAATAACACTTTGGGACATCAGAACACCAACCACAGAAAGGGATGAGAAGGGGGTTGGGAAGCTCTGACTACGGTCCTACGAACATCAACCCGAACGTGGTGGAATACGTCGGCCATCAGGGCTGTCACCACCTGGGGCTACCACAACTATCCGTGGGGTTGAGCGCAACCTCAGGTAACCTATAGACTAAACACCATGTCTAATCTATCGATTACTACTCTAATTACCATGAATAACTAGAGCACTCAATACGAGCGAAGATCTCATGCCAAGATATAACAACTATACTAATCATATAATAAAGCATAAAGTAATAGAGAAGATAAATATATTAAAGCATAAGTCTTACAAAGAAAAGATACAAGACATAACAAAACTCTGAAGACTCCTCCAAAACCAGAGCGCAGCTCCGCTCTCCCTAACTCCCGACTATATATAAGCTATTACATGGGAAAATCTAAACCTAATTCTCTAGGGAGGAGAGGTTGTCCTTCAAGGGACGCCTCTATAAAGACTCCCAGATAATGATGGTCTTGCCTCAGGGGGATCCTGGGTTTATTATGTAGGGGCTCCTGGCCTCCCCTCCACCTTGGGCAAGCGATGTGGGACTAAATCCTTCGTCATATGCACTTGGGCCTAAATGGGCCAAAACGTGTTGGAGAGGTCGGTTGGAGTGCGTCATGCGAAGGGGGGCTAGTTTGGGCCCAATAGCCGACCGGTCGGTCCAGGGGGGAGACTGGTCGGTCTGCCCCTATGACAGGTGGGCCCCACCTTTGGTGGGTCGTCTTCTCATGTCTTCTGGAATGTTCTAGAATCTTCCAAGTCGTATCCATCGAGGACTCTCGCTCCGGGACTCCAAATATAGCAAATCATATGTCTGTTTCGATCGTCTCGACGAGCTCTTTGCAATGGTGTGCTCTGTTTCATCACTTGAGATACTTTTATATGGTGAAATATTGATAATCCTGCAAAACAAGTGAGAGCACCAAAACTCATGGAACTTCTTAGTTTCAAACCCTACAACTATGCTTTGTAATTCATTTAGTGTCATTTCATGCATTAGTTGATGGTATAATATTGACATTAAGGACCGTCAACACACACATGCACATCTTGATCTAGGATTATGACATTCTTCTCCTTGGATCCTTGTTTGAATTTACAATATATGCAAAACAAGTATGCCGCTTTGTTTATCCCTACCGAGCTCCACATAAGCCTAATAGATTTGGATAACACAAAAATAAGGCAAACACATGTTATGCCTTGGTGAGGAACCAAACACCTATAAGAGTGTCTTGAGAGTACTATATGAGGAGTAAGCATGAACTATGTGTTTTCCTTTCAAACTGTCCTAAAAACTCTAAGCACCAAGGACAACAATTCAGGAAGATGACTTTTCTTTGAGATTTGTTCATTTTCTCAACATCTAAAGGATATATGATAGACAATACCACATAACCCATTTGTGTAAACTATGTTAGGAATGATGCTTTATGATCATTATCATTTTAAGTATGTAATAATCACTTGTTCACTTTCTCTAACCTTTACTCGAGGACGAGCAAAGATTCAAGTGTGGGCGATCTTGTTGACGGAAGTTATAGCATGTTTTACCTCATCAAAATACCGTCAACAGGCCTCGGTTTCAAGGAAGTATAGCATATCATGAGCATATTTATCACTAATAAGTTCCACTTGTACTCTTAGCTTGTGAACTTGTAGGAGATGGCAAAATGAACAAAATGAGGCCAGGTGGGCCCACCCAGGGGGTTGGGCGACCCCACCTTGGTGGCCACCTCGGCCAGGGTGACATGGCATGATCCAAGAGAAGCATGCTCAGGCCAATATCATCCCTTGGATCAAACATGTGCTTTTACTCAATGGTGCAAGATGAGAAGCACATGGATTCATGGGTCCACACCGAAACCAAATGCAACCAACTTCCCAAGACTTGCTCCATGACATGTGGGGTCACCAAGGGAGAAAAGATGGTGGGCCAGCCCTGTCATAGGGGGGTTGGCCGATCCCCCCTTGGTGGGCCCTGGCTACACTGTTCAGCCTGGTGACATCAGCATCTTCTAGAAGCAATGTGGTGGGCCCACATGTCATTGGTGGGGTCGGCCGACCCCGGGGTGAATCCCTTCCAAAGTCGGTTGCTTGCACATGTTGCACACGTGAACAATATCCTGGCCATCCATCCATGACGGTTACTATGGCAGTTTGATCCAATGGCCAAGGAAGGAGACCACGCGGATCGCTGACGTTTACCCGGAGTAGCCGCTACTCCACCTCCAAGATATAAATACCCCCTAGAGCTCTTCATTTATATGCATCCTAGGAGAGAAAGCCTACTTAGTAGCTTTAGTGTTAGAAGAGAGGGAAGGGAGTGAGGAGTTCCACGGAGGAGTCCCGGCCTGTCGGGAATCTTCTCCAAGGTGCGCCTCAGCGGATGCAATTCTTCTTGTAAGTGTTACATCTGAGTCCTTCTAGTATTTAATATTCTAGTCTGGTAATTTAAGTTTACAGTTCTTTTACTTGGCACATTGCTTTACTTTGTTGAAGTGCTCTAGGCCTATTAAGCTTACCTTTAGAGTAGTAAGATTAGTGTAGACGTGGTGTCTAGGCTATATCTTGCCAGTGTGGACTTCTTGTCGCACTTGTGTAGACGCCTGGTGGTAGAGTGATAGACACAGCCAGTGCTTGGAGTTCCTCTCAAGTGTTGTAGGCAAGTTGAAAATAATAGTTGCGTAGCAGCATTGCCGCCTCAGTAGTTGTTAGGCGGAAAACCTTTTAATCAACTACTGTTTCGTCCTTCGCCCCCAGTAAGGAACGAGGTGGTAAACCTCAGTACTCTTAGAAAACCAGTACCAGATATGGATATTAGGAAGACCTCTCTATCCCAGTTATCATATACCCTTTGATCATCCTTTGATGACCCTACTTCTAGTTAATCCACTTCACGTTCCCTGTGGAAATACTATACCTGGAATACTCCCGGTGAAAAGCTACAGTCGACAACCGTGCGCTTGCGGTATATCCGTTTGCCACTTCTGGTGTCAACAAGCATCTCTGGTGCCACTGCCGGGGATTAGGCTCCATAGTCTAGTTCTAGTGGTTGCATTAAAAAGTGTCAACATCTGCTGAAATGGCTCTTTTGGATTCCTGGTAATCTTTCCCTTTGGTGAAGCATTCGCATTGTTTGGTGGTGTGTCCCTTTCCAAGACCACAAAAATGGCAATACATTTTCGCGGGATCTTTCTATTGGTTTCGTTGGTCCGGCGGGGGTGGCAAACCTTGGGGGTTTTGGTTGCTCGAAGGTTGAGCGCCCCTTCTTTGGTCTTCAAAGTGGGCTGCCTTGTGGATAGCACCAATGTTGCTTTGTTCTTGGCGAGGGTTGTTTTCTCTCGGTTGAAGCCTCGGCTGTGGCTTCTATTGTGACCTTCGAGCATCGATATTTGGCCTGAAATCCATGTCCGCTCTACAGTATCTTTCCATTGTCTCATGTAATTCCTCGATTGAATTTGCCAGCTTCCTGGCAAATTTTGACGAGCATGGGCCTGGGCGCAGACCGCTGACTGCAGCGAGGATGACAGCCTCGTCAGAGATCCCCGGAGTTCTTGCTCTGATTTGGATAAACCTTCACCAATAATCTTGCAGTGGTTCGCGCTCTTCTTGTTTGCAGTTGAACAACTCAATGGGGTTTGATAGGGCTGCTGTAATACCTTTCAAGTTTGTACAGAGCTTATCTCTGAGGTTGGCCCAGGAATCGATGGTTCCGGGGCGAAGGTTGCTGTACCAAGTTTGTGCAATGTCATGAAGGACGATGACAAAGGACTTTGCCATTGTTGATTCATCTCCCCCTGCCATGGCGACTGCTGCTTCATAGCTCATTATGAATTAGCGAGGGTCGGTAAGTCCGTCGTAGCGGGGTATATTTTTTGGATTGTAGCATGGTGGCCAGGGTTGGGTTTGCAGTATCTGGGAGAGTGGTGATTTTGGGTCATAGGGCATTTGGTGTTGTTGGGCTCTCCGTTGGTTGCGAAGGTTTGGCTCTCTCTCATCTGGGTAGAGTTGGCGAAAGTTTGGCTGTCTCATAGGGTATGGATCTGGGTGATTTGGTAGTGGGGGGTGGTGGATGGTGGCAGAGGTTGCCCTGATCCTGCTCTTCATTCCTCTCCTGCAGTGGTGGCATTTCCCTATTGTTCTGTTGACGCAAAACGTGACGTCTCGCGTCAGGCACACAGCAAGCCGAACGAGGCTGGCTTCAATCGGGTGCCCGGAGCGTTCTGGTTCTGGAGGCGTGCCAGTCGGTTTGACCTGAAAACCAACAAGCGATAAAAGTGTGAGAATACCTTGGAACATGTCGGGTATAACCAGACAGTTCCATATGTACGGCTTTGAAAGCCAATCACGACGGCACACAGCTATGAAAGCTGTTTGTCGAAATAGGTTTATAATGTCATTCGGTAAGAATAAGAATAAATCATAGACGTGTTGAATGCCGAACACATGAGTAGCAACAAGATATAAAAAGGCAACTCGTAAATATAAACCTATCCAGATAACATATGCAAAGGCCAATCCAACTGATCTGCCGCACGTCTAGCCTTCATAAACCCGTCAGGTATAAATTCATGCAAAGCTAATCAACCACATGATACCACTTGCTATAAATCTACACCACTCCTTATAATTAGATTAATCCACCGCATGATACGATCTAATTATAAGAAGCTAAAAGCATATGTATATCTGAATAGATCTATACGTACTCATTACTCGTGTAAGCTTAACCAGAATCGGCAAAGCAACCGAACTGGGGTCCATGAAGAAGAATCATACAAGCAAAGCATATTTAAACTAATCTAAAACCTGTGCCTGCCGCACGACACCCAGTTCTATCAAAGCCTAAACATGATCAGCATGCATGAACCCGCAACATGTGACAATCTAGATTGAAAGTCAATTCGGCCATCACGATCTTATGGTTAGCAAAGCGTAAGCAAACTCATGCAACAAGGCCGAACAAAAATCAATCTAGATTGGGCAAAAAGTGTTGTACGAATTAAATGAATAAAACATGCAACACATGGTAACTTAATGAATCTATTAGATCTGCCAAATCTAACAGAGCCGATAACTATTTTTACTCATGAATCAATCCGCCGCACGATACAAGGCATAAGCAAAAACTTCCCGTCATAAGCTTAAATCCGCCGCACGATACTAAGCTTAACATACGAGACTACTTGCACCATATCTAAATCCGCCGCACGATACTAGACATGATAGCAAGGTTGTCGGTACTTACGGAGGTCGACGGATCGATGATTCCTCTCGAAGAACTCGACGACACGACTAAGGACTCAAAATAGGTGGCGCTGAGGCCAGTTTGTGTTGATGTGGTTTTGAACAACAATTACAATGACCGACGATACATATTTATATCCTGTACTAATGGCTACTAATAAGTTACGTACATGACTTGCCAAGTAAATACCTAAATAAAAGGAAATATAAAGATACACGGACTCTAATTTTCCTTATGTAGAATCCTGGTCCATGAAGTTCCCTTCGACTTGTCCGTGAAAAATCCAATACGTGATCAGCCTGGACCTCCTCTTTGAATACGATAACTTTGCTTCTTCTAATTACGATTGATGCATGCTGGCCTCATCTCCTTCACGTACTCATAGATAACGTTGATGTGTCCCCACCAAACAAGCCTCTTTTCTTTCCCTTAAATGCATGAACTCCAATCTTCATGTATCCTTATTTCTATATTCTTTCTTCATGCACGTATACCGTTAAAACCAAAGGAATTAACGAGCACACATGGAATCCGGCTGATTTCCTTTATTTTTCCCATGCACGTGCAAACCAACTAGACATTATGTTTTCTTCTAGAATATAATATTTTCTGGTTAATAATATTTCTCGGTTGACTAAATTTTGGTGTCAACACAGGCCCTCCTAGTTCAGAGTATGAATTTATCATGCTTCGAACTGCTCAATGATCTTCTTTTCATGATGACATTTGATAACGATATCTGAAGGCTCCATATGATTCTCTTGAAATATTAAAGAGCCACATTGGCTTTCAATGCTGATAATAATTCTCAGCCGATCGTCTTCTCTCAAGAAAACCGAGTAACATTACTAGAAGCAATATTACCTTTTTCCTAGCTTTACCTCCACATGTCAACTTTAAAGTGTTTATCACACCATCTTGGGTGGTTGAGGAATAGAACGGATTAGAATTCAGTCATCCTTACTTCTTCAGCTCAGAAAAACTTGGGGTTTTGAAAGTTTTTTTTTGAATTGAAAACATAGCTTTGCTCCTCAAATGATTCTCTCAGATCGCTCAATGTGTATAGTTCTTCACTGAGACACTGTTCATCTTCTTTATCCTACTTCTAAAAGCCTATGTATGGTTCAGGTAGGAATAAAATATGTCGCATACTTACCTTGCATATATCGTTGAGAACACAAGGTTGATATGTGCCCTTGTGGTTCCCTTCCTGAGTGATGAGTGATCGATCAACGGGCACCATGTCTCTTGGCTGTGTTGATGTGTAGGTGCGGAGCTCGGAGACAGTGGTCGAAGGTGAGGTGAAGGTCAAGCGGGGACGTGTCGTGCCGACGGACCGGGAGTGGTGAAGGGCGAACGAGGAGCTTGGACTGACGGACCGGGAGACCTGAGGACCAGCTATGGTAGCTGGCACATGGCGTCGACAAGCAAGAGTACATGGGGATGTGCGGTGCATCGGTCGAGTCGGGAGGAAGGTGATGGCGTCGTGACACTTGGCGGGAGGCCGAGAAGGATGGCGAATGCACTGTGCCCGGCGTGGTGGCTGGACATGCTCCGGCATCGGTGCTGGAACTCGGGGTGTGTGAACCACATCCCGTCTATGGCGCGAGATCGGTAGCTGAGCCTCAAAAAACTACCATCGACGGTTTCCGAGTTTGGGCCTCAAAACTCGGGGTGGCCAGTTTCCGAGTTTGGCACTCAAAACTCGGCGTGGACGGTTTCCAGGTTTGGGCCTCAAAACCTGGGCGCGCGGGTTTCTGAGTTTGGGCCACAAAACTCAGCAGGAGGACAGGTTTCCTGGTTTCAGCCTCAAAACCAGGGGAAGGCCCAGGTTTCCCGGTTTCGGCCTCAAAACCGGGGGGAGGTCCGCAAAAAGGACGGTCAACACGTGGCGGTGTGGAGAGGCTGGCGCGGTGGCACAGCTATCCGCAAGGAAGGCACGGTGGTCGACAGGGCGGCACGTGGCGGCATCCTGAGGCTTGCGTCGAGGCAAAGCTAAGGATGAGGAAGGCGCGTGACCGTCGGATCATCGTCAAGCAGAGTTGGACCGGGATACCCCTAGGGTTGGCCGTTTCGCTCAGTTATCCTAGGGTTAGAAGGGGATTATTGTTTAGGCTATAAATAAGAGAGGCACCACTCCTCTCCCACTATCCTTACAGTCATTTGCCCTAAGCACTTTCTCTCTTCTCTTAGCCCTCGCTTAGGTTCTAATCATACCTGGCTATAAGTGATCCACAGAGCGAACTCAATCTTGTCTCTGTGTTTTGGGAATTTCAGGAAGTGAGGCCGTAACATCACGATTGTAGCGTGTGTTCACCACACGGTTGCAATTTCGTGCTTGTGATTCGCGTTTTGGTTGTGTTCTTTGCGGATTACTTTTTGGTTACGTTTTCCCATTGATTGATCTCTTTGCTTGGTATGTCTTTTGCAAATCCACTTGAACCAAGTTGTTCTAGATCGTGAGGCAATTCTTTTCACCGAAGGAATCCATCTCAAACCTCACGGTCTAGGAGATCGAGTGATTTTTGTTTTGGATCACGTTTTTACTCCTTTACCTCGAAATCTTGTGATTCACTGACTTGGAGTTAGGTTCGAGCCATGATCTCTTAAGAGTAGCTCACTAACTTCCTTGTGACTCCTCAGATCGAATCCTAGACCTAGTGCTTTTGATTTGGAGGAGATCGGATTGAATCAGTGGACGAACCGTGGTTTTTTGGGGTGACCGAACTCCAGATCGTGATGACCGGACGCTCAGACCTAGAGTCTGGTCGTTGATCTCGTAGCATGTTGCTACTGTTGCACGACCGGACGCTGGACTGAGGTTGTGACCAAACGCACTATTAGTACTGTTCACAGTGGGTGTTTTTCTGTGACCGGACGCACAGTTCCGACCGGACGCTTCACCTCCCTGCGTCCTATCAAGAACAGTAAGGTCCAAAACCTGATATCACTCGACCGGACGCGTCCGGTGTGTGGTGACCGGACGCTGGGTGAGTCCGGTCAGTGTAAGTTTGCACTATTTTCGCTTGTTGTTCGCTCGTTCGTTGTCGGTTTTGGTTTTCGACTTTTGCGTTGGGATTCTAGAGTCGTATAGTGTCTCGCTGTGCTTCTTGGAAGCATCCACCCTACATCTAGGGTTGTTGACATTATTCGAATTCTAGACTTGCCTTTAGGTTGACTTCTCAGACAGTGGCTAAAAGTTTCTAAGTAGAAATTTTAAGCTCCCATTCACCCCCCCCCCCTCTGGTCGCTTATCCGGTCCTTCAATTGGTATCGGTGCCGGTTAAGGATCTTCACTACCTTAATCGGTTTTGGATCCTAAGGGCGACATGGATCAAGGGAATGGCAAGGCTCCCTACTTTGATGGGACAAACTATCCCTATTGGAAGATTCGGATGCGTGCTTATCTCAACAGTATCGGATCTTCTGTTTGGGAGATATGCGAGGATGCCAATTACGTGGTTCTTGCGGCTCGAGTTGGTCAGTACCAGATTGACCAACACGAGGCCAACTCTAAGGCCCATAACGCGCTTTTGGCCAACATCTCCCTTCCTGAGTTCGAGCATGTTTCCGAGCTTCAGACTGCTCAAGAGATCTGGGTGAAGCTTCAGAGCTATCACGAGGGGACCGCACAGGTCAAGACCAGACTCTTGGAGACTTACAAGCGGGAATACGAGAACTTTGTTCAGTTAGAGGGAGAGACGATTGACGCTATGTTTGCTCGTTTCCAAACGATTGTGAACAAGATGTGTGCCAATCGGGCGAACCTACCATATGATGATCATGAGAGGGCACTTAAGTTGCTATATGCCTTGGATTGGAGGGTATGGGAGGTGAAGGTGTCGACCATCATTGAGTCTGCTGCTTATGACACCCTCACCGTGGACGAGCTATTCAGCAAGGTCAAGTCCACCGAGATCGATCACTTGACTCAGGCCAAGCTGAAGAACCCATCTTCACATTCCGTGGCTTTGGTCTCAGGCAAGGGTGGATCGACTCTTTCCGCTGACGCTTCACCACCTCTCTTTGCTTTGTCTACTTTGCTTTCAGTGACTGAGGAGCAGGTGGAGGCGTTGGACGATGATGAGCTCGCCCTCATCATCACCCGGTTCTCGCGGTTTCACAACAACCGCATGAGTCACCGGCGTGGTGGCGCACGTGGGGGCTGCTACGGATGCGGAGATCCGGATCACTTCATCGCGAACTGCCCCAAGCGCGACAAGTCCTTTCCCGGCAAGAACCGCAACTCCCGGCGCAAGGGCAAGCCAGAGAGCAAGGCCGGGAAGAAGAAGAAGGGCGGCTACCGCCGTGAGGACATGGAGAATGCTTTCGACTCCGGCAAGCGTGCCTTCCTTGCCACGTTCAGCGATGGCGAAAAGTCCTCTGACGGTGACTCCAGCAACGATGGGTCCGAGCACAAGACTGAAGAATGCTTCAATGGACTTTGCTTCTTTGGCAAATCCTCCAAGAATCTTTGCACCATGGCCTTGGATGGAGAGGACTGCAAATGCCTGGACAAGGATGACGGCACCGACGATGACGACGACGATGCTTCTGAGGTATCATCCTCTTCTCTTGTCGAGCATCTTACCGGTGAGTGTGATTCCCTTGTCGATATAGTCCTAGGTCAGGATAAGAACCTCAAGCGAGCTAAACGAGAGCACAATGAGTTTAAGGCTAAGATGAATGATGCGCTTAAGGAGCTTGAGTTCGCTAGGTCCGAGGTGAAGGTGACCGATGAGGAGGAGTGTGATGAGTGCACGATGCATATGACAAACTTTGCCACCCTACAAACCAAGTATGCCTCTTTGATCGAGGTGTATGATGAGCTGAAGAGTAGGCTAGACTTGGTGGGTGATTGCAAGGAGTGTCCCTCCCTGAAGAAGGAGTTGGAGGAGGTGAAGGCAAGGTCTTCTTTGTTGGGTGCGTGCAAGCTTTGCCCAAGTTTGCGTACTGAGTTGGCAGAAGTTAGTGCCAAGCTTGCTGAAGTCATGAAGGCTAGCTCAGTTAGCACCTTGTCTGCTCAATGTGAGCGATGCGTGGGGATGGAGATTGAGATTGCCAACTGTCAGCATGACAGGATGCAAACCGAGGAGGAGAACACATACCTTCAGTCCATTCTGAGTTGGGTGTCATGCAATGAGCCGCAGTTGGGCATGATGATCAGTCAGTTCAAGAGGGGAACTGATTGCTCGGGAGTTGGCTTTGAGTCAGGTGGGAAGAAAGCCAGTACCTTTGGCAAGATTGGTGAGTTTAGTGGAGTGAATCCTAGTGAGAAACCATCCACTATCCCTAAGCTTATCAAGATCACCCCACCTGAGCCTCCCAAGCCTATCACCAAGGATGGCATCCTTGATGAACCTCCCAAGGCTCCACCTCGCAAGCAAGTGTGGGTTCCAAAACCTAACCATCTTAGGAACACACTTGACACCCTTCCTGATGTCTCTAGTGATCCCCTTCCGAAAGGCAAGCAGCCGGCTAGAGTGAACAACCCTCACAACCATAGAAACCAACAACCCAAGAGAGTGGTGAGGTTTGAGTGCGAGTACTATCACCGTGAGGGTCATTTAGCTGAGTTTTGCTTTCAGAGGAAGACAGACGCTAGGAAGGAGTTGGAGCTGAACAACCAGGCCAGGCACCACCCTATCCATGGTGTCCAAGGTCAGGGAGTTCAGAGTCAGGGCGCTAGGCCTGGAGGAGCACCCCCTCAGGCAGCTAGGCCCCAGGTAGCCAGACCACAGGGTGGTGGTCATGCCCGTCGTGGTTCCGGTCGTCCTCGATACGATCTGGAGTCAAGTGTAAGAGGCTTTGCTGCTCAGTCCCATAGCGGACCACCTTTTCAGTATGGTGGTGATCGCTTTGCTCAGATGGGACAGTTAGGTCAGTTTGGAGGTTTTCCGTTCCATAGCGGACCATCCTTTCAGGTTGGTGGTGATCGCTATCCACCCATGGGACGAGGACAGTTTCGTGTTGCTACTAACACTTTGTCTGGGCCTATGACACAGCACTGGTATCCTTCTCAGTATACTAACCCCAGTGTTGTGCCATATGCTCACTTCCTGCCTTTCTATTGATGCAGGAACTTCGGTTGGAGAACATGTGGCTCATGGATTTCGGGTGTTCGCGCCACATGACCAGAAAGAAGGAATGGTTCCTTAGCCCCGTGATGCACAAGGAGTATATCACTTTTGAGGATAATAGTAGAGGTAAGGTTGTTTCTCATGGAGCTATTCGGCTCAATGCGAGTTTTGTTCTCAAGGATGTTGCTTTGGTTTCGAGCTTGCACTATAATTTGCTTTCTGTTTCGCAACTTCTTGAGGATGATTTTGAGGTGCGTTTTAAGAAGGGTTTGAGTCGTGTCTTAGACCCTCGGGGAGATCTTGTTTGTTGGATTGTCCCTTTTGGTCGTGTTTTCAGAGCCGACTTTTCTCATTCTTTCGGCTTTGCTAGATGTTTGATGGCTGGTCCTTCTTCTGATATGTGGAAGTGGCATAGGAGGCTCGGTCACTTGAGTTTTGACTTGCTTGCCAGACTTAGCTCACTTGGCCTAATACAAGGATTGCCCAAGCTTAAGTTTCAGAAGGACCTTGTTTGCCATCCCTGTCGTCATGGGAAGATGGTTGCTGCTTCTCACCCACCTGTTAATCAGGTGATGACAAAGCGACCCGGCGAACTTTTACACATGGACACAGTTGGTCCAGCTCGGGTTTGCTCAGCGGGTGGGAAGTGGTACGTTCTAGTGATCGTTGACGATTTTTCGAGGTACTCTTGGGTATTTTTCTTGGAGGGTAAGGATGAAGCTTTTCCTTTTGCTCGTGACTTGATTTTGAGGTTGAAAACTGAGTTTCTTCCTGATACCATTAGAGCTATTCGTAGTGATAATGGTACTGAATTTGATAACTCTCAGTTTGCCTCTTTCTGTTCTTCTAATGGAATCGATCATCAGTTTTCTTCTCCTTATGTTCCCCAGCAAAACGGTGTTGTTGAGCGCAAGAACCGGACACTTGTTGAGATGGCCAGGACGATGCTCGATGAGCATAGGACACCTAGGCGTTTTTGGGCCAAGGCGATCAACACCGCTTGCCATGTTGCAAATCGCATCTTTCTTTGGGCTTTTATGAAGAAAACTTCTTATGAGTTGCGGTTTGGTCGTGTACCCAAGGTGTCTCATTTTCGGGTGTTTGGGTGTAAGTGTTTTATCCTGAAGCAAGGCAATTTGGAAAATTTGAATCTCGTTCTGCTGATGGCGTGTTTCTTGGTTATGCTTCGCATTCGCGCGCTTATCGAGTTCTTAACCTTGAGACTAACCGGATAGTGGAGACCTGCTAGGTCACATTCGACGAGACTATGCCTTGTGTTTCTTCTGCTTTTGATGTTGCAGGAGAACAGGAGCTGGGAGAGACTATCTTTGTGGAGGAGGAGCAGGAGAATGCCGATTGGGGTGATCCCGAGTCAACTCCACTGGCTGCCCCCGTCGACCCTGCGATGACTACTTCAGCTCGAGGACCCGATCCCACTACATATTCTTCCTGGGGTCCTCTTGAGCCACCTCTCCAGCAAGCACCGGCTGCACCTGGGAGAGGGACAGCATCTGGTGAGGGGGAGACGACTTCGGCGAGGCAAGCGCCCCGAAGCGTTCAGCAAGTTCATCGCCCACAGCAGATGATCGGCGACATCGACCAGCGAGTCACGCGGTCGCGAGCGTATGAAATTGAAGGACCGAGAAGCACTCAGAAAGCGACCAGAGGGGGGGGTGAATGGGAGCTTCAAATTTTCCTTTCGGAAACTAGTAGCCACTGTCCCAAGAATCACCCCAAATGACAAACCTTAGAGCTTGCTAGAGTCCACGACCCTAGATGTAGGGTGGATGCTTCCAAGAAGCACAGCGGGACACTACACAACTCTAGAAAGCCAACGCAAAAGACGGAAATCGAATCCGACCAAGAACGAGCCAACCGCGAACGAAAACGTGCTGAGACAGCACTGACCGGACTCACCCTGCGTCCGGTCAACAGGCACCGGACGCGTTCGGTCAGCCAAATACGGATTTTGGTTCTCTCTGTGTTGGACCGGACTCACCGGAGTCGAGCGTCCGGTCAGATCACAGTGCGTCCGTTCACACAAGCCAAAACACGTGAACAGTAACACCGAAGCATCCTGTCAGGTGCAAACACCAGCGTCCGGTCAAGTCAGAAAAGCGTTGCACGATATTCAACCACCGGACGCGTCCGGTCAACGCGAGGACAGCGTCCGGTCACCCCGACAGCAGCCTGTTCGTCCACCGATTCGACTTGATCTCACCTAAAACGAATCCTCTAGGGATCGAACTTGGTGAGATGAGTCAAAAGGAGTATAGTGAGCTATCCCTAAGAGATCATGGCTCGAACCTATCTCCAAATCGATGAATCGAAGAATTTTGGGGAAGGGAGAAAACTTGACCTGAAACGAAAATCGATCGATCTCCTAGACCGTGAGGTTAGAGGAGAATTCCTTCAGTCGAAAGAAGTGCCTCACGATCTAGAACAACTTGGTTCAAACCGTTTTGCAAAAGATGAACCGAGCAAAGAGATCAAGCGATGGGAAAATCATGGAGAAAAAGGATTCCGCGAAGAACATGAACGAAACGCGAATCACAACCACAAATTGCAACCTTGAGGCTACCACACGCTACAACAGTGAGGATACGGCCTCACTTCCTCAGAATCAACAGTACATAGAGGCAAGTCTCTCTGCGGATCTCAGCTAGCTACAGCAGGGGATGGGAGAGCAGGAAAACCAAAGTGCGAAAGAGCAAATGACTGAGATGGGGGAGAAGGGTGTCTCCCCTGACTACTTATCCTATTCTAGACTAAGTCTATTTCCTACTCTACCCCTCTCTATTCTAATTACAGAGCGAACTAGCTAAACCCTAGGGTTATTCTGGACCAACTCAAGTGGTAGGTAGATCCGACGGCCACGCCCGCACAAGTCGTCCGCGTTGCCTCCATGCAACCCTCCGATTGCCGCCACGTGCCGCCCTCACTCTGCACCCCCGGTTTTGTGGCCCAAACCGGGAAACCAGCCTTTTCCAGCAACCCCCGGTTTTAAGGCCCAAACCGGGAAACCAGCCCACCAGCATCTGAGTTTTGAGGCCAAACTCAGCAAACCATCCGCGCCCAGGTTTTGAGGCCCAAACCTGGAAACCGTCCTCAGCCCGAGTTTTGTGGCCAAACTCGGAAACCCTCAGCACCCAGGTTTTGAGGCCCAAACCTGGAAACCGTCCACCGGTGGTTTTTCGCTGGCTCAGCCACCAAACCGAAGCTATAGAGGGGATGCACCGCCCGTGCACCCCGTCCACTGACACGTGTCCCCAGGTCCTCGACCCGAGCAACACTGTGCCCCGCAAGTCTCCGCTCGTCGCTGTCCCATGCTACCAGCCACCACAGCTGATCCTCAGGCACTCCGGTCCGTCAGTCCAAGCCTCACGTCTGCCCTTCACTGCTCGATCCATCGGCATGGCACGTCCGCCGCACGGCACGCCCATCCTTCATCGCACCCAGTCCATCGGCACGGCACGTCTCAACTTGACCTTCACCTTGCCCTCGATCACTGTCTCCGTGCTCGACACCTGCACAACACAAGCCAAAGAACATGCGATCAAACCCGTTGACAATCACTCATCACTCAGAGACTCGACATACACCCATGTATCCGCAATCTCCTCCTTGATGAGTGCATTGTCAACTACTAACACAAATCATAATGAAAGAAAGAAGAAAGAAGAAGGAGAAGAAGAGAACTCGACCAAATGACCCAAAAGCATAACAAAGCCGAAGAAGGTCAAGTGGAAGAAGCGAAAACTTGGTCCCCAAAGACATGGGCAACGGCTCAACGCAACCAAGCAAAGCAAAGCTAGCCCTCAAGAAGAGGTAGAACAGGCTCATCCCCGCTAGCAAAATACCAATTGAAAATCAGAGCTAAAATGGCAAAATGCTTGTCCCTCAAGATAGAGGCACAGAGGCTCGACACAACTAGCACGAAAACCACTCCGAACCAATTGAAAAACAAACGAAAGGTCTCCGAACCAATCAAAATCAACCTCGACGCCAAATGAGGAAAATGTTTGCTAGTCCCTCAAGACAGAGGCAACGGCTCAACACAACTAGCAAACTCCCCCTCGACAAGTGGAAGCAACCAGGGACTCCCCCTTAGGTCCAACAAGAGAAGAGCATAAAGATTTGAAAATCTCCCCCTTAGCAAAAGCTCCCCCTTAGTTGAACGCCAGGAGACATATGATTTGCAAAAACTCTCCCCCTTAGTTGAAAATGCACTTATCAAGCACAAACTCTTCCCTTGAGCCAACACAACTCCCCCTTCCAAAATGCATATGAAGTCAGAAATGCAAGTTAGCAGCTTCAGGCATATAATCAAAAGAGTGCAAAAATGCTCTAATCGGTATAGCTCCAATGGCACAACTAAGCACTCAAATAGCGAAGGCTCAAACTGATCACACATACGAAATATGAAGCATATGAGCAAGTGAGCAGTTTTTAGCCAAAAAGATAGTCACCATCAAAATAGCAATACACATGTATAGATAGGAATCCAGACAAGTGCTAAACATGTATACAAGGTGAACTACCCCTAGCAAAGTTCAATCATCATGCATAGGAATGAAGCATATACTTGTGATTTCAGTTTTATATCAGACTTGCAGCGGTAAAGAATTCACACGTTCAATTATTTAGCATGTGATTGCGAGAGGTTGAAAGCTTGTCTTTGCCTAACTTTTCAACCGAGCGAAGCCTATGCCGAAGCAATCAGAAGCTTAAAGCTATGGTTTCGGTCATACACTACACGGCTCAAGTTTAACTCAAAGTGCAATGAGAAACTGTCTCGATACCGTGAGGTGTTGGCAAGCAATCCCATCTCGATCTTTTCAATTCACTAAAACTTGGTTCAAACTTTAAACATGATATGAACAGACCAAGCAAGTGAATGACTCAGAACTAGAGACATAGCAACCCAGCATATATGAAAAGCAAGAATGGACTCAACACACCCTACACATGCTAGTTGCATATCTCAATGGTGAACATTTTCAGATTTTATATACATTAAGCAAATTCACCATTCAAAATAGCTCAGCTCGTAACATGTACTAATGATCAAAAAGGGCATAAGCTACAAGTAACAACATAAGCATCGGAGCATACTGAACAGAGCATAGTTACATTCTAGTGATTATAAACATGAAGCTCAGAATGTAAATGCGTATGCTAAAATGCAACAAAAAAGAAGATCAAAGTAAAAGAGTCAGACTAGGATACAACTCAAAATGCTTCCCCCATCTAAAAGGGGAAACACACACCAAGCTCTCCCCTCAACCTATTAAAGGTTGATTCGTCTAAAGGCTTGGTGAAAATATCAGCCAGTTGGTGATGAGTATCGACATGGCGAAGGTCAATATCACCCTTCTCTTGGTGGTCTCGCAAGAAATGAAAGCGCACATCAATGTGTTTGGTTTTCGAGTGAAGCACGGGGTTCTTAGCAACGCTAATAGCACTCGTGCTGTCACAAAGCAAAGGCACTCGAGAAAAACTCAAACCAAAATCACGCAAAGTGGCCATCATCCAGAGTAACTGGGAACAGCAGCTAGCCGCAGCAACATACTCAGCCTCCATGGTAGACTGGGCGACACTAGACTGCTTGCGAGAAGACCACGAAACAAGAGAAGATCCAATAAATTGGCAAGTCCCAGAAGTGGACTTGCGCTCAATGCGACAACCAGCAAAATCGGCATCGGAATAACCGCAAAGCGAGAGAGTGGAGGAAGCAGAATACCAAATCCCGAACTCAGGTGTGAAACGAAGGTACCTGAAGATGCGCTTCACTGCCTGATGGTGAGAAGTGCGCGGCGACGCCTGAAAGCGCGCGCACAGACATACCGCGAACTGAATGTCTGGGCGTGTCGCCGTCAGGTAGAGGAGCGACCCGATCATGCTTCGGTACTCTTTCTGGTCCACTGCTTCTCCATCCACATCCGCATCGAGGGCAGTCGTCGTCGACATGGGTGTTGGAAGAGGCTTGGCCTCACCCATATCGAACCGCTTCAGCAAGTCCTTGGTGTACTTGCCCTGGTGCACAAACGTCCCCTCTCGGGATTGCTTGATTTGCAACCCGAGAAAGAAGGTCAGCTCGCCCATCATGCTCATCTCGAACTCCCTGCTCATAGTATCTGCAAACTTGGCAACCAAAGCGTGAGAAGAACCACCGAAAATGATATCATCCACGTAAATCTGGACCAAGAGAGTGTCTTTGCCTTGCCTGAGGAGAAAGAGCGTTTTATCTACACATCCCATTTTAAAACCCTTAGTAAGCAAAAAGGTTTTCAACCTATCGTACCAGGCTCTAGGGGCTTGTTTCAAACCATATAAAGCTTTATGAAGTTTAAAAACATGGTTTGGAAACTTGGGATTTTCAAAACTGGGGTGTTGCTCAACATATACTTCCTCTTCTATGTAGCCGTTTAAGAAGGCACTCTTGACATCCATTTGAAAGAGTTTAAAACCTTTGGATGCAGCAAAAGCTAAGAGTATCCTAATAGCCTCCAAACGAGCTATAGGAGCAAAAGTCTCCTCAAAATCTATCCCCTCCTTCTGACTATAACCCTTGGCCACAAGACGCGCTTTGTTCCTCACAATGTGGCCATCCTCTCCTTGTTTATTTTTCAAAACCCATTTTGTCCCAATAGGATTAAAGTTAGGAGGAGGAGGAACTAGAACCCAAACCCGATTTCTCTCAAAGTTTTCTAACTCCTCATGCATGGCATTGACCCAATCCGGATCCGTCAAAGCGTGTCCAACATCTCGGGGCTCAAAATTAGCAACAAAAGCAGAATGAGCGAAGTGCGAGATTTGCTGTGACCTGGACCGAGTGACTCGTTCGTCGATGCTGCCGATCATCTGCTGAGGCGGGCGTTGGCGCTGGATGTGTCGTGGCGCCTCCCGAGCTGAAGTAGCCACCCCCTCAACAGCAGCTGATGCCTCCCCGGGTACAAATGGTACCGCTCAGGGTGGCGGATCCCACGGCCCCCAGGAAGAAGAAGTGTCGGGGCCGTGAGTCATCGTAGAAGCCGCTCTTTGCGGCACTGCAGGTGGAAGAGGTGTTGGGTCATCTATCCCTTCAGCACCTTCTTCATCATCATCAAAAAGAGGCTCGCCAACCTCATGGTCACCTGCACGCTCAAAGCGAGAAGAAGGACAAACCATGGTCTCATCGTAGGTGACATCGGATGTCTCCATGACTCGGTTAGTGTCAAGGTTAAGTACATGATAAGCTCAAGTGTGAGTGCCATAACCCAAAAATACACCATCAGAAGAACGAGACTCAAACTTGTCCATGTTGCCCTTTTTGAGTATAAAATAATGGCAACCAAAAACTCAAAAATAACTCACCTTGGGCAGTTTTCCAAAATGCAACTCATAAGAAGTCTTTTTCAAGAAATCTCGGAGAAAGATGCGATTGGAAATGTAGCATGCAGTGCTCATAGGTTCGGCCCAATATCGCCTAGGAGTCCTATGCTCATCGAGCATCGTCCTGGCCATCTCTACAAGGGTCCGATTCTTCCTCTCTACAACACCATTTTGTGGCGGTGTGTAGGGGGAAGAGAACTGATGCTCTAAGCCCAAAGAGTTACAAAACTTCTCAAAATCTGAATTTTTAAATTCGGAACCATTATCACTCCGAATTGCTCGTATCGAGTTCAAAGGGAACTCATTCTGAAGACGCAAAATCAGATTGCGAGCAAAGGAGAAAGTCTCGGTCTTCTCAGCTAAAAAGAAGACCCACGAATATCTCGAAAAGTCATCAACAACAACAAGAACATACCACTTCCCCCCAACCGAGCTCACCCGAGTCGGACCAACAAGGTCCATGTGCAAAAGCTCTCCAGGGCGCTTGGTCATGACCTGAGTCACTGGATGGTGGGGAGCGGCAACCATCTTCCCGTGTCTACAAGAGTGGCAAACAAGATCCTTCTCCATATGCAACTTGGGCAATCCTCGGATTAGGCCAAGTGAACTAAGCCTTGCAAGCAAGTCGAAGCTCAAATGTCCAAGTCTCCTATGCCACTTCCAAAGATCAGAGGAGGAAGGTCCAGCCACAAGACAACGAGAAGTACCAAAAGACTCCGAGAAATTTGCACGAAAGACTTTTCCAAAGGGCGAAATCAAACACACAAGATTGCCCTAAGGATCCAAAATACGACTGAGATTCGGTTTAAAACGAATCTCATAGTCGTCGTCAAAGAGTTGCGAAACAGAAAGAAGGTTAAAATGCAAGTTAGAGACAAGAGCAACATCGCGCAACACAAAGTGCTCATTAACTCGCACCGACCCGCGAGACAATACCTTACCTTTGCTATTGTCGCCGAAGGTTATGTACTCCTTTCCGGCAACAGGGCTAAGGCTGGAGAACCACTTGGCGTTTCCGGTCATGTGCCTCGAGCAACCGGAATCCACCAACCAAATGTCCTCCAACTGTTTTACCTACATCAATAAAAAGACATAGGGTGAGCATACGGTCCAACACTGGGGTTAGTGAAGTAGGAAGAATACCAGTGTTGGGCCGGCTGCTCAAAAGAAAGGTTAGCAAAAAAGCCATTCCTAGCACGTCTATGAGAGGAGCGATCACCATGTAGAGGAAAACGTGGTCCGCTAAGGGAGGAGCGTCCATCGCGATACTCAAAACGCGGTGGGGGAAAACACTCAACTACAAAGCCTCCGCCACGGGGTCCATAGCCTACAACTGCAGGCTCCCGTCGGGCACGCTCTCTACGAGGCGTAGGCCTAGCAACTTGAGGCACTGCGCCTCTAGGCCTAGCATCTCTCCTCGGAGCTCTCTGCTGCCTAGGCCTGTGAACTTGAGGTTCTGGACCTCTGGGCCTAGCAATACGTCTCGGTGCTCTCCTCTGAACATTCGGCGCATGTACATCATGAAAAGGATGGTACATGTCCGGGTTGTTCATTTCCCTAGCATGGCGTGCCTCTCTCTTGCGCCCAAAGCAGAACTCGCTCAAGTGTCCATCTGTCCCATAGAAATCACAATGATACCTCACCGCACGCAAAGGGGGTTGTTAGTACTCATGGCTGTGGGTGTGGATCACTTTGCCCTTCTGTGGCAACTCCTCCTGGATAGGTGGCATTGTGTCCAGCTTGTTCTTTAAGTGGATGGGTTTGGGATGCCACACTTGGTTCTTGGGTGGAGCTCTCAGAGGTTCCTCAAACACCCCATCCTTGGTGGTAGGCTTGACGGGCTCTTTGGGTGGAAGCTTGGTCAGTTTGGGAGTAGCGGTGGAGTTGGGCTTCTCACTAGGATTCAGACCACTCGACTCTCCAATCTTCCCAAAAGCAGAAAGATCAACACCCTGAGCAAGACCTACACCAGAACCTCCAGCAGCTCGCTTAAATTTGGGAGATCATCATCCCGAGCTGTGGCTCACTACAAGAGACCGATGACAAGATGGTCTGAAGGTATGTGTTTTCCTCCTCGGTTTGCATCTTGCCATGCTTGACATTGGCAATCTCCATCTCCAAACCCTCACACAAAGCACACTTAGCCACACAAGTGCTACCTGAGTTGGCCTCCTCAAGAGACACAATCTTGGCATTCTTCTCTGCCAACTCAGATTGCAAGATAGGACAAGTCTTGCCCGCACCCAACAGAGAAGGGCTAGCCTTCAGCTCATCCACCTCTCGTACCAACAAAACATACTTTCCTCTCGAAGTGAGAAGGTCAGTCATGTGCGTGGTGCACGACTGTTGGTATAATTTAATGCACACTCTACTTTATCCGCAAGCGCACAGATAACGTCTACCGATGTAGCACTTCACCGGATGTAACCCAGTTTTAATATCGAACCCAAAGGAACGGATAGCAGTAAGTCTTAAGTGTTTAACCCCTGAGTGGCTAACAAGGACGGAGAATCTAGAAGTGTAGAGGGGATCACAAAGGTTATCTAAATCCAACTTAAGATATGTTTATTATTCTTAATGGGGAATTGCCATAAAAGGTCACAAACAGAGTATGATTCTTTTATGCAAATGTATAATCCTACCGAGCCTACACACGGGTAGTGGACTATAGAAGAATCAACAAGGCTATAAGAGTCACCCTTGCGAACTACCTGAAATGACCTGATTTTCCACGAAGGGAAAATCCACAGAGTCAAGTGTAATAAAACTCTTTCGAGTCAAATTACCCGATAATCCAGTCAAATATCATAATCCATACTTCGAATAATAAAAGTACTTAATACGATATTACATTTATTACACCGCCAACAGGCGAGAATTTAGATAAACAGCATCCGGAACAGCTTGAAGTAGACGAAGATGCGCGATCGAACTCCACACTTGAGCGTAGAAGCGAAAATCCCCTATTCATCGAACTCCTCGGAGTGGTACTCCTCCTCGGAACCTGAAACCTCAATTTTCAGTATGATTTGTACTGGCCACACTTTCCCATCCTATATGATTTATATGTGGTAGTGGATGCAACAGGTAAATGAAATTCAGACCTAACAGGCTGGGTTTTCCTATGCATAACAGTATAATGATTATGTATGTTTATCATGTTTCACCAGTTTAACTTATCACCGTATCCATCACCAATACACCATTCCCACACACACACATACTCTCGCTCAGTCGACAGAGGCCAGCTCCCTCCCAGCCTTTGTCTCAACGGCCAGCAGTCTCACCTGACTCACGACCGGCACACTCTTACCAGAGGGAGAAAAGAGAAGCTCTCCCTAGTCGGAAACAAGTCAGGGAAAAAGTCCGCAGCCAACAAGTTGGCTAACGTATCGATCGATCAACCATACACTCTGCAGAGGTTCTACAATATCCACAAGATCGCCATCATCAGCACCCCGGATGTGCCTAGGCGGATACCGGTCGCTTGCCAGCCTAGAGTAATGTCACCCAACCACTCAGCCCTGGATTCACCCCAAGTATGTATGGGATGGCTAAGTCTGTGAAGTCATGTCCCCTCTCCCGAAGTGGGGGCCTTGATCGTCTCAGAAGGGTGTGGGACTCTGATACCCATACCTTCCTCGCACTCTCTAGCCTAGCAGTAGTGGCATTACCCTACCAGGTAGTCCGACCGTCCCCGTCCATAAGGAGCGAGTGGCATGTAAAGGTATTCCCCGTGGTCAGGTCTCCGTTCCACCTTGGTTGACTAAGCCGGAATGTCTTCTCAAAGGTTTTCATTATATGTGCCACCACAGCACGCTCCTGATCTGGGCTCCACCAACGGCTCACACCCAGATCCACCTCATGTCACCATTTAACCCGCCACAGGTTTCACACCACAGGGGCATCCAGATATGCCCCACGGCAAGACTTGCACCAGGCTTGTCGTATATTCCGGCTCGGTCGACGCAACCGTCACCACCATACTCACCCAAAACACACGCAGCACACTCCCCGATATACACCGCATAACAATATGCACCGGTTTTCACTGTAGCATAAATATATAAATAATCAAGATAGTATTTACAGCGCGTGTGTCTATCCTATCAGCTGGGTAGCAGGGGATAGGTTGCGTCAAGGTATGGGCTTACAAGCAAATCTATCATGCAAGTCCTATACTGAGCATCATTAAATTAGAAAGGTAATTTAGCATGCGTAATGAGATCTACGAGTTTGGATGGGCTGTGGCACCTTGAGATTGATCGTTGCCTTGTTCCTCCTCGTAGTCGTGATCCTCGTTGTCAGGCGTCCCTTCCGGCTCTGAAAACGTATGGAAACGGTCGCATTAGCGACATCTATAGAATAACACAAAGAACGAATGAAAATTCAAAAGATTCAAATGCACTCAAACATAGTACCATTAGGTAGATCTCGATTTTAGATGAATTTAGCAACTTGAACCACTATTTTTGGAGTCCGTATGAATTAGTTATGAATTTCCGAAGTTTATTCTATTTTCTGAAAATAACAAATGGCTAATTTAACCAGGTGATGACACGTGTCCAAATCTAATTGGCAGGTCCGTCTATACAGTATGATAGGTGGGTCTGCGGTCAGCGTTGACTCGGTCAACGAGTGATGACGTCAGCATAACGTCATGATGACGTCATCGCAGGGTTCGGAGTGGGCCTGGCGGGCCGGGCTTGGGCCGGACCGGGCCGCCACGTGTCGAGTACACAAAGCGCCACGTGTTGGGCTTTGGGTCAGGCTGGGCCGAGCCTGCTCACGGACTGTAAGCCTCGAGGGTGTCGAGACCTACCCTCGAGCCTCGGACGAAACGTTTTGCTCCGAGGCCTCTCTCGCACCTCGAGCCTCGGACGAGACGGACTTTTGCACCGAGGCCTCCCTCAGCCTCGAGCCTCGGACGAGATGGACTTTTGCACCGAGGCCTCCCTCAGCCTCGAGCCTCGAACGAGATGTAATTTTGCTCTGAGGCCTCCCTCAGCCTCGAGCCTCGGGCGAATCGGATTTCTCTCCCCCTTTCTCCTCTGTTCTGTCACGGCGGTGCCCCGCCAACGGCGAGCTCGTGCCGGCGCTCGACCTCGCCTCTCCGGACTCGATTCTGAGCTCCAGCGTGATCGTGCTTCCACGGCGGATCAATCCACGCCGCCAATTTCGTGATCTGGTGATCCTAGCGGCCGGCGTAGGCAACTTGGCGGCAGAGCCGCAGCGGTGCTTTGCCGTGGAACGGCTCTGCACACTTCCGACCAAATTCGTGCATACAAGCTCTTCCCTATCTCCTCTACTGCTCCCCAATTCATACGGCTGGCTAGCTTCATCTACCATGGACCGTAGCAGTCGGAGCATCAGTTTGCCGCGGCGGGTCAGGCCGTGGCGTCGCGCGGGTACCGCGGTTCCGCGCGCACAAAGTCTCTGCGCCATGCTTCTGGTCTTACATCGAAGTGCCTATGTGTGTTTGCGTGCTCGATACCGAGACCGGTAGTGACCTTGGCCTACACGCTCCGGTACGGAGCGCCATGGCCGCCATGAGTTCGGGGTTAGCAAAGGCGTGGCGGCTGCTCACCGTGGTGTCGACGAAGACAGGGTGGCGGTGCAGGACGATTCGAAGCAGTGACGCTCCGGTAGCAGTGCCGTGCAGCGCCTGGTTCGTCGGTGTTCGCTCGCAGTGCTTCCCTTCCAGCGCCGGCGATCCTTGCGGCGGCGCCCCGGTTCCACCCGCCTCTGCCTTCGGCTCTCTTCCTTCTTCTGCCCTCAACTCTCTCTTTCGGCGGTGTGGTGAAGTAGTTGCGCCACAGCGTGGCGACGCTTGCTGCCAATCCAAGCTTCGGCGAGGCTCTGCTTTTATGGGCGCAGGGTGCCCGTCGTGGTGGATGGCGGATCGGCTACGCGGCTTGATCCGAGGGTCATGAGGTGCGCTGCATCCGCACGGAATTCAATTTGAACTTGGGGACAAGATTCCCAGTTGGTTGGGAGTTTGTTGGCCGCGGTCGGCCGAGGTGGCACGGTGGGGGCCGCCTCCGTCGCCGTGCTCTGCCTTCCGGCTTGCGCAAGAAGAAGAACAGAGCGAGCGCGTCTCTGTCGAGTGGGGTCTGAGTGGCAGCGGCTCGGTGTGGCGGGTGCGCGAGCGAGACAGCGCGGTAGGCTGGGCCGGTCGCGTGTGCATGGGCCACGTGCGTGGGTCGCTTGTGTGCACGCGAGGCCGGTGTTGCGCGCGCTGTGCGGGTGGGTTGGACCGCGCGGTGCACGCGTGGTGACGCCGGGCCGCAAAGACCGTGCAGGTGGGTCGCTTGTGTGAACGATCAGCAGAAGCGCGGGGTTGGGCCGTGTGCGTGGTGTTCTGGCCCAACCGGCCTCCTCTCTATTTCTTCTCTCTTTTAATTTTCATTTGTTTGTTTTATTCTTGATTAGTTTAGTGTTTATACTAATCCTATTCAAATGTGTTGTCTTTAGGTTTGCGGATTATGGGATTTTCATGTAGCAGTTTATATAGATTATATTTATATATATTTTAATGCATTTCACACAAAAGTCCAAGAAGAGCCAAATCACATATGCTTTAGTTAGTTACTTACTATGCTACTAATCATAATGGTTAAATATAAACGTTAATGCATATGCTTAAGGATGATTACAAGTACGTTATCTCACTCATCATGCAAGGTAAAAAGAAAAGAAAAATTTTGTAGTTGTGAATTTTGGTGTAGGAAATTGGTGGGTTGTTACAGTCCTCCCCCCTTATTAGGATCTCGACCCCGAGATTAAACCGATACGTACCCGGTAAACAGGTAGGGAAATTGCACTCGTAGATCAGATTCTTTCTCCCACGTTGCTTCCCTTTCAGTGTGGTTACTCCACTGAACTTTACACATTCCGATAATCTTGCTTCGGGTCTCTTTTGTGTCCCATCCCAATATCTTGATTGGATGTTCTCTATACTCGAGTGTATCTTGTAGATCGAGTGCATTAGTGGTCACAACCTCCTCTGGTACTCGTAAACATTTACGTAGCTGAGATACGTGGAACACGGGATGTACCCCTGTTAACTCTTTAGGTAGGTGTAACTCATATGCAAGCTTTCCAACCTTCTCAGTAATTTGGTACGGTCCCACGAATCTTGGGGCAAGCTTTCCTTTCTTATGAAATCTGACGGTGCCCCGAAGTGGAGATACTTTTAGGTAAACAAAATCTCCTACCTCAAACGCGAGGTCTCTTCGCCTTTTATCTGCATAACTCTTGTATCGAGTTTGTGCTATCTTTAGATTTTCTCGAACCTGATTCACTCCTTCCTCTGCTTCCTTAATTTTTGCGGGTCCAAAGAGTGATCTCTCTCCAGGGTTAGACCACATTAACAGAGTCTGACATGGTCTTCCGTACAAGGCCTCAAACGGGGACATTTTGATGCTAGCCTGATAGCTGTTGTTATATGCAAATTCTGCATGTGCTAGGCATTTCTCCCAATCCTTGCCATAATTTAACACACTGGCTCGAAGCATATCTTCCAGTATCTGATTTACTCTTTCTGTTTGACTGTCTGTTTGCGGGTGATAAGCTGTGCTGTAATCGAGTTTAGTCCCAATTGCCTTATGCAAAGATTTCCAGAATTGAGAAGTAAATTGTGGGCCTCGATCGGACACGATGCTTGAAGGTGCCCCATGAAGTTTAAGGACATGCTCCACATACAGGTCAGCCAGTTTTTCGGTATGATAAGTGGCTTGAACTGGTATGAAGTGAGCAACCTTGGTTAACCGATCCACGATTACCCAAATGGCGTCGCTCCCTTTTTGTGTCCTTGGAAGCCCAACAATAAAGTCCATGGTTATACATTCCCATTTCCACTGTGGTATATCCAGTGGTTTGAGTAATCCTGCGGGTCTTCCGTGCTCTGCTTTAACCCTGCAGCATGTGTCGCATTTTGCCACGTGTTCTGCTACTGAGGTTTTCATGCCTTTCCACCAGAAGTGCTTTTTCAAGTCCTGGTACATTTTGGCACCTCCAGGGTGAATGCTATATTTTGAGTTATGTGCTTCGGTCAATATTTCGTTCCGAAGCTCCGGATTAGTGGGTACACATATTCGATCCCTATACCAGAGAGTTCCTTTCTCATCTTCCCGGTGGTCAGTGCGATACCCTAGCTTCATCAAGCCCCGGATATACTCTATTTCCTTACAATTTTCTTGAGCCTTGCAGATTCTATCTGTGAGGTTGTATTGGACCCGTAGCTTATTCAGCATTCCATGCGGTAGGATTTCTAACTGGAAGTGATCAATTTCCTCCTTCAGTTCAACTGGCACAGATTCCGCTATTAGAGTGTGACAATAATTCTTGCGACTGAGTGCATCTGCCACAACATTGGCCTTTCCCGGGTGATAGTGAATTTCTAGATCATAGTCTTTAATAAGTTCGAGCCATCGGCGCTGCCTCATATTTAGGTCTTCTTGAGTAAAGAAATATTTCAGGCTCTTGTGATCGGTATAAATATCGCACTTGTTACCTATCAAGTAGTGCCTCCAAATCTTTAGTGCATGTACCACAGCTGCAAGTTCGAGATCATGAGTGGGGTATCGCTGCTCGTGATCTTTCAGCTGTCGAGAGGCATATGCTATTGCTTTTCCATTCTGCATCAAAACACATCCAAGTCCTTGACGGGAGGCGTCACAATAGACTACGAAACTCTGATTGATGTCGGGCAAGGCCAACACAGGGGTGGTAGTGAGTCTTCTTTTTAGCTCCAGAAAGCTATTCTCACATTCATCTGACCACACAAAGTCCTGCGTCTTTTTCAATAGATTGGTCATTGGGCGAGCGATCTTTGAGAAATTCTCTATGAACCGGCGATAATATCCTACCAATCCTAGAAAACTTCTGATTTCACCCACATTACGGGGTGATTCCCAATCTCTGATAGCTTCTATTTTTGTGGGGTCAACAGCTACTCCTTCAGCTGATAGTACGTGTCCCAGAAATGACACTTCTTCAAGCCAGAACTCACATTTGCTGAACTTAGCGTAGAGCAGATTTTGTGCCAATCTTTCAAGTACGGTCCTCAAATGTAATTCATGCTCTTCAGCTGTGGCTGAGTATATAAGAATGTCGTCAATGAATACTACGACAAACTTATCTAACTCCTCCATAAACACCTTATTCATCATGTTCATGAAATAAGCCGGTGCATTCGTGAGTCCAAATGGTACCACTGTGAATTCATACTGTCCATACCTCGTGACAAAAGCTGTCTTGGAAATATCATCTTCTCTGATTCTCATCTGGTGATATCCTGATCGGAGATCAATCTTGGAAAAGTATTTAGCATTCCGCAACTGATCTAGCAGATCATCAATCCTCGGCAATGGGTATTTATTCTTGATAGTTACCGCATTCAAGCTCCTGTAATCAACACACATCCTCATGGTGCCATCCTTATTCCTTACAAACAGTACCGGTGAACCCCATGGTGATGCACTAGGCCTGATATATCCCTTATCAGCAAGTTCCTTCAATTGTTTCTTTAATTCTGCCAATTCATCAACAGACATGCGATATGGCCTTTTGGCTATAGGCCCTGTTCCCGGCAATAAATTAATCACAAACTCCACTTCCCGTTCTGGGGGCATCCCTGGTATTTCCTCCGGAAACACATCGGCATGGTCTCTGACTACGGGCACATCATCTAATGTCAAAGGTTTGTCCTGGGGTTTGACCTTGGTTTTAAGTGCACATAGAAGGGTAGCGGTTTTCTCGGCTTGGGGTGTGCATCGTACGGCTTGGCCTGTTGGATGGGTTATTTGGATGTATCTGGGTGAGCAGGATATAATACTTCAGTGCTTGGTTAACCAGTCCATTCCTAAAATAACCTCTAAGCTGGTAGAAGGTAGTAGGGTCAGGTCGGCTGTGAAAACTAATCCCTCGATAGTTAATTTCACTCCCTTACATATATGGGTACTTTTTAGGTCTCCTAAGGGTGAGCTAGTTATGATTGGAAGTTGACGTGGGCTGACCGGAATGCAATGCTCATGTGCAAACTTTGATGATATGTAAGAACATGTAGCTCCTGAATCGAAAAGAACTGATGCTCTAATGCCGTTAACTAGAAACATACCGTACACCACATCTGGAGCATCTTGGGCATCTTCAGCACTCAGGTGAGTGAGGCGACCACGGGAAGCAGATTCCCGGGGTTGAGGTTGAGCTCTTGGTGGTGCCTTTGGAGCTTTGGCATTCTCTAGGCAGTTGGCAATCTTGTGGCCAGGCTGTCCACACTTGAAGCACGTCCAGGGCATACCGCTGGTGGGAGTTGGTGCGGGTGCCTTCCAAGTAGAAGTGTTCTGTGTAGTGCGGTTCTGAGTAGCACGGTCTTGAGTTGCTTGGAAACTTCCTGAACGATCCTGGGTGCGAGCTGGAGTGCGGTCTTGGTATGAGCGAGAGTATTGAGCAGAATGTGAGCCTCCGCTCCTACTGGATCCAGGGCGAGAGTAACTGGTAACATGGGTCATTCGTGCCTTCTTGCGCTCAGGGTGACGAAAGGAACCATCTGCTTTGCGCTTCCTCTCTCTGAACTCTTCTCCAGCTTCATTCCGATCCTTTTCGATCTGGATACTGCGATCAATGAGGTCGTGCAGAGTGTGACTCTTAACTCCTCCCATATTCACCTTGATGCGAGAACTGAGACCCTTGCGGTAATAGTATAGCTTTTCTTCTTCGCTGGTCACTATAGAAAGTGGCGCAAAGCGAAGTAGGGTGGTGAAGCGAGTGGTATACTCGGTAACCTTCTCATTCCCCATCTTAATGTTACGAAACTCTTCTGCCTTAGCTTGCATCACGCCTTCAGGAATGTGATAGTCAGTGAAAGCTTCCATGAACTCATCCCAAGTAATTCCAGCTGGATTCTCATGAGAGTCACTGTAGCTATCCCACCAGGCGCGGGCTGCACCTGTGAGCTGATGAGTTGCGGCTCCAACACATTCTTCATCGGAGAGCATAGTAAGGTCGAGTTTCTTCTCCACCTCGCGTAGCCAGTCATTGGCAGCAAGTGGGTCAGGGTCGGTGCCATCATAGGTGGGTGGCCTGAGCTTGATGAATCCCTCAAGCATCCTTTGGAAGTCATTGTGTTGACCACCATTGCGACGATTTGCACCCTCAACGAGTGCAGCTAGTAGCTGAGTCTGATGAGCCATCACTTCAGCCAGACTTGGTGGTGCTGGCGGTGGTGGAGGCGGTGGTGCCGCGTCGATTGGCACGTGATCGTCAGTGGGAACATGGTCATCTCCTGCTGGTGGTGGGGTCTGCTCCATGTTGAATGGTACTCCACGTCTTCCTCCACGGCCACGACCGTTTCTAGCCCCGCGTCCTCGTCCACGGAATTGCCCAGCTCTTGCAGCGGGTTCAGGAATCAGATCACGCGGGTGGCTCAGACGTACTGAGCGACGTAGCGACATCTGTGTCATAGAATAGATAGAGTTTTAGTATATATTTATTGTTTAAATATTGATTTCAAGTTTTATTAGAGTCATTTCAACGATTCAAGGAAAACATTATTCTATCCTGCACTCAAGCAAAGAAGCAATAAAGATCCATAAGACGCAATAAAATCCGAACACTCATAACATGTTTGTCTTTTTTAATAAATAATTTATTCGTACTACGCATCATGGTACAACTCTGGGATACATCTTATGGGTGACACACACTGGAACTCAACACATGACCACGCAGGGTCATCACTCACACCTACTCCTGCCCGAACACTACTTCCGGGAAGCGACTGTCCTCAGCTTCGATGTCCTCGTTAGTCTTGTGGAGTCGGGCTACATACTTTAATGCCTCAGCGAGCTCTTCAGTGGGCTTGGCTCCAAGTAGAACAGGGCAAGCGTCGAGGTTGAGTCGTGTGGGTGCCAACTCAAAGTCCTCAGTCCGGGGTCGGATTTTGGCGCGTTCTTCTTTGGGTAGTTTCTCCCAGATGCCCTTCATTTCCCTGAGTCGCTTTTTGTCTGACTTCTTCCAAGCATCCCGAGTTCGCTCGCATTTCTCTTGTAAGTACTATGTGTTCTTGACATATTCTATCAGGTGGCCTTGGTTACGCAACGCTTTCACCTGCATCTCCTTGACTTCTTGTTCCAGGGCCTTCACCTTGTTTTGAAGTTTTAGAAATTCCATGCCTTGATTCCTTTTCCTGTTCCAACCCTGTTTCAAGGCTTCAGTCCTTTCTTCCAAGTTTCTTTGCAATTCTAGCACTCGACAGTCCAGAAACTAGTTGTCGTTTCCCAAATCTGCAGCTTTGTATCGCAGATCTGCCACTTCTGCCTTGTGCCGTTCCTCTTGTCGCTCCAGCTTGTCTTGTAGTTTTGCTATAGTAGCTCTTAGTTCCTCCTGAACGGATCTCTCAGCCTTGGCTGCTTCCTGGCACTCCATCAGGTGGTTGCGAGCCGTAGTCTGTTTGAGTTCAAGGTGGCTGGCATAGTTGTTCAGGTCATACAAGTGGTAGGCTGTGGTGCGCAAGCAAGGATCAGTTTCGGCGAGTACAGACTGGGTGTAGGCATGCTCTTGCTCAACCTGGGTTAGGTGGGGGTATAAGGCCTGAGGTAGCAATCGGAATTCTGTCTTCTTCAAATGCTCTCTGTTGTCCCGTGCTACAATCTTGAGTGCTTGGAAGGATACCGCCTGCACGCACTCATCAATGGTCTCTACAATCACCATCTCTGAGTAAGCTGGAACAGAGGGCAGAGTTTGGCTTGCAGGTATTTCTAGGCTGGCTACTACTGGTGCCTTAAGTCCTCCTTCAGGTGCTGGTTCTCCCGAACAGGTATACAGAATTTGATCAACTGGCACTCCTAGTGCAGCAAGAACTTCACGTAGGGTAAGTGGAATTCCTGCAATTCCTTCGTCGTTGGAGACACACTTATTGGTAAGGCTGAACAGAGGTCCTAGCGGTGGATACTCTGGGGTTGTCTCCATCTGTACGTAACAAAAGGCTAAGGTTAACACGTCCATAGTAAGATAAGCCTTGCATTGAAAGTAAATGCAGGGTCGGTATATAACCGAAAAGAGAGTGGCTTCCTGTTTTCTAACGTCCATATTCTAGGGGTTTCGTCCTAAGGTCAAGTATGGCTCCGATACCAACTGAAATGACCTGATTTTCCACGAAGGGAAAATCCACAGAGTCAAGTGTAATAAAACTCTTTCGAGTCAAATTACCCGATAATCCAGTCAAATATCATAATCCATACTTCGAATAATAAAAGTACTTAATACGATATTACATTTATTACACCGCCAACATGCGAGAATTTAGATAAACAGCATCCGGAATAGCTTGAAGTAGACGAAGATGCGCGATCGAACTCCACACTTGAGCGTAGAAGCGAAAATCCCCTATTCATCGAACTCCTCGGAGTGGTACTCCTCCTCGGAACTTGAAACCTCAATTTTCAGTACGATTTGTACTGGCCACACTTTCCCATCCTATATGATTTATATGTGGTAGTGGATGCAACAGGTAAATGAAATTCAGACCTAACAGGCTGGGTTTTCCTATGCATAACAGTATAATGAATATGTATGTTTATCATGTTTCACCAGTTTAACTTATCACCGTATCCATCACCAATACACCATTCCCACAAACACACATACTCTCGCTCAGTCGACAGAGGCCAGCTCCCTCCCAGCCTTTGTCTCAATGGCCCGCAGTCTCACCTGACTCACGGCCGGCACACTCTTACGAGAGGGAGAAAAGAGAAGCTCTCACTAGTCGGAAACATGTCAGGGAAAAAGTCCGCAGCCAACAAGTTAGCTAACGTATCGATCGATCAACCATACACTCTGCAGAGGTTCTACAATATCCACAAGATCGCCATCATCAGCACCCCGGATGTGCCTAGGCGGATACCGGTCGCTTGCCAGCCTAGAGTAATGCCACCCTACCACTCAGCCCTGGATTCACCCCAAGTATGTCTGGGATGGCTAAGTCTGTGAAGTCATGTCCCCTCTCCCGAAGTGGGGGCCTTGATCGTCTCAGAAGGGTGTGGGACTCAGATACCCGTACCTTCCTCGCACTCTCTCGCCTAGCAGTAGTGGCATTACCCTACCAGGTAGTCCGACCGTCCCCGTCCATAAGGAGCGAGTGGCATGTAAAGGTATTCCCCGTGGTCAGGTCTCCGTTCCACCTAGGTTGACTAAGCCGGAATGTCTTCTCAAAGGTTTTCATTATATGTGCCACCACAGCACGCTCCTGATCTGGGCTCCACCAACGGCTCACACCCAGATCCACCTCATGTCACCATTTAACCCGCCACAGGTTTCACACCACAGGGGCATCCGGATATGCCCCACGGCAAGACTTGCACCAGGCTCGTCGTATATTCCGGCTCGGTCGACACAACCCTCACCACCATACTGACCCAAAACACACGCAGCACACTCCCCGATATACACCGCATAACAATATGCACCGGTTTTCACCGTAGCATAAATATATAAATGATCAAGATAGTATTTACAGCGCGTGTGTCTATCCTATCAGCTGGGTAGCAGGGGATAGGTTGCGTCAAGGTATGGGCTTACAAGCAAATCTATCATGCAAGTCCTATACTGAGCATCATTAAATTAGAAAGGTAATTTAGCATGCGTAATGGGATCTACGAGTTTGGATGGGCTGTGGCACCTTGAGATTGATCGTTGCCTTGTTCCTCCTCGTAGTCGTGATCCTCGTTGTCAGGCGTCCCGTCCGGCTCTGAAAACGTACGGAAACGGTCGCATTAGCGACATCTATAGAATAACACAAAGAAAGAATGAAAATTCAAAAGATTCAAATGCACTCAAACATAGTACCATTAGGTAGATCTCGATTTTAGATGAATTTAGCAACTTGAACCACTATTTTTGGAGTCCGTATGAATTAGTTATGAATTTCTGAAGTTTATTCTATTTTCTGAAAATAACAAATGGCTAATTTAACCAGGTGATGACATGTGTCCAAATCTAATTGGCTGGTGCGTCTGTACAGTATGATAGGTGGGTCCGCGGTCAGCGTTGACTCGGTCAACGAGTGATGACGTCAGCATAATGTCATGATGACGTCATCGCAGGGTTCGGAGTGGGCCTGGCGGGCCGGGCTTGGGCCGGACCGGGCCGCCACGTGTCGAGTACACAAAGCGCCACGTGTTGGGCTTTGGGTCAGGCTGGGCCGAGCCTGCTCACGGACCGTAAGCCTCGAGGGCGTCGAGACCTACCCTCGAGCCTCGGACGAAACGTTTTGCTCCGAGGCCTCTCTCGCACCTCGAGCCTCGGACGAGACGGACTTTTGCACCGAGGCCTCCCTCAGCCTCGAGCCTCGGACGAGACGGACTTTTGCACCGAGGCCTCCCTCAGCCTCGAGCCTCGAACGAGACGTAATTTTGCTCCGAGGCCTCCCTCAGCCTCGAGCCTCGGGCGAATCGGAGTTCTCTCCCCCTTTCTCCTCTATTCTGTCACGGCGGTGCCCCGCCAACGGCGAGCTCGTGCCGGTGCTCGACCTCGCCTCTCCGGACTCGATTCTGAGCTCCAGCGTGATCGTGCTTCCACGGCGGATCGATCCACGCCGCCAATTTCGTGATCTGGTGATCCTAGCGGCCGGCGTAGGCGACTTGGCGGCGGTGCTTTGCCGTGGAACGGCTCTGCACACTTCCGACCAAATTCGTGCATACAAGCTCTTCCCTATCTCCTCTACTGCTCCCCAATTCATACGGCTGGCTAGCTTCATCTACCGTGGACCGTAGCAGTCGGAGCATCAGTTCGCCGCGGCGGGTCAGGCCGTGGCGTCGCGCGGGTACCGCGGTTCCGCGCGCACAAAGTCTCTGCGCCATGCTTCTGGGCTTACATCGAAGTGCCTGTGTGTGTTTGTGTGCTCGATACCGAGACCGGTAGTGACCTTGGCCTACACGCTCCGGTACGGAGCGCCATGGCCGCCATGAGTTCGGGGTTAGCAAAGGCGTGGTGGCTGCTCACCGTGGTGTCGACGAAGACAGGGTGGCGGTGCAGGACGATTCGAAGCAGTGACGCTCCGGTAGCAGTGCCGTGCAGTGCCTGGTTCGTCGGTGTTCGCTCGCGGTGCTTCCCTTCCAGCGCCGGCGATCCTTGCGGCGGCGCCCCGGTTCCACCCGCCTCCGCCTCCGGCTCTATTCCTTCTTCTGCCCTCAACTCTCTCTTTCGGCGGTGTGGTGAAGTAGTTGCGCCACAGCGTGGCGACGCTTGCTGCCAATCCAAGCTTTGGCGAGGCTCTGCTTTTATGGGCGCAGGGTGCCCGTCGCGGTGGATGGCGGATCGGCTACGCGGCTTGATCCGAGGGTCATGTGGTGCGCTGCATCCGCACGGAATTCAATTTGAACTTGGGGACAAGATTCCTAGTTGGTTGGGAGTTTGTTGGCCGCGGTCGGCCGAGGTGGCACGGTCGGGGCCGCCTCCGTCGCCGTGCTCTGCCTTCCGGCTTGCGCAAGAAGAAGAACAGAGCGAGCGCGTCTCTGTCGAGTGGGGTCTGAGTGGCAGCGGCTCGGTGTGGCGGGTGCGCGAGCGAGACAGCGCGGTAGGCTGGGCCGGTCGCGTGTGCATGGGCCGCGTGCGTGGGTCGCTTGTGTGCACGCGAGGCCGGTGCTGCGCGCGCTGTGCGGGTGGGTTGGACCGCGCGGTGCACGCGTGGTGACGCCGGGCCGCAAAGACCGTGCAGGTGGGTCTCTTGTGTGAACGATCAGCAGAAGCGCGGGGTTGGGCCGTGTGCGTAGTGTTCTGGCCCAACCGGCCTCCTCTCTATTTCTTCTCTCTTTTAATTTTCATTTGTTTGTTTTATTCTTGATTAGTTTAGTGTTTATACTAATTCTATTCAAATGTGTTGTCTTTAGGTTTGAGGATTATGGGATTTTCATGTAGCAGTTTATATAGATTATATTTATATATATTTTAATGCATTTCACACAAAAGTCCAAGAAGAGCCAAATCACATATGCTTTAGTTAGTTACTTACTATGCTACTAATCATAATGGTTAAATATAAACGTTAATGCATATGCTTAAGGATGATTACAAGTACGTTATCTCACTCATCATGCAAGGTAAAAAGAAAAGAAAAATTTTGTAGTTGTGAATTTTGGTGTAGGAAATTGGTGGGTTGTTATACTACCACTTCAACCGGCGTTATAGGAGGCATTTATGATGAGCTATCAAGTCTAAGCACCACGCTTACACTATCCAACTACTCTAACTCTAGCGCATCTAGAATTAAAGCACTCAAAAGAGTCACAAACCTTAAGAATAATAAGAACAATAGCTCAAGCTTAAATATAGATGTCGATTACCGAAACAATCGTTGAAGCAAGTTGATGATGAACTTGAATCCACAGGTACAAGATGAAGAAGTTGATCCGACAGGCCGGAGCTTCCTCTTGATCTCTTCCTCTCTCTCTCTATCTTCTAGTTCTTGAATAAGATTAGGTTCTAATCCTACTAGAGGGGTATCTAATCTTCTACTTGATAGCTGGCTCTTGATTACAACTAGATGAACTAGATCTAATTCTAGATGAACTAGAAGAGATTCATCTAGAGGGACCTCTACTTCTACATTGGAACCCTAGTTTCTGATGTGGAGATGAATAATGAAGAGGGAGATGCCTGGATAGGGGGGTCAGGGGCTGTATTTATAGCCCGGAGCGTGGATCGTGAGCCCTTGGATCAAACCGACTTCGGGGTATGGTCGAGATGCATCTAGGGAGTCGGTTGAGGTAGCTTGCAAAGGAAGGAACCAGGTGGGCCCAGGGGGTGACCGACCGGTCTACCTGTGGGACCGGTCGGTCCCACAGGTCAGCCTCCTGTGGTGTCCTTCGTCGTGGTGCTCTCTTGTGTCTCCTGGAGTCTTCTAGAAGTATCCCGACGTGGCGGTTGCGTTATCTCCCGTCGGTTTCCTTCTATGGGAAGCTATTGATGCTGATTTCCTGGTTTAGTCCCTGCAGAATCATAATTCACCAAAACTCATGTAATATTGTCAGTTGAAACCTTAAACCTTTGTTGGTGATTGAATTCATGCCCTTTTCATATTTATTTATCCCTTAATTTTGATGGTTAACCAGTGTCAACAATTCCCCCAAGCTTACCTTTTGCTAGTCCCTTAGCAAATATTTATTTGAAACTGTTACTATGCCTTCATAAATAAAAACAATCTTTCTTGATTTGGAGTTAATTATTCTGACTTTCTCATCTTACCTTTAACCATGGAGCTTTTGCCTTTACCTGGATCTTTAAACAATTGAAAGATAGAACAATTAAGTTAAGCATCTTATCTCTAATTCTTTGATCAACCTTCATTCTGGAGTTTTTGTATATATTTTCAAAATAAAGCTCAGAGATTCCTTTGTATGACACTCTCAAATCGCTCTTTTATATTTTATGATTCCTCACTGATGCAATTCTCCTTCTTCTATTGATATATATCTGGAGCTTTAAGAAGTGAAAAGCATATCTTACTAAGTCAAAGTTCAAAGCTTAGGAAGAAAGACGTCATACTCATAGATCAAGACTTTAGAACATTTGAAATTTGTCATCTCTTATTGGCACATTGCAATTAGAGGAATCATGGGCTATCATTCTTTTTCTCATACTTTTACTATATATATTTATTTATTTATTTTCTTTTGAGGTAGTCGGACACTTGTCCCTTTTTATTTCCTCCTTTTATACTTTTGCATAGCCCATGCCTCTAACACAATACTACTTCGGAAGAGTGAATCTTTTAATAAAACATTCTTGATCTCTAGAGCATGATAAATTTCTCAACCATAACTTAAAACTTAGAACAAAGCAAGTAGCCTTATCTTATAATCATATTAATGGCTCTAGGTAGGAATTCATGTTATGTCATACTGGATCTCATCATGAGTTTTTAATCTTTTCAAAAACTAAATCTCCAGAACTCTAGTATCTCTAGGAATTAGATAAACAGCAGCTCAAACCTTTTTATATCATATCTCACAATTATCTAGACTTTGGATCAAGCATTTGCCATCCACAGGTTTTAGGTTTAGAGTTCATTCAGAACAACTTTGTCTAAAACTCAAAAAAATTTAGGTTTAAATATTAAGTACTTAAAAAGGCAGAGCATAAATTTATTATTTAATATGGGCATAGGTTCTTATCCACCTATTATAAAATCTTTATTTAGTTTATAACAGTATTTTATCTTAACTTAATCTAACTAGATTGGACTAATATAAAAGATAGTGATACTTATCGTGATAACTGAGGGTGCTCTCCCCCAAGCTGGATCTTGACTTATACTTTTCCTCAGAAGTCGAGTAGACCGATAATGATTTTTTTTAGTCCTTCTCTTCTTCTCTTCCTGCTGAATTCAAAGATAGACAACACAACTAGTGGAACTTGATTAAGCGTTAGTGATAAATATTCCTCCATTTGTCTGATTGTCTTAAAACTCTTAAAATTATATATGTTCTTTCTTCTCCACTAAGCAGAGTTCAGCAGTGTTTCATAATATTTTTTTAGATTTAATGGTGAGCCTTCATGTGCCCACATATTTTTGTTTGTTTCTTTTTAGGGTGAGCCTTCATGTGCTCACATATTTTTTTGGTGTTTTGAATTTATTTATGAAAAAACTTAAAAGGGTAGAGATACTTATATGGATACATGGGGGTGCCTTCCCCCAAGCTGAATGTTGATGTAGTCGTTTTATAATGTAGCAGACTGGTAGTGGATATGTCCTTCCTCTATTAGAGCTTTGATTGATGTTGAAAGTTTGTTGAGCTAGTACTCCAACAGTGGATGGAACATTTACTTGTTCGTCAACTTTTCTTGGTCTTTCAAATCCTGTGAAACTCAAATTGTAACACCCTAAAATTTTCTCCAAAACAAAATAGGTGAAAATGAGTTAATTGTGTTTTTTTGTGAAGCATTTAACATAGGGGTTAAACAATTTTTGTTGAATTAAAATTATAGTGGCAACATGTTTATGCATTCATGCTGATGCACTATATTTAATTGGGTGTCTGGTTTTTGCCAAAATTTTATTTGAATTCAAACTCTTTTGAAAATGATTTGAAATGCCTTTAAATAAAATGAAAAAGCTTTTCTTTCTCCCTCCCCTCTCTCTCTCCCTTTTCGGCCCAAGCGGCCTGGCAGGCCCACCGGCGCGCCCTCCCCCCTTCCCTTCACTCCCGCGCGCTGGGCCTGCCTCCCTCCTTCTCTTCTCTCCTCCGCGCGGCCCAGCAGGCCGGCCCACCTGCGCCAGCGTGCAACTGCCGCGCCTCCTCCCTTTCTCTCGCTGGCTAGTTGGCCTCGCGCGTCAGCCCTCACCTTCCCCCTCCGCGCGACGTCGCCCGCGCGCAACCACACCGCCCGCGCGCAACCGCTCCGCCGCGCGCTCTCCCCACTCCCCCGCTCCCTCCCTCGTCCCTTAAGTGGACGTGGCCTCCTTCCCGCTCCCCCTTTCACTCTCTCGCACTCGCCGCTGAGCCCAGAGCAACCGCGCGAGCGCCACCGCGCCTTGCCGTCGCCCGCCGCCACTGATCCGCCACCTCGTCGCCGCTCCGGCCGCCGCAACCTTCCCCGAGCCTCGCCGCGCCTCGGTGGAGTTGCCGGACCCCTTCTCTCCCTCTCTACTTTGTTTGGCTCCGCCCTAACCACGTCTCCACTCTCGCAGTTCGCCGCCGTCGCCCGAGCACCCGCCGCCGTTCGCCGTGCGCCGCCTCCAGTGTCTCCCCGTCCTTCTTCCGGTGTGGTGAGGGTCCCCTGGTGCTCCGCCCTCTCTCCCTTCTCTTGGTTTGACTTGTGGCGCCCCCTTTGGCCGGGTCCGCGAGCATCCTTGCGCCATCCATGGCGGGAGCGCGCACGCCGTCGCGAGGCGCCGCGACGTCGCATCCTGGGCGCGCCGTTAGCTTGCCCCGCGCACGCACCCTCCCGCGTCTAATCCTAGCCATCCGCTGCAGATCCTAAGGCCCAGATCGGCCGGTACCGCTTCGCCGGCCGGTTTTGCTAAAGAACCCCTGGAGAAGTTTGGAATCAACCCGCGCTCCTTTTTCCACTATTCGCTGTGCCTTGTTAATCTTGAAGCCTGGCCCCTGCGTTTCTTCGGAATTGAGGCGCAGTCCAGCCGGCTGCGGGATTTAATTTAAAATTAAATTTAAATTCCGATTTAAATTCAAATGGATTTCAGTCTATTTACAGTTTTGCCACTACACTGTTTTGCTTATAAAATCCACGTTTTAGCTCCGATTTGATCCGTTCAAATTGCGTTAGCTTCGTAATTTAGTGCTCTATCCGTTTATACCCCTGTTAGTCTGTTTTGTACAGGTCAGATTTAGGGTCCAAGTTAATCTTGTTTAGGGCTTTATATATACCGTTTCGGTCGTAGCTTTCACGTCGTAACTCCGTTTTCGATGAACCAAAACTTGTTGTGATCATAGAAATGTGTACTTCAGTTTTACCAAAGTTTTATTTCAGTTTATTACTGTTTGGTGTATTGTTCTAATAATAGCCTTGTTTGCATCGTGTATGTTTGCACCTGGAATGCGTGGTGATGTTTTGTGATCGAGTAGACGGTGAGTCGGTGTGGTGCGATCAGGACCCCTCTTTCAGTGACCAACAGGAAGATCAGTTTTTCGACAACCAAGGCAAGTTAGCATGGGATCATCATTGTTACCTATTCACTTTATTAAGCACTTCATATTGCATGTGTCAATCTGAACAACCTTAGAGACCCACTTAGCTTTTGTTATCTGTGATATTCTTGACACCATGGGATATATGCATATGGGTAGAATGCTAGTGCTAATTGTTCTATATCTGATCCAGTCTAATGATGAATGTTCTCATGTGGTATATGTTGATAAATGGTTAATTAAACTTGCTGTTAGCAAAAGCTGGGACTGACAGTGCTACCATGAGTGCTATGTGGCTCTGGCTTTAGCTAAGTACCCTGGACCTTTTCTAGCTTGTTAGCGGTTACCCAAAAGGGAGCAAAAGGGGCTTGCCACTTTGGGTGTAGGGCTGCTCCTGTTCCTATGTGTATAGCTGCGATGGCCTTATGCCATAGGAAAGGGGGGTTGCTACATCTGCCTGCCAAGGAAACCTAGCGGCCCTAACTTGTTAGACGAACCAGTGAAAGGCTTCGTAGTGTACCCTGCCCACTCACCTTGGAAGTGTTATAGGGGTCGCACCCCTGGGCATATGGGCAACACGGCTTGTGGGTAAAGATGCACAACCTCTGCAGAGTGTAAAACTGTTATAACAGCCGTGCTCACGGTCACGAGCGGCCTGGAAAACTAGCAGAACTATGATACGTAATTAAATGTTACTTTATGTTGATGGTGATCTTATGTTGAATTTTTTTCTCTTTGAGGGACATATGGATCATGGGTTAAGGGTTAAGCACAATATTCGTTTACTCTAATGCTAAAACTTTGCCAACATAAAAGCTAACTGCAGTCAGACAGTGTCAGCCTCTTTGAGCCTCATGAACCCCATGTTAGCTTGCTAAGTACGAGGAGTACTTATGCTTGTTGTTTCTCTTCTTTTTGGATAAAAATCCTGGATGGGTAACAGATGAAGTTGGAGATGGAGTTTCCCCAGTCTCCATCAGAGTTGCGCAGCGAAAGCGTGGTGGTGACTCAGATGAGTTTCCTAAGCTTAGGCTTGTGGTCAACCAGTCAGTTGTTCCCTGTGAAGTTGGTGTCTCCATCTGAAGATCGGAGTGTCTTCCCGCTGTCTGCTCCTTAAGGTTATGCTCTTTGTGTTTATAAGTTATATATATGAGCATTGTCTTTCGAAATTACCCTTTATTTGTGGCTATATGTGAGATTTGACTTCCTGGGCTCACATATGGTGTATACCTGGTTTTGTTCTTAAAACTGGGTGTGACACAAATAGACAACAAAACTTGTGGAATAGATTAAACATTAGCGGTTGGCTACTCAAGCCTTAGTTGTCCAGAATTTCAGTAAGATCTCTTTCTTAATATTTTTGTATTTTTATGATGTAAGAGAAAAATGCAATAGGATGAATGCATGCATATTCATTTATTATTTTTATGCCACCACGGTGAATATTCCTGTGGGTTTTTACACACCAAAGATTTATTCACATGGGGCTTTATGATTTATGATATAGTATAATAAATGTAATATTTTTATTTTCTTTTCTAATGCAATGCAAAAATTTAAATGTTTGTGAATATGATGATGCAATGATTAAATATGATGATGCAATAAATAACTAAGAATTAAATATGAGAAATATGCAGAAAAATAAATATGAGGATAACTACCGATTTTACCTTTTGGCGAAGGTTCGGATATTTAGGTCCGACGAACCGGACCTTCCCTTGGTTCAGACCTCCAAGGTATATCAGACATTTAGAAAGTTGTTATTGATTGTACCTCTGAGGTGCAGATTTTTTCTTTCATACTTTCTTGGTCTGAGTCTTCACTTCCTATGGCTTACTGTCTTGAGGTTCCTCTCCTTTCTTTTCTGGGACAGTGTTGATAACTTCTTCTTCATGATTGGCCTCTCTATTCTTGATAGTTTGTCTTCTTTGGCTTGAGAGCGGCGTCTTTCACTTCTATTCTTCTTGGGTGCTTTGTTGGGCATGTAGTTGATGAAGTTGCATCGTGCTTTTTCTCTAGGAAAGTGAAAATGAATTTCCTCTTGTAGATGATTGTACTTGTAGCGTAGAGGAATGGTCTTCCTAGGATGAGGTGGACATTATCGTCTTCTCCCATGTCAAGGATCAAGAAGTCTGTGGGGATATCATGACCTCTAATTCTGACTACGATGTCTTCCATCATTCCTTCTTGTTTATGCCTCTTGATATGGTGTCACTCATGTTCTTCGTTTGTCCAGCAATTTGAAATGAAGCATTAATTGTAGACGCTGGCAGTATCTTGCTCAGTGTGCATGTTCTTGTAGATCTAGGACCTTCACTTTGTAGAATTTGGGAGTGACTTCTCCATGTTTTGCTCAAGAGTGTGTCTTGCTCATAAAGACAAGGTAGAGATCAAGTGCATGGGCTCTGTTGGTGGAAAAACACCAACAGAACCAAAAGTTTTGTTTATTCTCCTTAGGCACATTGCACAAGACAACTTTTTGTTTATATGTTCTATTTAATCTTAATATGAGTGATAGGATCAAAGAATGAGCATAAAAGTAGCATCTTAAAATATTTAACAGATCAAATTACTTAACCCAAGGAAGGATAATCTATGCATAAGGTGTTGATCTTTTTATAATTGAGAAATATCATCTTCCAAAGGTTAGATGCACAACATTTAAGCTCATTTAGTTAAGGCAGTGAGATTCAAGAGAGTAGAGCTAGGAACAAAGATTAAAGGACTAAACATGTTGAGTTGATTAGGCTGGGTCAATTGAGGTTCAACTTAAACATGTTTAGTTCTTTGTTTATGTTCATACTAGAATCAAGATGAAGCTTTTAAAGAGATGGTTACTTACCTTGAAATATTACTTTGTCATTGGAAAGTGATTGTCCTGAACCACCTTGTGGAAGCTTCTCTTGTCTAGCTGGCTTGTCTTTTCTTGCTCGTCTCATAGTGTGATTGAGAGGAGGAAGATCATAGTGGAATCATCTTTATAGGTATTGACCTTCCTTCTCTTGTGTCGACTTATCAGTGAAGGTGCATTGTTCTTCGAGTATGCTGACTAGAATCCTCTCTCTTTCTTGTCTTAATTCTGTACTTTGAGGATGTAGGGACAGTTCCGTATTCTTCTCTTGTCAACCTTTCTTGTTTTCCTTTAATCATTGGGTTGGCAAGAGACTTGAATTTAGAGCTGCTACTCGAGTGCCTCCATGAGAGTCTTTTGTCTTGTAATGTCTCAACTGAGAATTGTCCTCTCAACAGTGTCTAGATGATGGAGATCTTATCGATTGTTCTTCTTGATTTTTCTAGCTCAGGTACTATCTCTCCATCTTCTAACTCTTGTGGTGCAGTGGCTTCATCCTTCATGATGCCCTCCTCAATTCTTGGCAGTTGGTTCTCCCTTTGAGGTCTTCTCTTGGTTCTCTTTGGGTGCTCATAATTGATGTAGTTGTTGAAGAATCAACAAAAAGATCCAAAAGTTGACTTCTCTAGGTCCGGCAAAGATGATAACATTGATGGTGTTCAAGAACGATCTTCCAAGAATGAGAGGTGGATCTTATTCTTCTTTTCGACTGGGATAGCATCTAGTGGTTTGTATTGATCAAAGCGGTGGGTAGAAGATCAATATGTTTGAAGTTGGTTTTCTCCTTCCTCCCTTTGATTGTGAAACACATCTAGACGACAGAATTGTCTCTCCCAGTCTGGCTTGTGATGTAGATGGTCTCCCAAACAACATGTTCATGTGTTTGACTTGTAGATCTTGCTATTGTTGTAGTGGTACTATCTTGTCTCCCAAGCTAGCTCTTGATTAGAATAGAGGATAACTTCCCACTTCTTGTCTTGGTGTCTTGGATAATGATGATTGCAGGCATAGGTTGTCTCATATGAGGTAAGTTGCATCCTGTTTGTCATCAGTGCCCAAGCAAGACTCAAAGATAGGCTAGCACCATTTGTGATCTGAGAGTAGGTTTGTGTGTCTATGGTTTGGGTTTTAGATCTTCAGTGTTCAGACCAAACCATGGATGAACAATATCTCTCTCCTGCGTAATGTTAGTGGATATATACCCGAAGGATTGCAAGAATTTAAAGCATGGGTTGTTATCCATAACTTATGTATTTTGCATCTATGCTAATAAAAAGATATTTTTAGGATTTTAGCATAGACTAGTATTTTATGTGTTGGCTGCACTTTAACATGATTCAAGGCAAAAGATAACTTGCAGTAGAAGACAAAATAATAAACTTTGATACTCACAGTTCTTTCATCCATGATGAATGAGCTGAGTCTTCATTGTGCAAAGTTGTTGAAGTTCATGTGTCTCTTCATCTCCAGTGTGAGTTCATCTTAGGACTTTCCCAAATTGATATTGAAAGTTTTCCTGCAGGGGTTAGTCCGACAAAATATCCAACATCCACTATAGCATACTGTCGGCTCAAAAACCAACCTAGACACCACGTCTAATTTGATTTAAGAGGGCATTCTAACCTAAGCATGCTTAAATTAAAAGGCCTTTGAAAGCAAGATCACCCACTCCTAAACTAGGCACCATGCTTCATTTAAGAGATGTATGAAAGTACTTCAAACCTAAACATATACTATAGCAAATAAAGGTAACATGAAAGCGTTATAGAGATTTACTCAGATAATGAAAGAGTATGATTAGTATATGAGCATATCCTAAAGGTAGGGATAACATAGCAACATGGCAAGAAATATTCTTAGAAAGCCTATTCCCCAAGCTTGGATTTTGCACAAGTCAAGATTGGATGAGTGTAATTCAATGTTGCATGATGATTGGTGGGACATACCTTGTGTTTGTTTGTTCCTTCGTTCTTTTCTGCTCCAGACCTGGGAAGGTTAGTGACAAGAATACCCGAAGGAATATTTTCATAATTATATTTCTATGCTCATTACAAGGACAGTGCAGCAAAAAGGTAGAGATAGCTCATAACCAGGTATTATGATGGGGTATAAGGATTCTACTTGGTTATAGCTTGCTCATGGGGTAGTGATAGATAAGAGTGGAATTCAAAAACAACATTCATAAGAATGAAAACAAAAAATAACGAAAAGACTGGGACAAAAAGGAAAAGATAAAAGTATGATTACAAGGTTATACTTAAGACGTGAAATGATCTACCGTTCCCCGGCAACGGCGCCAAAAATGCTTGTTGGTATAAATTAACGCACACTCTACTTTATCCGCAAGCGCACAGATAACGTCTACCGATGTAGCACTTCACCGGATGTAACCCAGTTTTAATATCGAACCCAAAGGAACGGATAGCAGTAAGTCTTAAGTGTTTAACCCCTGAGTGGCTAACAAGGACGGAGAATCTAGAAGTGTAGAGGGGATCACTAAGGTTATCTAAATCCAACTTAAGATATGTTTATTATTCTTAATGGGGAATTGCCATAAAAGGTCACAAACAGAGTATGATTCTTTTATGCAAATGTATAATCCTACCGAGCCTACACACGGGTAGTGGACTATAGAAGAATCAACAAGGCTATAAGAGTCACCCTTGCGAACTACCACTTCAACCGGCGTTATAGGAGGCATTTATGATGAGCTATCAAGTCTAAGCACCACGCTTACACTATCCAACTACTCTAACTCTAGCGCATCTAGAATTAAAGCACTCAAAAGAGTCACAAACCTTAAGAATAATAAGAACAATAGCTCAAGCTTAAATATAGATGTCGATTACCGAAACAATCGTTGAAGCAAGTTGATGATGAACTTGAATCCACAGGTACAAGATGAAGAAGTTGATCCGACAGGCCGGAGCTTCCTCTTGATCTCTTCCTCTCTCTCTATCTTCTAGTTCTTGAATAAGATTAGGTTCTAATCCTACTAGAGGGGTATCTAATCTTCTACTTGATAGCTGGCTCTTGATTACAACTAGATGAACTAGATCTAATTCTAGATGAACTAGAAGAGATTCATCTAGAGGGACCTCTACTTCTACATTGGAACCCTAGTTTCTGATGTGGAGATGAATAATGAAGAGGGAGATGCCTGGAGAGGGGGGTCAGGGGCTGTATTTATAGCCCGGAGCGTGGATCGTGAGCCCTTAGATCAAACCGACTTCAGGGTATGGTCGAGATGCATCTAGGGAGTCAGTTGAGGTAGCTTGCAAAGGAAGGAACCAGGTGGGCCCAGGGGGTGACCGACCGGTCTCCCTGTGGGACCGGTCGGTCCCACAGGTCAGCCTCCTGTGGTGTCCTTCGTCGTGGTGCTCTCTTGTGTCTCCTGGAGTCTTCTAGAAGTATCCCGACGTGGCGGTTGCGTTATCTCCCGTCGGTTTCCTTCGATGGGAAGCTATTGATGCTGATTTCCTGGTTTAGTCCCTGCAGAATCATAATTCACCAAAACTCATGGAATATTATCAGTTGAAACCCTAAACCTTTGTTGGTGATTGAATTCATGCCCTTTTTATATTTATTTATCCCTTAATTTTGATGGTTAACCAGTGTCAACAACGACTCACACTCAGCCTCCTCAGACACGACCACGGTGGACTTGGCAAACTCAAGCTCCCTCACCGTGTCCTCCCACTTCTGCCTAAACTCCTTGCGCTCTCTAGCGGCACGCCTAAGAAGCTTATCTTGACTAAGAAGCATGGCAGTAAGCTTCTCAACTTCGGAAGAAAGCTCGTCATAGGTGAGAGATACCTGGGAGGTGTCGTCGTCGTCGTCGTTGTTCCGAGGGGTGTGCTCCAGCTCGCCTCCGACCTCATCACCAAGCGCCATGGTGCAGAGGCCCCCGTCGTCGGCGAAGAAGCAGAGTCCGTTCACCTTGTCCTCGATCATCTTCTTCTCGGACTCGTCATCGCTTGAACAAGCGGAGTCGTCATCCGAGCCGTCGACGTTGCTGAGCGTGGCGAAGAACGCACGCTGCTCAGCCTAGGCCTTCTCCAAGTACTTCTTCTTGATGTACTCCTTGTCGAAGCCGCCCCTCCGCTTGTGCCTCGTGGGGACGTACTTCTCCTTGCGCTTGCTGGAGTCGTACTTGTGCCCAAGATCGCCCTTCCCCGAATGCTTGTTCTTCTTGGGGCAGTTGGCGATGAAGTGGTCGGGGTCGCCGCACTCATAGCATCCTGAGCGTCCTCCTCCGCAGCGACGGTTCATGCGGTTGTTGTGGAACCGCGTGAACCGGTTGGCAAGCATTGCCAACTCGTCATCCCCCAATGACTCAAGCTGGTCCTCTATGATAGAAAAGAGAGATGAAAGAGCAAAGCCACTAGAGGGGTTAGCAGAAGAGCCAGAAACCAATGCCATGGTCGGGCCAGAAGGATTCGCATAAGAAGCCCTTGACATGGCGTCAATCTCACTGGACTTGAGCTTACTGAAGACCTCGTCGCAAGTGAGGGTCTCATAGTTAGGCGATTCGATGATCGCCTGGACCTTTGAGTCCCACACCGACCGATCGAGAGTGTGCAAAAGCTTCAAAGCTCTCTCATGATCGTCGAAAGGCAACTGCTCCTTGTTAGCTCTCATCCTGTTGACAATCACTTGAAAGCGAGCGAATAAACTTTCTATGCTCTCGCCAGGCTGATGTCGAAAGTTCTCATACTCTCTCTTGAACGACTCGTAGAGTCGAGTTTTGACTTGAGAGGTGCCCTCATGAAAACGCATGAGGGTGGCCCAAATCTCCCGAGCCGTAGAGAGGTGAGAAACGCGATCAAACTCTCCCATGCTCAAACACGAAAAGAGAGCATTACAGGCTCGGCTATTGGCTTCGTGCTCATCGATCTAAAGCTGAGTGACACGAGCAGCCAAAACCACGTAATTGGCAGAGTTGCAAATATCCCAAATGGAAGCACCCAAACTCTGCAGATAGGCCGACATACGTATCTTCCAATACGCATAGTTCGTCCCATCAAAAAATGGCGGTTTGCCCATGCCACGATCCATGTCGCCTTCCGTGGATCTGGAACCGGCTAAGGTGAAAGATCCTTAACCTGCTCCGATACCAATTGAAGGACTGAGAAGCACTCAGAAAGCGACCAGAGGGGGGGGGGGTGAATGGGAGCTTCAAATTTTCCTTTCGGAAACTAGTAGCCACTGTCCCGAGAATCACCCCAAACGACAAACGTTAGAGCTTGCTAGAGTCCACCACCCTAGATGTAGGGTGGATGCTTCCAAGAAGCACAGCGGGACACTACACAACTCTAGAAAGACAACGCAAAAGACGGAAATCGAATCCGACCAAGAACGAGCCAACCGCGAACGAAAACGTGCTAAGACAGCACTGACCGGACTCACCCTGCGTCTGGTCAACAGGCACCGGACGTGTCCGGTCAGCGGAGTCACCGGAGTCGAGCGTCCGGTCAGATCACAGTGCGTCCGGTCACACAAGCCAAAACACGTGAACAGTAACACCGAAGCGTCCGGTCAGGTGCAAACACCAGCGTCCGGTCAAGTTAGAAAAGCGTTGCACGATATTCCACCACCAGACGCGTCGGGTCAATGCGAGGACAGCGTCCGGTCACCCCGACAGCAGCCTGTTCGTCCACCGATTCGACTCGATCTCACCTAAAACGAATCCTCTAGGGATCAAACTTGGTGAGACGAGTCAAAAGGAGTATAGTGAGCTATCCCTAAGAGATCATGGCTCAAACCTATCTCCAAATCGATGAATCGAAGAATTTCGGGGAAGGGAGAAAACTTGACCCGAAACGAAAATCGATCGATCTCCTAGACCGTGAGGTTAGAGGAGAATTCCTTCAGTCGAAAGAAGTGCCTCACGATCTAGAACAACTTGGTTCAAACCATTTTGCAAAAGATGAACCGAGCAAAGAGATCAAGCAACGGGAAAATCATGGAGAAAAAGGATTCCGCGAAGAACACGAACGAAACGCGAATCACAACCACAAATTGCAACCGTGAGGCTACCACACGCTACAACAGTGAGGATACGGCCTCACTTCCTCAAAATCAACAGTACATAGAGGCAAGTCTCTCTACGGATCTCAGCTAGCTACAGCAGGGGATGGGAGAGCAGGAAAACCTAAGTGCGAAAGAGCAAATGACTGAGATGGGGGAGGAGGGTGTCTCCCCTGACTACTTATCCTATTCTAGACTAAGTCTATTTCCTACTCTACCCCTCTCTATTCTAATTACAGAGCGAACTAGCTAAACCCTAGGGTCATTCTGGACCAACTCAAGTGGTAGGTAGATCCGACGGCCACGCCCGCACAAGTCGTCCGCGTTGCCTCCACGCAACCCTTCGATTGCCGCCACGTGCCACCCTCACTCTGCACCCCAGTTTTGCGGCCCAAACCGGGAAACCAGCCTTTTCCAGCAACCCCCGGTTTTGAGGCCCAAACCGGGAAACCAGCCCACCAGCGTCTGAGTTTTGAGGCCAAACTCAGCAAACCATCCGCGCCCAGGTTTTGAGGCCCAAACCTGGAAACCGTCCTCAGCCCGAGTTTTGTGGCCAAACTCGGAAACCCTCAGCACCCAGGTTTTGAGGCCCAAACCTAGAAAACGTCCACCGGTGGTTTTTTGCTGGCTCAGCCACCAAACCGAAGCTATAGAGGGGATGCACCGCCCGTGCACCCCGTCCACTGACACGTGTCCCCAGGTCCTCGACCCGAGCAACACTGTGCCCCGCAAGTCTCTGCTCGTCGCTGTCCCAGGCTACCAGCCACCACAGCTGATCCTCAGGCACTCCGGTCCGTCAGTCCAAGCCTCACGTCTGCCCTTCACTGCTCGATCCATCGTCATGGCACGTCCGCCGCACGGCACGCCCATCCTTCATCGCACCCAGTCCATCAGCACGGCACGTCTCAACTTGACCTTCACCTTGCCCTCGATCACTGTCTCCATGCTCGACACCTGCACAACACAAGCCAAAGAACATGCGATCAAACCCGTTGACAATCACTCATCACTCAGAGACTCAGCATACACCCATGTATCCGCAGAAATCTCGCACTTTGCTCATTCTGCATTTGTTGCTTCTTTTGAGCCCAAAGATGTTGGACACGCACTTTCTGATGCTAATTGGGTCAATGCCATGCATGAGGAGCTAGAAAACTTCGAGCAAAACCAAGTTTGGACCCTAGTTCCACCTCCACCAGAGTGCCACCCTATAGGTACCAAATTGGTTTTCAAGAACAAAGAGGGTGAGGATGGGATGGTATTGAGGAACAAGGCTTGGCTAGTAGCCCAGGGTTTTTGCCAAAAAGAGGGGATAGATTATGAGGAAACCTTTGCCCCTGTAGCCCGTTTAGAAGCCATTAGGATCCTTCTAGCCTTTGCTGCTTCGAAGGGTTTTAAGCTTTATCAGATGGATGTTAAGAGTGCCTTTCTGAATGGGTATATAGAGGAAGAGGTTTATGTTAGGCAACCCCCAGGTTTCGAGGATCCCAAGTTTCCAAACCATGTTTATAAACTTTCAAAAGCTTTGTATGGTTTGAAACAAGCCCCGAGAGCGTGGTATGATCATTGAAAACTTTTTTACTCTCTAAGGGTTTTAAAATGGGACGGGTTGATAGGACTTTGTTTCTCCTCAAGCAAGGCGATGATACCCTGATAGTCCAGATTTACGTGGATGATATCATCTTTGGTGGCTCTTCTCATGCGCTTGTTGCCAGGTTTGCAGATACAATGAGCAAGGAGTTTGAGATGAGTATGATGGATGAGTTGACCTTCTTCCTTGGGTTGCAAATCAAGCAAACCCGAGATGGGACGTTCGTGCATCAAGGTAAGTACACGAAGGACATCCTGAAGAAGTTCGACATGGGTGAGGCCAAGCCTCTTACGACGCCCATGCCGACGACTGCGGCGATGGACGCAGACCAAGACGGAGAGCCGGTTGACCAAAAGGAGTACAGGAGCATGATTGGCTCGCTCCTGTACCTGACGGCGACGAGGCCGGATATACAGTTCACTGTGTGTCTGTGCGCTCGTTTTCAGGTGTCCCCTCAGACTTCCCACAAGCAAGCGGTCAAGCGCATCATGAGGTACCTCCGATACACTCCTGAGTTCGGACTTTGATATTCCTCTTCTTCAAATCTCTCGCTTTGTGGTTATTTTGATGCGGATTTTGCCGGCTGTCGGCTTGAGCGCAAGTCTACTTCTGAGACTTGTTAGTTTCTTGGTTCTTCCTTGGTTTCGTGGTCTTCTCGTAAGCAGTCAAACGTATCCCAGTCTACTACAGAGGCCGAGTATGTTGCCGCTGCTTCTTGTGCTTCGCAGCTTTTATGGATGGTTGCTACATTGCGTGATTTTGGTCTAGATTTCAGTCGGGTCCCTTTGCTTTGCGATAGCACCTCTGCCATTAGTGTAGCAAAGAACCCAGTGCTTCACTCCAAGACCAAACACATCGATGTTCGCTTTCACTTTCTTCGTGATCACTACGAGAAAGGCGACATTGATCTTAGGCATGTAGACACCCATAACCAAGTTGCGGATATTTTCACCAAGCCTTTGGATCTTTCAACGTTTGCTAGGTTGAGAGGTGAGCTTGGGGTGTGTTTCCTCTTTTAGATGGGGGAAGCATTTTGTTTATGTACCATAGACTAACTTTCTGATTCTTTTATTTTGGGTCTTGAGTCTTTTGAGTTTTGTTTTGGCTCTAATTCTGACTTCATCATATATGCATCTTTCATTTTCAAGCTTCATGTCTATATTCTTGAGAATGAATCTATGCTCTGATTAGTGTATGCTTCGATGATATATGATGATGCTTGTAGCTTAGGCTCTTTTTGATCACTGATACAGGTTGTGAGCTAAGCTATTTTTTTAGAATGATGAACATGATTAATGAACTTAAAATTTGATACATGTTCACCATTGAGACTGGCAACTAGCATGTGTAGGATGTGTTGAGGTCACTTGAGCTATTACATATATGCTAGGTTGCTATGTCTCTAGTTCTGAGTCATTCACTTGCTTGGATTGTTCATACTCTGCTTAAAATGAACTAAGTTTTAGTGAAATGGAAAGATCAAGATGGGATTGCTTTGTCAGCACATCACGGTATCGAGACTGTTTCTCATTGCACTTTGAGTTAAACTTGAGCCGTGTAGTGTAAGACCGAAACCGATGCTTTAAGCTTCTGATTGCATATGCATAGGCTTAGCACGGTTGAAAAGTTAGGCAATGACAAGCTTTCAACCTCTCGCAATCACATGCTAATTTTAAACTTGTGTTAATAACCGCTGCAAGTTCTTTGATAAAGTTTTGAAAACACAAGTGTATGTTTCATTCTATAGCATGATGATTGAACTTTGCTAGGGGTAGTTCACCTTGTATACATGTTTTAGCACTTGTTGACTTCCTGTCTATACATGTCTAGTGCTATTTTAATGGTGAAACTCCTTTCAGAATGGCTTAAAACTGCTCACTTGGCTTATGCACTCATACTTTGTATTTGGTGATCAGTTTGAGCCTTTGCTAGCACGTGTGAAGGTTGCTATGTAGTCGGATCAGCACTCATTAGAGAATTTATTCACTCTTTCAAGTATATAATTGAAGCTGCTAACATGCATTTTTAACTCATATGCATGTGTCTGACTTTGATAGGCATGACCTAGCTCCGTTTGACTTACTTGAGCTCTTTTCCTTTTTCTTTTGATTGCAAATTGCCCCCAAGGGGGAGAAATCTATAAAAGGGGGAGAAATGGTCTTTTATGGTCTTTTATGGTGACAATTTGCAATTTGCCAATTTATGCTTCGCTTGTTGAGGGGGAGTCTTTGAGTAAGGGGGAGTTATGCTTTCTTCGGTGGTCTTGTTGTTCAATTGGTATCAATCTATTTGGCTAGTTGCGTCGAGCCTCTGTGCCTCTGTCTTGAGGGACTAGCTATTTTCATCTTGTTTCGATGATTCTCGATTGGTATCATGCCTACTGCTGGTTGTGTTGAGCCTCTGTGCCTCTATCTTGAGGGACTAGAAGTAGCTGCTTCTCGTGTAGTCTTCAGTTGGTTTTTGAGCTTTCAGCTAGTGGTGTTGAGCCCATTCTGCCTCTTCCTAAGGACTAGCTTGTTTTGACTTGGTTGCGTCGAGCTGTTGCCCATGTCTTTGGGAACCAAGTCTTGTGCTCTGATTTTGATCGAGTTTTGCTCCTTGATGAGTTGTTGCTCCAATTTCTTGCTTGGTTGTGTCGAACCGATGCCCATGCCTTTGGGGACCAAGCTTTGCTTATCTTGAGCTGTTCTTCTTTGGCCTTTTCTTTGGCTTTTGGACATCTCGGGTGAGTTTTTCTCCTTCTACATAATTCTGCTTTCTTTTATTTTGGTTACGGTTACTATGAGTTGACAATGCACTCATCAAGGGGGAGATTGAGAACACAAGGATGATATGTGCCCTTGTGGTTCCCTTCCTGAGTGATGAGTGATCGATCAACGGGCAACATATCTCTTGGCTGTGTTGATGTGCAGGTGCGGAGCTCGGAGACAGTGGTCGAAGGTGAGGTGAAGGTCAAGCGGGGACGTGTCGTGCCGACGGATCGGGAGCGGTGAAGGGCGAACGTGGAGCTTGGACTGACAGACCGGGAGACCTGAGGACCAGCTGTGGTAGCTGGCACATGGCGTCAACAAGCAAGAGTACATGGGGATGTGCGGTGCATTGGCCGAGTCGGGAGGAAGGTGATGGCGTCGTGACACTTGGCGGGAGGCCGAGAAGGATGGCGAATGCACTGTGCCCGGCGTGGAGGCTGGACATGCTCCGGCATCGGTGCTGGAACTCGGGGTGTGTGAACCACATCCCGTCTACGGCGCGGGTTCGGTAGCTGAGCCTCAAAAAGCTACCATCGATGGTTTCCGAGTTTGGGCCTCAAAACTCAGGGTGGCCGGTTTCTGAGTTTGGGCCTCAAAACTCGGCGTGGACGGTTTCCAGGTTTGGGCCTCAAAACCTCGGCGCACGGGTTTCTGAGTTTGGGCCACAAAACTCAGCAGGAGGACAGGTTTCCCGGTTTTAGCCTCAAAACCGGGGGAAGGCCCAGGTTTCCCGGTTTCGGCCTCAAAACCGGGGGGAGGTCCGCAAAAAGGACGGTCGACACATGGCGGCGTGGAGAGGCTGGCGCGGCGGCGTAGCTATCTGCGAGGAAGGCGCGGTGGTCGACAGGGCTGCACGTGGCGGCATCCTGAGGCTTGCGTCGAGGCGAAGCTAAGGATGAGGAAGGCGCGTGACCGTCGGATCGTCGTCAAGCAGAGTTGGACCGGGATACCCCTAGGGTTGGCCATTTCACTCAGTTATCCTAGGTTTAGAAGGGGATTATTGTTTAGGCTATAAATAAGAGAGACACCCCTCCTCTCCCACTATCCTTACAGTCATTTGCCCTAAGCACTTTCTCTCTTCTCTTAGCCCTCGCTTAGGTTCTAATCATGCCTGGCTGTAAGTGATCCACAGAGCGAACTCAATCTTGTCTCTGTGTTTTGGGAATTTCAGGAAGTGAGGCCATAACCTCAAGATTGTAGCGTGTGTTCGCCACACGGTTGCAATTTCGTGCTTGTGATTCGCGTTTTGGTTGTGTTCTTCGTGGATTACTTTTTGGTTACGTTTTCCCATCGATTGATCTCTTTGCTTGGTACGTCTTTTGCAAATCCACTTGAACCAAGTTGTTCTAGATCATGAGGCAATTCTTTTCACTGAAGGAATCCATCTCAAACCTCACGGTCTAGGAGATCGAGTGATTTTTGTTTCGGATCACGTTTTTACTCCTTTACCTCAAAATCTTGTGATTCACCGACTTGGAGTTAGGTTTGAGCCATGATCTCTTAGGAGTAGCTCACTAACTTCCTTGTGACTCCTCAGATCGAATCCTAGACCTAGTGCTTTTGATTTGGAGGAGATCAGATTGAATCAGTGGACGAACCGTGGTTTTTCGGGGTGACCGGACTCCAGATCATGATGACTGGACGCTCAGACCTAGAGTCCGGTCGTTGATCTCGTAGCGTGTTGCTACTGTTGCACGATCGGACGCTGGACTGAGGTTGTGACCGGACGCACTATTAGTACTGTTCACCGTGGGTGTTTTTCTGTGACCGGACGCACAGTTCCGACCGGACGCTTCACCTCCGTGCATCCTATCAAGAACAGTAAGGTCCAAAACCTGATATCACTCGACCGGACGCGTCCGGTGTGTGGTGACCGGACGCTGGGTGAGTCCGGTCAGTGTAAGTTTGCACTGTTTTCGCTTGTTGTTCGCTCGTTCGTTGTCAGTTTTGGTTTTCGACTTTTGCGTTGGTATTCTAGAGTCGTATAGTGTCTCGATGTGCTTCTTGGAAGCATCCACCCTACATCTAGGTTCGTGGACATTCTTCGAATTCTAGACTTGCCTTCAAGGTGACTTCTGGGACAGTGGCTAAAAGTTTCTGAGTAGAAATTTTAAGCTCCCATTCACCCCCCTCTGGTCGCTTATCCGGTCCTTCAATCGTAAAGTCAAACCCCGGATCCACGAAGAGAAATGTCATACTCTTAGATCAAGATGTGCATGTGTATGGAATATTTTTTTACTCCTTTTATCGTGACCCTCACTTTCTCTTAAAATGCTTTTGAGAGTATAGGCTATTTTATTCTCACTCACGCGTATCTAAGTACCCATTGTTTTCTCTCTTTTTGGCGGGTATCGAAGTACCCATTGTTTTCTCTCTCTCTTTATCATGCTCTTTGGCATGCCCTTTTTTTCTTTTTTTAAGCACTTTGGCATTTTAATATAGCCCACACTCTCTTTGGCACATGAATATTTCTAGAGAGAGTCAAGATATAAACTAGAGCATTTTTAGTGGATGGGAAAAAAAAATGCCCTGTGTAACCCTTAATGCAAGAGTTAGCGTTTAACAGGCGAGTGTACGTGATTTTGATCTTGGAAGTATGACAAATCTCTCAACATGGGTCACAACAGTTTGACAAAACTCAATGCAAAAGTAAGTACGTAGCATTTATGTGAGGTTTCTAATATGGCCTTGGTAGGAAAATCAACATCATTGAGGAGACAAGCTATTGATTTTAAGTTTTTGTAAGAAAAAATCCCAAGCACTTTGTAGAAAGAAGCAAGGTTCCTTTCATCATACCATATCTCATTCTTCAACCACTTAGATGACATGATTTTTCATTGTTCACAAGTGATAGGAAAAGCAAGGAATAAATAATATGCGAGCCAAGCATTACCTCATATCTGCATGTACATTGATCCATTGTGAACTTAGTCATTCCAGTATGCTCTGCGACCTTCTTGGTGAGTTTTGACAGCTGGTGACACCCCTGTCGCGAAGAAGTCAGGAGTGATGGCGGCCTTTTAATACTCAAAGTCGATTACTTGTGTGCTGATAATATTTCCTTGGTCAGTATCCGCTTTTCACCATTTGTACACAAATATTGACCATTAGCCGATTCATCTGTTGTGCATTTTTAAGAGCCGGCCCCCCAAGGCTTTTCGGCTATCTAGAAGCAACATTCCTGAACACTGACCTCGTCCATACGCTACTAATCATTGATGACCGGTAGGTGGCAGCCCAAAATGCCACACATAAAGGTTGGCTGGTTGTTGTCTAAGAACACTATGCATGAATTGAGAAGGCCTGAGGTAGTGTTTTGAACCTCAAGGTTAATAGCCGATTCAGCTTTAGAATTCTCCATATAATAAGAAACACCATTACCAAACATGCAACCACATAAAAGTACAGTGCTTAAAATCTCAGTAGATTAATCTTGCATGTGTGCATGTAGAAGTGGGACTGCAACATCATCGGCTTTACGTAGCCGATTATTATCATGTTCATGGCATGCTTGGATTCTAATAGTATATGGATGCTGTAACCTGTGACCTCTTAGCTCCTTATTAATTTCTATATTGAATATTGTCCAGGAACTTTGATCTTGACCACATCAGCTATTATTATAAGTCTGATATTTTCAAAAGCCGATGTGTTTATACTTCCGTGCGTCCAATATTACTATAATCGGCTAACGGTTGTCTGATCGTCTAACTTCTCAAACAGCCGATTCTTTCCAGGAGCTGATTCTTTTCTTTCTTGTTTGTACGTACGTAAGCTCAAGATAATGTGGGTGCATCTTCTATAGCCAAAGTTAATGAATCTGGACTTGGACTTGTTGACGTATGTAGACATAGCCTCCGACATTTTATTTCCATCTACTATTCCACATTGGCATACATGTGCGCTCCAATCCTTTCTATCGGGGTAGAATAAGATCCGATCAGGTGATTGCCAACTGTGTCGATGCCGATATGCAAGCTTCGGCCTTTTGCCATGCTACTTTGGATACATCTGACTCCTTGATCAAAAAATTATGGTCCTATCGGTTCACAGTGCTGAAAATTCAAAAATAAATGAACCGAAAACATGCTGAGCTTGTACAAATCCTGAAAGCGAAGCTGATCCGGATTGATGCCTGTCTGACCACCATACACGAAACAAGCCAATTTGCAAGCCGCATCGGCCATAGAACAGACAGGCTGTCCAGTCTCTAGATACTTCATCTTTCATGTATGTACGTCCTGGTCGCGGTGAAACCTTGTTCCCTGATGATTGCTTGCATGTTATCTGATATATCAACCATGCTGATATCTATTCCACCTAGATATGATTAAGTTAAAGAGAAACCAGGCATAAACACCATATATCCGATGAGGACTTTGGCCTCTGTGGTTGAACAACCATTCTCCAATTAATCTTGTACTAGTGGTGTGCTGATAGGCAAAATCGGCTGCTAGGCTGGCAGGCAAAATCGGCTATCCATAGTTGATTAAAATACTATCAGTTCCTCTATCTTGATATATGGCGATGGTCACCATATATAAGTTATACCTTCTTTCTTAATGGCACTTTTAGCGCATATGCAGTCTCTTCTTAATTTTCTTAACTAATACATTCCAACACGCAGCAAAAACTTGTAACATCCAGATAAGCCAAATAAGCTGATATCGGTCGTTTGTTGTAAATGAAAAATTTAGCCCAAAAGACTGCATACATGATCTTTGGAGATAAATTGCAAGCACTATCCTTGGAGCGTATGTCTGCTCTAGTCCGCATTCAGCTGCCGACGTAGACAACCATAATAGAAGTAGCCATTGCAAGCGTCGAGAGGAAAAAACGACTGTCAGGGAAGTCCCTCGTCGCACGTATATATAAGGTTCACTGGCTTGAAGAGCAAAATAAAACATCGACTTGAAGATCAAATAGCATCGGCCATTTCATAGTTGATTCTAATAGACGATTTCTGTTTTCTGGTCTTGGAGGCGATTTTTATTTCCAAGAACCCAATCAGCCAATTCCTCTTTCTACAGCCGAGTTGTGTAGACTGTGTAGTCCTGGTGCTTTTCCAGTCTTTGACCAGTGATCAGCTATTTCTTCTTTGACATCCTAGTATCAGACGAGCAATCTAATATCCCGATAGCCAATTTTCTTTCTCAAACAGTCGATTTCTGAGTATATGGGTCTTCGAGCACAGGATAGAGAGCCGATAGGTCAGTCTTATACGGCTGTTGATTTCCACTTGACTGACTGCTTCTTTTCTTCCTGATTGACTTTTTTTTAAATTAGCCAATTGTTTTGCTATCACGTGATCAGCTATTCAAACTTGCCAAGAAAGAAAAATCCAATGAAAATAAGACAACTGATTTTAAATAACTCCAGATGGCTCACTTTGTATTGTGCCATCAATGAATAAATAAACCTTGTCTCCAATACGGTATGTATGTTGCCTTTATAATACATCCTTACGTAGCCGATATAATATTCTTTGAGCAGTGAAGTACACGGTGTCGGCTTTGGTGATCTTCTTGAATTATTATCAAATAGGCTTGTCGGGCGGTCGCCATGCTTCCACAAACACCATGCAGATGGCATGAATGCACATAGAATCGGCTCGCAAGTCTTCTGACTTCTAATCAGACGATCGTGTCCCACTGGGCGTGCCAAAAAATGTGTTCACGCAAAACGTGACGTCTCGCGTCAGGCACACAGCAAGCCGAACGAGGCTGGCTTCAATCGGGTGCCCGGTGCGTTCTGGATCCGGAGACGTGCCAGTCGGTTTGACCTGAAAACCAACAAGGGATAAAAGTGTGAGAATACCTTGGAACATGTCGGGTATAACCAGACAGTTCCATATGTATGGCTTTGAAAGCCAATCACGACGGCACACAGCTATGAAACCTGTTTGTCGAAACAGGTTTATAATGTCATTCGGTAAGAATAAGAATAAATCATAGACGTGTTGAATGCCGAACACATGAGTAGCAACAAGATATAAAAATGCAACTCGTAAATATAAACCTATCCAGATAACATATGCATAGGCCAATCCAACTGATCTGCCGCACGTCCAACCTTCATAAACCCGTCAGATCTAAATTCAAGCAAAGCTAATCCACCGCATGATACCACTTGCTATAAATCTACACCACTCCTTATAATTAGATTAATCCACCGCATAATACGATCTAATTATAACAAGCTAAAAGCATATGTATATCTGAATAGATCTATACGTACTCATTACTCGTGTAAGCTTAACCAGAATCGGCAAAGCAGCCGAACTGGAGTCCATGAAGAAGAAACGTACAAGCAAAGCATATTTAAACTAATGTAAAACCTGTGCCTACCGCACGACACCCAGTTCTATCAAAGTCTAAACATGATCAACATGCATGAACCCGCAACATGTGACAATCTAGATTGAAAGTCAATTCGGCCATCACGATCTTATGGTTAGCAAAGCATAAGCAAACTCATGCAACAAGGCCGAACAAAAATCAATCTAGATTGGACAAAAGTGTTGTACGAATTAAATAAATAAAACATGTAACACATGATAACTTAATGAATCTATTAGATCTGCCAAATCTAATAGAGCCGATAACTATTTTTACTCATGACTCAATCCGCCGCACGATACAAGGCATAAGCAAAAACTTCCCGTCATAAGCTTAATTCTGCCGCACGATACTAAGCTTAACATACGAGACTACTTGCACCATATCTAAATCCGCCGCACGATACTAGACATGATAGCAAGGTTGCCGGTACTTACGAAGGTCGACGGATCGATGATTCCTCTTGAAGAACTCGATGACACGACTAAGGACTTGAAATAGGTGGCGCTGAGGCCAGTTTGTTTTGATGTGGTTTTGAACAACAATTACAATGACCGACGATACTTATTTATATCGTGTACTAATGGCTACTAATAAGTTACGTACATGACTTGCCAAGTAAATACCTAAATAAAAGGAAATATAAAGATACACGGACTCTAATTTTCCTTATGTAGAATCCTGGTCCATGAAGTTCCCTTCGACTTGTCCGTGAAAAATCCAATACGTGATCAGCCTGTACCTCCTCTTTGAATACGATAACTTTGCTTCTTCTAATTACGGTTGATGCATGCTGGCCTCATCTCCTTCACGTACTCGTAGATAACGTTGATGTGTCCCCACCAAACAAGCCTCTTTTCTTCCCCTTAAATGCATGAACTCCAATCTTCATGTATCCTTATTTCTGTATTCTTTCTTCATCCACGTATACCGTTAAAACCAAAGCAATTAACGAGCACACATGGAATCCGGCTGATTTCCTTTATTTTTTCCATGCACGTGCAAACCAACTAGACATTATGTTTTCTTCTAGAATATAGTATTTTCTGGTTAATAATATTTCTCGGTTGACTAAATTTTGGTGTCAACATGTTCCAACCCTCGGCTTTGGCCTCGGCTGCTGCGAGGGACTCCTCCATTCGGCGAAGCTGTTCCCTTGCCTCGTTCGCCTTTTGCCTGATGGCACGCAGCCGGTTGTTCCTCTCAAGCTGGTCTAGGTGCCTTTTCTTTTCTTGCACCTCAGTTTGAAATCTTTCCAAGGCCTCGAGGCCCAATTCCTCTTCGTCTCCTCCCTCACTTTCTCCGGATGTGTGGGGTGCGGCTATGTCGCCGTTCGGGTATGAGGGCCCGGGACTTCTGAATCTGGGGTGACATCTTCTGCTCCCGAGGGTTCCATAGTCTCTTGAACGGGTGGAACTACCGTCGCAACTTCTCTTGCGGCGCGATGGTCTCTAGTAGTGGACGCTCTTCTGTTTCCCGCCATTTTGAATCGCTCCCCACGGACGGCGCCAAACAGTTGAAAGCACACCTGCCTTACACCCACTGGTATGCAGGGGTACAAAGCGAGGGTGAACAACTGTCGAACGCAACCGAGGGTGCAGGCGAAGGTACGAGAAAGCAGGATGGTAAAATATTTCACTATTCCCCCCCCAAAAATCATCATCTTTACACTGTTCACACCATGGTATTTATAGGGAATACCAAGGGACACCGGCCAAATTACAATAGGGTATTGAAAAGATTCCCTAACACCGTATAGCAAAAGGGCAGAATCGTATAAACACGAGTAGGGCGGAAACCCTAGTTCGCCTCCCTCCTGTCCGCCGCCACTCGGTCCCCACGCACCTTCGCGGGAACGTGAGAGCCAACTTCTTGACCTCGCCAGCTGCGAGGTCCACGTTCGCTCGCCACCCACCCAGCTTGACGTCTCAAGCAAAAAGAGCTACGGGACACGCGAGGGTCACTTTCTGTGTTCTCCGCGCCCCTTGCCTGCAACAAACACAAAATTGGCGAGGGTCGAGCCAGTACCCGAAGGTTAGGAAAACGATCTGAAGGGTCCAGCAAACAAAAAGAAGAAAGTTTGCGAGGGTGCGCGGATTGCACGAAAGTTATTTTTAGAGCCGATCCGCGTGGTGCCACTGCCGAGGGTCCCTTCCCCCAACAGCACGTTCAAAGACCAAAACACCCTCACATGAAGCACTCAACCCAAATACCCCAAGGGGTAAAACTGTCCAACCCTAGCAGTTTTCATCCGACGGCCATGCCCGCACATCCGGTAGCTTCGCCTCAATGTGACCTCCCTGATGCCGCCACGTGTTGTCATGTCGACCATCGCGCCTTCCTTGTGGATAGCTTCGCCGTCGCGCCAGCCTCTCCACGCCGCCACGCGTCGACCGTCCTTTTGGACCTTCCTCTGGTTTTGAGGCCCAAACCGGGAAACCTGCCAAACCAGGTTTTGAGGCCCAAACCTGGCAAACCTTCCACCGTGAGTTTTGAGGCCCAAACTCGGAAACCGGCCACCCCGAGTTTTGAGGCCAAAACTCAGAAACCATTGAGGATAGCTTTTTGAGGCTTAGATACCAAACCCGCACCGTAGACGGGATGTGGTTCGCACACCCCGACCACCGGCACCGATGCCGATGCATGTCTAGCCTCCACGCCGGGCACAACGCCTTCTCCTTCCTTCTTAACTCGGTCGATGGCACTTGCGCTGCACGCAAGCTCGTGTCTGACCTCCCGCCAAGTGCCACGACGCCATCATCTTCCTACCGACTCGGCTGATGCATCGCACATCCCGATGTGCTCCTGCTCGCCGATGCCATGTGCCAGCTACCACAGCTGGTCCTCCGGCCTCATGGTCCGTCAGTCCAAGCCTCACGTCCGCCCTTCACTGCTCTGGGTCTATCGGCATGGCACGTCCGCCGCATGGCACGCCAATCCTTCACCGCTCTCGGTCCGTTGGCATGGCACGTCTCTACTTGACCTTCACCTCGCCATCGACCACTGTCTCCGAGCTCAACACCTACACATCAACACAGCCAAGAGACACACGTTGGACGCACACCAACACATGAACACACACAACTCAACGCCACCGGTTAGTCATAAGCATTAAGCACATAGACAAATAATGACTCAACCGGGAAAAGCCTCAAACCTTCCTCATCAATGTCAATCATTCATCATACATGTTCTCAACATCTCCTTGCGCTTGCCGGAGTCATACTTGTGCCCATGATCGCCCTTCCCAAAGCTTGCTTGTTCTTCTTGGGACAGTTGGCGATGAAGTGGTCGGGGTCGCCGCACTCGAAACATCCAGAGCGTCCTCCTTCGCGGCGACGGTTCATGCGATTGTTGTGAAACTGCGAGAACTGGTTGGCAAGCAAAGTCAACTCATCATCTCCCATGAACTCCAGCTGCTCCTCTGTGACAGATAGAAGAGAAGAAAGTGCAAATCTTCTGGAGGGGTTAGCAGAAGAGCCAGAAAGCAAAGCCATCGACGGGCTAGAAGGATTCTCATAAGAAGCCCTCATCATGGCATCAATCTCACTGGACTTGAGCTTACTAAAGAGCTCGTCGCACATGAGGGTCTCATAGTTAGGCGATTTAATGATCGCCTGGACCTTAGAGTCCCACACAAACCGATCGAGAGTATGCAAAAGCTTGAGAGCCCTCTCATGATCGTCGAAAGGCAATAGCTCCTTGTTAGCCCTCATCCTATTGACAATCACCTGAAAGCGAGTGAATAAACTCTCTATGCTCTCACCAGGCATGTGTCAAAAGTTCTCATACTCACGCTTATGCGACTCGTAGAGACGGGTTTTGACTTGAGTGGTGCCCTCATGAAAACACATGAGAGTAGCCCAAATCTCCCGAGCCGTGGTGAGGTGAGAAACGCGATCAAACTCAGACATGCTCAAACAGGTGAAAAGAGCATTACGGGCTCGGCTATTGGCGTCGTGCTCATTGATCTGCAACTGAGTAGCACGAGCAGCTAGAACCACGTAATCAGCCTTGTTGCAAATATCCCAGACAGAAGCACCCATGCTCTGAAGATAGGCCGACATGCGTATCTTCCAATACGCATAGTTCGTCCCATCGAAAAATGGTGGTTTGCCCACGCCGCGATCCATGTCGCCTTCTGTGGATCTAGAACCGGCTAAGGTGCAAGATCCTTAACCTGCTCCGATACCAATTGAAGGACCAAGAATGCAAAAAGCAAGGAGACCAGAGGTGGGGTGAATGGGAGCCTAAAAATCTCTCTCCAAACTTTGGCCTTTGTCCCAAAAATCAACCCCAAAAAGCTTCGACCAAAACATGATGCCCACGACCCTTGGAAGAGGGTGGATGATCCTTAGGATCACAGCGAGGCACCACCAAGAAAGAGCGAACCAAACACCAAAACCTTCAGCTCAAGTTCAATCCCCAAAAAACCAACCCTCAAACATAGATAGAAGGTTACGTCGAGAAATCTCCAAATACCTATGCTAACAAGTAGCAAAGATACCTAGAGAGATTTCTTGGCTATCTCTAGGACCAAACGAGAAGTCCAAAAACCAAGCGGAAAAGTCGGGAGACCAAATGCACTGAAAAAGACAAGTCTGCGAGTTCCCCGACTGTCCGCGGGTACGGTCCTGGACTGTCCGCTCTTACTGCGGACTGTCCGCTAAGGGATGGCAGACTGTCCGCCGGCAAAATCCCCGAAACAGCACTGCTACTGAAAGTCCCATGGATAGTCCCGGACTATCCGTGGATGACAATGGCGGACTGTCCGCCGGTCAACCTGGACAGGAACAATCGAGCTGCGCAGCCACAGATCTAGCTCGAGCCCGACGCGCGGACTGTCCACCGGTGGAACCACGGACAGTCCGCAACCACCCAGAGAAGGCGATTTTGATCGCCCTTCTCCCAAATCCTCCCAAATTCGATCCAAATCAAAATCCCTTGATCCCAAAATTGGAGAAGATGATCACAAGGTAGTTAGGAGATGTTGACACTCCTTAATGGATTCACTCTAAGAATAAGTCACATAAAATAATAAACTAGTGAAAGCACAAAAGAGTGTACGAGACACTACTAACTCCACTTAAGGTCAAGTTGTCATCCCCAACATGAAGCTAGCAATGTAATTATATCAGAGCACTGGATTAAGAGATAGATATTTACCCGCAAGCGCACAGATAAACATACCCGTTGTAGAGCATTTCACCCAAGCTAGTCTCAGGTATCGTTATTTATATTAAGCCTAGAGACTAATCAATTCAAGGTATGATAGTATTGAAAGAACTTAACAGCATCTATCATGGCACACATAAATAATAAGATTGATAACACACTGACTACTATGGACAGGAATCAGGTACAGAGTAAATGATATGGTAAATACTTGATAAAGGATAACAGAGATCAGATCAATCAAGGATAAACTTAGAACAGTACTGCCTAGCAAGATGATGATTAGAACAGGTATAAACAAGGAACATTCCTAAGTTATTCTAATTATATGTCATAGCATACATTGATTAGTGCAATTATATTTAGCAATCATTGACTAGGTCACATCATATTTATAATCAAGAGGCAACTCCATAGCTAAGGTGTTAAGCATAGTAACCCTTAAACCATGAGTTAACTGAGCCATACCGAACACTATATTCGGGAGGTGGAATACAGAGGACTCAACAGGTCTGTCACACCCGCGATCTACCACTCTATCCAGAACATAGGACGTATTCGCAGATAAATAGTGTATAGACACCACGTCTACACAGCATTCATCACCCATCCGTTGTACTTTAAGATGAGCGCTATACGAACATGAGTATAAACATAAAGATGAACTATCTATGCCAAATATATAATCAAAGCAAACTATAAGCATTATAACTAAGAATATAATCATTGATGTCTTAATCATATCAATTGTATTGCTATCTAGAACTCAATAATGAACAATAAGGTGAATTAGATCATCAATAAGAACTAAAGTACGAATTAGAACATGAACTAGAACAAGATTATGAACTAGATGATGAACTAGACGATGAACATGAACTAGATGATAAACTAGAACATAAATAATGAAGAACAATGATGAACTAGAAGAGCAATTATGAATTAGATTCATAATGTTAATACAAGAGAGAAGATCTTGGGTTTACCGAGCCTTCTCATGACTAGATCAGGAATCCAAGCGAAGCTTGCCTCCTCTAATCCTATTCTATCTACTAATCTAGGTGGATGAAGTTCTGAAGCCTCTGATTGATCTCCTTCTGATTGATCTAACCCTAATGAATTGTCTGAAACCCTAATTGCCTCTGTCTCGGATTGCCTCTGGAGAGGGGGGTCAGGGGTTGTATATATAGCCCTGGGCGATGAATCGTGGCCCTTGGATCAAACCGACTTGAGGTACGGTCGAGATGCATCCTGGGGGTCGATTGAGGTAGCTTGTAGAGGACGGAGCCCAGTGGGCCCAGGGACCGACCGGTCGGTCTCCTGGTGGGACCGGTCGGTCCCACCAGTCGGCCTCTAGTGGTGATCTTCGTCGTGGTGCATTCTTGCGTCCCCTGGAGTCTTCTAGAAGTATCCCGACATGGCGGTTACGTTATCTCCCGTCGGTTTCCTTCTATGGGAAGCTATTAGTGCTGATCTCCTGGTTTAGTCCCTGCAGAATCATAACTCACCAAAACTCATGGAATATTGTCAGTTAAATCCCTAAATCTTTCTTGGTGATCATATTCTTGCCCTTTTCATGATTATTTATCTCCTAATTATGATAGTTAACTAGTGTCAACAACTCCCCCAAGCTTACCTTTTGCTAGTCCCTTAGCAAATATTTATTTGAAACTGTTACTATGCCTTCATAAATAAGAAAAATCTTCCTTGATTTAGAGTTAATTATTCTGAGTTTCTCATCTTACCTTTAACCTTGGAGCTTTTGCCTTCACCTGTGTCTTTAAACAATTGAAAGATAGAACAATCAGGTTAAGCACTGTATCTCTGATTCTTCGATCAACCTTTATTCTGGAGTTTTTTTATATATTTTCAAAATAAAACTCAGAGATTCCTTTGTAAGATACTCTCAAATCGCTCTTTTTATATTTTATGATTCCTCACTGATGCAAATTTCCTTCTATGGATATATATCTGGAGCTTTAAGAAGTGAAAAGCAGATCTTACTAAGTCAAAGTTCAAAGTTTAGGAAGAAAGATGTCATACTCATAGATCAAGACTTTAGAACATTTGAAATTTGTCATCTCTTGCTGGCATATTGTAATTAGAGGAACCATGGGCTATCATTCTTTTTCTCATACTTTTATCATAACTCTTTTCTCTTTTCTTTTTCTTTTTGAGGTAGTCGGACACTTGTCCCTTTTTATTTCCTCCTTTTATAATTTTTGCATAGCCCATGCCTCTAACACAATACTACTTCGGAAGAGTGAATCTTTTAATAAAACATTCTTGATCTCTAGATCATGATAAATTTCTCAACCAAAACTTAAAACTTAGAACAAAGCAAGTAGCCTCATCTTAAAATTATTAATGGCTCTAGGTAGGAATTCATGTTATGTCATACAGGATCTCATCATGTGTTTTTAAAAAGTAAATCTCCAGAACTCCAGTATCTCTAGGAATTAGATAAACAGCAGCTCAAACCTTTTTATATCATATCTCACAATTATCTAGACTTTGGATCAAGTATTTGCCATCCATAGGTTTTAGGTTTAGAGTTTAATCAGAGCAACTTCTCAAGAATATTTAAGTTTAAACATTAAGTACTTAAAAAGGCAGAGCAAAAGTTCATCATTTAATATGGGCATAAATAGGTTCTTATCCACCTAGACATTTATTTATTATATAATATCTTTATTTGGTTTTATAATAGTATTTTATCTTCTCTATATTTATTGACTTAATCTAACTAATTTGGACTAATATAAAAACAGCAATACTTATCGTGATAACAGAGGGTGCTCTTCCCCAAGCTGGATCTTGACTTATACTTTTCCTCAGAAGTCGAGTAGACTAATAATGACTTCTTGAGTCCTTCTCTTCTTCTCTTCCTACTGAATTCAAAGATAGACAACACAACTAGTGAAACTTAATTAGTGATAAATATTCCTCCGTATGTCCGGTTGTCTTAAAACACTTAAAATTATTTATGTTCTTTCTATCCACTAAGCAGAGTTCAGCAGCATTTCTATAGTGTCTCTTTAGATTTAACGGTGAGCCTTCATGTTCCCACATATTTTTATCTTTTTCTTTTTATGGTGAGCCTTCATGTGCTCACATATTTTTGGTGTTTTGAATTTATTTATGAAAAACTTAAAAGGATAGAGATACTTATATGGATATATGGGGGTGCCTTCCCCTAAGCTGAATGTTGACGTAGTCACTTTGTAATGTAACAGACTGGCAGTGAACATGTCCTTCCTCTATTGGAGCTTTGATTGATGTTGATGTTGTTGGAACAATGCTCAAACAGTGGATGGAACATTTACTCATTCGTGAGCTTTTCTTGATCTTTCAAGTCATGTGAAACTCAAATAGACAGCAAAACTTGTGGAACAGATTAAGCATTAGCGGTAGTCCTTAGATGTCCAGAGTTTCAGTAAGATCTCTTCTCAATATTTTATTTTTAATAATTTTATGCTACAGGGTGCAATGCAGAAGTAAATATGCAAATCTATATCTATATATATAGTTTGTTTTATTTTTTATGCTTCCACAGAAAGTGTATACTCTCATGGGGCTTAGAGTTTCCATATTTTTATTTTGTTTTCTGATGCAGATATAATTGCTTAAGAAGTAAATATGATGCTAATGGAAAATGATCATGCTTTATCTAATTATAAATTTAATGCTAATAATTTATGGATAAATACCGAGTTACCTTCCGGTGAGGATTCGATGTTTATAGTCTATCGAACAAGACTTCTTGTATGCTTTTTATTCTTCCTTGGGTGCATCAGCAGATCCTGAGGAGGACCTTGATGATTGCACATCAGTAGAACTCTCTTTCTTCTTCCATACTTGCTTGACTGGTGGACTTGTCTCCTTTACTCCTTCGTCCTTCGTTTCCTCCAATGGGATATCTCCGCTTCTGGTGACTTCTCCTTCATAGTCAGCCCATCCATCCTTGATTTGTCGATTCTTGTTGTGTCGGGATGTGCGACGTCTCCTCCGTGAGTGATTCTTCTTTCCCTATACATTAGCGGCATAACTATTGAAGTAACAGTGTACCTTTTCTGTGAAGAACTGGAAATGGATCTCTCCGGATCTCATGTAGATGATGGCGCCAGTGGTGTTGAGGAAGGGTCTTCCTAGAATAATGTGAACGTCATCTTCATTTCCCATGTCTAGTACTACGAAGTTGGTGGGAACATAGTGGTCTTTAATTTGGATCATTACGTCCTTCACTACTCCCTCCAGGAATCGATAAGTTTGGTCCGCCATCTGCAGCTGCACATATGTCGAATACGTAGGTCTATTCTTATATAATTGTTCATACGTTACCTTAGGCATTATATTGACACTTGAGCCAATGTCGCACAACGTCTTGTGGAATGTACTTCCTTCGATCTTCCAATCAATGGTGGGTACACCAGGGTCATCTCTCTTGGCGAGGAATGGTGATGCAAGAAGGTGGTCGTATTCTGCTTGAGCAGAGCTGACCATCCATACTGTTTCTTGATGTGGTTGTGTAGTCTTGTTCTTCCTTCTTCTATTTATATTCTTCTTCCTTGATGATATGATGTTTACATCTTCGTAGGGCATCTGAGGGTGGACTTTGGTAGTAAGTGTACGGCTCTTGAAGCTGAATCTTTCTTTGTTGCCTGTGATTGTGAAACCGAACTTGGCGCTGTCCGTGTAGATGATGGCTTTGGTTGAGCTTAGGAACGGGCGTCCAAGAATGATGGGTGCTCTTTCGTTTCCTCCTGTTTCAATGATCATAAAGTCTGCACACACATACGAGCGTCCCACTCATATACAGATGTCTTCTAGAATTCCCAATGGGTAGCACGGTGTCTGATCTACAAGCTGCAAACACATGGTTGTATATAATAGAGGTGCACCATGTATTTGTTCATATATTACCCTTGGCATAATGTTGACGCTTGCTCCAAGGTCACAAACTGCTTCTTCAAAACTATGAGGTCCAATATGAATTGGAATCACAGGTCTTCCTGGATCTCCTTTCTTTGGGGCAATGGAGTCATCCATCCATTCCCTTGAAGGTCTGGGTATGAGATGTCCTGCATCAAAGATGTCTACAAGATTTGCAGTTTCTAGTTCTTTTGGATTTCCTGGAATCTTACTGTTTTCAGTCACAGGGACTGAAGCTGCTAACTGAGATAACTGAGATTCTATTATTTTATTAAAGCTATGCTGATTCTTTATGGCAGAAGTAAAGCTATCCATTCTAGTATTAATATTTTCGAGTAGTTTATCATTGGAAGCTATCTTCTTAGACATATTATCAATAATTTTATTTTGATTAGATATCATCTCTCTCAAAGGTGGTTGGTTAAAAGTATTACCTTGGTAGTTACCTGAGTAGTTACCTGAGTAATTAGGCCTTGGTTGCTGGTTCCATCCTTGAGCTTGTTGAGGACGATAGTTAGTGATGTTGTTGATGTACTTTGTATCCTCTTAAATTTCAGGGCAGTTGCTCCCTGAGTGTCCTGTGCCTCCACACTCTTCACATGTCATGCGAGATTCGTAGATTTGCTTGACGTCTTCTCTCTTAGGAGTGTGTTCATCGAACTTCTTCATGAGTAGGTCAAGTTTAGCAGACAACATGTCTACTTCCTTTAGTTGATGTATTCCTCCCCTCTTGCGTGGTTGAGAGCGTTCCTCATTCCATCCTTGGTTCGAGGCCATCTTCTCTATGAGTGTAGTTGCATTGTTGATTGTGAGTGATAAGAATGATCCTCCAGCAGCGGCATCTACATTCTCACGAGTACTCGAAGTGAGCCCGTGGTAGAAGGTCTGCATGAGTAGCCAATTCTCCATCCCATGGTGAGGGCATTCTGATATGTAGTCTTGAGAGCGTTCCGAAGCTTCTGGGATTGAATCTTCATGTTGTTGCTCGAAAGTTGAAATTCTGGCACGGAGGGCATTCGTCTTGCCCACTGGAAAGAATTTTGCTAGGAAGGCGGTTGAACAGATCGCCCACGAGGTGTTTTTATCTTTGTTGGCGTAGAACCATTGTTTTGCTTTTTCCCAAGAGTGAGAATGGGAATAAGCGAAGTAGAATGGCGTCCCTCTCGACTCCTCTGATGGTGAAAGTGCTGCAAATCTCCAGAAAGTGTTGGAGATGAGCGCTTGCGTCTTCATGTGCCTTTCCGCAAAATTGATTAGCTTGCACCATGTTGATCAAAGCTGGCTTGAGTTGAAATCCGTTTTCCACTACATTGACTGTTGGTCCAGTCCTGATGTTGGCAGTGGTTGGTGCAGAGAACTCGCGGAGTGTCTTGTCGGCCATAGCGTCTAACAGTGGTGTCACGCTTCTTCTTTTCTGGTTAACTTCTGGTAGAGGTACTGAGGGCCTCTTGAGTTTGTGTCTAGTTTTCCTTAGTAAAGCTTCGGGATCCTCAGTGTAGTTGTTCGGAAGTTGGAAACCAGTCATACATTACCTTGCATAAAATAATAAAGATAAACAAGGCCAGGGTAAGTCTGCAAAAGTAAGTAATTAGTGCATTATCACATGTGTGTAAATGATATGATATGTTCTAGCTACCGTTCTAAATGCTGTTAATGCAATGTCCTTTCAATGTTTACAAAGATTATAATGAAAACCCTAGGTATCATCCCTAGTTGAATTGATGTGCTCCCCGGCAACGGCGCCAGAAATGGTTGTTGACACTCCTTAATGGATTCACTCTAAGAATAAGTCACATAAAATAATAAACTAGTGAAAGCACAAAAGAATGTACGGGACACTACTAACTCCACTTAACGTCAAGTTGTCATCCCCAACATGAAGCTAGCAATGTAATTATATCAGAGCACTGGATTAAGAGATAGATATTTACCTGCAAGCGCACAGATAAACATACCCGTTGTAGAGCATTTCACCCAAGCTAGTCTCAGGTATCATTATTTATATTAAGCCTAGAGACTAATCAATTCAAGGTATGATAGTATTGAAAGAACTTAACAGCGTCTATCATGGCACACATTAATAATAAGATTGATAACACACTGACTACCATGGACAGGAATCAGGTACAGAGTAAATGATATGGTAAATACTTGATAAAGGATAACAGAGATCAGATCAATCAAGGATAAACTTAGAACAGTACCGCCTAGCAAGATGATGATTAGAACAGGTATAAATAAGGAACATTCCTAAGTTATTCTAATTATAAGTCATAGCATACATTGATTAGTGCAATTATATTTAGCAATCATTGACTAGGTCACATCATATTTATAATCAATAGGCAACTCCATAGCTAAGGTGTTAAGCATAGTAACCCTTAAACCATGAGTTAACTGAGCCATACCGAACACTATATTCGGGAGGTGGAATACAGAGGACTCAACAGGTCTGTCACACCCGCGATCTACCACTCTATCCAGAACATAGGACGTATTCGCAGATAAATAGTGTATAGACACCACGTCTACACAGCATTCATCACCCATCCGTTGTACTTTAAGATGAGCGCTATACGAACATGAGTATAAACATAAAGATGAACTATCTATGCCAAATATATAATCAAAGCAAACTATAAGCATTATAACTAAGAATATAATCATTGATGTCTTAATCATATCAATTGTATTGCTATCTAGAACTCAATAATGAACAATAAGGTGAATTAGATCATCAATAAGAACTAAAGTACGAATTAGAACATGAACTAGAACAAGATTATGAACTAGATGATGAACTAGACGATGAACATGAACTAGAAGATGAACTAGAACATAAATAATGAAGAACAATGATGAACTAAAAGAGCAATTATGAATTAGATCCATAATGTTAATACAAGAGAGAAGATCTTGGGTTTACCGAGCCTTCTCGTGACTAGATCAGGAATCCAAGCGAAGCTTGCCTCCTCTAATCCTATTCTATCTACTAATCTAGGTGGATGAAGTTCTGAAGCCTCCGATTGATCTCCTTCTGATTGATCTAACCCTAATGAATTGTTTGAAACCCTAATTGCCTCTGTCTCGGATTGCCTCTGGAGAGGGGGGTCAGGGGCTGTATATATAGCCCTGGGCGATGAATCGTGGCCCTTGGATCAAACCGACTTGAGGTACGGTCGAGATGCATCCTGGGGGTCGATTGAGGTAGCTTGCAGAGGACGGAGCCCAGTGGGCCCAGGGACCGACCGGTCGGTCTCCTGGTGGGACCGGTTGGTCCCACCAGTCGGCCTCTGGTGGTGATCTTCGTCGTGGTGCATACTTGCGTCCCCTGGAGTCTTCTAGAAGTATCCCAACGTGGTGGTCACGTTATCTCCCGTCGGTTTCCTTCTATGGGAAGCTATTAGTGCTGATCTCCTGGTTTAGTCCCTGCAGAATCATAACTCACCAAAACTCATGGAATATTGTCAGTTGAATCCCTAAATCTTTGTTGGTGATCATATTCTTGCCCTTTTCATGATTATTTATCTCCTAATTATGATAGTTAACTAGTGTCAACAGGAGACTATCCCTAATAAATCATCCGCTCAAATCAACTCAATCAACGGGAAATCAAAGTGGAAGGTGTATGAACCAAAAAGCTCCACGAAACTTGAATCGACCCGATCTACTTGTTTGTGAGGAGTTAGATGAATTCCTTTGGTGGAAATGATCTCCTCACATCAAAGAACAAGTTGGTTCAAGTGGATTCGAAAAAGACGCAACGTAGAGGGAGATCGAGTGACGGGAAAATCATGGAGAAACGAAGAATGAAGGACCGAGAATGCTACCAGAAAGCGACCAGAGGGGGGTGAATGGGAGCTACAAATTTTTCTTTCAGAAACTTGTCACCATTGTCCCAAGAATCAACCCCAAGAGCAAACCCTAGAGCTTGCTAGTGTCCACGACTCTAGATGTAGGGTGGATGCTTCCACGAAGCACAGCGGGATACTATACAACTCTAGAAACCGACGAAAAAGACGGAAATCAAATCCATCAATGGACGAGCAAGCCACGAACGAAAACGTGCAAAACAGCTTCGACCGGACTCTGCCCGCGTCCGGTCAGGCACCACCGGACGCGTCCGATCAAGCGAAGTCATGTTTCGGAGCTCTCTGTTTGTGACCGGACTCGCTGTCCTGGAGCGTCCGGTCACGTGCAGTGCGTCCGGTCAACAGAAAACTCACGCGATGAACAATGCGAGGAGTGTGTCCGGTCGAACGTGAAACCCAGCGTCCGGTCAAGTCACGGAGAGACTGCATGTGGCATTCAACCACCGGACGCACTAGTTTAGCGTCCGGTCACCCCGATGCCAGCGTCCGGTCGTCCCAAAGATGGCTACGTTCGTTCACCGATTCGTCTCGATCTCACCCAAAACAAATCCTCTAGGGATCAAACTTGGTGAGAGGAGTCACAAGGAGTATAGTGAGCTATCTCTAAGAGATCATGGCTCGAACCTATCTCCAAATCGGTGAATCGAAGAATTTCCGGGGAAGGGAGAAAACTCAACCCAAAACGAAAATCGATCGATCTCCTAGACCGTGAGGTTAGAGATAAATTCCTTCGGTGGAAAGAAGTGCCTCATGATCTAGAACAACTTGGTTCAAACTGATTTGGAAAAGATGAACCATGCAAAGAGATCAAGCGACGGGAAATCATGGAGAAAAAGTATTCCGCGAAGAACACGAACAAAACGCAAATCACAACCACGATCTTGCAGCCGAAGCGCTAACACACGCTACGACAAAGAGGTTACGACCTCTCTTCCTCAAAATCAATAGTACACAGAGGTGAGTCTCTCTGTGGATCTCAGCTAGCTACAGCCGGGGATGGGAGAGCAGGAAACCCTAGAAAGCAAGAGCAAATGACTGAGATAGGGGGAGGAGGGTGTCTCCCCGACTACTTATCCTAATTCTAGGCTAAGTCTATTTTCTACTCTACCCCTCTCTATTCTAATTACAGAGCGAACTAGCTAAACCCTAAGGTTATTCTGAACCAACTCAGGTGGTAGGTGTATCCGACGGCCACGCCCGCACAACTCATCCGCGTTGCCTCCACGCAACCTTCCTGTTGCCGCCACGTGCCGCCCTCGCTCTGCACCCCCGGTTTTGAGGCCCAAACTGGGAAACCAGCCTTTCTAGGCAACCCCCGGTTTTGAGGCCCAAACCGGGAAACCGGCCCACCAGCTTCTGAGTTTTGAGGCCAAACTCAGCAAACCATCCGCGCCCAGGTTTTGAGGCCCAAACTTGGAAACCATCCTTAGCCCGAGTTTTGAGGCCAAACTCGGAAACCCTAAGCCCGAGTTTTGTGGCCAAACTCAGAAACCGTCCACACCCAGGTTTTGAGGCCCAAACCTGGAAACCGTCCATCCGATGGTTTTTCCCTGGCTCAACCACCAAACCGACGTCGTAGATGGGATGCACCTCCGTGCACCCCGTCCACCGACATGATCGCACTTCTTCACTTGTTATCGTCACAGGCTGCCAGCCACCACAGCTGATCCTCAGGCCCTCTGGTCCCTCAGTCCAAGCCACACGTCCGCCCTTCACCGGTCTGGTACATCGGCATGGCACATCCGCCGCACGGCACGCTCATCCTTCACCAATCGCAGTCTGTCGGCACGACACGTCTCTACTTGACCTTCACCTCGCCTTTGATCATTGTATCCGGGCTCGACACCTGCACAACACAAGCCAAAGAACATGCGTATCATTCCAGTTGACAATCACTCATCACTCAGAGACTCGGCATACACCCATGTATCCGCAAAGAATGCGAAGAACAAATTCAAAACGCGAATCAAACCATGAATTTGCAACCGTGTGGCTACCACACGCTACAATAGTGAGATTACGGTCTCACTTCCTCAAATACTCACGAACACAGAGGTATGATTGTCTTCTCTGCGGATCTCAGTTAGCTACAGCAGGGAATGTGGGAGAGCAGGAAACCCTAGAATGAAAATAGCAAATGACCGAGATAGTTTGGGAGGTGGGTGTCTCCCCCTACTTATCCTAATTCTAGTTCCCACTCTACCCCTACTAATTACAGAGCGAACCAGCTAAACCCTAAGGTTATTCTGGACCAACTCGAAGTAGATGAAGATCCGACGGCCACGCTCGCACAACAGATAGCTTCGCCTCGACGCGACCTCACCGATTGCCACCACGTGCTGCCACCGCTCTGCTCGTCCTTTTCATGGACCTCGCCCCCGGTTTTGTGGCCAAAACTGGGAAAGCAGCCTTCATGACCAACCCCCGGTTTTGAGGCCGAAACCAGGAAACCTGTCGTCCATCGCCTGAGTTTTGTGGCCCAAACTCAGAAACCCGCCAGCGCCCAGGTTTTGAGGCCCAAACCTGGAAATCGTCCTTAGCCCGAGTTTTGTGACCCAAACTCGGCAAACCCGCAGCACCCAGGTTTTGTGGCCCAAACCTGGAAACCGTCCACCCGATGGTTTTTCTGTGGCTCAACCATCAAACCGACACTGTAGAGGGGTTGCACCGCCCCTGCACCCCAACCACCGACACGTCTCCCTAGGTTCTCGACCCAAGCAACACCGTGCCCCACAAGTCTTCGCTCGTTGCTGTCCCAGGCTGTCAGCCACCACAGCTGATCCTTAGGCCACCGGTCCGTCAGTCCAACCCTCACGTCCGCCCTTCACCGCTCTGGGTTCATCGGCATGGCACGTCCGCCGCACAGCACGCCCATCCTTCACCGCTCCCGGTCCATCGGCACGACACGTCTCTACTTGACCTTCACCTTGCCTTCAATCACTGTATCCATGCTCGACACCTGCACAACACAAGACAAATAACATGCGCATCAAACCCGTTGACAATCTCTCATCACTCAAGATCCGGCATACACCCATGTATCCACAACAGCAGGTGGAGGTAGTGCTGGATCATCAATCCCTTCAGCACCTTCTTCCTCATCATCAAAAAGAGGTTCGCCAACCTCGTGATCACCTGCACGCTCAAATCTAGAAGAACGACAATGCATGGTCTCATCAAAGGTGATATCAGATGTCTCCATGACTCGGTTAGTGTCAATGTTAAGTACACGATATGCACGTGTATGATTACCATAACCCAAAAAGACACCGTCAGAAGAGCGAGACTCAAACTTGTCCATGTTTCCTTTCTTAAGTATAAAACAGTGGCAACCAAAAACTCTACAATAGCTCACTTTGGGCTGTCTCCCAAAATGCAACTCATAAGAAGTCTTCTTCAAGAAGGCACAAAGAAAAATGCGATTGGAAATATAGCATGCAGTGTTTATGGCCTCGGCCCAATATCGCCTAGGAGTCCTATGCTCATCGAGCATCATCCTGGCCATCTCTACAAGGGTCTGATTTTTCCTCTCTACCACACCATTTTGTGGCGGTGTGTAGGGAGAAGAAAACTGATGCTCCAAACCCAAAGAGTCACAAAACTTTCCAAAGTCTGAGTTTTTAAACTCGGTACCATTATCGCTACAGATAGCTCTCATCATGTTCTTAGGGAACTCGTTCTGAAGTCGCAAAATCAGATTGCGAGTAAAAGACAAAGTCTTAGTTTTCTTAGCTAAAAAGAAAACCCATGAATATCTCGAGAAGTCATCAACAACAACAAACACATACCACTTCCCACCAACTGAACTCACCCGAGCCGGACCTACAAGGTCCATATGCAAAAGCTCTCCATGGTGTTTGGTCATGACTTGATTCATTGGATGGTGGGGAGCAGCAACCATTTTCTCATGTCTACAAGAATGGCAAACAAGATCCTTCTCCATGTGTAACTCAGGCAATCCTCGGATTAAGCCAAGTGAACTAAGCCTTGCAAGCAAGTCGAAGCTCAAATGACCAAGTCTCCTATGTCATTTCCAAAGATCGGACGCGGATCTAGCCAAAAGACAATGAGAAATGCCAAAAGACTCCGAGAAATTCACACGAAAGACTTCCCCAAAGGGCAAAATTAAACGCACAAGATTGCCCTGAGGATCTATTGGGTATTTTAAACGCACATAGAAAAATCCGCAAGCACACGGATACCGATGTAGCTTTCACCCGAGAGTATTCCAAGGTATCAATTTCCACGGGGAACGTGAAGTGTACTAGAAGAATTAAGAACGCCCGAGAAAAGAATGGTAATGTGGGTAGAGAGAGATATAGGGTTTTCTAAGCGGGTCTATCTAATTAGAGGCTTACTAAACTTTACTTACTTTGGAGCAATAGTACCTTTCCGATTCTCGAAAAAGACTGGGAAAAGGGTAATTGGGAGAAGGCTGCCAAAAAGCTCTATGGAACACCAATCCTAACATGGTGGATTATAACAATCTACAAAGCTGTCACCCCAGTAGCTACCACAACTAACCAGAGGATTGGGCGCAAACTCAGGTAAACCCTAGTCTAGACACCACGTCTACACTAACGCTTACTACTCTAATTACATATGATAACTAGAGCACTCAATACGAGCGGAGATCCAGTAAATAAAATAAAGCAAGAACTGAAATTAAATATAATACTTAGAAGTAGTAAATGAAGAACCTGGAGATTACTTAAAGACGAACCAGATGCTGCACCAATACAATGTCGAGGAAGATCCGACAGGTCCGGCTCCTCCTCAGCTCTCTCCTTCTCTCTCTAATCCGATCTCTAATTACAACTAGATGAACTAGACAACTAGAACAAGAACTAGAACTAGAAGAGATTCATCTAGAGAGACCTCTACTTCTACTTGAAACCCTAGTTTCTGATGTGGAGATGAATAATGAAGATGGAGATGGCCTCCCCAGGAGGGGTCTGGGTCTGGTTTTATAGCCTGGAGCGTGGAACGTGAGCCCTTGGATCAAACCGACTTCAGGGACGGTGGAGATGCATCCTAGGAGGCAGTGGAAGAAGGTTCCAGAAGGCGAAGGCAAAACGGTCTCCGTGGCTGACCGACTGGCCTATGGGCCCCACCAATCGATCTGGCCTAGTGGGCCCCCATGGCGGGCCGCCTCGTGGTGTCTTCTAGTGTCTTCTAGATCCTTTTTTTTGCAAATTTTGTTGCAAAATTAATATCTTTTCATCCGGGACTCCGAATATAGCAAATGATATGTCTGTTTCGATCGTCTCAACGAGCCCTTCGCAATGGTGCTCTCCAATTCATCAGTTGAGATACTTTTATATGGTAAAAACATGGATGTCCTACAAAACAAGTGAGAGCACCAAAACTCGTGGAACTTGTTAGTTTCAAAACCGACAACTATGCTTTGTGATTCATTTAGTGTCATTTCAAGCAATAGTTGATGGTTAATTATGAGCATTAGTGAGCATCAATAGGATCCAAAATACGACTGAGATTCGGCTTAAAACAAATCTCATAGTCATCCTCAAAAAGTTGAGAAATAGAAAGAAGGTTAAAATGCAAGTTCGATATAAGAGCAACATTTCGCAACACAAAATGCTCATTGACTCGTACAGAACCATAGAATAGCACTTTACCTTTGCTATTGTCACTGAAGGTAATAAACTCCTTGCCGGTGACTGGACTAAGACTGGAGAACCACTTGGAGTTTTCGGTCATATGCCTTGAGCAACCGGAATCCACCAACCAAATGTTCTCCAATCGACTTACCTATATCAATAAAAAGACATAGGGTGAGCATACAGTCCAACACTGGGGGTGAGTAAAGTGGGAAGTATACCAGTGTTGTCCCAGCTGCTCAAAAGAACGGTTAGTAGAAAAACCATTCCTAGCACGCCTACAGGGAAAGCGATCACCACGCACAGGAAAACGTGGTTCGCTAAGGGAAGAGAGTCCATCGCGATAGTCAAAATGCGGTGAGGGGTAATGCTCAACAGCAAAGCCACCGCCACGGGGTCCATAGCCTACAAAAATAGGATCCTGCCGGGCAAAACCTCCTTGTGGCCTATGACCTTGAGGCATTGGACCCCTAGGCCTAGCAATCCTCCTTTGAACATTCGACACATGTACATCATGGAAAGGATGGTACATGTCCGTGTTGTTCATCTCCTTTGCACGATGGTCCTCTCTCTTGCGCCGAAAGCAAAACTCCCTCAAGTGTCCATCTCTCCCACAGTGCTCATAGTGGTACCTCACCGCTCTCATAGGGCATTGTTGGTACTCACGGTATTGGGTGTGGATCACTTGGCCCTTTTGTGGCATAAGCTTCTCTTGGATTGGTGGCATGGTGTCAAGCTTGTTCCTCAAGTGGTTTGGTTTTGGAGCACATGTTTGTTTCTTGGGTGGAGTTCTCGGAGGTTCCACAAACACACCATCCTTGGTGTTAGGCTTGAGAGGCTCTTTGGGTGGAATCTTGGTTAGTTTCAGAGTAGTGGTGGAGTTGGGCTTCTCACTTGGCTTAAGACCACTAGACTCACCAATCTTCCCGAAAGTGGAAGCACTCTCCACACCCTGAGCAAAGCCTATGCGGATACATGGGTGTATGCCGGATCTTGAGATGATGAGTGATTGTCAACTGGTATGATATGCATGTTCTTTGGCTTGTGTTCTACAGGTGTCGAGTTCAGAGACGGTGATCAAAGGCAAGGTGAAGGTCAAGTAGAGACGTGCCGTGCCGATGGACCCGGAGTAGTGAAGGGCGGACGTGAGGCTTGGACTGACAGACCGGTGGCCCGAGGTTCAGCTAGTGGTGGCTGACATCCTGTGATAGCGACAAGTGAAGACATGTGGGTGGACGGGGTGCATGGGCGGTGCATCCCTCTACGGCTTCGGTTTGGTGGTAGAGCCCTAGAAAAACCACCGACTGGATGGTTTCCGAGTTTGGGCCTCAAAACTCGGGCTGAGAACGGTTTCTAGGTTTGGGCCTCAAAACCTTGACGCTACTGGGTTTCCGAGTTTGGGCCACAAAACTCGGCACGGATGGTTTGCTGGTTTGGGCCACAAAACCAGTGGCAGAGTTCACGAGGTGGACGTTCGGGACTGCGACGGCACGTGGCGGCATCTAGTGAGGTCGCATCAAGGTAAAGCTACCGGATGTGTGGGCATGGCCGTCGGATCGACAACGTCTTCGAGCTGGTCCAGAATAGCCTTAGGGTTTAGTTGGTTTGCTCACTGTATCGGTAGGGGTAGAGTGGGAATAATGTTAGCTTATGTAGAGGGAGACAGCCAACTCCTTCCTTATCTCAGTCATTTGGTATTTTTATTCTAGGGCTTCTTGCTTCCCATTCCCTGCTATAGCTACTAAGATCCGCAGAGAGGCACAATTCCTCTGTGTATTCGAAGATTTCGAGGAAATGGGACCGTAATCCCATTGTCTCCTGGTTGGGATGTTTTTCGGCTGAAAATTGTGATCGATTCATGTCCTTGTGCTGAGTTCCTCATGGTTTTTCCTTTTGCCCTCTCGGTGAATTGTGTCATTCTTTCTTACCGAGTGTTGGTTTTTGATTCCGTTTGAACTAGCATGTTCTAGATCATGAGGCACTTCTTTCAACCGAAGGAATTCATCTCTAACCTTGTGAGCTAGTAGATCGATCGATTTTTGTTTTGACTCGCATTCTTCTCTCCCCTGAACATCTCGATTCATCAATTTGGAGATAGGTTCGAGCCATGATCTCTTAGGAGTAGCTCACTATCCTCCTTGTGACTCCTCTCACCAAGTTTGAGCCTTAGAGGTTTCATTTTGGGTGAGATCGGGTCGAATCGGTGGACGAACTATTTGGAATTGGGATGACTGGACTCTCTTTGCTCAACGACCGGATGCTCCCTGGTGAGTCCGATTGTTGAACATCACGTTGCCCTGTTCTTTGAGAGATCGACCGGACGCACTGAGATTGTGTGACCGGACTCACAGCACACATTGTTCATTGTGTTGTCTATGACCGGACGCTGCTTACAGTATTGATCGGATGCTCACACACTCTGAGTCCGGTCCAACACAGTGAGGGTCTAGAATGATTTTTGTCAGACCGGACGCGTCCGATCACAATCGACCGGACGCAGTAGTGAGTCTGGTTAGTGCAGTTTCACACGTTTTTGTCCGCAGCTCGTTCGTCCATTGTTAGCTTTGGTTTCTGGTTTTTGTGTTTGTTTTCTAGAGTCGTGTAGTGTCCCGCTGTGCTTCTTGGAAGCATCCACCCTACATCTAGGGTCGTGGACACTATCAAGCTCTAGGTTTGCTCTTGGGGTTGATTCTCGAGACATTGGCTATATGTTTCTGAAAAGAAATTTAAGGCTCCCATTGATTGATGGTCCTTACAGTCAACATTATACCATCAACTAGTGCATAAAACAATGGTAAACATGTGACAATGCATAGTTGTTGGGTTTGATTCTAACAAGTTCCATGAGTTGTGTAGTTCTCACTTGTTTTGCTGGAACATGAACATTTCACTACATAAAAGTATCTCAAGTGATGAATTGGATCATAACATTGCGATGAGCTCGTCGAGACGATTGAAATGGACATATGGTTTGCTACAATTGGAGTCCCGACGAGAGAGTCCCTATTGGCTACAACACGGAAGCTTCTAGAAGCCTTATCCATATGAAGATCAGGGATGTAACAGACAAAATTCCAACAGCTACCGAATACCAGAGATATTTAGGGACCAGACAGAAAGAAGACGACAAGGAATCCTTCCACGCCAAGACTCAATGCGCAAATTTACCGAACATGGACTCAAGACAAACAAGGAAGGTGTTAGAAGACTTGTGGATGAAGGAAGAGGCAAGCGGCGCCGGGGGGAGGCCCGGCCGGCCTTGGCCCACATGGAAGCTCCTCCGCCTTCATGCGATGTGACCTAATTGACCTCCTCGACGCATCTATGCCCTTGATCAACGTTGGTTTGATCCGAAGGTTGCGGTTCATCCCACCGGGCTATATAAGCAGCCCCAGACCCCCTCCCCGAAGCGAATCCTCATATTGATCAGATCTATCTTCGTCAGGCAATTAGAGAGACATAGTTAGGGATTCAGAGATTAGAGATTAGATTAGAGGCTCTACTTTGAGATTAGAATTAGAATTAGATAGAAACAAGTAGAGTTCAGCGCGGCTCAGGATTCCGGATCGTCATCAGGAGTTTTGGTAATTCTTGTATTCGACTTTGTTCTATTTCAATTATCATTATGTTCCTCTTTATTATGTTCTTCTATTATTCTAGTTATATGCTTGATATGGTTCTAATTGATAGTAAGTTCATACATATGTTCGTAAAGTGCTTAGTTCAATTCTGGATTGGATTAAGTGGTCCATATAATGTAGGTATGGTGCTTAGATTATGTTTACCTACGAATGCACCCTATTCTCCGGGCCAGCAATTGGTAGATCGTGACGGTGACTTTTATAGCCTTGTTGAGTCCTTTGTAGTCCACTCCCTGAGTCTAGGACAAGTAGAATCTGGTTACACTAAAGGAATTACTCTGGATATGAACTTCTTTCGTAATGTTCCTTATGTAAGGGTGGATGATTAATTGATATATGATATCATATGCTAGGACTAACTTAGACTTAATAGAAGTAATATAACTTAGGAGTCTAATCTCTTAACGTATCAATTAGTTATCAATTCTGCTTAATCATATGAGTCTCTCTCTAATTATGAATTTCCTGCTAGTCTCTGTTATTTACCTTAATTATAATTATCCTTTTGCCTTACCCTTGTATTAGATTAGAGGTGAGTGATTAGATTCATGTCTAATTATAAATGTTTGCAATTCTAAAGCCATATCATTCTTATTCTTAAACCCTGTTAAGCTCCCAATGGTAGAATTATAAATAACGATACTTGGAACATTCCTGGCTGAAATACTACAATGCCGGGTGTATTTTATCTGTGCGCTTGCGGATAACCTTTATTTCATATCTTATCAAAGTGCCATGCTATAAATACTCTCACATCTCTAGTGTTGCTGCTAGTGGTGACAGCTGTGACACTATAGTGTCAAGCACTGCATTAGGAACAACATTAAGCTACTCATGAACATAAGCATTGCATTGCATCATCTCATGTGCATAGAAATGCTTTTTGCTTTTTGTTTGTTTATTTGAAATTTGGTTTCAATAAGACTTGGTTGTTTGATTTGATTTCTATCCTTGCAAATAATTTTATAAAATAGGTAATATTGAGTATAACACTTTTCTTATTGACACTTTGTCTTAATTCAGAATGGTTTAATAATTAAAAATGTAGAACCAAAAAAGATTTATAGCTCAAAAATTAGCTTTAATTATGTGTAGGCTTGAAAAATGGTTTTCAGAAAAAGTGTCCTATATGAAAGTTGTAGAGAAAATTATTTTGAGCAACTTTTGTTTTGGGGTCAAAGCCTAGTTTTGAGTTTTTGAAAATGTTTTAAAATGGTCAAAGTTTGGAAAATTTGTGGAAAAAGAAAAAGGGGAAACGTTTCTCTCGGCGCCAACCATTCGGCCAACATGGCCTTTTGGCCCAGTCCCAGCCGAGCCTCGCGCGCCCGCTCCCACCCGCGTGCCGCGCAGCGTCGTGCCAGCTCGACCGCGACCGCACCGTACGCTGGCGACGCGGCCACGTGGCCATAAGCACCTGACCCGAATCCTCCCTGACCTCTCCGCGCGCGATCCTTGCCCACCGCATCACGCCACAATCCACCGCGACCACTCCCTCACTGCCTCGACTGCCGCGCTCTGCCCCCGCCGCTCGCCCACTCGCCGCCGTCACCGTGGCCCCCACCACGACCACCGATCGTTCACCAGCCGAAGCAAAACCCGCTTGCGCCCCTCTCCTCTCCCTCATTGGCCAGTTCGCTCGCTCTCTCTCGCTCTTGCCCTCTCACCGCACGCAACGTGCAAGCCGAGTGTTCTGCTCGCCTTTGCCGCCACCGCACCAACGCCATCGGCATTCCAGCCTCAACCGAGTCACCGCCGGCCGACGCTTTGCCCTCATCCCGCACACACGGTGCGCACGCCCGCATCTCCAACCAAGCCCCACCGACGTCGGAACGCGAGGTGCCCCCCTTCGGCCGCGGTCACCGCCGAGGAGTGCATGCCGCCGTCCCGCGTCAACCAAGCCACGCTGAGCCTCCTCCTTCCTCGACGAGCTCCATCGCGCAAAGGCTAGGTGAGAACATGCCACCGCTTGGTCGCTACCGCTCCCTAGCTACCCCACTTCTCCGGCCGAGTGCCATGGCCGCCGCCGCGGCATGTGCACGAGGCCGAGCCTATGTGAAACCTCACCGGCCAAACTAACTCTCCTTTTGGTCACCCTCACTCAAGATCACGCACCCTTCAATTTAGTCGGCGACCGCCGGAAACGACCAAGCCGAACACCACCACCACCACTGTTCGCCATAGCTCGCCATAGGTGAGCTCCGGCCGTCCCCTAGCCGAACCAACACCACCGCGGGACTCGCCTCGTTAAGACGAGCTCATCGAGCCCTATCTCACCGTCGGCGACCCCACCGTCGACGAGAACCACGCGGTCAACCGCCCTCCTCTGCTCTGCCTCCACTGGCAAGTGGGCCCCGTTGACCGCCAGACCCCACGCATCAGCCACCCATAGTCCATGGGCCGATTTCACGGAAAGCCCAGCCGGAGATTCAAATGTTTTTCATTTTTCTGTTTATTTCCAGGGAAAACTTATTTATTTTGTGTAGCATGTTTTAATGATCCAAATGAAGTACTTTTAGTTTTATAAATCTGTTCATGAGTAGATCTATCAGGGGAAAATATGAAAGTGTTTTTGGTGGAAATTTACTATACTGTTTTTATTTATTTCAGTTTATGTGCATAGTGTTAATTAAATGTGTATACATGCTTTCTTGTAGAATTAATTTATGGAAAAAATTGTGTATGCTTCTTATCATGTAAAGTGCCTGTGAAAAATATATGAGGGCCTGCTATTGTAGAAAAATTATCTGTTTAGATTTAAATGCCTTTTTAGCTGTTTTCTTAAAATAATTGTTAAGAGAAATGTATGTAAAAATAAAATGTGGAAAATTTTATGCAGTCTCTGTGTGTTCTGTTCAAGCTATAAAAATGCTAAGTATGGATTGTTGTATGGAAAAATGAGAAGTTATAGTACAAGTGTGTTTTTCTGAGTTTTCTTAGAAAATTCATGCAGAAAAGAATATGACTTTACTATTCATGGAACTTTCTTGATAAATACAAAATATGGACTGAAACCTGGGAAAAATATAAAAATGAGGATTGCACCCTTTTCTAGTAGGGTTGCAGTTCAAAGGTTTTATTTTGGGTTAAATTTGTTTATTTTGTGTAGATTTATATGCTCATCTTTTAGCAACAAATTTTCTGCAGTATGGTTGAAATAGGTAGATAAAGCTAGAAAAAATGTGAAATCTATTGTTTGACACTTTTCAAAAGAAGAGTTAGTTCAAAAGCACCTTTTTGACAATTAATTTCATCTTTTATATCTCCTGTTCAGTAATTTATTTCTTGTTGGAATTCGTACAGTGGAGTCCAGTGGGTGTAGGTCACCTACTATAATTTTTGTGGATTTTCTGAATAAATAAAATAGTACTTGCTGTTTAAACCTAAGTTTCTTTTGAGTTAATAAATAGAAAATAGTTGATTTAAGGGTTTAATTTGGTGCAGTAGATAAGGGTTTTCCTCAATGTCAAAAGTGGTTCAACAAGTTAGTTTTGTTGGTTTGCAAGAAATGTTACATTGCATACCATCATAAGTGCACCGTGCATTATTTAATTACTTTCTGCAATCGCACCTAGGATCGGTAGCTCAGGAGACCAACACCGAGCCAGAAGCAAACGAGGAGCCGGAAATCCAGGAGGTGCCCTGCAGCGAGGAGACCAAGTCAGTCGACCCCGACGCTAACCTGCTTGAGGGCCCCGCTCACGAGGCCTCAGTCTTTTCCTAAGGCATGCCCCGTAGCATTTTAAGTCTCCCAGCTTTTATAATTGTTAACACTGGATTTTGGTCAACATTGAGAAGATGACAGGTGGACCCAACGAGCAGTGAGAAGAGCATTCGGTAGACGACCAAGCGGTCAGTTAATTCTCGGAGTTTTGGCAACTACCTGTGCGGTCGGCTATTTTACAAGGGTGTGACTCCATTCGGGAAATAGATATGGCAAGAGAAGCCGATCATGAGGATAATCAACGATGGCCGTGATAGATTAAACGAGTATTCAAGAATCATAGGGGTCTGATCACATGAGCCAGGAGTTGGATTTGGTGGCGTTGTGATGTGTGAAACAAGCAAGGGACCAGATTCGAAGGATTGGTCAGCAATTACGATATCACGTATCCATCTAGGATCCTTACATACGTACGTAAGCATGTCATATAATATTTCCCTTTATTTTAGATGTTATTAGGTAAGTCCCTTCAGGACTCTTATCTGCCCAGGGTATAAATATAAACCCTTGGCTATTGTAAAAAGTGTTCACAACCATATCAATACAAACCAGCCCCTTTGCCACCTTTGAGTCCTTAGTCGTGTCATCGAGTTCTTCGAGAGGAATCATCGATCCATCAACCTCCGTAAGTTCCGGCAACCTTGTTATCATAGTATCATGCGGTGGATTTAGATGTGATGCAAGTAGTCTTGATTGTTTTCAATGGTCATGCGGCCGACCCTTGTTAATGATCAAGAAGTCTTTGCTTATGCTTTGCTTATGAATAGATACCGTGCGGCAGGCATTTATTTATATGTTTAGCAAAAGCGAGATAGTTATCGGCTCTATTAGATTTGGCAAGATCTAATAGATTCTGTTGACGCAAAACGCGTCGTCCCGCGTCAGGCACATAGCAAGCCGAACGAAGGCTGGCTTAAATCAGGTGCCCAGAGCGTTCTGGTTCCGGAAGCATGCCAGTCGGTTTGACCTGAAAACCAACAAGGGATAAAAAGTGTGAGAATACCATGGAATGTGTCGGGTATGACCAGACAGTTCCATATGTGCGGCTTTGAAAGCCAATCACGATGGCACACAGCTATGAAAGTTGTTTGTCGAAACAGGTTTTATAAATGTCATTCGGCAAGTATAAAGATAAATCATAAACATTTTGAATGCTGAACATATATGTAGTAACAAGATGTAAAAGGGAAACTCGTAAATATAAACCTATCCGGATAACATATGTATAGGCCAATCCAACTAATCTGCCGCACGTCCAGCCTTCATAAACCCGTCAAGTGTAAATTCAAGCAAAGCTAATCCACCGCATGATACCACTTGCTATGAATCTACACCACTCCTTATAATTAGATTAATCCACCGCATGATACGATCTAATTATAAGGAGCTAAAAGCATATGTAAATCTGAATAGATCTATATGTACTCATTACTTGTGTAAGCTTAACCAGAATCGGCAAAACAGCCGAGCTGGGTCAATGAAGAAGAAACATACAAGCAAAGCATGATTAAACCAATCTAAAACCTGCGCCTGCTGCACGACACCAAGTCCTCTCAAAGCCTAAACATGATCGGCATGCATGAACCCGCAACATGTAACAATCTAGATTGAAAGTCGATTCGGCCGTCACGATCTTATGATTAGCAAAGCATAAGCAAACTCATGCAACAAGGCCGAACGAGAATCAATCTAGATTGGGCAAAAAATGTTGTACGAATTGAATGAATAAAACATGCAACACATGATAACTTAATGAATCTATTAGATCTGCCAAATCTAACAGAGCCGATAACTATTTTTACTCATGACTCAATCCGCCGCACGATACAAGGCATAAGCAAAAACTTCCCTTCATAAGCTTAAATCCGCCGCACGATACTAAGCTTAACATACTGCGGATAATGGGTGTATGCCGAGTATCTGAGTGATGAGTGATTGTCAACGGGTTTGATCACAGGTTCTTTGGCTTGTGTTGGGCAGGTGTCGAGCACGAAGACAGTGATCGAGGGCAAGGTGAAGGTCAAGTTGAGACGTGTCGTGCCGATGGACCGGGTGCGGTGCAGGATGGGCGTGCCGTGCGGCGGACGTGCCATGCCGATGGACTGAGCGGTGAAGGACGAACGTGAGGCTTGGACTAAGGGACCGGATTGCCTGAGGATCAGCTGTGGTGGCTGACAGCCTGGGACAACAACAAGTGAAGACTTGTGGGGCACGGTGTTGCTCGGGTCAAGGACCTGGGGACACGTGTCGGTGGACGGGGTGCACGGGCGGTGCATCCCCTCTTCGGCTCTGGTTTGGTGGTTGAGCCACAGAAAAACCACCGGGTGGACGGTTTCCAGGTTTGGGCCTCAAAACCTGGGTGCTTAGGGTTTCCGAGTTTGGCCACAAAACTCGGGCTGAGGACAGTTTCCGAGTTTGGGCCTCAAAACTCGGGCGCTACGGGTTTTCTGAGTTTAGGCCACAAAACTCAGGCGTTGGACTTGGAGGCTGGTTTCCCGGTTTGGGCCTCAAAACCGGGGGATAGCTAGAAAAGGCTGGTTTCCCGGTTTGGGCCACAAAACCAGGGGTGCAGAGCGAGGGCGGCACGTGGCGGCAATCTAGAGGTTGCGTCGAGGCAACGCTTCGGGCTGTGCGGGCGTGGCCATCGGATACACCTACCACTTGAGTTGGTCCAGAATAACCCTAGGGTTTAGCTGGTTCGCTCTGTAATTAGAATAAAGAGGGGTAGAGTTGGAATTGTACTTACGCTAGAATTAGGATAAGTAGTCGGGGAGACACCCTCCTCCCCTCATCTCAGTTAGTCATCTCAGTCATTTGCTCTTTCATCCTTAGGGTTTCCTGCTCTCCCATCCCCTGCTGTAGCTAGCTGAGATCCGCAGAGAGACTCACCTCTGTGTTCTGTTGATTTTGAGGAAAGGAGGTCATAACATCCTTGTCGTAGCGTGTGTTTGCACTTCGGCTGCAAGATCGTGGGTGTTATTCGCGTTTTGTTTGTGTTCTTCGCGGAATTCTTTTTCTCCACATTTTTCCCGTTGCTTGATCTCTTTGCTCGGTTCATCTTTTGCAAATCCGTTTGAACCAAGTTGTTTTAGGTTGTGAGGCATTTCTTTCAACCGAAGGAATTATCCTCTAACCTCACGGTCTAGGAGATCGATCGATTTTCGTTTCGGGTCAAGTTTTTCTCCTTTCCCCCGAAATCCTTCGATTCATCGATTTGGAGATAGGTTCGAGCCATGATCTCTTAGAGATAGCTCACTATTCTCCTTGTGACTCTACTCACCAAGTTTGATCCCTAGAGGATTTGTTTTGGGTGAGATCGAGTCGAACCGGTGAACGAACGGAGTAGTTCGTGGTGACCGGACGCACGCATCGAGACGACCGGACGCTCCCATCCTGAGTCCGGTCGTTGAATGTCGCGTAGACTCAATCTATAGCTGACCAGACGCTTGTTCTCGGTAGTGACCGGACTCGCTCCTCTTACTGTTCATCTGCTCTGGTGTGTGCGACCGGATGCTCTGTACAAACGACCGGACGCTCCTTTCAGTGAGTCCGGTCCGTAACAGAGAGGTTCCAGAACGGTTTTTCTGTGACCGGACACGTCCGGTCCCTGCTGACCGGACGCTGGCCAGAGTCCGGTCGAGTCAGTTTCGCGCAGTTTCATCCACAGTTCGCTCGTTTGTTGACGGATTTGATTTCCATCTTTTGCGTTGGCTTTCTAGAGTTGTGTAGTGTCCCGCTGTGCTTCTTGGAAGCATTCACCATACATGTAGTGTCATGGACACTAGCAAGCTCTAGGGTTTGCTCTTGGGATTGATTTTGGGACAGTGGCAACGAGTTTCCGAAAGGAAAATTTGTAGCTCCCATTCACCCCCCCTCTGGTCGCCTTGCTTTTGCAATCTCGGTCCTTCAATTGGTATCGGAGCAGGTTAAGGATCTTCCACCTTAGCCGGTTCCAGATTCATCGAAGGCGACATGGATCGCGGTGTGGGCAAACCGCCGTTTTTCGATTGGACGAACTATGCGTATTGGAAGATATGCATGTCGGCCTATCTGCAAAGTTTGGGTGCTTCCATTTGGGATATTTGCAACTCTGCCGATTACGTGGTCTTGGCTGCTCGTGTCACTCAGCGTCAGATCGATGAGCGCGATGCCAATAGCCGAGCCCGTAATGCTCTTTTCTCGTGTTTGAGCATGGGTGAGTTTGATCGCATTTCTCACCTCTCTACGGCTCGGGAGATTTGGGCTACCCTCATGCGTTTTCATGAGGGCACCTCTCAAGTCAAAACCCGACTCTATGAGTCGTTCAAGAGAGAGTATGAGAACTTTCGACATCAGCCTGGCGAGAGCATAGAAAGTTTATTCGCTCGCTTTCAGGTGATTGTCAACAGGATGAGAGCTAACAAGGAGCAGTTGCCTTTCAACGATCATGAGAGAGCTTTGAAGCTTTTACACACTCTCGATCGGTCGATGTGGGATTCCAAGGTTCAGGCGATCATCGAATCACCTAACTATGAGACCCTCACGTGCGATGAGCTCTTCAGTAAGCTCAAGTCCAGTGAGATTGACGCCATGGCGAGGGCTTCTTATGAGAATCCTTCTGGTCCGTCTATGACTTTGGTTTCTGGCTCCTCCGCTAACCCCTCTGCTGGCTTTGCGCTTTCATCTCTCCTTTCTGTCACAGAGGATCATCTGGAGTCTTTGGGAGATGAGGAGTTGGCTTTGCTTGCCAACCGGTTCATGCGGTTTCACAACAACTGCATGAACCGTCGCCGCGGAGGAGGACGCTGAGGATGCTATGAGTGCGGTGATCCCGACCACTTCATCGCCAACTGCCCCAAGAAGAACAAGCATTCGGGGAAGGGCGATCATGGGCACAAGTATGACTCCATGTGCAAGGAGAAGCACGTCCCCCAAGGCACAAGAAGAGGGACGGCTTCGACAAAGTGTACATCAAGAATAAGTACTTGGAGAAGGCCCAGGCTGAGCAACGTGCGTTCTTCGCCACGCTCAGCGACGTCGACGGCTCGGATGACGACTCCACTTCCTCAAGCGACGATGAGTCCGAGAAGGTGAAGAAGATCGAGGACAAGCTCAATGGTCTTTGCTTCTTCGCAGGCGACAGAGGCCTCTGCACCATGGCGCTTGGTGATGAGGTTGGAGGCGAGCTGGAGCACACCCCTCGGAACGACGACAACGACGACACCTCCCAGGTATCTCTCACCTACGACGATCTCTCTGCCGAGGTTGAGAAACTTACTGCCACTCTCCTTAGCCAAGATAAACTGCTTAGGCATGCTGCTAGAGAGCGCAAGGAGTTTAGGCAGAAGTGGGAGGACACGGTGAAGGAGTTGGAGTTTGCTAAATCCACCGTGGCCGTGTCAGAGGAGGTTGAGTGCGAGTCGTACACCAAGCACATGACTGATCTTCTCACCTTGAGGGGTAAGTATGCTGCTTTGGTTGGAGAGGTGGATGAGCTCCGTGCTAGGCCGCAGCTGTTGGGTGCGTGCAAGACTTGTCCTATCTTGCAATCCGAGTTGGCAGAGAAGAATGCCAAGATTGAGTCCTTAGAGAAGGCCAGCTCGGATAGCACTTGTGTCGTGAGGTGCGCTTTGTGTGAGGGCTTGGAGATGGAGATTGCCAATGTGAAGCATGGCAAGATGCAAACCGAGGAAGAAAACATATACCTTCGGACCATCTTGTCATGGGTCTCTTGTAGTGAGCCGCAGCTCGGGATGATGATTTCCCAATTCAAGCGAGCTGCTGGAGGTCCAGGTGTAGGTTTTGCTCAGGGTGTTGATCTTTCCGCTTTTGGGAAGATTGGAGAGTCGAGTGGTCTAAACCCGAGTGAGAAGCCCAACTCCACCACTACTCCCAAACTTACCAAGCTTCCACCCAAAGAGCCTGCCAAGCCTACCACCAAGGATGGGGTGTTTGAGGAACCCCCGAGAGCTCCACCCAAGAACCAAGTGTGGGCACCCAAGCCAAACCACCTCAAGAACAAGCTTGACACAATGCCACCCATCCAGGAGGAGTGCTTGCCACAGAAGGGCAAAGTGAACCATACCCACAGCCCTGCCTACCAACAACCCCCTTTGCGTGTAGTGAGGTACCAGTGTGACTTCTGTGGGAGGGATGGTCACTTGAGTGAGTTCTGCTTTCGGCGCAAGAGGGAGGCGCGCCGTGCTCGGGAGATGGACAACCCAGACATGTACCACCCTTTCCATGGTGTACATGTGCCGAACGTCCAGAGGAGAGCTGTTAGGCCCGGAGGTCAAGTTCCCAGGCCTAAGGAGAGGAGAGCTCCGAGATGGGAGACTAGGGCTAGAGCTCCTGAACCTCAAGTTCCTAGGCGTAGGCCTCGTAGAGAGCATGCCCGGTGGGAGCCTGCAGTTGTAGGCTATGGACCCCGTGGCGGAGGCTTTGTAGTTGAGCGCTTTCCCCCACCGTGTTTTGAGTATCGCGGTGAGCGCTTCTTCCCCAGTGAACCACGTTTTCCTGTGCGTGGTGATCGCTACCCTCGTAGACAAGCTAGGAATGGTTTTTACACTGACCGTTCTTTTGAGCAGCCGACCCAACACTGGTATTCTCCTTACTTCTCTAACCCCAGTGTTGGACCGTATGCTCACCCTATGTCTTTTTATTGATGTAGGTAAGACGGTTGGAGGACATTTGGTTGGTGGATTCCGGTTGCTCGAGGCACATGACCGGAAACGCCAAGTGGTTCTCCAGCCTTAGCCCTATTGCCGGAAAGGAGTTTATCACCTTCGGCGACAATAGTAAAGGTAAAGTGTTGTCTCGCGGGTCGGTGCGGGTTAATGAGCACTTTGTGTTGAGCGATGTTACTCTTGTTTCTAACCAGCATTTTAACTTGCTTTCTGTTTCGCAACTTTTTGATGATGACTGTGAGATTCGTTTTAAACTGAATCTCAGTCGCATTTTAGATCCCCAGGGCAATCTTGTATGTTTGATATTGTCCGTTGGGAAAGTCTTTCGTGCGAATTTCTCGGAGTCGTTTGGTGTTTCCCACTGTCTTTTGGCTAGTCCTTCTTCCTCCGATCTTTGGAAGTGGCATAGGAGGCTCGGTCACTTAAGCTTTGACTTGCTTGCAAGACTTAGCTCACTTGGCCTGATCCGAGGATTGCCCAAGCTTTCGATGGAGAAGGATCTAGTTTGCCATTCTTGTAGACATGGGAAGATGGTTGCCGCTGCCCACCATCCTGTGACTAAGGTTATGACTTCGCACCCTGGAGAGCTTTTACACATGGACCTTGTTGGTCCGGCTCGGGTGAGCTCGGTTGGTGGCAAGTGGTATGTCTTGTTTGTTGTTGACGACTTTTCGAGGTATTCATGGGTTTTCTTTTTGACTGAGAAGACTGAGACTTTCTCATATGCTCGCAATCTGAATTTGCGTCTTCAGAATGAGTTCCCTTTGAACTCGATGCGAGCTATTAGAAGTGATAATGGTTCCGAGTTTAAAAATTCGGATTTTGAGAAGTTTTGTAACTGCCTTGGTTTGGAGCATCAGTTTTCTTCCCCCTACACACTGCCCCAAAATGGTGTGGTAGAGAGGATGAATCAGACCCTTGTTGAGATGGCCAGGACGATGCTCGATGAGCATAGGACTCCTAGGCGCTATTGGGCCAAAGCTATGAACACTGCATGCTACATTTCAAATCGCATTTTTCTGAGAGCTTTTTTGAAGAAGACCTCTTATGAGTTGCGTTTTGGTCGCCAGCCCAAGGTGAGTTATTTTAGAGTCTTCGGTTGCCACTATTTTATTTTGAAAAAAGGCAACCTGGACAAGTTTGAGTCTCGTTCTTCTGACGGTGTATTTTTGGGTTATGGCACTCACACTAGAGCTTATCGTGTACTTAACCTTGATACTAATCGAGTCGTGGAGACATCAGATGTCACCTTCAACGAGACACTTGTATGTCCTTCTTCCCGTTTTGAGCGTGCAGGTGATCATGAGGTTGGTGAGTCTCTTTTCGATGGCGAGGATGAGGGTGCTGAAGGTATGGACGATCCAGCACCCCCTCCACCTGCCGTGCTGCAAAGAGCGGCCTCTACGATGACTCATGGCCCCGACACCTCTTCTTCCTGGGGGCCGTGGGATCCGCCACCCCGAGCGGTACCTTTTGTACCCGAGGAGGCACCAGCTACTGTTGAGGGGGAGGTTACTTCTTTCTGGGAGGCGCCACGACACATCCAGCGCCAGCACCCACCTCAGCAGATGATCGGTGACATCGGCGAACGCGTCACTCGGTCCAGGTCAAAGCAAATCTCACACTTTGCTCATTCTGCTTTTGTTGCTAATTTTGAGCCCCGAGATGTTGGAGACGCATTGACGGATCCGGATTGGGTCAATGCCATGCATGAGGAGTTAGAAAATTTTGAGCGAAATCGGGTTAGGGTTCTAGTTCCACCTCCTCCAGACTGTAAGCCTATTGGGACAAAATGGGTTTTCAAAAACAAGCAAGGAGATGATGGCCACGTTGTGAGAAACAAGGCCAGGCTTGTAGCGAAGGGTTATAGTCAGAAGAAGGGGATAGACTATGAGGAGACGTTTGCTCCTGTAGCTCATTGGGAGGCTATTAGGATACTCTTGGCTTTTGCTGCATCCAAAGGTTTTAAACTTTTTCAAATGGATGTCAAGAGTGCCTTCTTAAACGGTTACATAGAAGAGGAAGTTTATGTTGAGCAACCCCCCGGTTTTGAAAATCCCAAGTTTCCAAACCATGTTTTTAAACTTCACAAAGCTTTGTATGGTTTGAAACAAGCCCCTAGAGCCTGGTATGATAGACTAAAAACCTTTTTACTAGCTAAGGGTTTTAAAATGGGATGTGTAGATAAAACACTCTTTCTCCTCAAGCAAGGCAAAGACACACTCTTGGTCCAGATTTACGTGGATGATATCATTTTCGGTGGTTCATCTCACGCTTTGGTTGCCAAGTTTGCAGATGTTATGAGCAGGGAGTTCGAGATGAGCATGATGGGCGAGCTGACATTCTTTCTCGGGTTGCAAATTAAGCAATCCCGAGAGGGGACGTTTGTGCACCAGGGTAAGTACACCAAGGACTTGCTAAATTGGTTCGATATGGGTGAGGCCAAGCCTCTTCCAACCCCCATGTCGACGATGACTGCCCTGGATGCGGACAAGGATGGAGAAGCAGTGGACCAGAAGGAGTACCGAAGCATGATCGGGTCGCTACTCTACCTGACGGCGACACGCCCGGACATTCAGTTCGCGCTGTGTCTGTGCGCGCGCTTTCAGGCGTTGCCACGCACTTCTCACCGTCAGGCGGTGAAGCGCATTTTCAGGTACCTTCGTTTCACACCTGAGTTTGGGATTTGGTATTCTACTTCCTCCACCCTATCCCTTTGCGGTTATTCTGATGCCGATTTTGCTGGTTGTCGCACTGAGCGCAAGTCCACCTCTGGGACTTGCCAGTTTATTGGATCTTCTCTTGTATCGTGGTCTTCTCGCAAGCAGTCTAGTGTCGCTTAGTCTACCACAGCGGCTGAATATGTTGCTGTGGCTAGCTGCTGTTCCCAGTTGCTTTGGACGATGACCACTTTGCATGATTTCGGTTTGAGTTTTTCTCGCGTGCCTTTGCTTTGTGACAGCACGAGTGCTATTAGCGTTGCTAAGAACCCTATGCTTCACTCGAAGACCAAATACATTGATGTGCGTTTTCACTTTTTGCGAGACCACCAGGAGAAGGGTGATATCGACCTTCGCCATGTCGATACTCATCATCAACTGGCTGATATTTTCACCAAGCCTTTAGACGAATCAACCTTTAATAGGTTGATGGGTGAGCTTGGTGTGTGTTTCCCCTTTTAGTTGGGGGAAACATTTTGGTTCTTGTATAATAGACTGACTCTTTTCGTTTGTCTTTCTTTTCCTTTGCATTTTTAGCATACGCATTTACATTCTGAGCTTCATGTTTATAATCACTAGAATGTAACTATGCTCTATATAGTATGCTCTGATGCTTGTAGCTTATGCTCTTTCTGATCACTAGTACATGTTGTGAGCTGAGCTATTTTGGATTGGTGAATTTGCTTAATGTATACAAAATCTGAAAATGTTCACCATTGAGATATGAACTAGCATGTGTAGGTTGTGTTGAGTCCATTCATGCTTTTCATATATGCTAGGTTGCTATGTCTCTAGTTCTGAGTCATTCACTTGCTTGGTCTGTTCATATCATGTTTAAAATTTGAACCAAGTTTTAGTGAATTGAAAAGATCGAGATGGGATTGCTTGTCAACACCTCACGGTATCGAGACTATTTCTCATTGCACTTTGAGTTAAACTTGAGTCGTGCAGTGTATGACCGAAACCATAGCTTTAAGCTTCTGATTGCTTTGGCATAGGCTTCGCTCGGTTGAAAAGTTAGGCATTGACAAGCTTTCAACCTCTCGCAATCACTTGCAAATGATTAAACTTGTGTAATTTCACCGCTGCAACTCCGATATAAAAATGAAATCACAAGTATATGCTTCATTCCTATGCATGATGATTGAACTTTGCTAGGGGTAGTTCACCTTCTATACATGTTTAGCACTTGTTCGGATTCCTATCTATACATGTGTAGTGCTATTTTGATGGTGACTATCTTTTTAGTTAAAAACTGCTCACTTGCTCATATGCTTCATATTTCGTATGGTGATCAGTTTGAGCCTTTGCTATTTGAGTGCTTAGTTTTGTCATTAGAGCTATACTGTTTAGAGCATCTTTGCACTCTTTTGACTATATGCCTGAAGCTCCTAACTTGCATTTTTGACTTCATATGTATTTTTCTGAGGGCGAGAACTTTGCCCAGTATCTTGATAAGTGCATTTTCAACTAAGGGGGAGAAATTGCAAATCATAAGCTCCTAGTTGTTCGACGAAGAGGGAGTTTTCGTTCAGGGGGAGAATTTCAAAATTCTTGTGCTTTTCTCTTGTTGGACTTAAGGGAGAGTTTAGTTGCTGGCACTTGTTAAGGGGGAGTTTGCTAGTTGTGTTGAGCCTTTGCCTCTATCTTGAGAGACTAGCAAACATTTTTAGGGCATTTCGTCTTCGATTGATTCTCATTTGGTTCGGAGACTTTTCGATTGGTTCAGAGCGTGCTTGGCCGAAAGGCATTGGTTTCGAGCTTTCTTTGCTAGTTGTGTTGAGCCTCTGTGCCTCTATCTTGAGGGACTAGCATTTTGCTTCGATTTTCATTCGGCTTCAATTGGTTTTGAGCTCTTTTCTCTGGAGTTTCCAATTGGTATCTGCTAGCGGTGTTGAGCCTATTCTACCTCTTCTTGAGGGCTAGATTTGCTTTGCTTGGTTGCGTCGAGCCGTTGCCCATGTCTTTGGGGACCAAGTTGTTTCGCTTCTTTCACTTGACCTTCGGCTTTGCTATGCTTTTGGGTCATTTGGTCGAGCTCTCTCTTTTCCTTCTTTCTTTCTTCTTTCTTTCATTATGATTTGTGTGAGTAGTTGACAATGCACTCATCAAGGGGGAGATTGCGGATACATGGGTGTATGCCGAGGCTCTGAGTGATGAGTGATTGTCAACGGGTTTGATCGCAGGTTCTTTGGCTTGTGTTGTGCAGGTGTCGAGCACGGAGACAGTGATCGAGGGCAAGGTGAAGGTCAAGTTGAGACGTGTCGTGCCGATGGACCGGGTGCGGTGAAGGATGGGCGTGCCGTGCGGCGGACGTGCCATGCCGATGGACTGAGCGGTGAAGGACGGACGTGAGGCTTGGACTAAGGGACCGGAGTGCCTGAGGATCAGCTGTGGTGGCTGACAGCCTGGGACAGCAACAAGTGAAGACTTGCGGGGCACGGTGTTGCTCGGGTCGAGGACCTGGGGACACGTGTCGGTGGACGGGGTGCACGGGCGGTGCATCCCCTCTTCGGCTCCGGTTTGGTGGTTGAGCCACAGAAAAACCACCGGGTGGACGGTTTCCAGGTTTGGGCCTCAAAACCTGGGTGCTTAGGGTTTCCGAGTTTGGCCACAAAACTCAGGCTGAGGACGGTTTCCGAGTTTGGGCCTCAAAACTCGGGCGCTGCGGGTTTTCTGAGTTTGGGCCACAAAACTCAGGCGATGGACTTGGAGGCTGGTTTCCCGGTTTGGGCCTCAAAACCGGGGGATAGCTGGAAAAGGCTAGTTTCCCGGTTTGGGCCACAAAACCGGGGGTGCAGAGTGAGGGCGGCACGTGGCGGCAATCTGGAGGTTGCATCGAGGCAACGCTTTGGGCTGTGCGGGTGTGGCCGTCGGATACACCTACCACTTGAGTTGGTCCAGAATAACCCTAGGGTTTAGCTGGTTTGCTCTGTAATTAGAATAGAGAGGGGTAGAGTAGGAATTGTACTTAGGCTAGAATTAGGATAAGTAGTCGGGGAGACACCCTCCTCCCCTCATCTCAGTTAGTCATCTCAGTCATTTGCTCTTTCATCCTTAGGGTTTCCAGCTCTCCGATCCCCTGCTGTAGCTAGCTGAGATCCGCAGAGAGACTCACCTCTGTGTTCTGTTGATTTTGAGGAAAGGAGGCCGTAACCTCCTTGTCGTTGCGTGTGTTTGCGCTTCGGCTGCAAGATCATGGGTGTGATTCGCGTTTTGTTTGTGTTCTTCGCGGAATTCTTTTTCTCCACGTTTTTCCCGTCACTTGATCTCTTTGCTTGGTTCATCTTTTGCAAATCCGTTTGAACCAAGTTGGTTTAGGTCGTGAGGCATTTCTTTCCACTGAAGGAATTATCCTCTAACCTCACGGTCTAGGAGATCGATCGATTTTCGTTTTGAGTCAAGTTTTTCTCCTTTCCCCCGAAATCCTTCGATTCATCGATTTGGAGATAGGTTCGAGCCATGATCTCTTAGAGATAGCTCACTATCCTCCTTGTGACTCTACTCACCAAGTTTGATCCCTAGAGGATTTGTTTTGGGTGAGATCGAGTCGAACCGGTGAATGAACGGAGCAGTTCGTGGTGACAGGACGCACGCATTGAGACGACCGGACGCTCCCATCGTGAGTCCGGTCGTTGAATGTCGCGTAGACTCATTCTGTAGCTGACCGGATGCTTGTTCTCGGTAGTGACCGGACTCGCTCCTCTTACTGTTCATCTGCTCTGGTGTGTGCGACCGGACGCTCTGTACAAACGACCGAACGCTCCCTTTAGTGAGTCCTGTCAGAAACAGAGACGTTCCAGAACGGTTTTTCTGTGACCGGACGTGTCCGGTCCCTGCTGACCGGACGCTGGCCAGAGTCTGGTCGAGTCAGTTCCGCGCAGTTTCGTCCACTGTTTGCTCGTTTGTTGACGGATTTGATTTCTGTCTTTTGCGTTGGCTTTCTAGAGTTGTGTAGTGTCTCGCTGTGCTTCTTGGAAGCATCCACCCTACATCTAGGGTCATGGACACTATAGTAGAACCGACCAATTTGCACCAGATTAAGCACTGAAAACCTCCGCTTGAGCAAAGATCATCAAGTACTTAAGCTCGTACAAACCCGGTAGTCCAGAAATCTCGAGGATCTCAAATCATTCAACGACATCCAGCCAAGATCGTACTCATTCGGCGAACATGCTCACAGGTTACATCACAGTTGCACATAGTTCAAATTACATCGGAGTTCGATAGTTATTACAAACCATAGTTTAGAATTCAAAGCGGAAGCAACATAGTTTTGAAACGCAAGTTTAAGGTGTTCAAATACGGTGCCATCAGTTGACCGGGTCCATAAAAGCAACAGATGAGATAATAGTTGACCATGCCCATGGTCTAGTCACTGCCCTCGACGGGGTACAGACAGTTCTCGCAATAGCCGTAGAAGCATTGCCCATCTGCAACAACAAGGGAATAAAACCCTGAGTACAAGAAGGTACTCAGCTAGACTTACCCGTCATAAACCAGAAATAATGGGACTCCAAGGATCATGTAGGCTATATATGTGGGGTTGGCTGTACATACTCCTTTGCATGAAAGCTTTAGTAATAAAACTCAGTTTCAGATGTTGGCAGTTGTTTTTAGTCATTAACTCTACCTTACTAGATTTGCACCTGTACTAAACAAGCACTTGCTAATTAATCAATCAAAAGTGACTATTTCATCAATAGCCTTTCAGATTCCACAACCATTTTAGTTCCATAAGTTTCTACGGGAGATGATCTAGAGTCAACTGCTCACTGTCTAGGAGCGATGGTGATTATAATCGATTCCTACCCAGCTGGGGATAAAAATGTCTCACACTCGCCCGACAAATCCAGCCACGGCAGTCGTAAGCTGCCACTCAGGAGATTTGAGAACACAATGCGCGGTACGGCCATGGGCCCTTCTACACCGGGGGTTATCTCAGTGCCAGGTCGCTCAAGCTATTAACTGCCCACGGTCATGCCAGGTCGATCAGGCCCTGCCTGCCCTCGGACCATGCCAGGTCGATCAGAATAGTTGCCCACGGTACAGCTGAGGCCCTGGGTGTTAGGCGTCAACATCTCCATCACCGGCTCGAATAACCTTACTCGGCTTCACGGGAGGCACCCACACCTGCTCCGTTAAGTGATCGACGCGTTCAATTTGACTGAAGTTACATTCCCGAACGGGTCCTAGGCGACACAGACGGGAGACTACTAGCACATAGAACCCATGTTCTGCTGCTCCTACATCCCGCCTCCGTCTCAGATTAATTATCACATGGTTATCTCATGATAGCACAGGCTAAACATGATCAGTATCCACCTATTGTGGGAGACAGGAAATCACCCGACTTTTACCGGTCTAAGCAGGGCTAAGCATATAACGAGCCTAGACCTAAACAGGGATATCAAGATATATTGCAGGTGGACAAGGATAAGTAATAATGCATCAACGGTAGCAATCAATTCCTATAACCTAATGCAACATCCATTATCAGGTTAATTGTAAAGCTTTTGCATACCGTAGGAGTTAGAATGCTCCGAGGCTTGCCTTGCTCGAAGTCGGCGGCGCGGTGATCATGGCACTCCGGCAGATCCTCAGCGACTCCTTCCGGAACCCTTTCCTCCGGCGTCTCCTCCTGGCACTGCTCTTCCGGCGTCGGATCCTGAGCTTCCACTACCGATCCTGCATGATGCGGTACATGAATGAATAACACGAATGCACATGGGATGCAAGGTGATGCAACATGGAATAAGGCATTCTAGGAGATAAGCACACGTCATCTACTGATATTCAACTGGTTAAGTTATGTTGTCACCACATCAAAGTATACTTAATGTGTTTATTACCCTCTAATTACTTGCCGCAATAAATTTAATTAAACTAGCCTATAACCGCAACCCATCTTAGATAGCTTCAGAAAAATCTACAGAAATTATTGAAGACTCACAACACTTAATCTAGTTCCCTTTCCAAATTTCATCCCATTTGGACCTAGACTTCATCCTCTATGAAAAAGACAAATTCTATAAAAAGGTGCTTTGAACTACACACCCTAGCAAAAAGTGTCAAACAACAGATTTCATATTTTGCTACTGCACTTCCTAGCATAAGGACAGTGTGCCTAAATTCTCAGGTTTATATTCCCCATATTTTAATTACTACAAAATAACAAGGAAACAACATTTAACCATTTTAATTACTACTGCTAAATTATTTCACAAAGCAACTTCATATTATATTTTTCCCTGAAACTACACGTCCATACAAACCTAACAAAACTGGAATCACATTTTTCTGACTTATACATAATTAGTTATGCATTTTCCAAGTTATCAGCACTTTTCTAATGTAATTAAATCTACACATAAAAATGTCCCCAAGAATGCATTCAACAGTTTTCACTGACAGATCTAAACATGCTTGACCTAACAAAATTTGTTTCACAGCATTTGGACATAAAATGAGCCTTGTAGGAATTTTTGAAGCCTTTACATGAATTCTGCAAAACACATTAAAAAGGAAAACTCAATCCTATACGCTACGGACTTCGGCCGAGGCACTAGACAGACGCTTGGCACACCCGGCACGATTCGGCCGAGGCTTACGGCACACTCAACGATTCGGCCGAGGCTCAACACATTCTACCGATTCGGCCGAGGCTTGACACACTTTACCGATTCGGCCGAGGCTCACTGACTCAGCCGAGGCTAACTTACTCGGCCGAGGCTAACTGACTCAACCGAGGCTCGAGGAGAAGGCTCGGCGCACTTGACTTGGCTCGACTAGACTGAGGCTTACGCGACGCAGCCGAGGCTTACTAGACAGGCGACTATGCTACCGAGGCCAGGCTCGGCAAGCTACTGCGCGAGGCCAGGCTCGGCAGTCAACGGCGGAGATTTGCGCCGTGGTTGTTGACCGGCCCTAGCTCGTCGACGGCGACGCTTCCGGTGACACTGAGACCATAACTGGGTGCGGGTTTGCGAGGCGAACACGACTAACCGACTCGCTGAGCCAGAGGGATACCGGAGCAAGCTCGACGGCGGCCATGGCGGAGCGGCGGCTCTGCGACTCGGCGGCGGAACTCTTCCCGGCGGCTTGCGACTCGGCGAGATCAACACTAGCCTAAGCAAGACACAAGCGACCTATTGGAGCAACTCTTGGGCTTCAGCATCCCTGGCATTGCTCGGAGCGATGCAAGGCGGTGGTCCATGGCGGACATGGCGGCGACATGGCTCGGTTCTGGCTGAACCTGGTGGCAGAGAGGTCTCCATCGAAACCTAGGCAACTATGTCGGTAGAGAAGACTAGAGCATGGCTCGGTTTGGGATAGCTTGGCCGGAGATGACCGGTCCACGCGAAGGTCACGGTGGCGGCCATGGCGGAAGCTCGAGGATGGCGTCCGCTGTTCCGGCGGCTAGAGAGGGAAAAGAAGGGAAACCAACCCTTGCCGAAGAAAGAGAAGATCAAGACGGAGAGACTAGCGGGAGGAATCGAGCGGAGGTGCGGCGAGTAGCGAGCAATCGCTCGTCGCAGCTCGGCGGCAATGGCGGCGGCGCTTTGCTCTGTGAAGGCGGAGTGGAGTGGAGTGGAGTGGTTTCTGGCTGGCAAGCTCAAGGCGGACGAAGACAAAAGGAACAAGTGCCTGGGTGCATTGAACCTGGCCAGTTCCCATCGGGGAAACTCCCGACCGGACGCGGCGGCGTCAGGCCTCGAGCTCCACGCGGCGGGCATGCGCTGAGCTCCTGGGCATCGTGGCAAGCTTGCAGAGAGCGAGGGGGCGACGTGGCACATGCGGCGCTAAACCATGGGCGGCGATGCCGGTGGTTTTGCCGGTGGGCGAGGCGGTCTCGCGGCGGCGGCAGGCTCGGTCGGCGCAGAGCAACACGCGCGCGGGGAAGAAAGAGGGAGAGGCTGACAGGCCGAGCCCACTAGGGTTAAACTAATGAAGTTTGATTGCAAACTTTGATGCTGCATAACTCCTAAACTAATCCGAACTAGGAAAAGGTCCTAAAAACAAAGTTGCTTATAATTTTGTAAGGAACAAATCATCTTTAAGGCTCGAGTCCAAATTCTGCATAGAAAGAGAAATTTAGTGCTATACCATTTTTCTAATGCAAGAAATCATAATTTAAAAGATTTTTCCGAGAAAGTGCTTTAAAGCAAAGTTGTTCCTTTCATCAAGATCTACAACTTTGTTATAAGGCACTTGGTCAGAAACAGAAAGCATAATAAGGTTATACTAGACACTAACACAAGGACTTAAGCATTCAACAAGCATATGCACATGAAATGATGAAATGCTATGCTCATGCCATGTCAAATTATGCATTTAGGGAATGCTTAACACCGGGGGTGTTACAGCCCTCCCCTCCTTAAAAGAAATCTCGTCCCGAGATTTGGATTACGAACCATTTCTTATAAAATTGTGGATATACTTCCTTTAGATAGTCATCCGTCTCCTAGGTAGCATCCCGATCATCTTGCTCACTCCAAGATACCTTATATTGCTTTACGATTCTTCCGCGAGTTACTCTTTCTTTCTCATCAAGCACTCGACATGGGGTAATTGAGTAAGTGAGATCAGACTGTAACTTGATATTAGCCGGTTGTACTTCTTCATCTAGTACTCGTAAGCATTTCTTTAGTTGAGAGACATGGAACACTGGGAAAATAGCCTTTAAATGTTTGGGTAGTTGTAATCGATAAGCCACTTCTCCCCTCCTTTGCACAACCTTATAGGGTCCCACAAATCTTGGTGCTAACTTCCTCTTAACTCCAAAACGTTTTACACCCTTCATTGGTGAAACCTTCAAATAGACATAGTCACCAACATTGAACTCAAGCGGTTTCCTTCGCTTATCAGCATAGCTTTTCTGACGAGATTGTGCAGACGCGATATGTTGCTGAATCGTTCTAACTTGTTCTTCTGCTTCTTTTACAAAGTCAACACCATAGTACCGACGTTCCCCTGGTTCTACCCAGTTTATCGGTGATCTGCATCTTCTACCATACAGAGCTTCAAAAGGAGCCATCTGTATACTTTCTTGATAACTGTTGTTATAAGCAAACTCTGCTAATGGTAACCATTTCTCCCAAGAACCTTTTGCTGATAAAACACAGGCTCTTAACATATCCTCTAGAACTTGATTCACTCTCTCTGTCTGTCCTGACGTTTGCGGATGGTAAGCTGAGCTTCGGACTAAATTCGTGCCTAACTCCTTCTGCAACTTTTCCCAAAAAGGTGCAGTAAACTATCGTCCGCGATCAGAGACTATAACTTTCGGTATACCATGAAGTCGAACAATCTGACTTACGTAGATTTCAGCATAATCCGGTGCTTTGTAGCTGGTTTTGACCGGAATAAAATGTGCAGTCTTGGTGAGACGATCCACAATTACCCAAATTGAATCATTACCCTTCTGAGTAGTGGGTAAACCAACGATAAAATCCATGCTTACTTCTTCCCACTTCCATTCAGGTACAGCTAATGGCTGAAGCATTCCAGCTGGCTTCAAATGAATAGCTTTTACTCGACAACACGTGTCGCATCTGGCTACATATGCAGCAATTTCCTTCTTCATTTTGGTCCACCAAAATCTTGGACGTAAATCTTGATACATTTTTGTACTTCTAGGATGAATAGATAATTTAGACAAATGTGCTTCATCCATGATCCGATTTCTGAGTTCTCTATCCTTAGGCACCACTAACCGCTGGTTAAACCATAGAACTCCATTTTTGTCAACTCAAAAATGCTTATCGTCCTCTTTTTCATCCTTGAGCCTTTCCTTGATATGATAGATCCCCTTATCGGGTTTCTGGCCTTCTATGATTTGGTCAACTAATACATTGCGCAACTCTAAATCATGTAGCACTGCGGCATGTGTTAAGCTAAACTCATCTTCTGGTAGAAGCTTCATAGCATTACACTGTGATTTCCGGCTTAGAGCATCGGCAACAACATTCGCCTTGCCTGGATAATAGTGAATCTGAAGATTATAATCCTTAATCCATTCCAACCATCTTCTTTGCCTCATATTCAATTCTGGTTGAGTGAAGATATATTTGAGACTCTTGTGATCTGTGTACATATTACAGACATTTCCAAGCAAATAGTCTCCAAATCTTCAAAGCATGTAAAACTGCAGCTAATTCCAAATCATGGGTAGGATAATTAACTTCATGTTTTCTCAACTGGCGTGAAGCATAAGCGATCACTCTGCCTTCTTGCATAAGAACACAACCTAAACCAACTTTCGATGCATCGCAGAAGACATCAAATGGTTTCTCGATATCTGGTTGAGCTAAAATAGGAGCAGTGGTCAACAGTTTCCGCAAGGTACGGAAAGCAGTTTCGCACTCCTCTGTCCATTCAAACTTTTGATTCTTCTGCAACAAACTGGTCATTGGCTTTGCAATCTTGGAGAAATCTGGAATAAAATGGCGGTAATACCCTGCTAAACCAAGAAAACTTCGAATCTCACCAACTGAAGTTGGAGCTTCCCAATCCATTACTTCTTGTACTTTACTAGGATCAACTGAAATTCCTTCTTCTGACAGAATATGACCAAGAAATTGTACTTGCTTCAACCAAAATTCACACTTGCTAAACTTGGCATAAAGTTTATGTTCCCTAAGTCTAGATAAGACAACTCTCAAATGTTCTGCATGATCTTCTGCATTTTCCGAGTAAACCAAAATATCATCAATGAACACTACCACAAATTTGTCCAATTCTGGCATGAATACCGAGTTCATCAAACTCATAAAGTAAGCCGGAGCATTTGTCAATCCAAAAGACATGACTAAATACTCGTACAGGCCATATCTGGTTGAAAAAGCAGTCTTTGGGATATCTTGTGGTCTGATTCGAATCTGATGATATCCTGACCTTAGATCAATCTTAGAAAACACCTTGGCCCTTGATAACTGATCAAAAAGAATATCTATCCTGGGCAAAGGATACTTATTCTTAACAGTCACGGCATTGAGTGGGCGATAATCCACACACATGCGCAAAGACTTATCCTTCTTCTTGACAAACAGAGCTGGGCAACCCCATTCTGATACACTAGGTTGAATGAATCCCTTGTCCAAGAGTTCCTTGATTTGCGTATTGAGTTCAGCTAACTCATTGGGCGGCATACGATAAGGTCTTCTCGAGATCGGTGCAGTCCCTGGTAACAACTCAATAGCAAACTCTACTGCTCTCTTTGGTGGTAACCCTGGTAACTCATCTGGAAAAACGTCCGGAAAATCCCTAACAATTGGAATTTTGGAGAGATCTTCTATAGCAAGAGTACAAGATAAGTCAACAAGATCGGCACCTCGAGGAAGAGATACACGAAGCTTGTTACCTGACCGACTATCAGATAAGGTAAGAGTTCTGTCTGCAGTGTCTAATACCGCATTCCACATGGTCATCCAACTCATGCCTAAAACTACATCCATACTTTGCCCTGGTAAAACCACTAGATTGGCTCCAAACTTATGCCCTCCAATGTCGATGGTCACATTACACACCATCTGTCTAGATAACACGCTACTCCCTACGGAGCTCACGCGAAACCCATAATCCATTTCAGAGATTTCTTTATTATGCTTTTGTGCAAATGCCTTGCTCATGAAAGAATGCGACGATCCAGTATCAAATAAAACGACTACAGGATGATGATTAACATGGCACATACCAGCAGTCACGGGTTCTCCAGCATGAGCTTCTTCAGCGGTCATGTTGTGCAGGCGTGCGGGGTAATTGGCCTGTTGCTTCTTTGGGTAGGGACAGTATCTTGCGAAGTGCCCCTCTTGGTTGCAATTGTAGCATGGTCCCCGAACTATAGGTTTACTTCCTGAAGAACTGCCTTGACCTCCACGAGCCTGAGCAGCGGCTATCTTGTATGGCTTCTGATTGCGCTGAGCTTGTGGCTGATTCTTCTTCTGTGGCGGCCTAAAACGTGCCCCTGGTGCTGGCGGTCGATACTGATTTCGCTGAGCTGGTGGTCCTCTAGGTTGTGATGATCCTGATTCAAAGGTCCTCTTCCGGGCCTTGCTAGCAGCATGCTTGTTGTTATGATTTTCTTGAATCAGACAGTCACTGATGAAGTCATTGAAATTGGTACGAGAAGATGTACCCACTGACTTTCCCATTTTAGTGTTCAAACCTCTCTTGAAACTAGCAATTTTCTTAGCATCTGTGTCAACAAAGTCTGGGACATAACGAGCTAGTGAATTGAACATGTGATGGTATTCCGTGATAGACCGAGTTCCTTGAGTCAGATTCATGAACTCTGCCACTTTCATCTGGGTCAAGCCCGGCGGAATGTAATGACCTCGAACAGCAGCAGTAAACACTCTCCAAGTGATAGGAACATTGGCAGGATAGGTGGTACGATGATGTCCCCACCAAATCCCGGCTGGTCCCTGCAACTGATGTGCGGCATATTCTGCTTTAAGCTCTTCTGTGAGCCTAAGCAAATGGAACTTCTGCTCCAGAGTATGCAGCCATTCTTCTGCCTCCAACGGTTCTGTAGCTTCCTTGAAGATAGGCAGTTTGGTATCCAGGAAATCCTTGAAAGAACTATACTGGTTTGGCTCTTGGCGTTGGTGTCCTTGCGCCAAGTTCTCTCTCAGCAAAGCTTCAATATTGCGCTGACTTCCAAGAAATTGAGCAAAAAGCTGCTCAGCCGTTGGTGGTGGATGAGGTGGTGGATTGCGGTTCTCTCTGGGGTCCCCATGTCCACCACTACCGCCTGCTCCACTACGAGTTGTCGTCATCTGCATATACGATAATAAGTGACCATTAGGCGTAGTTGCAATATTGTAGAGAACAATAAATCATACCCACTGGAATTATTCGGAAAACAAATTCACCAAACAATCACAGAGGTATAATAAATTTCAATCCACATCGCATCAACACATAATAAGATCGCTTAGTCCATATCATGCAACAGTCAACATAAAACATCCATAGTCTTGCCAACATATGGGACTTTTCAAGGTCTTACATCACATCACATAGGTCCATACTCCTGCTTACATCTAGCACATAACAACAAAAGATCAGGCCACTACAACACAAAAGATCTCTGGGCGCTAAGCATACGATCTAAACTACTCTCTAGCGATCTCACCAACGTCACCGTCCTCACTAGACATATCTGAAGAACTACTGGAAGAACTACTCGGCTCCGAATCCTCCTGGGGAAGGATGGGGTTCCTCTCATTCTCCCTGCGGTGGATCTCCTCGTGCAAACGGTCATTGTAGTCCTGCAGGTGATGAAGTTGCAGCTCCAAATCTCCCACCTGTCGCCTAAGAAGCCTGTTCTGCTCAGTCGCACGTATGCCCTCAAGACAAACACCACGAAGCGACTCCTCAGTCTCAGCCATGAGGGTAGATAAGAAGGTCGTCATACCCTGCTGGTCACTAAGCTGCTGTGCTGTCTCCTGCTCTCTCTGAAGTGCCTGGTCTCTCTCTACTGTCAACTGAGCTAGCTGTGTAGTGAGAAGATCTATCTCTGTGGCATGCTCCTCCTGCCTGCGATGCTGTGCTGCAATCTCCTCGCTAAGAACATGGTCCAACTGGTCGTAGCTGCGCGATAGGCACCCATAAGTAGCCATAAGTGCAGCCATGGCACTCCCTGCTGGTCCGGCACAATGCTCCCTCTCAAGAGAACTACCCTCCAAAATAGTAGCTCCTGTCTGACGCCACACTGAAAGATACGGATCTGCTGTCGGGAAGATACTGGCAGTAGCCTGGGCAACCACCTCTGGATGGTCCTCCATAATGTCCCAAAGAACAGTATAAGCAACCTGGTTGGCTGCATCCCAGGGGGTCCTCCCCTGCAAAGCAAACACCCGACGGCACCAGACGTGATCCTGCTCATCACGGCTGGGTACGTCCACCTCCACCGTGTACATATGACGATCCTCTGACAACTGCACACGATGCCAGTCGTACAGCGGCTCCTGACCCTCCTGGTATCCCACCAGGTGCAGAACTCTCCAAAGAATAGTGGGCATCCCAAACTCCTCTAGAAAGTCCTCCGATCCCTCATCGGTCCATGGCCCTAGCATGTAGTTAGCCCTCTTGCCTCCTGTCGACTTACGAGCAGTGCGCTTGGTACGTGCCATCTGTAGGAAGTGTACCCACATAGATTTTTATTAGTTTGAGAACAACTTTTATTTAAGAAACGGGACAGATAACATAAGGAAGGAAGTAAGATTAATGCAGGATTTGTATGATCATGATGCATGAGCGTAACATACGTCCTTACTGCCTAACAATCTATCGGCTAGACGGTGGCATACAACATTCACTCATAGCGTTAACTAGCGTACTACATGTTCGCAAGTTAGCGTACCTGCAGAAAAACCATTTCAGCCCTGCCCACAGTATGTATATCATGCATTGCTGAAAATTAAATTTAATACTAACTTAGGTGTACACCCGGTATACACGTAAGCAGTATATGCACCCATTAGAAATTATTACTCCCACAATTAAGTACCTGCACATATACCTGTGTGTAACATGTATACGTTCCAATACCAAACTAGCACACCCCTAGACCGGTGGTTGTCCGATCATACTCTCACAACTCACTTATTACCTGGGCGTAGAGGCAATTGATCCATACATTACTATTCCAACGAATAGCACCCATACAATTTCATCCTTGTCGTATGGACGACAGAAATAACAGAATTTAAATATGATGCACAACCCCCAAGTTAGTACTTAAATAGCCACCTAAATTCCTATTGGGCATAAGGACTTGGTCACGGGCACACCTTAGCTTAATTTCTTAGGGTTTTCCAAATCCTAATATAACTATCAGTTGGCAAATACAGCTTTATTCTTTGCAAAATACTGTTTTTAAAATACACCTGTGAACAGTAACGCTGAACTTGCTCTGATGCCAGCTGTAGCAGAACCGACCAATTTGCACCAGATTAAGCACTGAAAACCTCCGCTTGCGCAAAGATCATCAAGTACTTAATCTCGTACAAACCCGGTAGTCCGGCAATCTCGAGGATTTCAAATCATTCAACGACATCCAGCCAAGATCGTACTCATTCGGCGAACATGCTCACAGGTTACATCACAGTTGCACATAGTTCAAATTACATCGGAGTTCGATAGTTATTACAAACCATAGTTTAGAATTCAAAACGGAAGCAACATAGTTTTGAAACGCAAGTTTAAGGTGTTCAAATACGGTGCCATCAGTTGACCGTGTCCACAAAATCAACAGATGAGATAAGAGTTGACCATGCCCATGGTCTAGTCACTGCCCTCGATGGGGTACAGACAGTTCTCGCAATAGCCGTAGAAGCATTGCCCATCTGCAACAACAAGGGAATAAAACCCTGAGTACAAGAAGGTACTCAGCTAGACTTACCCGTCATAAACCAGAAATAATGGGACTCCAAGGATCATGTTGGCTATATATGTGGGGTTGGCTGTACATACTCCTTTGCATGAAAGCTTTAGTAATAAAACTCAGTTTCAGATGTTGGCAGTTGTTTTTAGTCATTAACTCTACCTTACTAGATTTGCACCTGTACTAAACAAGCACTTGCTAATTAATCAATCAAAAGTGACTATTTCATCAATAGCCTTTCAGATTCCACAACCATTTTAGTTCCATAAGTTTCTACGGGAGATGATCTAGAGTCAACTGCTCACTGTCCAGGAGCGATGGCGATTATAATCGATTCCTACCCAGCTGGGGATAAAAATGTCTCACACTCGCCCGACACATCCAGCCACGGCAGTCGTAAGCTGCCACTTAGGAGATTCGAGAACACAATGCGCGGTACGGCCATGGGCCCTTCTACACTGGGGGTTATCTCAGTGCCAGGTCGCTCAAGCTATTAACTGCCCATGGTCATGCCAGGTCGATCAGGCCCTGCCTGCCCTTGGACCATGCCAGGTCGATCAGAATAGTTGCCCACGGTACAGCTGAGGCCCTGGGTGTTAGGCGTCAACATCTCCATCACCAGCTCGAATAACCTTACTCGGCTTCACGGGAGGCACCCACACCTGCTCCGTTAAGTGATTGACGCGTTCAATTTGACTGAAGTTACATTCCTGAACGGGTCCTAGGCGACACAGACGGGAGACTACTAGCACATAGAACCCATGTTCTGCTGCTCTTACATCCCGCCTCCGTCTCAGATTAATTATCACATGGTTATCTCATGATAGCACAGGCTAAACATGATCAGTATCCACCTATTGCGGGAGATAGGAAATCACCTGACTTTTACCGGTCTAAGCAGGGCTAAGCATATAACGAGCCTAGACCTAAACAAGGATGTCAAGATATATTGCACGTGGACAAGGATAAGTAATAATGCATCAACGGTAGCAATCAATTCCTATAACCTAATGCAACATCCATTATCAGGTTAATTGTAAAGCTTTTGCAAACTGTAGGAGTTAGAATGCTCCGGGGCTTGCTTTGCTCGAAGTCGGCGGCGCGGTGATCACGGCACTCCGGCAGATCCTCAGCGACTCCTTCCGGAACCCTTTCCTCCGGCGTCTCCTCCTGGCACTGCTCTTCCGACGTCGGATCCTGAGCTTCCACTACCGATCCTGCATGATGCGGTACATGAATGAATAACATGAATGCACATGGGATGCATGGTGATGCAACATGGAACAAGGCATTCTAGGAGATAAGCACACATCATCTACTGATATTCAACTGGTTAAGTTATGTTGTCACCACATCAAAGTATACTTAATGAGTTTATTACCCTCTAATTACATGCCGGAATAAATTTAATTAAACTAGCCTATAACAGCAACCCATCTTAGATAGCTTCAGAAAAATCTACAGAAATTATTGGAGACTCACAACACTTAATCTAGTTTCCTTTCCAAATTTCATCCCATTTGGACCAAGACTTCATCCTCTATGAAAAAGACAAATTCTATCATGAAAAGGTGCTTTGAACTACACACCCTAGCAAAAAGTGTCAAACAACAGATTTCATATTTTGCTACTGCACTTCCTAGCATAAGGACAGTGTGCCTAAATTCTCAGGTTTATATTCCCCATATTTTAATTACTACAAAATAACAAGGAAACAACATTTAACCATTTTAATTACTACTGCTAAATTATTTCACAAAGCAACTTCATATTATATTTTTTCCTGAAACTACACATCCATACAAACCTAACAAAACTGGAATCACATTTTTCTGACTTATACATAATTAGTTATGCATTTTCCAAGTTATCAGCACTTTTCTAATGTAATTAAATCTACACATAAAAATGTCCCCAAGAATGCATTCAACAGTTTTCACTGACAGATCTAAACATGCTTGACCTAACAAAATTTGTTTCACAGCATTTGGACTTAAAATGAGCCTTGTAGGAATTTTTGAAGCCTTTACATGAATTCTGCAAAACACATTAAAAAGGAAAACTCAATCCTATACGCTACGGACTTCGGCCGAGGCACAAGACAGACGCTTGGCACACCCGGCACGATTTGGCCGAGGCTTACGGCACACTCAACGATTCGGCCGAGGCTCAACACATTCTACCGATTCGGCCGAGGCTTGACACACTTTACCGATTCGGCCGAGGCTCACTGACTCAGCCGAGGCTAACTTACTTGGCCGAGGCTAACTGACTCAACCGAGGCTCGAGGCGAAGGCTCGGCGCACTTGACTTGGCTCGACTCGACTGAGGCTTACGCGACGCAGCCGAGGCTTACTAGACAGGCGACTATGCTACCGAGGCCAGGCTCGGCAAGCTACTGCGCGAGGCCAGGCTCGGCAGTCAACGGCGGAGATTTGCGCCGTGGTTGTTGACCGGCCCTAGCTCGTCGACGGCGACACTTCCGGTGACACTGAGACCATCACTGGGTGCGGGTTTGCGAGGCGAACACGACTAACCGACTCGCTGAGCCAGAGGAATACCGGAACAAGCTCGACGGCGGCCATGGCGGAGCGGCGGCTCTACGACTCGGCGGCGGAACTCTTCCCGGCGGCTTGCGACTTGGCGAGATCAACACTAGCCTAAGCAAGACACAAGCGACCTATTGGAGCAACTCTTGGGCTTCAGCATCCCTGGCATTGCTCGGAGCGATGCACGGCGGCGGTCCATGGCGGACATGGCGGCGACATGGCTCGGTTCCGGCTGAACCTGGCGGCAGAGAGGTCTCCATCGAAACCTAGGCAACTATGTCGGTAGAGAAGACTAGAGCATGGCTCGGTTTGGGATAGCTTGGCCGGAGATGACCGGTCCACGCGAAGGTCACGGTGGCGGCCATGGCGGAAGCTCGAGGATGGCGTCCACTGTTCCGGCGGCTATAGAGGGAAAAGAAGGGAAACCATCCCTTGCCGAAGAAAGAGAAGATCAAGACGGAGAGACTGGCGGGAGCAATCGAGCGGCGGTGCGGCGAGTAGCGAGCAATCGCTCGTCGTAGCTCGACGGCAATGGCGGCGGCGCTTTGCTCTGTGAAGGTGGAGTGGAGTGGAGTGGAGTGGTTTCTGGCTGGCAAGCTCAAGGCAGACGAAGACAAAAGGAACTAGTGCCTGGGTGCATTGCACCTGGCCAGTTCCCGTCGGGGAAACTCCTGACCGGACGCGGCGGCGTCAGGCGTCGAGCTCCACGCGGCGGGCATGCGCTGAGCTCCTGGGCGTCGTGGCAAGCTTGCAGAGAGCGAGGGGGCGACGTGGCGCATGCGGCGCTAAACCATGGGCGGCGATGCCGGTGGTTTTGCCGGCGGGCGAGGCGGTCTCGCGGCAGCGGCAGGCTCGGTCGGCGCAGAGCGACGCGCGCGCGGGGAAGAAAGAGGGAGAGGCTGACAGGCCGAGCCCACTAGGGTTAAACTAATGAAGTTTGATTGCAAACTTTGATGCTCCATAACTCCTAAACTAAGCCGAACTAGGAAAAGGTCCTAAAAACAAAGTTGCTTAGAATTTTGTAAGGAACAAATCATCTTTAAGGCTCGAGTCCAAATTCTGCATAGAAAGAGAAATTTAGTGCTATACCATTTTTCTAATGCAACAAATCATAATTTAAAAGCTTTTTCTGAGAAAGTGCTTTAAAGCAAAGTTGTTCCTTTCATCAAGATCTACAACTTTGTTATAAGGCACATGGTCAGAAACAGAAAGCATAATAAGGTTATACCAGACACTAACACAAGGACTTATGCATTCAACAAGCATATGCACATGAAATGATGAGATGCTATGCTCATGCCATGTCAAATTATGCATTTAGGGAAAGCTTAACACCGGGGGTGTTACAGACACTACCAAGCTCTAGGGTTTGCTTTTGGGGTTGATTTTGGGACAGTGGCAACGAGTTTCCGAAAGGAAAATTTGTAGCTCCCATTCACCCCCCTCTGGTCGCCTTGCTTTTGCAATCTCGGTCGTTCACGTACGAGACTACTTGCACCATATCTAAATCCGCCGCACGATACTAGACATGATAACAAGGTTGCCGGTACTTACGGAGGTCGATGGATCGATGATTCCTCTCGAAGAACTCAACGACATGACTAAGGACTCAAAATAGGTGGCGCTGGGGCCGGTTTGTATTGATGTGGTTGTGAACAGTTTTACAATGGTCGAGGGTTTATATTTATACCCTGGAAAAAAACGAGTCCTAAACGATTACGACTTTACAAAAAGATATAAAAAGATTTAAATTATATATTATTCGGTGCCTTCCATCACCACGTGTCTTCCTATGCAAGCCAGCTTTAGTCGTCATACACATTACCCGAATGGAACCATGGCTCTGTGGAATAGCCGACCACATAGACACACGCCGGAACCCTCAAGAGTCAACCAGCCGTCGATCATTTGCCGAATCCTTCTCCTTCTGCAGGCTGGGCCCATCTGCCATACTCTTACTTGTGCGAAAATCTGGTGTTAACACATGCCCCTTAATTTGGGGATAAATGTTTTATTCCAAAATTCCTTTTCTCCTTTTTGCACCACTGTAGAGCCTCTGGAAGCATCCGTCTTCACACGCCATAATCATCAGACCTGCCGATTCGCTTCCCAATGCACTTGGGATCCTTTAAAACTCTCTCTCTATTTCATTTCGGCTCGCGCCTCCCGAACTCCCCTGCTCCAGCTCTTCATCCAGAAAACCCTCTTCTCTCTTGACATTAATCAAAAGATGTCTTCTCAAGCGAGCCGCCATAGCCGCGAGCTCGGCGTCTCCAGCACCTCTAAAAGAAGGTTGTCTCTTTTTCCTTATTTCAAAACGAAGATAGCTGGCATCACCTTGTTGTTCTTGTTTAGAAGAGCCGATGACGATCTCCTCGAGACTTTGACCCAGAAGGTTGCAGATCTCCAACTTAATCTAAAGAGGAAAAATCAGGAAATCAACAGAATCTCACGAGAGCGTGACAGCGCTCAGGAGCAATCCGCTGGTAAGCAGCCTTTCTATGTGTTCGATTTTCCTTACTCTCTTCTCCTGTTCTACTAATCCTTTTCCCTTCCCAGCTTTGGAGGCCAAGCTTCAGTCCCTCGAGGCCGCCATTGCTAATCTGGCTTTTACGGCCAACGTTCCAGGCTCAACTGCCTTGAGGCGGGTGGACGAGGTCAACCGAGCTCTCCCTGACATCTCCAGGGCTAGTATTGGCTATGGTGCAGCGCTCGCCTTCAATACTGTCCGAATCCACTCTGGAGCTGATTATCGTAATTTTGACGCTTGTGAGCGAGGGCTTGATGCAGAAGTGGCATATCTTGTTGATGATATGAAGGAGGCCGGTATAGATCTAGCAGATTCTTTTGACTACGACTTTCCACTTAGGAATAGGATAGAATGGATAAACTGACCTTCATTATAATCTGCTTTTCGCTATGTGAATAAAAAGTCCCCTTGTCCACTTTCTTGAAACCAAATCTGTGATTGATTCTTCGAGATCAAGGTTTATTCTATTCTGTGCACTGGCCATTTGATTCTTCTCTTAACTTAGCGGTGATGCATCACATCAGCTATCATCGATGAGTATGCTTAATCATCCACGCTTTATAAAAGCCACTGCAACCGATTATCTTAGGCTAGGAGTTGTCTTCACCTTCTCAGCTTTTGATTTATTTGATGGCACTAGGATAATATCTCTTCAGTTTCCCTAGCTTCAATGTCAATCAGCAATTAACTCTTCCAAATAATTAGCTGGAGACTGAATACTCCACCCAAAATTTACCTTTTAGCCAAATCCTAATCAGTCGTTCAAGCCTTAGGATTTTAGGCTACTTAGATCAGCAAAAACTTGGCCTGGCCCAACAACAGCTCACAAGTCTCACAAGCCCTACCTTGACGCTTTGTCTTCCAACGCGCAGATCATAGCTCTATAAATATGGCTTCAGCAAGCCATTATCCTCAACTTCAAGCCTGTCCTGCAAAATCTTACCCCGGTGCTCTTGGCCTGAATCAAAGAGAGAAAAATCTTCTTTCCAAAATACCACCAATGCCCAGTAGTAGTGATCTTAGTAGATATTCTTCCAGATGTGAAACAGAGAACTGAAAAGTATTGATTCATCGATGTCATGGGTAAAAATCGCTCCTCTGCCCCCTTGCAGTGACCCTTCTCATTCACCTCTCTCTTGATTCATTGCTCTTCTCTTTTTAGGGTAAGGCTCAAATCCAACCAAACTCAGGTTTCCTCTTCAGAAGGTTCACCCAGGAAGTATGATATCGAAGAAGTCGAACAATCATACCAGCAGGAACGGATTCACCATGTTATCTCAGGTTAATAAAATCCTTGTAAACCCTTTTCTTCTGATCAAGTTCGCACTTGTTTGACACATCTTTTCCTTTTGTCAGCCACTCTTGCGGAAATCGACTGCTTAACAACACCGCTGACCAAACGAACGTCCACAAGAACGCAGCTGAAGCCAACCCTGATACCGTCGATGGCCAAACAGATCAGGCCGTCATCGAAGGTGCACGTCTCAATGCTTCAAATGGCCATACAGATCAGGCCATCATCCAAATTGATCAGGTCATCGTCTAAGGTGATTAGACCATCATCCAAGGTTATCGGGTCACTTCTCAAGGCGCACACGTTGCAGATGGCTGCAAAGATTCAGGTCCTTATCTAAGGTGTGCATACCAGGGCTCTTCCTTCCCCAAATCAGCGGAGATGAGTTCTTGATACAAGGAAGATCACCCCCTTCTCCATCAGTCACCCTGCAGATGTGCTTTCGGACAACTTCGAAGTCTTTTAGCCCCTTATGGTTACGCCATCGTCCTTTGCTCAAATCGATCAAATCACCTCAAGAGTAGTCTGTATTTTAGGACAGATCTTGTAACTGAATAGAATTTGTCTTTCTTCCGAGCAGCATCCAACTGTATTTCCAAACCCCTTAGCAACCCTTTTACAAAAGATTCCCTTGGAAGATTGTTTGCCGAATGTATGATGTCACCTTAACCGATTAGATCTCAACTTTGACATGTCACATCACTCGGCATTGCATTTACCGCATTTCACCTTTCTCCTTCCCCGATAAACCTGCCATCTTGTAAAAATGCTAGATTTACCAAGGTCGTGAATATTCGAACTAAAGGCGATAAAAATATCGGCTATAGCTCAAGTCTTTAGAATATTTTTTCTGCTAAAGACGATGTCCACACATTGGCTATATAAAACATCCTTTGACTTACATAGCTTTATGCGTTCAGCTTTAACAAGTAGTGCCGAAGCCTTAACTGACACACAGCTTGAACGAGCCAAAATTTTTGTTACAGCCGAACCCCCTTTGTTGGGTTTACATCTTTTCAGCTAAAGCAAAACCACTAATGATCCTTCTTTACAAGGCTCAAAAATAAGGGCCGATCCTATTATAAGGCTTATCGGTCGTCACGTACAACTTGAAATAATTATCAAGTTGTAGAAGCACCTTCATTGCATGTCACCTTGTAGAAATCTTCCATAATTTCTCTCTCAACCCTAGTAATGGAGAATTAACCATAATCTTGAGACCCAAACTTGAGTTCGTTGATCCAACTTCGGCTTCATCATCAACACTTTATTCCTTGTCAGCCGATACGAAATTTTGGCCTTAGCATTCCTCCATTACTATCAATTGGATTTTAAAAATTACTCTGAGAGCCGATTATTTGAATTGGCTGTTGGTCCTCGTCGAGAACATTGATAGGACCTGCTTCCCATGCTCTTCCAGAGAAACACTCGACACCATCATATTCCCAATAAATGGATTCTGCGTTAGCAACACTTACTGAGTCATCGGCATGGACAATTTCAACTTCATCCCCAACCCACTCGACAAGGAACCGATGCATGGTTGATGGCACACAGCAATTGGCATGTATCCAGTCTCTTCCTAATAGTAAACTGTTTGCCCCCTTGCCATCAATGACGAAGAAGGTGGTGATCAAGGTCTTAGAACCAATCATCAACTCGACATGGACTGCTCCTCGTGTGTCAGAAGAATTGCCAGCAAAATCCCTCAGGACCATATCAGTCTTCAACAGATCTTCACTTGTCAACCCGAGCTTCCTGAAAGTAGTATATGGCATGATATTGATAGCAGCCCCTCTATCGATGAACATCTTGGTTAATGGTTTGCCATTGACATACCCCCCTCATGTACAATGGCTTCAAATGTCGATGGTTAATTGGCTTGTCAAAAACTGCCTTCTCAGCCAAAACGAGATGAGCCAATAACTCCTGAAATTCACTATCATCAAAAATCTGAATTTGTTTCCTCTAGAACTTCTAGATTTTCGGGAGTTGCAAATTCCGACGGGAGAAAGAAAGCCATGCATGTATCAGCCGAATGATTACTTTCACTCGGCTTTTCTTTGGGACGCCAAACTTGCCTCGTCCTGACGCTTGCTTGCTCCAACTCTCTGTTCCTCAGGCGTTGCACTCTCCTTTTCTGGCTCTTCCTTAAGCCTGGTGGGCACCACTGCCCCTTCTGCCAGATATACTCACGGCATTCTTCTTCAGTGCGAGCCCTCCTTGGATCGGCAAACCTCTCCTGCCGATTCTCACTATAGTTTATTTTTACGCGCTGATCATCTTCAGGGACCCGGGGCCCAAGCCTTTCATAGACAGATTAGCGATTAACTTGAGATTGCCTGTACTCGGAGTACTGATTACTGCATTTGGGGCAGTTGTTCTTGACAGACAACTTCAAGCCTTCATTCCAGCAATATTGAAAGAACGAGCATTCCCAATGAGATTGTTCCTGTTTCTCCATATCTTCTTGTTCGTTTCGACATACCTCCTCCTTGTATCTTCTTTGCTCTTCTAGGAACTTTTGTTCTTCATAAAACCTCTGCTTCTGATATCTTTCCTGTTCCCGACGCCACTTATTCAACAAGATACGCGTTGTAACTCTGGGTCTGGAGGTTTCACCCATCTCAGCTCGGCTAGCCTGGAACCGAACCCTCTGTTGGAACTCTTTATTCGTAATCTGCCGATCCGGGTCAACAGTACCAGCTTCCTTTGCTTTAGTGGAGGTTAAAACTTTCATCTTAATAGACAAGGACACAGTGTTCTGTCCAAAAGGATTACCATCTGGATTCGGCTATATTCACCATATTAATAGACAAGAACACAGTGTTCTGTCCAAAAGGATTACCATCTATTTTCATCTTCCCATCAAATCTCAGGTGTCCATCTTGGATAGCTTTCTGAATCCGTATCCTAAACACTCGACAATCGTTTATGGAATGGGATCTTGCATTGTGGAAGCCACAGTACTTCTTGTCTTTGACACCTTCAGGGAGCAACATAGGATGGCCTTCCGGCAACTTGATGCGTCCTTCCTTCAGCAGGTACTCGAACAACTTATCAAATTTAGAAACATCAAAATCATAAGTGCCCTTCTGCTGCCTTAACCATCTCTGGCTGACTTGGGTTGGATCTTTAGCCCAGATTATCTCGGCTGCAGCCACTTCGTCTTCATCGTTATAGTCATATGCATCTTCCAAGAAAGCCTGATACATCTCGGCAGCTACATCGCCCTTCTGGAACTAATTGCTCCTCTTGAATCCCTGAGCTTGATTACTCATTATGGCCAACCTTTGTGATAGTTGTCCAAGATCCTCAAAGTCCATGCCGAACAGTTTTTCCTTGATGCTCGGCAACATGCTAGCTATGGCTATTCCTGGCAACTGATCATCAGGTAAGTTCAGGGAATAGCAGAGATTTTTAGTCTCCCTGAACTGGCGCAAATATTCATGCGAAGTCTCACTAGGTTTCATCCTTAAGCTCGTGAGGTCGACCAACTTCTTCTCACTGGTTCCCGTGAAGAAATATGAATGGAACTTTTGCTCTAGCCCTGCCCATGTATTGATGGAGTTCGCCGGCAAAGAAGCAAACCAAGAGAAGGCTGGTCCTGTCAACGACAATGGAAAATACCGAATCCTCCAAGCTTCATCTGCTGACGCCTCACCAAGCTGCATCAGGTAGCGGCTGATATGCTCCCTGGTACTGGTATCATCTTGGCCCGAAAATTTGGTGAGGTCAGTGGGAGGTTTAACTCTCGGAGGAAGAGCTACTCGGTTGTACCACTCTGGATAGGGAGATTGGTATGTGTATGTTTGATTTTTTGGCATCAGGCCAAACTGATTTTGCATCATATCAGCCATCTTCCGCATGATGAGGTCATCATCAGAATCAGGAGCGGTTCGTGCCTGCCCCCCAGCATGTAATCCTGCTGAACTCCTGTAGCCCGGGTTCGGAAGAGCATTAATTGAATTACAGTCCATAAATTCCCGATACCCGTTTCCAAACATATCTCTCTGTATCCTGTTCGTCACAGGAGACACCCTAGAAGCAGAATGCGGGACTTCCCCTGTTGTGCCGAAAGCGAGCTGGCCATATGTCTGGGAGGTTGTTGTGCTTCGGGATGGATCGTTGCTTCTGCACTCGGGCCAGCCCCACTGTTTTCAGCAACTGTTCGCCTTTGAGGCACTTGGAATAACAGCGGACATCGCGCTGGACCAGTAGCTTCTTCAAAGTACTTATCCGCATTTGGACCGAAAGTGTCGATCATGATGGCTCGAAAGGTGTTTAAGAAAGCCAACTGGTGATTGGTTACGGCTCCTGATACAACTTTATGCACTATTTCGGTCATATTCTGAATGTCTTCCTCTTCGCTGGGGTCATCAGGTTGGTGATGAGGAACGACCTTCGGGAAAGTCTGCTTCTGGTAGACCTTGCCGCTTTTATTCTTGGAGAAAGACTCCAAGCACTTGCGCCGGAATTCATCACAAGCTCGCTGCACCAGATCCCTTGATTCTTGCGGCAAGTCATCTATGGTCACCTCGAAGACTAGATCTTCGTTTATCTCAGGCATCATGAACTTGAAGTGGTCCCACTGGGCGTGCCAAAAAGTGTGTTGACGCAAAACGTGTCATCCCGCGTCAGGCACACAGCAAGCCGAACGAAAGGCTGGCTTAAATCGGGTGCCCAAAGCGTTCTGGTTCCGGAAGCATGCCAGTCGGTTTGACCTGAAAACCAACAAGGGATAAAAAGTGTGAGAATACCTTGGAACGTGTCGGGTGTGACCAGACAGTTCCATATGTGCGGCTTTGAAAGCCAATCATGACGGCACACAGCTATGAAAGCTATTTGTCGAAACAGGTTTTATAAATGTCATTTGGCAAGTATAAAGATAAATCATAAACATGTTGAATGCCGAACATATATGTAGTAACAAGATGTAAAAGGGCGACTCGTAAATATAAACCTATCCAGATAACATATGTATAGGCCAATCCAACTGATCTGCCACACGTCCAGCCTTCATAAACCCGTCAAGTGTAAATTCAAGCAAAGCTAATCCACCGCATGATACCACTTGCTATGAATCTACACCACTCCTTATAATTAGATTAATCCACCGCATGATACGATCTAATTATATGGAGCTAAAAGCATATGTAAATCTGAATAGATCTATATGTACTCATTACTTGTGTAAGCTTAACCAGAATCGGCAAAACAGCCGAGCTGGGGTCCATGAAGAAGAAACATACAAGCGAAGCATGACTAAACCAATCTAAAACCTGCGCCTGCCGCACGACACCCAGTCCTATCAAAGCCTAAACATGATCGGCATGCATGAACCCGCAACATGTAACAATCTAGATTGAAAGTCGATTCGGCCGTCACGATCATATGATTAGCAAAGCATAAGCAAACTAATGCAACAAGGCCGAATGAGAATCAATCTAGATTGGGCAAAAAGTGTTGTACGAATTGAATGAATAAAACATGCAACACATGATAACTTAATGAATCTATTAGATCTGCCAAATCTAACAAAGCCGATAACTATTTTTACTCATGACTCAATCCGCCGCACGATACAAGGCATAAGCAAAAACTTCCCGTCATAAGCTTAAATCTGTCGCACGATACTAAGCTTAACGTATGAGACTACTTGCACCATATCTAAATCCGCCGCACGATACTAGACATGATAACAAGGTTGCCGGTACTTACGGAGGTCGACGGATCGATGATTCCTCTCGAAGAACTCGACGACACGACTAAGGACTCGAAATAGGTGGCGCTGGGGCCGGTTTGTATTGATGTGGTTGTGAACAGTTTTACAATGGTCGAGGGTTTATATTTATACCCTAGACGAAAAACGAGTCCTAAATGATTATGACTTTACAAAAAGATATAAAAAGATTTAACTTCTATATTATTCGGTGCCTTCCATCACCACGTGTCTTCCTATGCAAGCCAGCTTTAGTCGTCATACACATTACCCGAGTGGAACCATGGCTCTGTGGAATAGCCGACCGCATAGACACACGCCGGAACCCTCAAGAGTCAACCAGCCGTCGATCATTTGCCGAATCCTTCTCCTTCTGCAGGCTGGGCCCATCTGCCATACTCTTACTTGTGCGAAAATCTGGTGTTAACAGATTCATTAAATTATTGTGTGTTGCATATTTATTTAATTTTGCAACACTCCTTTGCCCAATCTAGATTGACTTTGTTCGGCTTATGCTTCACAAGTTTATTTGTGTTCCAATAATTGCATAATCATGATGGCCGAATTAATTTCCAATCTAGATTGTTACATGTTGTGGGTTCATGCATGTGAATTACGTTTGAGCTTTGATAAAACTAGGTATCATGCAGCAGATGCAGGTTTTAGATTGGTTTGATCGTGTTTGTTTGCATGTTCCTTCTTCATGGACCCCAACTCGGCTAGTTTGGCGAGCTTGGTTACACATCAATCCAAAACTTGTCTTTTATTTATCCAAGCATGTCTTTTTCATGTATGCACATTCGGCAACTAGCTGCTTACATATTCTTATGTTCAAAATTTACCCGAATGATCTTTAAACCTGTTGACAGACAGCTTCTATAGTTATGTGCCGTCGTGATTGGATTTAAAACCGTAAATATGGAACTGTCTGGTCTCACCCGACATGTTCCAGTTTTATTCTCTCAGTTTTATCCCTTGTTGATTTTCAGGTCAAATCGACTGGCATGTCTCCGGATTCCAAGCCGTCTGGGCACCCGATTGAAGCCACGCTTTCTGGCTTGCTGTGTGTGAGGCGCGGTGTACCACATTTTGCGCCAACACACTTTTTGGCACACCCGGTGGGACAACAATCATTTGATCGAACATCAGATCCTCTTCAAATATTTGTCACTTTCAGATCGTGATGAGATGGTCAATAAAGGTTCGGTCGAAGGAAGTGACAAAGACAAAGTGCAATATAATTTGATGAAGAACTTTCTAGTAAAATCAGCTTGATGGCCGATATCACGATGAGTCAGAATCCAGAAGCTATAGATCAATGCCAAAGAAAATCGAGAAGAAAATAATATCAGCTATTCTGTGAAGGTAGATTGAAGATCAAATCACGCAAGAAAACATCAGGATTTGTCTTAAGTTGGGAGTTATTATAAAATCTCAGTTGCAACGTATGTGCTAAGTGCCATCGATTTGCTATTCTCCGACCACGTGTTGCTCATAAAGTTCACAAGTCTCAAGAAGATGAGTCAGGACGTTCTACTGGACTATATGCATGCCTAATTGTGGCAACTACGTGCAAGCATACAGCACGTGCGTATTATGGTCACCAGAAGAACTGAAGATAACAAGAGGTCGATATTATATTCGGCCATCATTGAGACTTTATAAATAAATTCATCAATAATGATGAACATGCATGTCATGTTTTTATCTCCAGAGATTTGGATCTGTTACCACCATGCCGATCATAACCTGAGTCAAGGCCTTACCGGACAGAATACTATGCCTAGATGGTGATCGGCTATTCACTTTCATTGGCTCCAAGATCAAATCGACTCTTGCACAAAGGAAGTTGGCTATTTCACGCTAGCTTATTGTCCATATACGTTCATGGATTAATGAAGACAAGACACCTTTAAGATGCATACATACCTAAAGGAGTGCTAGCAAATAGTATTGGGACGAGATTCAGAGATAAAATAATTTTTTATCTCTTACTGCTGTCCATCCGAATTATAATTAACAGCTGATGTTGATGGAACTACCAATACAGAAGAAATTTGCAAATTTTTGCTCGACTGGTAATAGTTATGTCGGTTTGATCGATGGAGTAAGTTGACAGACTCGAAAAAAATATCAGATCGATCAAAACTGTTTGGACCCTGATGATGTTACACAGCTGGTGTTACTCAAATCAAGCTCAAGTTCCAGCACTATAAGAACTCAGTTAAGGAAAAATCAATTCTTAACTAGTGGATATAAGAATCAGCTGTCAAGGTCAGGCCAACACACCAAAAGCCAATCAACCAAGCAGACACGAGGATGATTAACCAAAAAGCATCACACATATATGGGATGATACAATCGACTAATTTTTGGAGGCATTGGCTAAAAGGGTAAGCCAATAGCAATAGTTCTGATCGCCGCACTAGAAGATTGCATACATTCAAGATCGATGCCCAATTTATGTTTATGTCAGTTAAATATCTGGAGGGCATATTTAAAGACCAATGTTAGCATGGAAAGCAGCACTACAGAAGCATACAGGAATTCTAGATGCAGCAGCCGATAAGCACACTGATGAAAATATCATTATACACATATTCCAAGAAGAACACTTATCGGCTTGGAGCGGAAGAGTGTACACGCAGATATGAAGAACTAATGACAAGAAAAAAACATAAGGTGAACATGCTCAAATTCCTACATCAACTACACTCAGGGGGGCTGAACCTCATCGTGCACGCATCGACGCACCACCGAGCAAGTATTCATCCTCTACGGCACACTCAACTTCATCAAAAATGACGTTCTTCGAAGCTACTGTGAGTTTCCTGACAGCATGCTCACCTAAGGCATTCCTGTTCCTTGATAAGAAGAAAGTCAAAGGCATACTGAGCAAAAAGCCGATAAGACAGAACCTTCGGATCTTATTAATATAACTTTACCTTTCTCTGAGTAACGCAAAGCTCAATCTGGTGATAAGGTTACGAAAGGCTACATCAGAGGCACAAAGGACGTTAGCAACCGGACGGCCGATAGAAGACCATCGGCTAAAACATTTTTAGCACACTTCATATTGAAAGAGATACTTTTGCTGATGGCCTTGAATAAGGTGGTGCCAACAAGACACATGCAACGATGACAAGTTCACTTATAGTCAGAACAGCTACAAGATCTGAAGCAGCCAGTCATTTGCAGAAGAAGGATTGACGTTAATGATTGGCTTCAAATATTTTCAACCCGTATTCGGCGAAGACGTCTCGGATGAGAGAAAGGAGGACACTAGTGAATCATCGATTACACTGTTGTGACTACGTGTCAGGGGGCCTGAGATCAACACGCACACATCGTACAGCATCGAGCGATCCATCGTGAAGAAGGACAAGACAAATGGCTGCTTCATATTCAATGGTGGTTTGTGTAATTTTACCCCCGCTTCTCTAATAGTTTTAGAGCTTAAAATTAAAATCATGAAAAAGTGAAACCTCTCATGTTGCGTCTCCACACTAAAAAAACCTTAAAAAAATTCCACTCTATGAATATGTGATATAAATATTTTGGGTTATCCATTGTTGAAATGATAAATAGATGCTCTGTTTTATGTTTCACCTGTGTCTGGTTTATAGCTTTGATTTCTTTATGATTTGGGTCTAGTGGTTATTATATTTATCTTGAAGTCTTTGAAATTTGTGGGTTGGATAGAATTTAAACTTTGTCTAAAAGTAGTTGTGGGATATGAATAGAGGTAGAATTTGCTATGACATTATTCTGAGAGATACTTGAAATTCAGAGATTTAATGAAATAATAAAATTTACTTAATGTCATATTGAGCACTGTCAAATCATTGTGACTTGAAGGACCGAGAGTGCTACCAAAAAGCGACCAGAGGGGGGTGAATGGGAGCTTCAAAATTTCCTACCGAAAACTTGTTGCCACTGTCCCGAGAATTAACCCCAAGAGCAAACATAGAGCTTGCAAGTGTCCATGACCCTAGATGTAGGGTGGATGCTTCCAAAAAGCACAACGAGACACTATATAACTCTAGAAACCCAACGTAAAAGCCGGAAATCAAAACCGACATCGGACGAACGAACCGTGGACGAAACTGCGCAGACTCAGCAGCATCAGAGCTGGCAGCGTCCGATGTCAGAGCACCGGAAGCGTCCGATGCAAAATGAACACTTCTAGAACCTTATTGGACCAACATCGGACGCGGCTACAGTGCAACCCTAGCGTCCGATGCTTGACCCCCGGCGCGTCCGATTGCAATGGACGCTCCGATGGTCAGCGTCCGATGCTCCATAAAACTGACTGTCAGGTGACACGTGGCATCGAACACGTCCGCTAGTATGAATTAGCGTCCGATGGTCCTGACACCACCGTCCGATGCTCCCAGACCAGAGCTGTTCTTCCGTGAAAATCACACGATCTCCTCCGATTCAAAAGCACTAAGGCTTAGACTTGATATGAGGAGTTCCAAGGAGGTTAGTGAGCTATCCTAAGAGAATCATGGCTCGAACCTAACTCCAAATCGGTGAATTGGAAGAATTCAGGACAAAGGAGCAAAACTTGATCCAAAACAAAAATCGACCGATCTACTATCTCGTAAGGTTAGAGATGATTTCCTTCAGTGGAAAGAAGTGCCTCACGATCTAGAACAACTCAGTTCAAACATATTTGCAAAAGACGCACCGAGCAAAGAGATCGATCGACGGGAAAAAACATGAAGAAAAGCAACCCGCAAAGAACACGAACAAAACATGAATCACAACCACGAATTTGCAACTGTGTGGCTACCACATGCTATAATAGTGAGATTATGGTCTCACTTCCTCAAAATCTCACGGGCACAGAGGTATTGTTCTCTTCTATGTGGATCTCAGTTCGCTACAACAGGGAATGGGAGAGCAGGAAACCCTAGGAGTGAAAGAGCAAATGACTGAGATGTTTTGGGAGGTGGGTGTCTCCCCCTACTTATCCTAATTCTAATTCCCACTCTACCCCTAGTTATTTACAGAGCGACCCAGCCAAACCCTAAGGCTATCCTGGATCAACCCGAAGATGATGCTGATCCGACGGCTACGCCCGCACAACTGGTAGCGTTGCCTCAACGCAACCTCACCGATTGCCGCCACGTGCCGCCTCCGCTCTACTTGTCCTTTTCCTGGACTCCGCCCCCAATTTTGTGGCTGAAATTGGGAAACCAGGCCTTCAAGCCCATCCCCTGGTTTTGAGGCCCAAACCGGGAAACCAGCTGCCCATCGCCTGAGTTTTGTGGCCCAAACTTAGAAACCCGCCAACGCCCAGGTTTTGAGGCCCAAACCTGGATACCCTCCTCAGCTCGAGTTTTGTGGCCCAAACTCGGCAAACCCGCAGCACCCAGGTTTTGTGGCCCAACCTGGAAACCATCCACTCGGTGGTTTTTCTGTGGCTCAACCACCAAATCGGAGCTGTAGAGGGGATGCACCGCCCATGCACCCCATCCACCGACATGTGTCCCTAGGTCCTCGAACCGAGCAACACCATGCCCCCCAAGTCTCTGCTCGTCGCTGTCCCAGGCTGTCAGCCACCATAGCTTATCCTCAGGCCACCGGTCCCTCAGTCCAAGCCTCACGTCCAGCCTTCACCGCTCCCGGTCCGTCAGCATGACACATCTCTACTTGACCTTCACCTTGCCTTCGATCACTGTCTCCGTGCTCGACACCTGCACAACACAAACCAAAGAACATGCGCATCAAACCCGTTGACAATCACTCATCACTCGAGACTCGGCATACACCCATGTATCTGCAATCTCCCCCTTGATGAGTGCATTGTCAACTACACACACAAATCATAATGAAATAGAAGAAGGGAGAAGGAGAAGAGAGAACTTGACCAAATGACCCAAAAGCATAGCAAAGCCGAAGAAGGTCAAGTGGAAAGAGCAAGACAACTTGGTCCCAAAGACATGGGCAACGGCTCGACGCAACCAAGCAAAGCAAAGCTAGCCCTCAAGAAGAGGTTGAACGGGCTCAACACCGCTGGCGAGAAAGCTTGATACCAAAACCCTACGGTCATCAAGAAGCAAACTCCCCCTCAAATAGTGCACACAACCAGGAAATCTCCCCTTAGTTCCACTCGGAAAGCACATGATTTATCAATATTTTTTCCCCTTAGTTGAACACAGAAGGCACTCATGATTTGTCAAATTTCTCCCCCTTAGTTGAAAATGCACCATCAAATGAAATTTCTCCCCCTTAGAAAATGCACCATCAAATGTGCCAACAAGCAAATTTCTTCCCCTTCCAAAATGCATATGAGTCAAAAAGCAAGTTAGCAGCTTCATGAATATTGTCAATAGAATGAAAAGATGCTCCACAAAGTATAACTCCAATGACTCAACAACATCCATAATATGCTAGCAAAGTCTCAAATTGATCACCAAATATGAAATATGAACATATGAGCATAAGTGAGCAGTTTTAGTCAAAAAGAAGTATTCACCATCAAAAATAGCACTAAACATGTATAGACAGGAAGTAAAGCAAGTGCTAAACATGTATACAAGGTGAACTACCCCTAGCAAAGTTCAATCATAATGCTATAGAATGAAACATACACTTGTGATCTCAGATTTTAATCGGAGTTGCAATGGTGAAATTACACAAGTTTAAAATTCAGCATGTGACTATGAGAGGTTGAAAGCTTGTCATTGCCTAACTTTTCAACCGAGCTAAGCCTATGCATATGCAGTCAGAAGCTTAAAGCATCGGTTTCGGTCATACACTACACGGCTCAATATAACTCAATGTGCAATGAGAAACAGTCTCAATACCGTGATGTGTTGACAAGCAGTCCCATCTCAATCTTTTTAATTCACTATAAAACTTGGTTCTATTTTATTGACAGAATATGAACATACCAAGCAAGTGAATGACTCAGAACTAGAGATGCACAAAGAGATTGCGAAAGTGAAAAGGAGAAGGCTAAGTTTGACTGTATGCTAGAGGATCACAGGAAATTACTATATTCATCTGCTGCAGATGGACAAAAAAAGTTGGGTACAACACTTGAGTTGCTACAATGGAAGGCACAGAATGGTGTATCTGACAAGGCATTTGGACAATTGCGGATACATGGTTGTATGCCGAGTCTCTGAGTGATGAGTGATTGTCAACTGGGATGATGCACATGTTCTTTGACTTGTGTTGTGTAGGTGTCGAGCACGGATACAGTGATCAGAGGCGAGGTGAAGGTCAAGTAGAGACCTGTCGTGCCGATGGACCAAGAGTGGTGAAGGGCAGACGTGAGGCTTGGACTGAGGGACCAGAGGCCCGAGGATCAGCTATGGTGGCTGGCAGCCTGTGATGATAACAAGTGAAGAAGTGCGGTCATGTGTTGCCTGAGTCGTGGACTCGGGGACACGTGTCGGTGGACGGGGTGCACGGAAGTGTGTCCCATCTACGACGTCAGTTTGGTGGTTGAGCCAGGGAAAAACCATCGGATGGACAGTTTCCAGGTTTGGACCTCAAAACCTGGGCATGACGGTTTTCGAGTTTGGCCACAAAACTCGGGCTAAGGGTTTCCGAGTTTGGCCACAAAACTCGGGTTGAGGACGTTTTCCAGGTTTGGGCCTCAAAACCTGGGCGCTGATGGTTTGCTGAGTTTGGCCTCAAAACTCAGAAGCTGGTGGGCTGGTTTCCCGGTTTGGGCCTCAAAACCGGGGGTTGCCTGGAAAGGCAGGTTTCCCGGTTTGGGCCACAAAACCGGGGGTGCAGAGCGAGGGTGGCACATGGCGGCAATCGGGAGATCGCGTCGAGGGGACGCTATGAGTTGTGCGGGCGTGGCCGTCGGATACACCTACCACCTAGTTGGTCCAGAATAACCCTAGGGTTTAGCTGGTTCGCTCTGTAATTAGAGAGGGGTAGAGTAGGAATTAGAAATTAGGATAAGTAGGGGGAGACACCCTCCTCCCCAACTATCTCAGTCATTTGCTCTTTCATAGCTAGGGTTTCCTGCTCTCCCACTCCCCTGCTGTAGGAAACCTGAGATCCACAGAGTTGAGAAGAATTGAGAATACATATGATGAATGATTGACTGTGTTGAGGAAGGTTTGAGGCTTTTACCCGGTTGAGTCATTATTTGCTATGCGCTTAATGCTTATGACTAACCGGTGGCGTGAGTTGTGTTGTGTTTATGTGTTGGGGTGTGTGTGTGTGCAACATGTGTTTCTTGGCTGTGTTGATGTGCAGGTGTGGAGCTCGGAGACAGTGGTCTATGGCGAGGTGAAGGTCAAGTTGAGCCGTGCCGTGCCGATGGACTGGGCGCGATGAAGGATGGGCGTGCTGTGCAGCGGACGTGCCATGCCGATGTATCAGACAGCGAAGGGCGGACGGGAGGCTTGGACTGAGGGACCAGGAGGCCGGAGGACCAGCTGTGGTAGCTGGCATGTGGCATCGACGAGAGAGAGCACATGGGGATGTGCGGTGCATCGGCCAAGTCGGGAGGAAGGCGATGGCGTCGTGGCACTTGGCGGGAGGTCAGACACGGGCTTGCGTGCGGCGCAAGTGCCGTCGGCCAAGTCAAGGAGGATGGTGAAGGCGTTGTGCCCGGCGTGGAGGCTGGACATGCATCGGCATCGGTGCCGGTGGTCGGGGTGTGAGAACCACATCCCGTCTACGGTGCGGGTTCGGTAGCTGAGCCTCAAAAAGCTACCATCGACGGTTTCCGAGTTTGGCCTCAAAACTCGGGGTGGACGGTTTCCAGGTTTGGGCCTCAAAACCTGGGGTTGCGGGTTTCCGAGTTTGGGCCGCAAAACTCGGGGTGGCCGGTTTGCCTGGTTTGGGCCTCAAAACCAGGGGATGGTCCGAAAGGACGGTCGACGCGTGGCGGCACCGAGAGGCTTGCGTTGCGGCGAAGCTATCGGTGAGAAGGCGCGGCGGTCGACGGTGGCGGCACGTGGCGGCATCGGGTGAGGTGGCGTCGAGGCGAAGCTACCGGATGTGCGGGCGTGGCCGTCGGATCAAGACTGTCAGGATTGGTTGGTTGTACCCCTGGGGGGTATTTGGGACGAGTGCTTAATGTAAGGGCATTTTGGTCTTTAGGACATGCGCCTATATATATGGAGGGGGCTGCTAGGGCAGCCGCACCCTTGAGAGTTCTAGGTGGTGTCTCTCTCAATTTGTTCCTGTGAGAGAAGGCTAGGGTTAGGGAGAGTTGGCTCTTGTTCTTCAGCTTTTTGCCATCCAAGTTTTGATCTGCTGGAGTGGCTTGTAGCCTGTACACCGAGTGCTTAATACAATTCATCTTGCTGAATCCAAGGGTCAAATTCGTGGTGGAATTCGCGCTTTGATTTTGTTCTTCGTGTTCTTCGCGGTTTCCTTTTTCTCCATGATTTTCCCCTCCCCCGATCTCCCTCTACGCTGCGTCTTTTGCGATTCCGTTTGAATCAACTTGTTCTTTGATGTGAGGAGTACATTTCGACCAGAGGAATTCATCCCTACCCTCACGAACAAGTAGATCGAGCCAAAATCGTTTTCGTTCTCCATTCTTCCCCTTTTACGGTGTTCTTCGGATTTCTCATGGTTGAGTTGGATTAAAGCGATGATTTCCAAGGAATAGCTTCCCAACACGTAGAAGAACACTTGGGAGAAGTTTGGTCACAGCCCCGTTCGATTTGGTGGAGATCCAATCGATTTTGGTTTTGACCCGAGCAGTTTTTGTGCTTTCTAGGAGATCGCGGACAGTCCACCGTGGGGTTCTCGGACAGTCCGCTGTAGGCGCGGACAGTCCGCCACAGGGGCCGCGGACAGTCCGGCCATCGGGGTTTCAGCCGAGCAGTGGCTGTTGGCCTCGGGCGTTTTCCCCTCGGGTGACCGGCGGACAGTCTGCCGTATAGGGCGCGGACAGTCCGCGAGTCGCGCAGGGACTTTGCAGCATCTTTGCTGTTTTGTGGTATTATCCGGCGGACAGTCCGCCAGGACCCGCGGACAGTCCGGGGTCCTCATCGGATGCTGCATCGGGCAGGCATCGGACGCTCCCCGTTCACTGTTCACGTGAACCACGGACAGTCCGGCGTGCAAACCGCGGACTTTCCGGGACCCGTCCAGCAGCTGTTCCAAACAGTTCGTTTTTGGGTCTTTTGCCAGCGGACAGTCCGGCCCCCTAGCGGCAGACAGTCCGGCCCTTACCGGACAGTCCGGGAGCCTGACGGCGGACTGTCCGGGATCCTGCTGCTTGTGCAGTTTTAGTGCGTTTGCTCTCCCGGCTTTTCCGCTTTGCTTCCGGACTTCTCGTTTGCTCCTAGAGTTCACCTAGGAACCTCTCAACGTATCTTTGCTACGTGTTAGCATCGGTATTTAGAGGAATCCCAACGTAGCCCTCTATCTACGTTTGGGAGTGGGTCTTTTAGGCACGAACTTGACTCGGAGTTTTGGGAGTTTTGGTTTGCTCCCTTGTGCGGTGCCTCGCTGTGATCCTCGGGATCATCCACCCTCTTTCTAGGGTCGTGGGCATCGCGTTTGAGTACGAAGCCTTTGGGGTTGATTTTGTTGGGACAGAGGCCGTAGTTTCCGAAAGGAAATTTTTAGGCTCCCATTCACCCCCCCTCTGGTCGCCTTGCGTTAGCATTTTCGGTCCTTCAATTGGTATCGGAGCCAGTTAGGGATCTCTCTACCCCCTCGGAGCACTAGGTTGAAATGTGGTCTTTCTTATTGGAAGTCTAGTGCACCTTTTCCATGCACCTCTAGTAGTGACATGGTTAGGAAGGTTGATGAGCTACGCTTTTCTCTTGCTAGCTTAAAATCTGAAAATAAAATGTTGAAATCCAATGCTTCCAAACCATGTTTAGTTTGCATTGACTTGCGTAAGGATCTTGAATATGCTAAAACTGATTTAGCCTTGCTAAAGTCAAATGCTTCCCTACCATGTGATTCTTGTGAATCTTTTGTTGATAGACTTAGAGAATATAGTCTGATTCACAGGACATGTGTAGATGAACTCGAGCATGCTAGGGCTGAAATTGTAGAGTTAAAATCTAGGCCTTGTAGCTCATGCTCTTTGAATAAAGATGCTTGCCATACTTCTAATGCTATTCATGATTCCTTGCTTGATGTTTCTGGTGATGTTTCTTCCACCAACTTTATTTGCACATCATGCATTGATTTGGAAAAGGAAGTATTGGCTTTGAAGCTTTTGCGCGATGATATGAGCGCCAAGTTGGTTGAGCACAATGACATGAGTGCCAACCTTGAGAGGGAAGTTGAGCTCTTGCGTACCACATATGCCGAGTGCATAAAAGAGGAGATGGAAAACCTAAGAAACACTCCTTGCGGTACTTGTGACCGCCTCAAGTTTGAAAATGAGGTTTTGGCCACAAGATGCAAGAGCCTTTGTGCTAAGTCTTTTGAGTCACGCTTTTCTTCCAACGCCGATGTCGATGTTTCCAAGTCTGCATCTTTGCGACCGGAGTTGAGTTCTTGTGTTGCGCGTGAGTCTTTTGACATTAACACTAGTGCCAAGGTTTCGGATAGCTCTTCCATAGCTACTCCTAACCTTGATGTTTCTTCGAGTGATGTCCCTTCTCATATTTTTGGGACTCGTCCTCCCAATCCGGTTTTTCATTGCACCTTTTGCAAGAAGGAGGGACATTCGCTCGATTTTTGTTTCCGCCGTGTCAAACACGAGCGACGTATTCGAGCTAAGGCTTTTAGGAAGCCGCGTAGCCTTTTCCATGGCACGTGTGCTCCTAGCACTGGCACCAAGGTGGTTATTGATGCTTCTTGTTCTAAGTCCCAAGGGACTTCTCACTTGTCGGAGAATGGTGTGCCTTCCAGTAGGCCTTTGTACCATTGCTCTTTTTGTGAGAAAGATGGGCATCAAGAAAGCTTTTGCTATCGGCGTGCCAAACGCTTGCGCCAAGCTCGCTCTTCTAGGAAGGTGGTGATTCATAGCCCGTCTCATGGCATGAACACTTGTGCTCCTAGTAAGAAGCCCATTTTTGTTGATGGGTTTTATGACTCCTTTTCTAGTGGGATAGGTCATGCTCGTGGACATGCTTTTATTGCCTCTTCTCGTGGTCCACGTCATGCTTCTCATGGTGCATCTATTGGTTCTTCTTCAAAGACCTTGGAAGATGTTTGCCTCTTTTCCCGTGGTATGACTCGTTCTTCTCCTCGAGTTGTCCTTTTGAGGAATGCTTCCAAGGGTGTTTCAAAATCGCTTTTGAACCAGCAGTTGCATCATGCTAACCCACATGAGAAGTTGAGATTTGTGACCAAGTCCTGGATCCCCAAGTACATGCTTGCTAACCCTTTGGGATCCAAGGCTCGGGTTACTTTGTCCTCTTGTGTGTAGATATGAGGACGCGGGGTGGAGAACATGCGCCGAATGGAGCTTGATCTTTTAGATGTGATCAAGTTTTGATGGTTCTCTGCGTCCCGCCTAGATTTGCCTCCAAAGAGGTATTTGTAGCTTGGTGAGCTTTCTTACACACTCATACCTTGTACATCCATGGTCTATTGCTTGTGGTATGAGATGGTCTTTTATGTGCTCACTTGTATAGTTGTTACATGTACATTTTTCCTATGTATCATGTTTTGCTTTAGTCTAGCATGAGCTATCTTGTATATCATGTCATGCTAGCTTTGTGTAGAGCTTTTGTGGAGGAGCCACTTTTCATGCTAGTCTGTGATCCATATGAACATTATGCCATATTTTTACCATATTTCTCCATGAGCTTTACATGTAGAGGTATGATGTTCATTAGGTGTCACTTTTCAGGTGCTAGTTTTATTAGCTAGATGTATCCTGTTGATATGATTAGTTTGAGCACTAGTCTTGTCCTCAATTTTATCATGTTACATGCTTTTGGATCTATTGCTATCTTTACCTTGCATTGTAGCATGTGTTGAGGCTTAGGCTATGTTTAGGTTGATCATGTTTTTAGGCTGCATTGAGCTATATAGTGCTTTATCCTGTTGCATGGTAGTCGTGTCTAGGTTGAGTTCAGATCTCCTTGTGGTATCATTCATAGGTAGACCTCTTTTTGTTGAGAGCTTACCTTATGCTTATTTGACTAACCGTTTTCATGGAGACCTTGAGGTCACACTGGACAAGACAACGCCTTGTGTTTTCTTCTGCTTTTGAGTGTGCAGGAGGACAGGAGCCTGGAGAGAGCTTTTCGGCTCCCGGATCCGATCCCACTTCTTCCACGACTTGGGGTTCCGTTCGAGCAGCTCTCCAGCGAGCACTAGCAGCACCTGGGCGAGCGACAGCATCAGGCGAGGGGGAGATGACTTCGGCGAGGCAGATGCCCCGAAGATTTCAGCAAGTTCAAGCGTCCCCTCGGGTATCACACCAGCAGGAGGTCATGCGCTTCATAAGGTACCTCTGACACTCTTCTGAGTTCAGTTTTCGGTACACTCCCTCTTCGACCTCTTTTTGCCGTGTGGTCTTTTCGATGTGGTTTCTGCTGGCTGTCGCTTGAGCATTTCCTAGCTCCTTGCTAGTGAGCTGGATGTGTGTTTCCCTTTTAGTTGGGGAAGCATTTTTGCTTGTTGTATCTTAGTTGGGCTTCTCCGATACCCTTTTGTTTTGGGTTTTCCTTATAGGCTAGCTTTGCATGCATTTCATCATGTATATCGTGCATGCATTTTAGAGCTTCATGTATAGAGCAATGAGAATGAGACTATGCTCTTTTTGGTATGCCCTGCCTATTCATGATGATGCTTGTAGCTTAGGCTCTTTTTGATCACTTGATACATGTTATGAGCTAAGCTATTTTTGCAAATGGTGAACTTGACTAATCAACTATGAAACTTTTAATTTGTTCACCATTGAGATTGGCAACTAGCATGGGTAGGATGTGTTGAGATCACTTGTGCTATCTTTTGTATGCTAGGTTGCTATGTCTCTTGCACTGAGTCATTCACTTGCTTGGATTGTTCATATGTACATTGTGCTTAAAATTTTGATCCAAGTATTAGTGAAATGAAAAGATCGAGATGGGATTGCATGTGTCAGCACATCACGGTATCGAGACTGTTTCTCATTGCACATTTGAGTTAAACTTGAGCCGTGTAGTGTAAGACCGAAACCGGTGCTTTAAGCTTCCGATTGCTTGTCTTGCATAGGCTTAGCCCGGTTGAAAAGTTAGGCAATGACCATGCTTTTAACCTCTTGCAATCACATGCTTTTAAATATGAACTTGTGTTAATACCGCTGCAAATTCCAATGAAAATTTGAAAATAACACAAGTCTATGCTTCATTCTATTGCATGATGATTGAACTTTGCTAGGGGTAGTTCACCTTTTATACTTAAGTTAGCACTTGTTTGATTTCCTGTCTATTCATGGTAAGTGCTATTTTAGTGGTGAACTCCTTTTCAAATGGCTTAAAACTGCTCATATGCTTAATTGTTCATATTTCGTATTCATTTGATCAGTTTGAGCCTTTGCTAGCATTTGTGTTAATTGCTACACTTTCAGGGCAGCACCCTATTGAGCATCTTTTTATTCTGATTGCTATACACTTGAAGCTGTTGCTTTGTGCATTTCATGCATTTTAGCTTAGTGTGCATACCCCCAGCTCCGATATTCTTTGTGGTCACCGTCATTTGGTTTTGGGCCACTTTTAATGCTTCTCACGGCCCCCATATGCTTTTGGTTGACTTGTCTTGTGTTTGTGTCAACTTTTGTGGAAAAATGTCAAAACCCCTCAGCATGTTCCCTTTTGTTAAGGGGGAGAAGCTATTTTCAAGGGGGAGCTAGAGTGTTGGCACAAAGGGGAGAGTCATGCATTTTGGGGAGAGCTTGGAGCGAGGGGGAGTTTAGTTCTTTTAGGCTTCTTCTTCATTTGGTATCTTCACTCGGTATAGCTCTTTTATGTGTTCCAATTGGTATCCATCTTTCGGTATGGAATGCAATTGATGTCATGAGCTGTATTGCATAGCTTTTGTATATAGGCTTGCTTTTAGGGGGAGTCGCTTTTGTCTTGCTGCTTCTCCGCGTGCTCCGAGTGTTTGTGCTCCATTTCGCCTTGAGCCTTTTCTTTGGGCTTTTTCAATTGGAATTGAACCTTTCTTGTGTTCCTTCTTTTGGTACGCTTTGATTGGTTTTCCATTGGTGCGGAGCATGTTTGGCCGTAAGGCATTGGTATCGAGCCTGCTAGTCGTGTTGAGCCGTTTTTGCCTCTCTCTTGAGGGACTAGCAGTTTTTGCTCGGTATTTTTGATTGGATTGGAGCCTTCAGCTAGTTGTGTTGAGCCGTTTTGCCTCTGTCTTGAGGAACTAGCTGTTTTCACCAATTTTTGGCTGATTTTGAATGGTATCAAATTTTCTGCTAGTTGTGTTGAGCCTCTGTGCCTCTATCTTGAGGGACTAGCAGTTTTTGCTTCTTATACGCTATTTCAGCCACATTTGGTGTCGAGCCTTGAGCTAGCGGGGTTGAGCCCCTTTTCTGCCTCTTCTTGAGGACTAGCTCATTTTGACTTGGTTGCGTCGAGCCATTGCCCATGTCTTTGGGAACCAAGTCTTTTGCTCTTCGTTGAGTTGTTGCTCCGATCCTTCGCTTGGTTGCGTCGAGCCGTTGCCCATGTCTTTGGGGACCAAGTTTTCGGTGTTGGTATCTCAAACCATCTCTTGTGCTTAGTTTTTGTCAATTCAATCATCAAGGGGGAGAAGTTTAGAAACCCCCGCCCCGCCAAGTGGATAAGTACCTTGGTCAAGGGGAAGATAAAAGGGGAGAAATTTAGAAACCCGCCAAGTGGATAAGTACCTTGGTTTCTTTTGTGGGTTTCCTTTGTGATGATTGTTTGACAAATTTTTGAGATTGGTTTTCGAGTGCCTTTTGGGATTCATGAAACTCTTGTCTTCTCTTGACTCTTCGGTTGTGCGGAGGTTTTGCCCGCTTTTCCCATTTCTTTTGGGACTGAGAGTTTTTATTTGGAGTTTTCATGATCCTTCCTCTCTCAAGTGGCCTTGTGTTTGCTTTTACCTGGCTTTTGGGCACTTGAGTGAGACTGGCCTTCAAACCCTTCCTTTTTGATTTTATTGTCAGTCAATGCATTCATCAAGGGGGAGATTGAGAATACATATGATGAATGATTGACTGTGTTGAGGAAGGTTTGAGGCTTTTACCCGGTTGAGTCATTATTTGCTATGCGCTTAATGCTTATGACTAACCGGTGGCGTGAGTTGTGTTGTGTTTATGTGTTGGGGTGTGTGTGTGTGCAACATGTGTTTCTTGGCTGTGTTGATGTGCAGGTGTGGAGCTCGGAGACAGTGGTCTATGGCGAGGTGAAGGTCAAGTTGAGCCGTGCCGTGCCGATGGACTGGGCGCGATGAAGGATGGGCGTGCTGTGCAGCGGACGTGCCATGCCGATGTATCAGACAGCGAAGGGCGGACGGGAGGCTTGGACTGAGGGACCAGGAGGCCGGAGGACCAGCTGTGGTAGCTGGCATGTGGCATCGACGAGAGAGAGCACATGGGGATGTGCGGTGCATCGGCCAAGTCGGGAGGAAGGCGATGGCGTCGTGGCACTTGGCGGGAGGTCAGACACGGGCTTGCGTGCGGCGCAAGTGCCGTCGGCCAAGTCAAGGAGGATGGTGAAGGCGTTGTGCCCGGCGTGGAGGCTGGACATGCATCGGCATCGGTGCCGGTGGTCGGGGTGTGAGAACCACATCCCGTCTACGGTGCGGGTTCGGTAGCTGAGCCTCAAAAAGCTACCATCGACGGTTTCCGAGTTTGGCCTCAAAACTCGGGGTGGACGGTTTCCAGGTTTGGGCCTCAAAACCTGGGGTCGTGGGTTTCCGAGTTTGGGCCTCAAAACTCGGGGTGGCCGGTTTGCCTGGTTTGGGCCTCAAAACCAGGGGATGGTCCGAAAGGATGGTCGACGCATGGCGGCACCGAGAGGCTTGCGTTGCGGCGAAGCTATCGGTGAGAAGGCGCGGCGATCGACGGTGGCGGCACGTGGCGGCATCGGGTGAGGTCGCGTCGAGGCGAAGCTACCGGATGTGCAGGCGTGGCCGTCGGATCAAGACTGTCAGGATTGGTCGGTTGTACCCCTGGGGGGTATTTGGGACGAGTGCTTAATGTAAGGGCGTTTTGGTCTTTAGGACATGCGCCTATATATATGGAGGGGGCTGCTAGGGCAGCCGCACCCTTGAGAGTTCTAGGTGGTGTCTCTCTCATTTTGTTCCTGTGAGAGAAGGCTAGGGTTAGGGAGAGTTGGCTCTTGTTCTTGAGCTTTTTGCCATCCAAGCATTGATCTGCTGGAGTGGCTTGTAGCCCGTACACCGAGTGCTTAATACAATTCATCTTGCTGAATCCAAGGGTCAAATTCGTGGTGGAATTCGCGCTTTGATTTTGTTCTTCGTGTTCTTCGCGGTTTCCTTTTTCTCCACGATTTTCCCCTCCCCCGATCTCCCTCTACGCTGCGTCTTTTGCGATTCTGTTTGAATCAACTTGTTCTTTGATGTGAGGAGTACATTTCGACCGGAGGAATTCATCCCTACCCTCACGAACAAGTAGATCGAGCCGAAATCGTTTTCGTTCTCCATTCTTCCCCTTTTACGGTGTTCTTCGGATTTCTCATGGTTGAGTTGGATTGAAGCGATGATTACCAAGGAATAGCTTCCCAACACGTAGAAGAACACTTGGGAGAAGTTTGGTCGCAGCCCCGTTCGATTTGGTGGAGATCCAATCGATTTTGGTTTTGACCCGAGCAGTTTTTGTGCTTTCTGGGAGATCGCGGACAGTCCGCCGTGGGGTTCCCGGACAGTCCGCTGTAGGCGCGGACAGTCCGCCACAGGGGCCGCGGACAGTCCAGCCATCGAGGTTTCAGCCGAGCAGTGGCTGTTGGCCTCGGGCGTTTTCCCCTCGGGTGACCGGCGGACAGTCCGCCGTATAGGACGCGGACAGTCCGCGAGTCGCATAGGGACTTTGCAGCATCTTTGCTGTTTTGTGGTATTAGCCGGCGGACAGTCCGCCAGGACCCGCGGACAGTCCGGGGTCCTCATCGGACGCTGCATCGGGCAGGCATCGGACGCTCCCCGTTCACTGTTCACGTGAACCGCGGACAGTCCGGCGTGCAAACCGCGGACTGTCCGCGACCCGTCCAACAGCTGTTCCAAACAGTTCATTTTTGGGTCTTTTGCCGGCGGACAGTCCGGCCCCCTAGCGGCAGACAGTCCGGCCCTTACCGGACAGTCCGGGAGCCTGACGGTGGACTGTCCGGGATCCTGCTGCTTGTGCAGTTTTAGTGCGTTTGCTCTCCCGGCTTTTCCGCTTCGTTTCCGGACTTCTCGTTTGCTCCTAGAGTTCACCTAGGAACCTCTCTACGTATCTTTGCTACGTGTTAGCATCGGTATTTAGAGGAATCCCAACGTAGCCCTCTATCTACGGTTGGGAGTGGGTCTTTTAGGCACGAACTTGACTCGGAGTTTTGGGAGTTTTGTTTTGCTCCCTTGTGCGGTGCCTCGCTGTGATCCTCAGGATCATCCACCCTCTTTCTAGGGTCGTGGGCATCGCGTTTGAGTCTGAAGCCTTTGGGGTTGATTTTGTTGGGACAAAGGCCGTAGTTTCCGAAAGGAAATTTTTAGGCTCCCATTCACCCCCCTCTGGTCGCCTTGCGTTAGCATTTTCGGTCCTTCAAGAATACCTCTGTGCCCATGAGATTTTGAGGAAGTGAGACCGTAATCCCACTATTGTAGCGTGTGGTAGCCACACGGTTGCAATTTCGTGCTTGTGATTCGCGTTTCGTTTGTGTTCTTCGCGGAATCCTTTTTCTCCATGATTTTCCCATCGCTTGATCTCTTTGGTCGGTTCCTTTTTTGCAAATCTGTTTGAACCAAGTTGTTCTAGGTCGTGAGGCACTTCTTTCCACCGAAGGAATCAACCTCTAACCTCACGGTCTAGGAGATCGATCGATTTTGGTTTTGAGTCAAGTTTTTCTCCCTTCCCCCGAAATTCTTCGATTCATCGATTGGGAGATAGGTTCGAGCCATGATCTCTTAGAGATAGCTCACTATCCTCCTTGTGACTCCTCTCACCAAGTTTGATCTCTAGTGGATTCATTTTGGGTGAGATAGAGTTTAAATCGGTGGACGAACGGTAGAAACGCGGGGTGATGGGACGCTGCTGACGGGCTGACCGGACGCTGCCTCGTGCGTCCGGTGGTTGAATGTCAGGGGGAATTTCCCCGTAGCTAACCGGACGCTAGATCTTGCTAGTGACCGGACTCGCCCCTAGCACTGTTCCTCTTCTTTGGCTTGCTCGACCGGACGCTCTGTACATTGACCGGACGCTCATCCCTGGTGAGTCCGGTCCAACAAAGAGAAGTCCCAAAACGAGTTTTGGTTGACCGGACGCGTCCGGTGCTCACAGACCGGACGCAGGCCAGAGTCCGGTCAGTGCAGTTTCGCGCAGTTTCATTCGCGGTTCGAGTGTTCATTGTCGGTTTTGGTTTCCATCTTTTGCGTTGGGTTTCTAGAGTTGTGTAGTGTCCCGCTATGCTTCGTGGAAGCATCCACCCTACATCTAGGGTCGTGGACACTGACAAGCTCTAGGGTTTGCTCTTGGGGTCGATTCTTGGGACAGTAGTGACAAGTTTCCGAAAGGAATTTTGGAGCTCCCATTCACCCCCCTCTGGTCGCTTTCTGGTAGCATTCTCGGTCCTTCAATTGGTATCAGAGCTGGTTAAGGATCTCCTACCTTAGCCGGTTCCAGATCCACAGAAGGCGACATGGATCGCGGCGTGGGCAAACTGCCGTTTTTCGATGGGACCAACTATGCGTATTGGAAGATACGCATGTCGGCCTATCTGCAGAGTTTGGGTGCATCCATCTGGGATATTTGCAACTCTGCTGATTACGTGGTCTTGGCTGCTCGTGTCTCTCAGCTTCAGATCGATGAGCACGATGCCAATAGCCGAGCCCATAATGCTCTTTTCTCATGCTTGAGCATGAGTGAGTTTGATCGCGTTTCTCACCTCGCTACGGCTCGGGAGATTTGGGCTACCCTCATGCGTTTCCATGAGGGAACCTCTCAAGTCAAAACCTGACTCTACGAGTCGTTCAAGGGAGAGTATGAGAACTTTCGACATATGCCTGGCGAGAGCATAGAAAGTTTATTCGCTCGCTTTCAGGTGATTGTCAACAGGATGAGGGCTGACAAGGAGCTGTTGCCTTTCGACGATCATGAGAGGGTTTTGAAGCTTTTGCACACTTTTGATCAGTCGGTTTGGGATTCCAATGTTCAAGTGATCATCGAATCACCAAACTATGAGACCCTCACGTGCAACAAGCTCTTCAGTAAGCTTAAGTCCAGTGAGATTGACGCCTTGGCGAGGGCTTCTTATGAGAATCCTTCTGGCCCATCGATGGCTTTGGTTTCTGGCTCTTCTGCTAACCCCTCTGGAGGTTTTGCACTTTCCTCTCTCTTTTCTGTTACAGAGGAGCCGCTTGAGTCGCTGGGGGATGATGAGCTAGCCTTGCTCATCAACCAGTTCTCGCGGTTTCACAACAACCGCATGAACCATCGCCGCGGAGGAGGATGCTCGGGATGCTACGAGTGCGGCGACCCCGATCACTTCATCGCCAACTACCCCAAGAAGAAGCACACTTCTGGGAAGGGCGACCATGGGCCCAAGTACGACTCCGGCAAGCGCAAGGAGAAGTACGTCCCCGCAAGGCACAAGCGGAGGGGCGGCTTCGACAAGGAGTACATCAAGAAGAAGTACTTGGAGAAGGCCCAGGCTGAGCAGCGTGCGTTCTTCGCCACGCTCAGCGACGTCGACGGCTTGGATGATGACTCTGCTTGCTCAAGAGATGATGAGTCCGAGAAGAAGAAGAGGATCGAGGACAAGCTGAATGACCTATGCTTCTTAGCCGGCGACGACGGCTTCTGCACCATGGCGCTCGACGGCGAGCTGGTGAGCTCCCGTCGGAACGACGACGACGACGACACCTCCTAGGTATCTCTCACCTATGACGATCTTTCTTCAGAGGTTGAGAAGCTTACTGCCGCGCTCCTTAGTCAGGACAAGTTGCTTAGGCGAGCCGCTAGAGAGCGCAAGGAGTTTAGGCAGAAGTGGGAGGACACGGTGAGAGAGCTTGAGTTTGCTAAGTCCACCATGGTCGTTTCTGAGGAGGCTGAGTGTGAGATGTGCACCACGCACATGACTGATCTTCTCACTTTGAGGAGTAAGTATGCTGCGTTGGTAGGAGAGGTGGATGAGCTGAAGGCTAGACCTTCGTTGCTTGGTGCGTGCAAGACTTGTCCTGTCTTGCAATCTGAGTTAGCAGAGAAGAATGCCAAGATTGTGTCTCTTGAAGAGGCCAACTCAGGTAGCACATGTGTGGCTAGGTGTGTTCTTTGTGAGGGTTTGGAGATGGAGATTGCCAATGTGAAGCATGGCAAGATGCAAACCGAGGAGGAAAACACATACCTTCAGACCATCTTGTCATGGGTGTCTTGCGGTGAGCCACAGCTCAGGATGATGGTCTCCCAATTCAAGCGAGCTGCTGGAGGTCCCTGTGTAGGCTTTGCTCAGGGTGTTCATCTTTCTTCTTTTGGAAAGATTGGAGAGTCGAGTGGTCTGAACCCGAGTGAGAAACCTAACTCCACCACTACTCCCAAACTTACCAAGCTTCCACTCAAAGAGCCTCTCAAGCCTAACACCAAGGATGGGGTCTTTGTTGAGCCTCCGAAAGCTCCAACCAAGAACCAGCAATGGGCTCCCAAACCAAACCACCTCAAGAACAAGCTAGACACCATGCCACCCATCCAGGAGGAGTTGCCACAGAAGGGAAAAGTGATCCACACCCACAGCCGTAAGTACCAACAACCCCTATGAGAGCGGTGCGGTACCACTGTGAGTTTTGTGGGAGAGATGGACACTTAGGTGAGTTCTGTTTTCGACGCAAGCGAGACGCGCCGTGCTCGGGAGATGAACAACCCGGACATGTACCATCCTTCCCATGATGTACATGTGCCAAGTGTTCAGAGGAGAGCCCCAAGGAGAGCTGCTAGGCCTCGAGGTCCAGAACCACAAGTTCCTAGGCCTAGGCAGCAGAGAGCTCCGAGGAGAGAGGCTAGGGCGAGAGGTGCAGTGCCTCAAGTTGCTAGGCCTAAGCCTCATAGAGAGCGTGCCCGGCGGGAGCCTGCAGTTGTAGGCTATGGACCCCGTGGCGGAGGCTTTGTGGTTGAGCGTTTTCCCCCAACGCATTTTGAGTATCGCGATGGACGCTCCTCCCTTAGCGGACCACATTTTCCTCAACGTGGTGATCACTCCTCTCGTAGGCATGCTAGGAATGGTTTTTATACTGACTGTTCTTTTGAGCAGCCGGCCCAACACTGTTATTCTCCTTATTTCACTAACCCCAGTGTTGGACCGTATGCTCACCCTATGTCTTTTTATTGATGTAGGTAAAATGATTGGAGAACGTTTGGTTGGTGGATTCTGGGTGTTCGAGGCACATGACCGGAAACGCCAAGTGGTTCTCCAGTCTTAGTCCGGTCGCCGGAAAGGAGTACATAACTGTTGGTATTTCTTAGCGTCGCTACTAAGAATAGAGTTTTAATCTATCCCGGCAACGGCGCTAGAAATGCTTGTTGGCACTTCTTAACGCAACCACTAGAGCTAGACTATGGAGCCAAACCCCGGCAACGGCGCTAGAAGTGTCTTGGTGGTAAGACTATTGACTATTGGATAGTTCCGCAAGCGCACAGAATATACCAATGTAGCACTTCACCCGGGAGTATTCCAAGGTATCGTTATTTATTTTATCCCAAAGGAAAGCAAGCTAGGAAAGATGTAGAGAGAGGAAAGATAGATCCTTTAGTCTTACTATAATCTATTATCAATTAGAGAAGCAAAGGGGTATGGGTGGATATAATGGAGGATAGATAGATAAGATAAATAAGTTAAGCGAAGAGTATATGATATGAAAGATAAATTTAGTAGAGTTAGCTAGGTGGGAGGACAACGAGTGAGTATAAAGTACTCCTATGTTTCTACCTTTACTCCTATGAACTAATCCTAATTAAATAGATGACTTAACTAGATTGATGCCTTGCTACTTGTGTGAGAGGGATAAACGAGAGAGTAAAGTGATAGAAGGTTGTTCACCTAACCCAGTACTCAAGCGGATATTTGGCTTATGGACGCCTTACCTTTTAAAAACTAGCCTGAATTCACGTGAGGGGATCTAGGTAGCCAGGCAAAATCTGTCACCTTTTGCCCATGCGCCCCTACTGTCCGTGCAAGCCAGCGGTAGTCAAAGATAAGATGAAGTATGAGCACCACGCTCACACTTATCTACACCTTTAGCTATCGATCAAAATAGCTAAAGCCCCTATCCTAAGATAGGACGATGACGCACACACAAGAAGCTATTTAATGGAAATCAATCTAACTAAGACAATTATAGAACTAAGATAAGCACACAACAAGACTATATAAATATAGACTTGCACTACGTAAATACTTAAATAAATACTTGGAAAGTAAATACTTAAGTAAATGCAAAGTAAAGTAAATAAAGAATAATATATTAAATAAATAAGTCTTATAAAAGAAGAAAGATACAAGGGCAATACCAGACTCCCAGAAGACGACTCCGGAGACCCGAGCTTCGCCCGACTCGACTCTAACTCCCACTCTAGACTAACTACTACTACTCTTGCTTGATCTCACATGAAAGTGGAGATGTGTGAGATGCGATATCATGGGGTGTGAAGAATGAGAGGATGGAGGCCTCTATTTATAGTGGAGGTGGAGTAGGGGCTACTCCGGTGCCACGTCAGCGATCCGTGTGCTCCCCATCTCTCAACCCTTGGATCCACCGTTATTGTAACCGCCATGGATGGATGGCTTGGATGTTCTTCACGTGTCAAGCATGCATTTTGCCACCGACTTGGATGAGGGTCACCATGGGGTCGGCCGACCCCTGTCCCTGACAAGTGGGCCCGGGGTACACCTTCTAGAAGGTGCTGATGTCATCCTGATGAATAGTGTTGTTGGGTCCCACCAAAGGGGGGTCGGCCGACCCCCCTATGACAGGGCTGGCCTACATTCTTCTCTCCCTTGGTGACCCCACATGTCATGGAGCAAGTCTTGTGAAGTTGGTTGCATTTGGTTTTCGATGTGGACCCATGAATCCATGTGCTTCTCATCTTGCACCATTAAGCAAAAGCACATGTTTAATCCAATGGTTGATATTGACTTGAACATGCTTCTCTTGGATCGTGCCATGTCACCATGGCCGAGGTGGCCCAAAGGTGGGGTTGCCCGACCCTCTTGGTGGGCCCACCTGGCCTCATTTTGTTCATTTTGCCATCTCCTACATGTTCACAAGCTAAGAGTACAAGTGGAACTTATTAGTGATAAATATGCTCATGATATGCTATTCTTCCTTGAAACCGAGGCCTGTTGACGGTATTTTGATAAGGTAAAACATGCTATAACTTCCGTCAACAAGATCCCCCAAGCTTAACCTTTGCTCGTCCCGAGCAAACAATCAAACTTGGCCTCGGTGGATTAGTATTGTTACTATGCATCACATTTCAAGAGTACCATGTTTACAACAGAGTTCTTCTCTTTGAATGGAAAAATTAGCTATGTAAATCACCCATATTACCTTAGTACTCTATGGGGATTATGGCTTTTCCTTTGTCTTAGGTGGTTGAAAGATAGAACAGTTTGACTTTGAGCACTAACTTTCTTGTTTTTAGCAAATTTCATACCGGAGGTTTTGCAATATTTTTCAAAAGAAGGACTTAATGTTCCTCATATGGTTCTCTCATGTCGCTCAAATGGTGTATGATTCCTCACCAAGGCATATGATAAGTGTTGCCTTCTTTATTTCATCCTACTTCTAAACAGGCTTATGTGTAGCTCAAGGTAGAGATGAAAGAAGATGACATACTTACTTGTATTTTGTTGCGAAGTGAAACCTCTGATCCTTGAAGAGAAGTGTCATACTCCCAGATCAAGATGTGTAAGTGTGGGTGTATGGTGGACTAGATTGCTTCTTTATTTGATAAGATCTATCTCTCTATTTTTTTTTCTTTTTCTCTCTTTTCTAATGAGACATGGCTAGCATTTTTTTCTTTTTCTCTTTTTTTCGTGGACTTTCACTTGTCCTTCTCTTTTTTTTCATATTTATTTTGCCTAGCCTTTTGAGTCTCATCTACTAAATAATTGAGAGAGATTTCCTAACACTTGGAGTATGAAGCAACCTATTTGGTGGAAATGAAAGGCATGTTTTTGCGTACTTCCAGGGTAGAAGCAGCATGTATATGAGGTGTGTACGTGATCTTGATCTTAGGAGCATGAAAAGTCTCTTAACAAGGGTCAAAAAGACTTGACAACACTCAATACAAAGCAAATAGCCTATGTAGAAGGTTTGTAAACATGTAAAGCATATATGGCTGTGGTAGGAATTTATCACTATTGAGGAACAATTAAGATTTTGATCATTTTAAGAATAAATTCTCTGGTAGTCTATCATGCTTAGAACAATATTATAGCAGCTCTTGTCTCACTATATCATGTCTCACAACAACTTAGACTTAGTTTTAGCACTTGCAACCCACAAAGTTTTTAGGTTCATGATGGTTTAAATGAGCTAAGTGATCCATACTTAGAGAAATACTAAGTTGTAGGCTAGGCACTAGAGAAACATTAGCAAGGCCACTAGTCATCATTTCCTTGGGGAAGATAGACATATATGAGACATATGTGCTAAGGGGAATACTAAGCAAATATTTTTGGTATTTTCATTTTTTTATTATTTTTTTTCAATGCAATGAGAAAACTAATTAAAACGTAAATAACTTAAGATACATGACTTACCTTGGTGGGGGAGAGGGTCTCCCCCAAGCTTGGTTCTTGCCTACTGTGGTGGTGGATAATGCTGGTACCACCCGGCCCAACGTCGTGCTTCTTCTTCTTGAATGGCCCGCAGGAGTTGGGCGTTTTGTTGTGTAAGAAGCAATGTTGCCTCTTGTTCGATGTTCATCGCACCCATGTTGTCTATGAGCTCATCCATCGGCGTCCTTTGATGTTGCCTTCCTCTACCCCGTGGGCGAGGAGTGTCTTGACAGCGAGGAGTTCCCTGTGAGCGAGGAGGCCTTCCTAAGGATCCTGAAATGTCCATAGAGGCTGCCTCATCTCCCTTATCAACTTCTTCAGCCTGATGTGAAGGTCCGCCTTGTTCCATTTGAGTAGCACGGGATGCTCTCCTTGTCCTCCTGCTAGTACCTGCAACTTTTGGGGCTCTTTCCTCGGGGTCCAAATCAAAGGTTAGCGTACGAAGCACATACAATCGAAGTCCCTCACAAGGGAGAGTGATTTCGACTGTATGGCCTCGATAAATCATCATTAGTTCACCCTTAGGACCCCTTTTTAGTACATCGCAACCAATGAATACATTTTCTTCCAACACATCTCTCACGGTTTCAATGTACTCAAAAGTTTGGGATTCTAGTGCACCCAAAGCTTCGGCTATACGTGTGATGAATGATGTGAAGTATATGGGTTTCCTATGCTCTATGCAGCTAAGCCAATAGTTCACTAGCATTTTGACAGGGGAAACTTTAACCTTGTTAACCATTGCATAGAGTAATTTCAGCTCATCATCACTTAACAAAGTTCCTCTCATGCCAGGGAAAAGAGTGGTGAATAGCCAGTAGTGTATGAAACGTAAAGTTGGGTTATGAATTTTGTGTGGTGAGGGGTTGGAACAATCACTAGAGCTAGTAACGGCATACCAGAAAGCATTCTTGTCATAATGAGAAGCATGGTCTACTTCAAGATGGCAAGAGTGATCAAATCCTAAAGCAGTGTTTAATGTGCTCCAAGTCAAGTCATATTCCATCCCAAACATTCGAAATGCTATCCCACCATTATTCACTTTTAATGTGCTTAAAAACTCAATGGTTAAGTTCTTTATGCCAAATTCAAGAATTTCAAAGAATCCTTCCCAACTAATGGTATTGAAAATAGCATAAAATTCTGAATCCATACCTGTTTCTTGCAAGAGGGCCGGATCAATGACACTTGTGTGCGAGAAACTACATCACTAAGAGTGAAGAATTTCCCCATTTCTTCGGCATTTAGCCTGAGGCCACTCTTGGTCTCCATTACTCTAACTGGGGGAATGAAGGGTACTAGCTCACTTCTTTCCTCCTCTCTCCTCTCATGAGTACTAGCATGGTGAGGTTCTTGGGAAGAACTCTCACCCTTGTTGGACTTTTTGAAACAGGAGGCAAGCAACTTCTTCATCTTACTACAAGATAAGTTACCAAGCTTCTACTACTACAATGAAATGGGACTATTTTTGGGTTTTTGGTTTTTGGATGGCTACTACTAAGCTAAGCTTGAGAATGGACTTGCAACTACGGAAGGAAAGGAAGAACTTGTGAGCTCGAGATGGTTCTGGTGGTTTTGGTGTGGAGTTGAGCTCACAATGCAAGGGTATATATAGGGGGAGAAGGGCAAGTGGTGACTACCCATAGCATGGGTCGGCCGATCCCCCTCCTTGACACTTTCAACTTTGCTTTTGCTTTAGCCAGGGGACATGTCTAAAGTGAGTAAACATATTTTCAGGATGGGCCAACACATGGGTTGGCCGACCCCCATACATGTCCCCTCAACCTTTAAACTTTGTGTCATCATGTGCCTAGCAAAGATGTTGCTATGTTTGGTCCAAAGTTGACACAAATTTTAGAGATTCCCTTGCTTAGTGTTTGGTGAAAGAGAAAAGATGAATGGCCAAAGTGGAGACATGTCTAAAGTGATTCTCATGGACCACGAGAGCACTAAGACATGCCTTTGGCTGGTTGTTGTGGTCCCCATGAGCATCCAACATAAAGAGGAACATCTCATGCTTAAAGAGTAAAGCAAAGGACCATTTCTTTTCAGATGTTGGCTTTGTTGATATGCATGATGTTCATGAGCATGCTGAGTAGAGTGCAGCAGGGTGCAGGAGGGCACCATGGTGGGATCGGCCGATCCCACCTTGGATGCTCCTCGAGCACCAAAGTGTTGTGTCATACTCAGGGTACTAAGCCAAGATAGAACATGTGCCAGTGGGGCCACTGGTGGGGTCGGCTGACCCCACCTTGGGGTGGTCCCACGACTTAGTTTTATTGCAAGTCATTGTCAAGGTGTTACTAGCATGGAAATTTATTTTGTCGAAATGAAATATGCAGAATTAACTAAGTATGCAATTGAAGGAAAATGCAAAAAAAAATTGAAATGCATGAAAAGTTAAATATGAGATAACTATTGATTTACCTTATCAGCAAGGGCTCCATGTTTCAGGTCTGTAGAGCAGGACCTCTCCGTCTTGTCATTCATTGGGTGCTTCAGTTGGTCCCAGAGATGGAGACCGTGGTTGCACCTCGTCGACGAGTTCTTCTTTTACTTCAGCCTTGTTGGCTGACTCGCTCTTTTTCTTGTTCCTACGGCGTGGGTGACGACGACGATGTTTGTTGTCTCAAGGTTCTTTGTCCTTCACCTGCATGTTAGCTTTATAACCGTTGAATGAACACTTTACCTTATACTCCGGGAACTGGAGGTGAAGTTGGCCGGATCCCACATAGATGACGGCGTTAACCGTATTAAGGAACGGCCTTCCCAGGATGATCGCGACGTCTAGATTGGATCCCATGTCCAATATTAGGAAATCGACAAGGACGTAGCTGTTTTGGACTTTGATGAGGATGTCTGTTGCTAGTCCCTCGGGGAACCGTAGCGTCTGATCGGCCAGCTGCAAACGAACAAATGTAGGGAGCAAAGGTCCCCCTAGTAAGTTATCATACGTTACCTTGGACATGATGTTGACACCCGATCCAAGGTCGCAGAAGGTGTCGTGGAAGACTTGTGGTCCAATCTGGCAGGTGATGGTCGGCAAGCCTAGATCTTCCTTCTTGGTGATGAAGGGTGGATCGAGTAGATAGCCCCAGTTTGACCGGGGCCGAGGCTTACCGTACCTCGTAGTAACCAATTTAACACCCTCTATTGGATCCTCAGGTTTTCTTGGGATTTTACCTTGATCGTAGGATGGGACAGCTGCTGCTAATTGAGCTAATTGTGTTTCTAGCATTTTATTAAAACTCAATTGATTTTTCATAGCAGAATTAAAGCTATCCATTTTCTCATTTATATTTTCAAAAATCTTATCATTAGCCATCATCTTTTTATTAATACTATCATTTATTTTACATTGGCCTAAGGCAAGATCTCTTAAAGAAGGTTGGTTATTATAAGAATTATTGAAATTATTGCTATAACTGCTAACTTGATTTTGGTAGAAGGGGCGTGAATTCCATCGTTGTTGTTGTTGGGGCCGGTACCCGTTGTTGTTGGCATTGTTGATGAAGCTCACCTCCTCCTTTGTCTCGGGACAATTATTTCCCGAATGGTCATTGCCTCCGCATACCTCGCACCAATGGTCGGCATCGACGGATCGTGCGGTTGCATAAGGTTGAACGACCTCTTGTTCCCTCTTGGAACTTTCTTCTACTTTCTTCATCAGGAGGTCCATCTTCGCGCAGAGCATGTCCACCTCGTTGAGAGCATGAACACCTCTCTTCTTCGGCTGAAGACGTTCCTCATTCCAACCTTGGTTGGTAACCATCTTCTCTATGAGGTCCTTGGCATCTCTCACATTGTGTTGTAAGAATGCCCCTCCAGCGGCTGCATCTAGGTGACTACGGGCCATACCGGTCAGGCCATGGTAGAAACCTTGGATGATGAGCCACTCCTCTATCCCATGATGAGGACAGGAGCGAATATACTCTTGTAGACGTTCCCATGCTTCGGGAATCGTCTCATCAGCTTGTTGCTGGATGCTGGAAATCTTTCCACGAAGGGCGCTGGTCTTGCCCATCGGGAAGAACTTCTTGAGAAACGCATTGGCGCACTCCTCCCAAGTGTTGGCTTCACTCTTATTGGCGTAGAACCATTGCTTCGCCTTTCCCAATAACGAGAACGGGAAAAGACAAAGACGGATGGCGTCTGCAGACACATTCTTCATAGTGAAGGTACCACATACCTCCAAGAAGTGTTGGAGATGGACGTTGGCGTCCTCATGCGGCTTCCCACAGAATGGATTGGCTTGCACCTTGTTGATGAGAGCCGGCTTGAGCTCGAAAGTCGCATCCCCCAAGTTGAGCTATGGACCCGTGGCAACATTGTCGGCCGACGGCGCAGAGTACTCGGAGATGGTCTTTTGGGCCATGGCTTATCTTCTAGCTGGTGCAGAAACTTCCTCCTTGAACGGATTCTGGTTCGAGATGAACCTCTGAGGTGGAACTTGACGAAGTCTAGTCCTCCTCAACAACTGCTCGGGATTTTCAATGAAGTTTGACAGCAGATGGAAACCGCTCATACACCTACTAGTTTCACGATAACGAAAGGAAACTAGACAGGTGAGGGCTTAGCCCCTATACTAATTGATAATTGATAAATAGCAAACTCCGGATTCACTCTCTGTAAACTCCTAGGCTATTGCTTTCCCCGGCAACGGCGCCAGAAATGCTTGTTGGTATTTCTTAGCATCGCTACTAAGAATAGAGTTTTAATCTATCACCGGCAACGGCGCTAGAAATGCTTGTTGGCACTTCTTAACGCAACCACTAGACCTAGACTATGGAGCCTAACCCCGGCAATGGCGCTAGAAGTGTCTTGGTGGTAAGACTATTGACTATTGGATAGTTCCACAAGTGCACAGAATATAACAATGTAGCACTTCACCCGAGAGTATTCCAAGGTATCGTTATTTATTTTATCACAAAGGAAAGCAAGCTAGGAAAGATGTAGAGAGAGGAAAGATAGATCCTTTAGTCTTACTATAATATATTATCAATTAGAGAAGCAAAGGGGTATGGGTGGATATAATGGAGGATAGATAGATAAGATAAATAAGTTAAGCGAAGAGTATATGATATGAAAGATAAATTTAGTAGAGTTAGCTAGGTGGGAGGACAACGAGTGAGTATAAAGTACTCCTATGTTTCTACCTTTACTCCTATGAACTAATCCTAATTAAATAGATGACTTAACTAGATTGATGCCTTGCTACTTGTGTGAGAGGGATAAACGAGAGAGTAAAGCGATAGAAGGTTGTTCACCTAACCCAGTACTCAAGCGGATATTTGGCTTATGGACGCCTTACCTTTTAAAAACTAGCCTGAGTTCACGTGAGGGGATCTAGGTAGCCAGGCAAAATCTGTCACCTTTTGCCCATGCACCCCTACTGTCTGTGCAAGCCAGCGGTAGTCAAAGATAAGTGTTAACACCAAATTCTCGCACGCACATAGAATGACAAGTGGGCACCAGCTGGTAGTGAGAAGACATTCGGCAAACGACCAGGCAGTCGGCTGATCCTCAAGATTCGGCAAATGCCTACGTGTTTGGTGACCTTGGGATGACAACTTCATTCGCTGAAAGAAGCTTGTATAAGAAGATACATGACGAAGGGAGTGCCAAATAATGCAGATTTATATCTTTCTATTCCTTTGTAGAGTCATGATCGTCTAGGACTTATGTTTCGTCCAGGGTATAAATATAAACCCTCGACCATTGTAAAACTGTTCACAACCAGATCAATACAAACTGGCCTCAGCGCCACCTATTCGAGTCCTTAGTCGTGTCGTCGAGTCCTTCGAGAGGAATCATCGATCCGTCGACCTGTGTAAGTACCGACAACCTTGTTATCATGTCTAGTATCGTGCGGCGGATTTAGATATGGTGCAAGAAGTCTCGTATGTTAAGCTTAGTATCGTGCGGCGGATTTAAGCTTATGACGGGAAGTTTTTGCTTATGCCTTGTATCGTGCAGCGAATTGAGTCATGAGTAAAAATAGTTATCGGCTCTGTTAGATTTGGCAGATCTAATAGATTCATTAAGTTATCATGTGTCGTATGTTTTATTTATTTAATTCGTACAACACTTTTTGCCCAATCTAGATTGATCTTCATTCGGCCTTGTTGTGCGAGTTCGCACGCGCTTTTGCTTATTATAAGATGGTAATGGCCGAGTTGGTTTTCAATCTAGATTGTTACATGTTGTGGGTTCATGCATGCCAATCATGTTTAGGCTTTGATAGAACTGGGTGTCGTGCGGCAGGCGCAGGTTTTAGATTAGTTTAATCATGTTTTGCTTGTATGTTTCTTCTTCATGGACCCCAGTTCGGTTGTTTTGCTGATTCTGGTTAAGCTTACACAAGTAATGAGTAAATATAGATCTGTCTAGATATACATGTGCTTTTAGCTCCTTATAATTAGATCGTATTATGCGGTGGATTAATCTAATTATAAGAAGTGGTGTAGATTTACAGCAAGTGGTATCATGCGGTGGATTAGCTTGCTTGGGTTTATATCTGACGGGTTTATGAAGGCTGGACGTGCGGCAGATCAGCTAGATTAGCCAATGCATGTGTTGTCTAAATAGATTTATATTTACGAGTTGCCCTTTATATCCTGTTGCTACATATGTGTTCGGCATTCAACATGTTTATGATCTATCTTTATACTTGCTGAATGACATTTATAAAACCTGTTTCGACAAACAGCTTTCATAGCTGTGTGCCGTCGTGATTGGCTTTCAAAGCCATACATATGGAGCTGTCTGGTCACACCCAACACGTTCCAAGGTATTCTCACACTTTTTATCCCTTGTTGGTTTTCAGGCCAAACCGACTGGCACGTATCCGGAACCAGAGAGCTCTGGGCACCCGATTGAAGCCAGCCTCGTTCGGCTTGCTGTGTGCCTGACGCGAGACGACACGTTTTGCGTCAACAATAAGATGAAGTATGAGCACCACGCTCACACTTATCTACACCTTTAGCTATCGATCAAAATAGCTAAAGCCCCTATCCTAAGATAGCACGATGACGCACACACAAGAAGCTATTTAAAGGAAATCAATCTAACTAAGACAACTATAGAACTAAGATAAGCACACAATAAGACTATATAAATATAGACTTGCACTAAGTAAATACATAAATAAATACTTGGAAAGTAAATACTTAAGTAAATGCAAAGGAAAGTAATGAAAGAATAATATATTAAATAAATAAGTCTTACAAAAGAAGAAAGATACAAGGGCTATACCAGACTCCCAGAAGACGACTCCGGAGACCCGAGCTTCGCCCGACTCGACTCTAACTCCCACTCTAGTCTAACTACTACTACTCTTGCTTGATCTCACATGAAAGTGGAGATGCGTGAGATGGGATATCTTGGGGTGTGAAGAATGAGAGGATGGAGGCCTCTATTTATAGTGGAGGTGGAGTAGGGGCTACTCCGGCGCCACGTCAGCGATCCGTGTGCTCCCCATCTCTCAACCCTTGGATCCACCGTCATTGTAACCGCCATGGATTGATGGCTTGGATGCTCTTCACGTGTCAAGCATGCATTTTGCCACCGACTTGGATGAGGGTCACCATGGGGTCGGCCGACCCCTGTCCCTGACATGTGGGCCCGGGGTACACCTTCTAGAAGGTGCTGATGTCATCCTGATGAATAGTGTTGTTGGGTCCCACCAAGGGGGGGTCAGCCGACCCCCCTATGACAGGGCTGGCCCACATTCTTCTCTCCCTTGGTGACCCCACATGTCATGGAGCAAGTCTTGTGAAGTTGGTTGCATTAGGTTTTCGGTGTGGACCCATGAATCCATGTGCTTCTCATCTTGCACCATTGAGCAAAAGCATATGTTGGATCCAATGGTTGATATTGACTTGAACATGCTTCTCTTGGATCGTGCCTTGTCACCATGGCCGAGGTGGCCCAAAGGTGGGGTCACCCGACCCTCTTGGTGGGCCCACCTGGCCTCATTTTGTTCATTTTGCCATCTCCTACATGTTCACAAGCTAAGAGTACAAATGGAACTTATTAGTGATAAATATGCTCATGATATGCTATTCTTCCTTGAAACCGAGGCCTGTTGACGGTATTTTGATAAGGTAAAACATCCAGAATATAGATTGGGGCTGATAAGTCTTTTAAAAGAGTTCAGGGATTGTTTTGCATGGGATTATACGGAGATGCCTGGTTTGGACCGCTCTATCGTTGAACACCAGCTGCCAATCAAACCTGGGTATCATCCTTACAAACAGCCCCCTCGGAAGATTTTCAAGGAAGAAGTATTAGCCGATGTAGAGAAAGAGGTTGAAAGATTATTGAAAGCAAATTTTATTCAGCCATGTCGGTATGCGGAATGGATCTCGAACATAGTTCCAGTGTATAAGAAGAATGGAAAGATGAGGGTTTGCACCAACTTTAGGGATCTCAACAAAGCCACTCCAATGGATAGTTACCCGATGCCAGTTGCTGAATTACTTGTTGATGCAGCAGCCGGTTATGAAGTCATCCGTTTTATGGATGGTAACGCTGGATATAACCAGATCTTTATGGCAATAGAGGATATTTCGAAGACAGCTTTCAGATGTCCCGGTCACATAGGCTTGTTTGAGTGGGTTGTTATGACTTTTGGTTTGAAAAATGTTGGTGCAACTTATCAACAACCATGAACTATATTTTCACGAGATGATCGGCAAAATCATGGAGATTTACATCGACGACGTGGTCGTGAATTCCAGGAATTATGAGAAGCATCTAGCTGATCTAAAGAAGACCTTAGAATGCACGAGGAAACATGGCCTGAAAATGAATCCGAATAAGTGCGCTTTTGGAGTTTCGGCAGGAGAGTTCTTGGGGTTTTTAGTTCACAAAGGAGGGATTGAAGTCAGAAAGAAAAGCATGGAGGCGATAGACAAAGTTATTCCCCCAACTAACCTCACAGAATTACAGTCACTACTGGGCAAGATTAACTTCGTGAGAAGATTCATATCTGGTTTGTCTGAAAAGGTCCTGCCTTTTTCTCCACTGCTGAAGCTTAAGAAGGATCAAAAGTTCATATGGGGTGACGTACAACAAAAGGCTTTTGATGAAATCAAAGAGTACATGAAGGCTCCACCGGTTTTAATACCTCCGCAGTTTGGCAAACCTTTTAAATTGTACGTGTTAGCCGGTGAACTAACAATAGGATCGGCTCTTATGCAAGAGTTTGAAGGGAAAGAAATAGTAATAGCTTACCTTAGCTGAAAGTTGTTGGATCCAGAAACAAGATATTCGGCCACAGAGAAACTTTGTTTATGCGTGTATTACTCATGCACTAAGCTTCGGCATTACTTGTTGAATGCCGAATGCATAATAATATCCGAGTTTGACGTAATAAAGCATAGGTTGTTAATGCCTATTCTGAATGGATGAATCGGTAAGTGGATTTTAGCATTGTCAGAATTTGATTTAAGATACGAGTCAGCAAAGGCAGTGAAAGGGCAAGTTGTTGCCGATTTCGTTACTCATCATCGTGATCCTTCTGCCAGCATGGTATACATTGCACCATGGACGTTATTTTTCGATGGATCATCCTGTAGCAAGGGTGGTGGTGTTGGCATTCTCATGGTCTCTCCACGAGGGTCAGTTTTCAAGTATGCTATCCCCATCAAATTTTATGTTACCAATAATCAAGCAGAGTATGAAGCTTTGCTCAGGGGACTTCGGCTTCTGGTAGAAGCAAAGGCCGTCGCTGTTGAGATCTTTGGGGATTCTGAGTTAGTCATCAACCAACTGATCGGTCAGTATGAGTGTAAAAGCGACATATTAAGAAAATATTATGTAGAATGCCAAGAGCTTCTGAGGCGCTTCCAGGTGGCGACTTTGCATCATATCCCTAGGGGGCATAATGAAGAAGCAAATAAATTGGCTCAGGTTGCTTCAGGGTACCGAGAAGATCAAGAAGTTCTTACCTTGCAAGAGGATCGTATGGTTAATGATTGGAGAGAAGAAATCACGAGTTACTTAAGGAATCCATCACAAAAAGCTTCTCGGAAACTCAAATATAAAGCTATCAAATTTATGCTTCTGGACGATCAGTTGTACTACAAATCTATAGATGGGGTGCTCTTGAAATGTCTGAACCAGGAGGAGGCCAAGAAGCTGATGTATGAAGTACATGAGGGACTATGTGGTGCACATCAATTGGCCTACCGAATGAAGTGGATAATAAGAAGGACCAGTTATTTTTGGCCAACTATGCTCGAAGATTGTTTTGAATATTATAAGGGATGCCAAGATTGTCAGAGATTCGGAAATGTCCAAAGAGTTCCGGCTTCGGCTATGAACCCAATCATCAAGCCATGGCCGTTTAGGGGATGGGATATAGATTTAATTGGCCAAATTCACCCACCTTCTAGCAAAGGACACAAATTTGTACTTTTGGCCACGGATTACTTTACCAAGTGGGTCAAAGCTGTGCCTTTGAAGAATGTTACATCAGAAAACATGATCAATTTTCTCAAGGAGCACATAATTTACAGGTTCGGAATCCCTCAAACTATAACTACAGATCAAGGGACCCAATTTACATCATCCGAGTTTTGTGATTTTGCTGAAGAAATGGGGATCAAGCTGTGCAATTCTTCTCCTTGTTATGCACAAGCCAACGGGCAAGCCAAAGCGTCAAATAAGATTATGATCAAGATTATCCAGAAGAAGATTAATGAAAAGCCGAAGAAGTGGCATTCGGTTTTGAGTGAGGCATTATGGGCTTACCGGATGGCATGTCATGGGGCTACCCAAGCATCTCCCAATGAGTTGGTTTACGGGCATTCTGCTATGTTACCATGGGAATTGCAGTCAGATTCAAGGCGGGTTGTACTGCAGGATGAATTAAGAAAAGGAGATTATAGGAGCTTGATGATGGACGAAGTAGAAGATTTGCATTTGATTCGTCATAAGGCATTGGAGAATATAGAAAAGAACAAATTGCGTGTTGCCAGGTATTACAATAAGAAAGTTAAAGAGAAATGTTTTGGAGAAGGGGATTTGGTTTGGAAGGTTATATTGCCAATCGGAACGAAAGATAAGGCATTCGGTAAATGGTCTCCTAATTGGGAAGGTCCTTTTCGGATAGTGAGACATGTGCCTGGCAATGCGTATATTTTGAAGAATTTACTTGGGGAGGAGTTTCCTAGAGCAATTAACGGAAGATTTCTCAAGAAATTTTATCCCAGCATAGAAGTCGGAGCATAAATCGTGTATGATGAATTAGCCGATGAAGAACATCGCCGTTTTTTTTAAAAAAAAGAAAGAAGATGTTTGAACAGCCGACATAATATGTGTCGCCTTTAGAGCAAAAAACTTAACCAGATGAGGATGACATCGAGTGAGGGTTTTGCTTTCGGCAATATGGGACACAGAAAATCATAGACAAGCATTTCTTCGGATGCAGTGGTTTCACAAAAGGGGAGTAGTTTTGTTGTGGAAAGCCCCTAGGTACAGACTACTCATCAAACAACCTGTTCAGAATGGATTGGGCATCAAAAGTTTGAGCAAGCACGGTCGCGTGATCTTCGTAGTTCTCAAGGAGGTCCTCGGCGTCCTCGGGAAGCTCACCACCATGGAAGCCAGTCGGCATGACGGAGAAGTCCTCACGTGTCTGGGTGGACATTGCCGCCAGTCCCAGGGCGACGCCGTGGTGTATGCCATGAATGGTGACTTGATCGATGCGGCTATCTGCGTTGGCAAGACGTGCCTCCACAGTTTCCCCTTGGGCGTTCACTTTGTCGGCCACCTTGGTTCCGGCAATCTTCAGGCGCTCGACTTCTGCGGATAATGCTGGGGAAAGGAAGTGCATCAGAAAGGTGGATTTGATTCAAGAAAAGGGAAAATCGGACGGAAGTTTCACTGACCTGAAATTGCATCGCAGAACTGTTTCCGCTGGTCCTCCCAATCGAGTTGGTCGATGCCGTACTGCTTGGAGATTTCACCCAACTCCTTTTGGGCCTGGTCCCTCTCTCCCATGAAGCGGCGAGCATCGCGGTGGCTCCATCGGTCGGTGTTGGAGGAGTCTGAGGAGGAGCCCGATGGCCCAGAAGAGCTGGAGGATCCGGATGATGGAGTCCTGGGTCGGGGAAGAAGGTGGCTTTGGCTGCTGGTAATGAATCTTATCCTAAAAGATGAGAGAAGGAAATCGAAACCGGGGCATCAGACAAACGGAATACGAATTGCAAGGGGGCAGAATGGTTGAATCTTACCCTTGACGCCGGCGTTGCGGTGCTTGGCTGTCCTCCGCTTCTCCTTCGGCGGGTCGCTTGCCGCGGTCATCGCCGTTCGCCATTGTTGCGAGACTAGGGCTTTCTTCCGAGTTGCGCCGGCGAGAAGAAATGAAGGGACAAGTGCAAGGATGTGCAACTGCATGTGCTAGTCGAGATTGTTATGAGAACTCGTTTATAAGCCGAAGGGGGTCGTGGCGAAGTCTATGAAGTGAAGAATGCCGAATGACGGAGTAGGGTTTTCTCTCGGCTAGGCCATGTTTTGCTGGGCCGTTCTACTGGGCTGATTTTGGTTAAATCGGGTGCCAGTCGGTTATCTTTTAAAAGAGAAAAAATATATTTTTAGCAAGGATCCATTCGGCTACCAGAGGATGGAGGTAAACAATTGTGTCATGAGAAGTTCATAAAAGGGTGATTGCACATTTTGGACGAATAAAGTATCAGGACAGTGGGCGAGACATGCTATGCTCAATTTGTTACAAGGACTGGCAATTCACTCACTCAAGAACTGATTGATTGTTTTTACGGCCTCGGCTCTGATTCGACCAACGGTATCTAATACTTTTTGGTCATCATCTGTGGAGTTCTGGATCTTGGAGAGTTTGGTCTTGATTTGTCGATATTCTTTGAGGATTGAATTTATCTTCAGTGAATCTGCTCTTATGTGGTTTGGCAGGTCAGCCATGCGAGCTTTGTGAGATTGGATTTTGATATTCAGGTCAGCCAGCTGAGCTTCTAGCTTGCTTTTATCTTCCTCCATGACTTTCATCTTGGATTCCAAGGTTTCCAGAGAAGTCTTTGCGATCTGAATGTTGGAATGCAGATGTTTCGCTTCCTATTTCTTGGATGATCTGCTGTGCTGCAGGATAGTTTTGGATGACATGTTTTTGATTGCTCTCTTTACCGAGCTGAAGAAGTTATCAAGACAAGCTGCAGATTCTAGATGAGCTAGAAGAACAGGAGGGATGTCTTCATCAATGAGCTCAAAAACATCTCTTATCTGATCCGCGTTCTGAACCAAATCGGCGATATCTTTGTTCAGCAAATAGACTTTCTTTCAGCTGAGCCTGGTTCTTCTTTGATAAAACCTATCGGGAGGTACTCTCTTCGCCTCTCTCGGTGATGTAGTCTTCGGTAGGGAGGGAGTAGCTTGTATTTGGTTCTTTTGTATTTCCCTGGGGAGGAAAAGGAGTTGGTCGGATAGATGTTTTTGGTAAGGTGCGATAATTCAGAGAAAGAAGGGGCTTTACCTGTTGAGCTGATTGATCATTGGAAGATGCTACACCTTGACTTATTTGAGGACTCTGCTAAGAGTTCAGAGGGGGTGGACTTGGAATGCGATCAGGAAACGGCTCTGCTTCCAATGCTTTTAGGATGTTATCTGTTTCGGATAGGAAGATATGAGCATGTGACGACAAGAGGGGGAGATAGCCAAGTATAATACCTATAGCCTCATCAGTTTCCTTGTTTCTTGGAACTTCGGGAAGTTTTGGATTCTCATTTTCATCTTGAACGTTCCTTGTGGAAGCCTCGGGGGCAAGTTCAACGATCGTTAGAATGCTACTTGGCTTCAGAATCTTGACCTGTGGTTATAGCGAACGATAAAACAGAGATTTGGTCGGGTTCGTTGCCAGACGGAAATTAGTTGGTACTAAATAGGAGTTCATACCTTAAAGGATGTTTTCACCTTTTTGGTCTTTGTTTTCTTGGATGAGGAGGTAGCTTCGTGTGCTTTCCTCTTACTCTCTTCTCCTGGGGACATGATAGTAGAAGTTGCAGGGGTCTTCATGAAGCTATCCAGATTTGGGGCATTGAAGCCAATAGCAGGATTCGGTCCAGCCTGATAATATCGAATAACTTTGGGAGGAGGTGTAGGTTCGAAATCCTGTGTATGGCCAAATGTTAAAGATAGATCGGAATCAGGGACGAAGAATGACAGGAGTAATGAAATTACCTCGCTGTCAGAAGTGAAGTCAGGTTGCAGGTTTTGACATAAAGGATGAACTGGTATATTAAAGAGATGAGCATGCCATTCTTCCCACCAGGAAATGAAGAAGGGATGAGCTGCGTTAATTATCCCAAATGGAGATGGCTTATATGTTGGCAGCTCCCATCCCAGTTCGAAGACTTTTTTGGCCATTATCCATTCTGTGATGATTTCCTTGGATTTTATCACTGTCGAGAAGAAGAATCTAGGGGGCAATTGGCCGCATCCTAGTTGTCTGGCTGCTGTGTTTGGATAATAGAATTCATAGGTGGATTGTACTAGTCTTCCATGATGGAATTCGGCTAGCAGGACACAGGGCTTAATGAAAGAGTTAAAGATGCTGATGGATGTTTGATCTACGCAGCCAAATTCATAATTGAACTTACAAGGAAATGTCAGGTTTTCATTCTCTCTGTAAGGAAACTAGAGCACACTGCCGAAACCTTTGAAAAATAGCTTGAAAAGATGACCGATGTCCATGTCGATGCTGATGGATGATGCTGCCTCTCCGTAAGTTTGACAAGCTTTGACTCTTGTTGATTGACCTTCGACATAGTTGATTGAGGGGAAGCTCAAGTTAAGCAAGCTCACAGACACTATCTGATGCATGTATAATTGGAGCCACATCAGGACCAACCACCAGGGGCCATTTACGCAAGCGATTTCTCTGCCTGTATGCATCTGAGTAGTGATCTGGTGCATCATGTGATAGACAGACCCCAGAAGGTATTTGCCTAGTGGGATTTGAGTGCCTGATGTTAAATCCTCGGCCATCACCATGTGATTCAAGGTAGGTTCGTTAGATTTTCCACAAAAGATGAATCTGCATAACCACATGTTCATGAAGGCTTTCAGTTCTTGGTCAGAGACAGTGTTGGACGGTTCCATATAAGTCTGAATGTATTTAACCCATCCACATCCGGAGCTGACAGCTCTTTGGCTACTCTTATTCTTATACTTATATGGGTACACCGGTAGGGTTGTATTCAGACCGGTCATCATAAAGACATCGGCCAATGTAATAGTCATCATACCATGGCCGAAAATGAATGCATTGATGGCATTAGACCAGAAATGAGAGGCTGCTATTAGGAGGGAATCATTTTGGGGTGTCTCTGATAGAGATAATTCTAGGCAATGACCAATGTCTTGGTTTTCCCAGTGGCTGCTGCTTTTTTCGAGTATCCTCCGGTACCAATTTCGCCATCCAACAATTGGAGGAAAAGGCTAGTTCTTGAAGGTATTCGGCCAATGACTTGGTGGAGTGATTCCAGATTTAAAGGGAATCCTTTCAGTTTCTTTTTCAATAATCTCCGCCAGATCGGGGTTCCCCATGGGACCGAGAAGATAAGAGTCAGAATTAGCAGCATAAGGAATCAGGATTTGGTTCTCATATCCCTTCAGAAAATAGCAAATGGGAATAGAAATGAATTAAGGGGGAAGAATTAGAGGAAAATTATTGAGTATGCGAAGTTTACCTCTGGGATCTTATCTTGAGTCATCATCAGGGGCTCGGAATGAAGGCCAGTTGTGCAGAGATTCGAATTTCTCAAATGGCGGCTGCGGTTTTGAGAGGCGAAGACCTAGAGAAAAGAAGGAGCTTGTGAGCAATTCCAGAATAAAGTGTTCTTTTTATCCCAAAATTGAGGGGGCATGTGTTAACACCAAATTCTCGCACGCACATAGAATGACAAGTGGGCCCCAACTGGTAGTGAGAAGACATTTGACAAACGACCAGGCGGTCAGCTGATCCTCAAGATTCAGCAAATGCCTATGTGTTTGGTGACCTTGAGACGGCAACTTCATTCAGTGAAAGAAGCTTGTATAAGAAGATACATAACGAAGGGAGTGCCAAATAATGCAGATTTATATCTTTCTATTCCTTTGTAGAGTCGTGATCGTCTAGGACTTATGTTTCGTCCAGGGTATAAATATAAACCCTCGACCGTTGTAAAACTGTTCACAACCACATCAATACAAACCGGCCTCAGCGCCACCTATTCGAGTCCTTAGTCGTGTCGTTGAGTCCTTCGAGAGGAATCATCGATCCGTCGACCTCCGTAAGTACCGGCAACCTTGTTATCATATCTAGTATCGTGCGGCGGATTTAGATATGGTGCAAGAAGTCTCGTATGTTAAGCTTAGTATCGTGCGGCGGATTTAAGCTTATGACGGGAAGTTTTTGCTTATGCCTTGTATCGTGCGGTGGATTGAGTCATGAGTAAAAATAGTTATCGGCTCTGTTAGATTTGGTAGATCTAATAGATTCATTAAGTTATCATGTGTCGTATGTTTTATTTATTTAATTCGTACAACACTTTTTGTCCAATCTAGATGGATCTTCGTTCGGCCTTGTTGTGTGAGTTCGCTCGTGCTTTTGCTTATTATAAGATGGTAATGGCCGAGTTGGTTTTCAATCTAGATTGTTACATGTTGTGGGTTCATGCATGTCGATCATGTTTAGGCTTTGATAGAACTGGGTGTCGTGCGGCAGGCGCAGGTTTTAGATTAGTTTAATCATGTTTTGCTTGTATGTTTCTTCTTCATGGACCCCAGTTCAGTTGTTTTGCCAATTCTGGTTAAGCTTACACAAGTAATGAGTAAATATAGATCTGTCTAGATATACATGTGCTTTTAGCTACTTATAATTGGATCGTATCATGCGGTGGATTAATCTAATTATAAGAAGTGGTGTAGATTTACAGCAAGTGGTATCATGCAGTGGATTAGCTTGCTTGGGTTTATATCTGACAGGTTTATGAAGGCTGGACGTGCGGCAGATCAGCTGGATTAGCCTATGCATGTGTTGTCTAAATAGATTTATATTTATGAGTTGCCCTTAATATCTTGTTGCTACATATGTGTTCGGCATTCAACATGTTTATGATCTATCTTTATACTTGCCGAATGACATTTATAAAACCTAATTCGATAAACAACTTTCATAGCTGTGTGCCGTCGTGATTGGCTTTCAAAGCCGTACATATGGAATTGTCTGGTCACACCCGACACGTTCCAAGGTATTCTCACACTTTTTATCCCTTGTTGGTTTTCAAGTCAAACCGACTGGCACGTATCCGGAACCAGAAAGCTCCGGGCACCCGATTAAAGCCAGCCTCGTTCAGCTTGCTGTGTGCCTGACGCGAGATGACACATTTTGCGTCAACAATAAGATGAAGTATGAGCACCACTGTTGGCGCAAAAAGTGGTGCACCACGCCAATCACATAGCAAGCCGAAGAAGCTGGCTTCACACGTGGCCCGGGTACTCAGAAGTCCGGTGCGTGCCAGTTAGTTTGCCCTGCAACTAACAAGGGAGATAAACTGTTAAATACAAAACTGGAACATGCCGGGTGAGACCAGACAGTTCCATATTTATGGCCCTGAAGCCACTTACGACGACATACAGCTATAGAAGCTGTCTGCCAAACATGTTCATAAGGCCATTCGGCTAGATCTAGATGTAAACATGTAAACTGTAACTTGCCGAATGAACAAATAACAAAGGGATGCATGAGTGAATAACAATTGGTCATGTATACGATTTATGAAAGAACATGATCTAGACCAAAGATATCATCAAGCATGGTAAATTATCAACAGGTAACTCGTAAATATAAATCTATTTGAACAACACATGCATAGGCCCAATTCGGCTAGTCTGCCACACGTCCAGCCTTCATAAACCCGTCAGGTGTAAACTCAAGCAAAGCTAATCCACCGCATGATACCACTTGCTATAAATCTACACCACTCCTTATAATTAGATTAATCCACTACATGATACGATCTAATTATAAGAAGCTAAAAACATGCATATGTCCAAACAGATCTATATATACTCATTACTCATGTAAGCATAACCAGAATCAGCAAACTAACTGAACTGGGGTCCATGAAGAAGAAACAAACAAACAGAGCATGATTAAAACTAATCTAAAACCTGTACCTGCCGCACGGCACCCAACTCTATCAAAGCCTAAACATGATCGGCATGTATGAACCCGCAACATGTAACAACCTAGATTGAAGGTCGATTCGGCCATCATGATCTTATAATTAGCAAAGCACAAGCAGACTCGTGCAGCGAGGCCGAACGAAGATCAATCTAGATTGGGCAAAAGAGTGTTGTACGAATTAAATAAATAAAACATACGACACACGATAACTTGATGAATCTATTAGATTTGCCAAATCTAACAGAGCCGATAACTATTTTTACTCATGACTTAATCCGCCGCACGATACAAGGCATAAGCAAAAACTTCCCGTCATAAGCTTAAATCCGCCGCACGATACTAAGCTTAACGTACGAGACTACTTGCACCATATCTAAATCCGCCGTACGATACTAGACATGATAACAAGGTTGCCGAGACTTACGGAGGTCGACGGATCGATGATTCCTCTCGAAGAACGCGACGACACGACTTGGACTCGAAGGTGGCACGGAGCCGGGTTTGTTGTATTGATTGTGTATATGTGTTTACAATGGTCGAGGGTTTATATTTATACCCTGTACGAGACATGAGTCCTAGACGATCATGACTTTACAACGATAAAATTAGGAAACTATCTAAAACATGATGTCTTCTGCTCCAAGCTTCCCTTAATAACCGGCACGTGCTAAGATGATGAGATCTTCGTTGCCAAATCTTCTGACATGCCGCATTTGTCGTCTTCTGGCGCAAACCGACCTTAATCTGATGTAGCCGACCGCAGCGTCATATTGCCGAACCCGCTCGCCGTTGACTAGTCGCCTTCACAGCCTTGCCGAATACATTGAGTTTGCCGACCGCGTAGATCAAGAGCCAACTATTCGTTGATCACTTGCCGAATCTCTCTCCTTCTGCAGGCTGGGCCCATCTGTCATATTCTTATTTGTGCGAAAATCTGGTGTTAACACATGCCCCCTAATTTTGGGATAAATGTTTTATTCCAAAATTCCTCTTCTTCTTTTCGCATCACTGTAGAGCCTCTGGAAGCATCCGTCTTCACACGCCATAATCATCACACCTGCCGATTCGCCTCCCGATGCATTTGGGATTCTTTAAAACTATCTCTCTGTTTTGTTTCAGCTTGCGCTTGTGCATTTCGGACTCCTCTGCTTCAGCCTTCAAACCAGAAAACCCTCTTCTCCCTACTTAAAAATCAGCCGGAAGATGTCTTCCCAAGCGAGCCGCCATAGCCTCGAGCTTGAGGCTTGCAGCACCTCCAGGAGAAGGTTCCCCTCTAATCGCTTTTCGTTCAAAGATGAAGTAGTCGCCCTCATATTGTTGTTCTTGTTTAGGAGGGTTGATGATGACTTCCCCGAGGCCCTGGCTCGGAAGATCACGGATCTTCAATTTGATCTAGAAAGGAGGAATCGGGAGATTACCCGAGTCTCTCGAGAGCGTGATGCCGCTCGGGAACAGGCCATTGGTAAGCATCCTTCCACTGTTCTTTCCTTATTCTCCTCCCTTGTTTTATGGATCCTTCCTTCTCTCAGCTCTGGAGGCCAAGCTTCATTCCCTCGAAGCTGCCATTGCCGATCTTGCTATCACAGCCAACGTGCCGGGTACGACGGCTCTGAGGCGGGTGAACGAGGTCAACCGGGTTATCTCTGACATTTCCAGGGCCGGCATGGGTTATGGTGCAGCACTTGCCTTCAATGCTGTTCGGATCCATTCTGGTGCTGAGTACTGCCATTTTGATGTTCGTGAGCGAGGACTAGAATTCAGGGTGGCACACTCCGTTGATGACATGAAAGAAGCTGGAACAGATCTGGCCGATTCCTTTGACTTTGATATCCCGATTAGGAATAGAATAGAATGGACGAACTGACCTTTTATTGTAATTTGTTTCCCCTTTCATAAATAAGTGAAAGCTCCTTTGTTCGTCCTTCTGATATCAACTTGCGGTTGATCCTTCGAGATCAATGTGTATTCTATCCCGCGTACTAGCCACTGATCTTCTCCTCATTTCAGCGACGATGCACATTCCATCGGCTGTTGCTGACGACCATGTTCACTCCAATCAATTATCTCAGATTTTGAGTTTCTTTAATTACCCTTTCGGTTCTTTCGGTTTATGATGGTACCAGGATAACACTTCTTCATCCTTCTGTCTTCAGTACCAACTGGTGACTTAAAAGTTTTCCCGAACAACCAACCGAAACTGAGCATCTCACAATTGTAATCTTCTATCAGCTGAACCTTGGTCAATCTTTCAGATTTCAAAAACCCTGAACCATTTGGATCAGCATAGATTTGGTTTGGCCCAATATCGGCTCAATAATCGCGAAAGACTCCAGTCTGACACCTGGCCTTCCAATGCGTAGATTACAACTCTAAATATGATCTCAGCCAAACCACTATCTTCAACCTCGAACCAGACTCACCAAAATCCCAATCCTATGCTCTTGGCTCAGACCAAAGAGAAAAAACCTCTTCTGCTCAAGAATTCCACCAATGCCCAGTAGTAGTGATCTTAGTAAATGTCCCTTTCATAGTTGAAACAGGGGATAACAGAGCACCGATTCACAGACATCGGGTAAAAACTATTTTCTGCCCCCTTGTGATAGCTTCCTTCATTCATCTTATCTTTGACTAAGCTCAGGCTCTCCTCTCAGAAGACTTGCCAGGAGATATGACACCGGAGAAAAACTGAACAGCCGTATCAGTGGAAACAGACTTACAACGCCCTCATAGGTCAATAAAATCCTTATAAGACCTTTTCCTCTGATCAAACTTGCATATGCCTGATACATTTTTTTCCTTCTGTCAGCTTTTTCCCGCAGAGAAGAATGTTCACGAGAACATAACTGAGGCTAGTTTTGATACTACTGATGGTCGTGTAGATCAGGCATGTCATCGAAGGTGTGCATGCTGGGGTTTCCCTCGGGCCAGTGGCAATGAGTTCTTGGACCAAAGAAGACTACTCCTCTCTACCAATTGGTTTCGCTGGCAGTCCAGATGAATTTGAAGATCTTAAGATTTACGACGATCATGCCGCTGCTATTGCCGAGATTGCTGACCCTCAATCCATTGTGATCAAACTATTCCAAGAGTAGTCTGTAATAGGATAGATCTGTGAATGAAGCTTGTAACTCATGGAGTTTGTTCTTCTCTGAATAATGTTTATTTGCATCTCCCGATTTCTCAATGACCTTTCCTGATTGCAACATTTCTTCAGAGGAATATTTTGCCGAACGCATGACGTCACCTTAGCCAACTAGATCTCATTCTTGACATGTCATGTTACTCGGCACTGCACTTACTGCGTTTCACCTCTCTCTTCCCCCGATAAACCTGCTAACTTGGAAAATGCTAGGATCACCAGGGTCACGAATATTCTTGTGCTAAAGGCGATATAAATATATCGGCTATAACTCAAATCCTTGAAATATTTTTCTGCTAAAGGCGATGTTCTCACATCGGCTGTATGAAACACCTTCCGAGTTACATAGCTCCATGCATTCGGCTTTAACAAGTAGTGCCGAAGCCTCAACAGACAGCTCAAACGAGCCAAAACTTTTATTACAGCCGAACCCCTTTTTCCGGGTTTACATTTTTTGGCTAAAACAGATTGTTAATTCTCCTTCCTTACAAGGCTCAAAAAATAAGGGCCGATCTTATTATAAGGTTTATCGGCCGTCACGTACAACTCGAAATAATTGTCAAGTTGGAAAAGCACCTTCATTGTACGCCACCTTGCACGAATCTTTCATAGTTTTCCCTTCAACTTTGGTAATGGAGAATTAAACACAATATCAAGACCCAAACTTGAGCATATTGATCCAACTTCGGCTTCGTCATCAACACTTTATTCCTTATCAGCCGACACGAAACTTTGGCCTCAACGTTTCTCCATCACCATTAATTGGATTTTAAAAATTACTCTGAGAGCTGATTATCTGAATCGGCTGTTGGTCCCCGTCGAAGACATTCACGGGACCTGCTTCCCAGGCTCTTCCAGAGAAACACTCGACATCTTCATACTCCCAATAGATTGGTTCTGCATTAGCAACACTAACCGAATCATCAGCATGGACAATCTCAACGTCATCTCTAATCCATTGAATAAGGAACCGATGCATAGTCGACGGCACGCAGCAATTGGCATGTATCCAGTCCCTTCCTAACAGTAAGCTGTATGCCCCCTTGCCATTGATGACAAAGAAGGTGGTGATCAAGGTTTTAGACCCAGTCATCAACTCGACATGGACTGCTCCTCGTGTGTCAGAAGAATTGCCAGCAAAATCCCTCAAGACCATATCAGTTTTCAACAGATCTTCATTTGTCAATCCGAGCTTCCGAAAAGTAGTATATGGCATGATATTGATAGCAGCTCCCCCATGGATGAACATCTTAGTTAATGGCTTGCCATTGACATACCCTCTCAGGTATAACGGCTTCAAGTGCCGGTGATTAATTGGTTTGTCAAAAACTGCCTTCTCAGCCAAAACAAGATGAGCCAATAACTCCTGAAATTCACATTCATCAAAATCCGAATATGTTTCTTCTGGAATCTCTTGATTTTTGGGAGCTGCAAACTCTGATGGGAGAGAGAATGCCATGCATGCATCAGCCGAATAACCGCTTTCATTCGGCCTCTCCTTTGGACGCCAAACTCGTTTTGCCCTGATGCCTGCATGCTCCAACTCTTTGTTCCTTAGGCGTTGCACTCTCCTTTTCTGACTCTTCCTTAAGCCTAGTGGGCACCATTGCCCTTTTTGCCAGATGTACTCATGGTAATCGCTTTCTTTAGTACGAGCCCACCTCGGGTCAGCAAACCTCTCCTGCTGATTTTCACAATAATTTATTTTTATGCGCCGATCGTCTTCAGGGACCCGGGGCCCAAGCCTTTTATGGACAGATCGGCGGTTGTCTTGAGATTGCCTGTACTCTGAATATTGATCACTGCATTCGGGGTAGTTGTTCTTGACAGGCAAATTCAAGCCTTCGTTCCAGCAATACTGAAAGAATGAGCATTCCCAATGAGACCGTTCCTGTTCCTCCACATCTTCTCGTTCTTTTCGGCATACCTCCTCCTCGTATCTTCTTTGTTCTTCCAGGAACTTTTGTTTTTCATAAAACCTCTGCTTCTGATATCTTTCCTGTTCCCGACGCCACTTGTTCAGCAAGATACGTGTTGTAACTCTAGGTCTGGAGGTTTCACCCATCTCAGTTCGGCTAGCCATGAACCGAACCCTTTGTTGGAACTCGTTATTTGTAATTTGCCGATCGGGGTCAACGGTACTAGCTTCCTTTGCTTTGGTAGAGGTTAGAATCTTCATCTTGCTCTTACCCCCAGATTCGGCTACATTCGCCATGTTAATAGAGAAGGACACAGTATTCTGTCCAAAAGGATTACTATCTATCTTCATCTTTCCATCGAATCTCAAGTGTCCATCTTGGATGGCCTTCTGAATTCGCATCCTAAATACTCGACAATCATTTATAGAATGAGATCTTGCATTGTGAAAGCCGCAGTACTTCTTGTCTTTGACACCCTCAGGACGCAGCATCGGGTGTTCCGGGGGTAGCCTGACTCTTCCTTCGGCAACCAGGAACTCGAAGAGCTTATCGGCTTTGGTGACGTCGAAGTCGTATGCCCCCTTCTGCTGGCGCAGCCATTGCTTGTTGGCCTGGGTCGGCTCCTTGTCCCAGTTGAGCTCTGCAGCGGCCTCCTCATCCTCGGCGTCGGTGTAGTCATCGGCTTCGTCCAGGAAAGCCTGATACAACTGGGCCGCAACATTGTCCTTCTGGAAACGCCCTTCTCTCCAGAAGCCTTGCGCTTGGATAGTCATCTCATTCAACCGGCAAGAAAGATGACCTAGGTCCTCGAACTCCTGACCGAACATCTTGTCTCTGATGCCTGGGAGCATGCCTGCTACGGCCAATGGTGGAAGCTAATAATCCGGCAGGTAAATGCCGAAGCACTGGCTCTTGACCTCCCTAAACCTGCGCAGGTAGTCTTGCGGTGTCTCATTCGGCCTTTGGCGCACATACATGATATCCACCAGCTTTTTCTCCTTGGTGCCCGTGTAGAAGTGCGTATGGAACTTTTGCTCCAAATCTGCCCAGGAGAGAATAGAACCTGGCAGTAATGATGCAAACCATGCAAACGCCGGTCCAGTGAGCGATGACGGGAAGTACCGAACCATGAAAGCATCTTCGGTATTTGCTTCCCCTAGCTGGAGTAGATAACGACTGATGTGTTCCAGCGTGCTGGTGTCATCCAAACTGGAGAACTTAGTCAGATCCATCGGTACTTTGACTCTGGGAGGCAGAGCCACACGGTGAAACCATTCAGGGAACGGAGATCTGTAAGCATGGGTGTGCTTAGGCTTCAGGCCGAAGGTGCGCTGCATCATATCCGCCATCTTCTCTAGCATGACATCGACATTGGAGTCGGTAGTCTTTTCGGCCGCCGGCCTCCCATATCCTAGATGTGGGGCGCCCTCTATGTTGTGAGGCTCAAGCATCTCATGGTACCCGTTTCCGTAGTAATCCTTCTTGAGCCTATAGGTTTGCGGAGAAATCTTGTGCGTTGACTCCGGCGGCTGACTCTTATTGCCGAACGTGATTTGACCCATGGTCGGCAATTGACCTTCTGGCGTATGTTTTTCTTGAATGGTCAGTTCGCTTGATCGAGCCTTAAGCGGGGTCTTTTCGCCAGCATCCCCTGCCTTCTTGAGGTGACTCGGCAAGTTGAACAGACGCGGTCCCGCTATAGGGCCAAACTCTGCCTCCATAAGTTCGTCGACCTTAGGGCTGAATTGGGCGATCATGATGGTGCGAAAAGTATTGAGAAACGCCCCATGCATGCGGCTGATGGTACCAGAGACAGCTTCGTTGACTATGCTGGACATCTTCAGCATTGCCTCCACCTCCTCGGGATCATTTGGATCGAGCTGGATAGGTTTCGGCAAGTCGTGCATGCGACGAACCTTTTCGCTCTTATTCTTGGAAAAGGCTTCTAGGCACTTGGCTTGGAATTCGGCACAAGCGTTAAGCACCTGATCTTTGTATTCATCGGGCAGTTCGGCGAGTTGCACTTGCATGAGCTCCGCTTTGTCACTGGTTCCAGTTTCAGTGACTTCAACCATCATTGTAGGAAAAGGTGTCCCACCGAGCGTGCCAAAAAGTGTGTTGGCGCAAAAAGTGGTGCACTACGCCAATCACACAGCAAGCCGAAGAAGCTGGCTTCACACGTGGCCCGGGTACTCAGAAGTCCGGTGCGTGCCAGTTAGTTTGCCCTGCAACTAACAAGGGAGATGAACTGTTAAATACAAAACTGGAACATGCCGGGTGAGACCAGACAGTTCCATATTTACGGCCCTGAAGCCACTTACGACGACATACGGCTATAGAAGCTGTTTGCCAAACATGTTCATAAGGCCATTCGGCTAGATCTAGATGTAAACATGTAAACTGTAACTTGCCGAATGAACAAATAACAAAGGGATGCTTGAGTGAAGAACAATTGGTCATGTATACGATTTATGAAAGAACATGATCTAGACCAAAGATATCATCAAGCATGGTAAATTATCAACAGGTAAGTCGTAAATATAAATCTATTTGAACTACACATGCATAGGCCCAATTCGGCTAGTCTGCCGCACGTCCAGCCTTCATAAACCCGTTAGGTGTAAACTCAAGCAAAGCTAATCCACCGCATGATACCACTTGCTATAAATCTACACCACTCCTTATAATTAGATTAATCCACCGCATGATACGATCTAATTATAAGAAGCTAAAAACATGCATATGTCCAAACAGATCTATATATACTCATTACTCATGTAAGCATAACCAGAATTGGCAAACTAACCGAACTGGGGTCCATGAAGAAGAAACACACAAACAGAGCATGATTAAAACTAATCTAAAACCTGTACCTGCCGCACGGCACCTAGCTCTATCAAAGCCTAAACATGATCGGCATGTATCAACCCGCAACATGAAACAACCTAGATTGAAGGTCGATTCGGCCATCATGATCTTATAATTAGCAAAGCACAAGCAGACTCGTGCAGCGAGGCCGAACGAAGATCAATCTAGATTGGGCAAAAGAGTGTTGTACGAATTAAATAAATAAAACATACGACACACGATAACTTGATGAATCTATTAGATTTGCCAAATCTAACAGAGCCGATAACTATTTTTACTCATGACTTAATCCGCCGCACGATACAAGGCATAAGCAAAAACTTCCCGTCATAAGCTTAAATCCGCCGCACGATACTAAGCTTAACGTACGAGACTACTTGCACCATATCTAAATCTGCCACATGATACTAGACATGATAACAAGGTTACCGGGACTTACGGAGGTCGACGGATCGATGATTCCTCTCGAAGAACGCGACGACACGACTTGGACTCGAAGGTGGCACGGAGCCGGGTTGGTTGTATTGATTGTGTATATGTGTTTACAATGGTCGAGGGTTTATATTTATACCCTGTACGAGACATGAGTCCTAGACGATCACGACTTTACAATGATAAAATTAGGAAACTATCTAAAACATGATGTCTTCTGCTTCAAGCTTCCCTTAATAACCGGCACGTGCTAAGATGATGAGATCTTCATTGCCAAATCTTCTGACATGCCGCATTTGTCGTCTTCTGGCGCAAACCGACCTTAATCTGATGTAGCCGACCGCAGTGTCATATTGCCGAACCCGCTCGCCGTTGACTAGTCGCCTTCACAGCCTTGCCGAATACATTGAGTTAGCCGACCGCGTAGATCAAGAGCCAACTATTCGTTGATCACTTGCCGAATCTCTCTCCTACAGGCTGGGCCCATCTGTCATATTCTTATTTGTGCGAAAATCTGGTGTTAACAACCACGCTCACACTTATCTACACCTTTAGCTATCGATCAAAATAGCTAAAGCCCCTATCCTAAGATAGGACGATGACACACACACAAGAAGCTATTTAAAGGAAATCAATCTAACTAAGACAACTATAGAACTAAGATAAGCACAGACCAAGACTATATAAATATAGACTTCACTAAGTAAATACTTAAATAAATACTTGGAAAGTAAATACTTAAGTAAATGCAAAGTAAAGTAATGAAAGAATAATATATTAAATAAATAAGTCTTACAAAAGAAGAAAGATACAAGGGCTATACCAGACTCCCAGAAGACGACTCTGAAGACCCGAGCTTTGCCCGACTCGACTCTAACTCCCACTCTAGGCTAACTACTACTACTCTTGCTTGATCACACATGAAAGTGGAGATGTGTGAGATGGGATATCTTGGGGTGTGAAGAATGAGAGGATGGAGGCCTCTATTTATAGTGGAGGTGGAGTAGGGGCTACTCCGGCGCCACGTCAGCGATCCGTGTGCTCCCCATCTCTCAACCCTTGGATCCACCGTCATTGTAACCGCCATGGATGGATGGCTTGGATGTTCTTCACGTGTCAAGCATGCATTTTGCCACCGACTCGGATGAGGGTCACCATGGGGTCGGCCGACCCCTGTCCCTGACATGTGGGCCCAGGGTACACCTTCTAGAAGGTGCTGATGTCATCCTGATGAATAGTGTTGTTGGGTCCCACCAAGGGGGGTCGGCCGACCCCCCTATGACAGGGCCAGCCCACATTCTTCTCTCCCTTGGTGACCCCACATGTCATGGAGCAAGTCTTGTGAAGTTGGTTGCATTTGGTTTTCGGTGTGGACCCATGAATCCATGTGCTTCTCATCTTGCACCATTGAGCAAAAGCACATGTTTGATCCAATGGTTGATATTGACTTGAACATGCTTCTCTTGGATCGTGCCATGTCACCATGGCCGAGGTGGCCCAAAGGTGGGGTCGCCCGACCCTCTTGGTGGGCCCACCTGGCCTCATTTTGTTTATTTTGCCATCTCCTACATGTTCACAAGCTAAGAGTACAAGTGTGTGGCAGAACCGCCTAAGTTAAGTGGCCCACATGCACCCATCATTGTCTCAAAGACCTTTGATCGGCATGCATGAGTTCCAAATGACTTAAGGGATCTGTCGGGTGTCCTCGGGAAACCCGAATCATCCACGTTTACCTTTCTTCCAGGATATTCCTTTGTCCAGCATCACAGTATTACAACAGTTTTATAGATACGAGAAATATCAGAGTAAAGCGGAAAGAATATACAATATAGATTAAAACTTAAGTGTTAAGTTTACAAACCATAGGTACTTAATATTACATAAAAGTTCGGAACTTTATATTATACATAAACCATCACTGAAGCACTTGCCCAAGGTCACTCATCAACATCATCATCACTCTCCTCCATGAGAGTGAAGAAACACTGGCCATCAAAGGGATGGTCGACTGGCTCACCTGCAACAAGGGTTAACAAACCCTGAGTACAAAAGTACTCAACAAGACTTAACCGTCTAGAAAAGAGGAGAAGACTCAGGTATGCTGGCTAAAGGGATTCAAGGTAAGGCTTTAGCAAGAACAAAGCTTTTTCTTTTGCATAAAAGCTTACTAAAGTAACTCCTATATCCAAAATTTTATTCAAGATTCATATTCAAGATTTTCCTAAAGATTTTTCAAACATTTAAAACATATCTCTGATCAAAAACCTTTTCTCAAAATTCATTCTTTACTACGGTGCAGGTCAGTGGATTGAGGCTCCATATCCGAGGAAACACGGCGATTCGAATCGATTATACCAACATCAAAAATATAACCACATTGTCGGGAAGTGTGAAAAAGCAAGTCTAAGCATTTCTACTGTTTGTGTAAAACAGGTATCAGGGTTTGGTATAACAACAAGGTAAATCATGCATCAACAGGTTTAAAACATTTATTTGATAAACAGCTAATGCATCAGGTTATAAAGAAAAGTGTAATTGCGAAATCCAAGGGATTGGATTAAATGCACCGGGGCTTGCCTTGAGAAACAGCGAAGTGCGGCAACTCAGACGAGATGGGAAGATCTACACCCCCAGAAGAAATCCACTGAGAAGCAGGCTCTTCCGGAACGGAGTCTACACGAATAAATGCATATGCATGATCAATGAGATGCTTTGACATGAACATGGTAAAGATGGAAATTTTCCAAGCTATAAACAATTACTTGAGTACAACTTTCCATCTCGATACAGATGCAAACCAACAAACCTAACTTGATAAACTAAAAGGAACATTATCTAAAGCAACCAGCAGATCAAGATAATTCACCCAAATTTAACTTTAACACTATCTTGAGTATAACTTTTCTTCATGAAAAGGAAAGAAACTAACTTGATTAATAAATCTTTAAATCTACTAAGCATTTCTTATCATTATCATAAAGCAAGACTACATAATTAATAAATGACAGAGGACTATGAACATATAGAAAACCTAAACCAGGGAGCATTTTATGCTAGGTTCCCATTGGTTGTCAAACAAATCCAAAATCACAAAAACCTAAATGATTATTCTTTTCTATTTATTTTTATAAGTCTATAAATAGCTTTTACTTATAAAACAATTATACTAATTCAAACAGAGATGAAATTAAATATAAAGGTAGATATGACCAAAATAAACTTGCATTTCAAATTTCATGATTTTTGGACAAACACAGAAAATTACATAAATCATCAAATTTGCATTTATTAATTAAAGTACAGATTTAATGACTATAGCAAAAGTACTCAAAACACAAGTTTTATAATTTTTATATTAGCACAGACATGCTATCATCTATCATGTCAAATTTCATAAAAAACAGAGCTATAGATTAATTATAGCAAAAACAACAAAACAAGCTATTGCTCACTTAAACAGAAAAAAAAACATCAAACTAGCCCAACTGGGCTTGCGGCCCAGCCCAGCGCGGCTTGGCGCAAGCGAAAAGCCGGCCCAGCCTGCTCCCGCTCGCACGCGCTGCACACTTTGCAGAAAAGCCCTTTGGCTTTGAGGAAACTAACCCGCAGTCCAGCGCACTATTCACGTGAGTCTATGACTTTACAACTAACACCCTGGGAAGACCTGCCTTTACAACTGTGAGGTCCCCGACCATGGCCGGCGCGCACGGCGGCGCACAGAGCGGCGGCGCTCCTTACGCCGGCCAACTCCGGCCGTTAGAGACCTAACTAAGGCGAGCATCATCACTGACAAGCCAAACGCGGCCGATAGAGCCCCTAAACCCTAACTCTACTGCTCCGGCGAGGTTAGACCGAGCACGGCAGCGATTTGGATCTCGACGAGCCGTTCCGGCGAACCTACGCTATTAGCGATTGGACAGAGAGGCTAGGACAGCCTAAAAGCTCACCCAGATGACGATGGTGCGGATGGTTTGGATGGAACAAGCTCTGAAGATAGTCGACCACGGTGCAGCGGCGATCGGCGGAGAACTCCGGTGAAGATGGCGCTGTTCCGGCGAGACCTGGGCATTAGACATGGAACCATCGAGCCGATGAGTTCACAGGGATCACGATGAAGCAATAACACAAGAGAAAGTGGTTGAAAAGATGCTCGGTTGAGCTGACCACTGCGGAACCGAGCTCGGCGGCGATTTCAGGACCGGCGGAGAGGATTCCGGCGAGTGCGAGCTCTCTGAGGTGTTAGAGATGGAGAGGTAAAATCCGGGAGGTGCGTAAGGTAACAAGGTACTTATAGGTGCGGTGGATTGGGATGAGATGAAGCAGAGACGGTCAATTTTGGATTGGGATCAAGATGGTGCCCGTCGGTGCACCGGTGGCAAACGGCGACGGCGAGCGCAGGAGAAGGTGCCACGACGCGAGAGAGCTGGCCAGAAGGTGCGCAACCTCGCCACGGTCACGGTCGTGTGCGGATTCGGGAGAGATCGGCGTCCACGCGTGCGCTCGGGTGATCAACAGATCACCCCCTCCCTGCCGCCATGAACAGGGACAAGAACATATCCTCTCCCTTCCCCTTTCTACCCTTCTCTAATTTAAAATTACTTTAAAATTTTGAATAGAAGTTGAAAATATTCCAAAATATCAAATGCTTAGAATTTCAAACTGAACATCTTTTATTTTTGCAACAACCCCAAATTTGATTTGCATTTTGAATTTGAGATAGGTTTGCAAAAGGGGACAAAAAGGGCAAAATAGAACTTTCACAATTACTTTTGATTTTGCATGAACACATGAAAAACTTTACACATCAAAGTTGTTCCTTGACAGAAATAGAACAACTTTGCTTTTTGAAACATACCCAAATTCTTTTTAGATTTTAATTTATAGAAAAGGGGACAAAATAGAATTTTGGGATTATTTAAACTATTTAAATGAATTTTAAACCATAACTGAATTATATCTCATTAATGACTTGAATCAAGGTCCAAATACATCTTTGAGACATAAAATCAAAGTTTGATCCAAATATCACTACTATATAAGAAATTACTTTAATACCCTTATACACAAACAAACACTAACCAATATCATGAAAGCATAATTTAGAGATCAACTTAAGCACTCTTTATCAACTAAGCATAAGCATCAAATGATAAACTTGTTTTAGTGAATGCAATACCAGGTTATCACTCAAATGAAATGCCAATGCATATGATGACATGTCAGGTTTTAGTTTGCTTAACACCGGAGTGTTACAGCTCCTTCCCCCTTAAAGAAATCTCGTCCCGAGATTTAACCTGAAGGCTAACTAATGGAAAAGGAAATGTGTCAAGCACTTTTATTATTAACTATTACATAGAGCAGGGGATAGGTCATCATACTGTGACTTACAAGAACTAGACAGAAGATAGAAACTCAGGAAAACTATCTAAGAGAAACTCTTCTGACTCCCACGTGGCTTCATCTTCTGTATGCTGACTCCATTGAACCTTGTAAAACCTAACAGTCTTTCTTCGAGTGACTCGATCTTTCTGGTCAAGAACCTTGACAGGATACTCTGTGTATGTCAGATCAGGTTCTAACTCAATTTCTTCCATATGAATGACATGATCAGGCACTTGAAGACATTTCTTTAACTGAGAAACGTGGAACACATTGTGAACTGCTGACAATTGTGATGGCAAATCAAGACGATATGCCACTTTTCCACATCTTCCAAGAATCTGATATGGACCTATATATCGAGGTGCTAACTTTCCTTTGATTCCAAAACGAGTGACTCCTTTCATTGGTGACACTTTGAGATAAACAAAATCTCCAACCTTAAAAGTAAGAGACCGACGTCTCTTATCAGCATAACTCTTTTGCCTGGATTGTGCTTTCTTCATGTTATCCCGAATTAACTTGACTTTTTCTTCAGATTCTCTGACTAAGTCAACTCCAAACAAACTATGCTCTCCAGGTTCCGACCAATTCAAAGGTGTTCTACACCTTCTGCCATACAGAGCTTCAAATGGTGCCATCTTAATACTTTCTTGATAACTATTGTTGTAAGAGAATTCTGCTAACGGTAAACATTCATCCCATTTCTCTGAGTAACTAAGCACACAAGATCTTAACATGTCTTCTAAAATCTGATTAACTCTTTCAGTTTGACCCCCTGTCTGCGGATGATAAGCTGTGCTATGTAGAAGTTTAGTGCCCAAAGATTGATGTAAATGTCTCCAGAAAACATTAACAAACTGTGTTCCTCTATCTGACACAATAGTTTTTGGAACACCATGCAAACTCACAATTCTGTCAACATAAATCTTGGCATAGCTAGATGCAGGATACGCGGTCTTAACTGGTAAGAAATGTGCTGATTTGGTCAGACGATCAACAATAACCCATATGGAATCAAATCCTTTTGAGGTCTTTGGTAAACCCACTATAAAATCCATGCTAATGTCATCCCATTTCCCAGATGGAATCGACAAAGGTTGTAACTCTCCAGCTGACCTAAGATGAACTGCCTTCACTTTTCGACAAATGTCACATCTGGCTACATAACTGGCAATCTCAAGTTTCATCTTAGTCCACCACAATCTTTGTTTCAGATCCTGATACATTTTGTTGCTGCCTGGATGTACTGATAATCTGGTTGCATGTGCTTCATCAAGTATCTGTTTTCTGAGCTCAGGAACCTTCGGAACTACTAACCGATTCTTGAACCAAATTACTCCGGATTCATCTATAGTGAAATCAGAATTTTGCTCACACTGAATCTTCTTTTTCAGATGGATTATACCCTTGCTTTCTTTCTGAGCTGCAACGATCTGATCTTTTATAGATGACTGAACTATTATATTTGCAAGATTTCCTTGTGAAACCATTTCAAGATTTAATTCCTCAAACTCATGACACAAAGTAAGATCTATTGACTTGACTTTCAAACAATTGCAATGACTCTTTCGACTGAGTGCATCTGCTACTACATTAGCCTTGCCTGGATGATAGTGTACCTCAATATCATAATCTTTTATCAATTCTAACCATCTCCTCTATCGCATATTCAACTCAGACTGAGTAAAAATATATTTCAAGCTCTTATGATCAGTGTATATGTGACACATGTTTCCCAACAGATAATGTCGCCAAATCTTCAGAGCATGAACTACAGCTGCCAATTCTAAGTCATGTGTAGGATAATGCTCTTCATGCTGTTTAAGTTGTCGTGACGCATAAGCAATAACTCTACCTTCTTGCATCAGTACACACCCAATTCCCTTGCCTGAGGCATCACAATAAACATCAAAGGATTTCTCAATGTCTGGTTGGGCTAACACTGGGGCAGTTGTCAACAACTTTTTCAGAGTTTGGAATGCTTCTTCACATTCAGATGACCACACAAACTTAGTGTCATTCTTCAATAATGTTGTCATTGGTTTAGAGATCTTGGAGAAGTCAGGGATAAATCTACGATAATACCCTGCTAATCCTAAGAAACTCCGAACTTGATGCAATGAAATTGGTGACTTCCAGTCAAGAACTTCTTGAACTTTGCTTGGATCCACTGCAACACCTTCTGCTGATAGGATATGACCCAAAAACTGAACTTCATCTATCCAGAACTCACACTTACTAAACTTAGCATATAACTGATGTTCTCTCAGACGAGTCAACACTATTCTGAGATGTTCTGCATGTTCTTCTTTGGTTTTGGAATAGATGAGAATATCATCAATAAACACAACCACGAACTTATCCAGTTCTGGCATAAACACTGAGTTCATCAAGTACATGAAATGTGCTGGGGCATTAGTCAGACCAAAGGACATGACTAGATATTCATACAGACCATATCTGGTAGTGAATGCTGTTTTAGGTATATCTTGTGGCTTAATCTTGATCTGATGATATCCTGATCTCAAATCTATCTTCGAGAATACTTTTGCATCGGCAAGTTGATCAAAGAGTAAATCAATGCGGGGCAAAGGATACTTGTTCTTGATTGTTACCTCATTCAAAGGACGATAGTCAACACATAACCTCAAAGTTTTATCCTTTTTCTTCACAAAGATCGCTGGGCAACCCCATGGTGATGAACTAGGTCGAATGAAACCTTTATCTAGCAATTCTTGCAACTGGGTTTTCAATTCTGCTAACTCTTTTGGTGGCATTCTATAGGCTCTTCTGGATATAGGTGCTGTTCCTGGTTTGAGTTCTATTTCAAACTCCACATTACGATCAGGTGGCAGACCAGGTAAATCTTCCGGAAAAAACATCTGGAAACTCACAGACTACTGGAATGTCCTTAACTGCCTTGACAAAAGTAGCATATACTTGCTCAACTGCTCTCTTAAGAGTAGGAAGATGGATGAGAAGTTGAGATTTGCTATTAGGTAAGTTGAGCTTAACTGTTCTATTCAGGGTGTCTATTACTGCACCTCTCTGGCTCATCCAGTTCATACCCAAGATCACATCTATATTTGGATCTTTTAAAACTACCATAGATGTTGGAAATATATATCCACCCAGATCTATAGGTACCTGATGTACCATTTCCTTAGTACACAGTCGACCCCCTGGTGACTGTATAAAGAACTCAGCTTTGGTTTCACCAATAGGTATGTTATGCTTTTCCGCAAATGCTTTATTCATGAAAGTATGTGATGCACTAGAATCAAAAAGTATAACTGCTGAATGTTGAGCAACAGGGAACATACCAAGCATGACAGGTTCTCCTTCAGTTATGGCTTCAATCTGAGTATGATAAACCTTGCCTGTCTTTTGAGTACCCTTACTCTTCTGAGTGTTCGGTGCATTCCCCTTATTCTGGTTCACTTGCGGATTTCCCACTGTTCTTGGCACATTAGCATTAGGAACATTCTGCTTTGGATATGGACAATCACGAGAGAAATGTCCAGCCTTTCCACAGTTGAAGCACGGATAAATGGTAGCTTGTGGCACTGGTGGACGATTGACAACAACATTCGGTTGCTGTTGAACATTGAAAGGCATAGCAGGTCTTGCAAAGGTCCTCTGAAAATTCTGCTGCTGAGGCGGACGATACTGTGGACGATAAGAGGGACGGAACTGCTGAGCTGGATGATACACAAGTCTCTGACGCTTCTTGTTGCTGCCAGATGATCCAGATCCTGACACAATTCCCTTCTTCTTTTTGGCCTCTTTATGCTTGCGGTTCTTATCTTCACTGGACATAGCAACATTCACGACTTCATGATAAGACAGATTACCACAAGTTGTCATCATAGATTGTAGCTTTGTATTCAACCCTCTCATGAAACATGCCTTCTTCTTGGCATCAGTGTTGACCTGATCAATAGCATACTGCGACAGATGATTGAACTTCCCAATGTACTGCATAACTGGTTCATCTCCCTGACGTAGAGCTAAGAACTCTTCAAGCTTCATGTTCATAACCCCATCTGGAATATAATGAGCTCTGAAAGCTTCCTTGAATTCCGCCCAAGTGATTCGGTGTCCGGCTGGTTGTACAGCTAAAAGATTTGCCCACCACACACCTGCGGCTCCTCGAAGTTGCTGTGCTGCAAAAGCGGGTTTCTGAACCTCAGTGCAGTTGATAAGACTGAACTTTTGTTCCATGGTACGTAGCCAGTCATCAGCTTCAAGAGGCTCGTCAGCTTTGGTGAACACTGGAGGACGAGTATCAGTGAAATCAACATATGTGGCCTCCTCTCTTTGGTTACGACCACGACCATATTGACCAGCATTCTGGTTCTGAACTAACAGAGTGGTTGTATTGACTAATGCTGCAATCGCTTCAGCCAACGTAGGTGGAACTGGTGGTGCGTTAGGGATATCATCCCCACCACGAGAAGAACTAGCTCCACGAGTGTTAACAGGCATCTGTTTAAAACAAACCATTCCTTAGATAACAGTCATATATAACCATTATACACCATATCATGCATAACATGTTTCAACTTATTTATCACAAAGTCCGCTCTAGGGCAGGACTACTGAAAACACTATCTTACATAGCTGATCATATAAGAAAAGGTTTTCTGACTAACTAAGTTACAAAGTCAGGAAAGATCACGCTATGATACATCTCATGTTTTCTGATTTTATTACTCTCCTTCAGAGACAAGCTCATACTCCACAGGCTCTACTTCTTCATCTTCTTCTTCCTCTTCTTCTTCTTCTGCTTCCTCATTTTCAGTAGTTGGTGGCGTAGCGGGTTCTGGCTGTAAGCGTGCTGTCAACTCCTCCACATGCCTGTGTAACTCAACATGATGTGCTTCCATAAGGTTTTGATTATCTCTCATGACATCAACTCCGGCTCGTGCCCGATTCCTCTGCTCGACAGCCTTCCTCCACTTACACTCATACTCCTGGTGCTGCTCGTGATGATACTGCAACTGTTCATTTAGCTCTTCTCTCTTTCTAGAACCTCTCATCCTTTCACCATTTGCTCTTGCCAACTCCATGTATAAGCGGTCTACTTCCGCCTGAAGTTGTGATGTAGCACTGTTGCTACTTTCACCTTCTTCATAAGTAACCTTGGGTTGGTTACTTCCTACACTTTCATCCTCTCTTGGGGCAAAAATATGCCGAGGAACACCATGTGGTCCGGTACACTTGCGTGCAGTCTGCTTGGTACGGGCCATCAGCTAAAATCTATTTTGAATTTTAGAACTATATAAGTTCCAAGATTAAGAAACAGAGTTTTTAGAATTAAACAACATACTAACTCTACTCTTACTTAGATAAACCTTTAAGAGGGAAAGTTAATTACAGGTTGATAATCATGATGCATGAACGAACTTACGAACAAAACATTAAACAAACAATTAATCACATAAACTAGTCACTCAACATATAAGTGGATAAATTTTCCTTTTATAATTAGGGCAATATAATAAACATTGTTCCTTAGATTATACATATCACCATAGCTATTCTAAGAACATATTCCTTTGAATAAAAAAAAATAGGTCTAAAGAAAGAATTAGGATAAGTCAGAAGCATAAGAAAAGTCTAGAAGCAACTTGGACTCAAATTACTTCAAAATTCAGTTTGACTCAAAACTTTTGAAGTTTTCAAAAATGACTACTGTTATACTTTCTAAAGGAATAAGCTCTGATACCAGTCTATGGTAGAACCGCCTAAGTTAAGTGGCCCACATGCACCCATCATTGTCTCAAAGACCTTTGATCGGCATGCATGAGTTCCAAATGACTTAAGGGATCTGTCGGGTGTCCTCGGGAAACCCGAATCATCCACGTTTACCTTTCTTCCAGGATATTCCTTTGTCCAGCATCACAGTATTACAACAGTTTTATAGATACGAGAAATATCAGAGTAAAGCGGAAAGATTATACAATATAGATTAAAACTTAAGTGTTAAGTTTACAAACCATAGGTACTTAATATTACATAAAAGTTCGGAACTTTATATTATACATAAACCATCACTGAAGCACTTGCCCAAGGTCACTCATCAACATCATCATCACTCTCCTCCATGAGAGTGAAGAAACACTGGCCATCAAAGGGATGGTCGACTCGCTCACCTGCAACAAGGGTTAACAAACCCTGAGTACAAAAGTACTCAACAAGACTTAACCGTCTAGAAAAGAGGAGAAGACTCAGGTATGCTGGCTAAAGGGATTCAAGGTAAGGCTTTAGCAAGAACAAAGCTTTTTCTTTTGCATAAAAGCTTACTAAAGTAACTCCTATATCCAAAATTTTATTCAAGATTCATATTCAAGATTTTCCTAAAGATTTTTCAAACATTTAAAACATATCTCTGATCAAAAACCTTTTCTCAAAATTCATTCTTTACTACGGTGCAGGTCAGTGGATTGAGGCTCCATATCCGAGGAAACACGGCGATTCGAATCGATTATACCAACATCAAAAATATAACCACATTGTCGGGAAGTGTGAAAAAGCAAGTCTAAGCATTTCTACTGTTTGTGTAAAACAGGAATCAGGGTTTGGTATAACAACAAGGTAAATCATGCATCAACAGGTTTAAAACATTTATTTGATAAACAGCTAATGCATCAGGTTATAAAGAAAAGTGTAATTGCGAAATCCAAGGGATTGTTTTAAATGCACCGGGGCTTGCCTTGAGAAACAGCGAAGTGCGGCAACTCAGACGAGATGGGAAGATCTACACCCCCAGAAGAAATCCACTGAGAAGCAGGCTCTTCCGGAACGGAGTCTACACGAATAAATGCATATGCATGATCAATGAGATGCTTTGTCATGAACATGGTAAAGATGGAAATTTTCCAAGCTATAAACAATTACTTGAGTACAACTTTCCATCTCGATACAGATGCAAACCAACAAACCTAACTTGATAAACTAAAAGGAACATTATCTAAAGCAACCAGCAGATCAAGATAATTCACCCAAATTTAACTTTAACACTATCTTGAGTATAACTTTTCTTCATGAAAAGGAAAGAAACTAACTTGATTAATAAATCTTTAAATCTACTAAGCATTTCTTATCATTATCATAAAGCAAGACTACATAATTAATAAATGACAAAGGACTATGAACATATAGAAAACCTAAACCAGGGAGCATTTTATGCTAGGTTCCCATTGGTTGTCAAACAAATCCAAAATCACAAAAACCTAAATGATTATTCTTTTCTATTTATTTTTATAAGCCTATAAATAGCTTTTACTTATAAAACAATTATACTAATTCAAACAGAGATGAAATTAAATATAAAGGTAGATATGACCAAAATAAATTTGCATTTCAAATTTCATGATTTTTGGACAAACACAGAAAATTACATAAATCATCAAAGTTGCATTTATTAATTAAAGTACAGATTTAATGACTATAGCAAAAGTACTCAAAACACAAGTTTTATAATTTTTATATTAGCACAGACATGCTATCATCTATCATGTCAAATTTCATAAAAAACAGAGCTATAGATTAATTATAGCAAAAACAACAAAACAAGCTATTGCTCACTTAAACAGAAAAAAAACATCAAACTAGCCCAACTGGGCTTGCGGCCCAGCCCAGCGCGGCTTGGCGCAAGCGAAAAGCCGGCCCAGCCTGCTCCCGCTCGCACGCGCTGCACACTTTGCAGAAAAGCCCTTTGGCTTTGAGGAAACTTACCCGCAGTCCAGCGCACTATTCATGTGAGTCTATGACTTTACAACTAACAACCTGGGAAGACCTGCCTTTACAACTGCGAGGTCCCCGACCATGGCCGGCACGCACGGCGGCGCACAGAGCGGCGGCGCTCCTTACGCCGGCCAACTCCGGCCGTTAGAGACCTAACTAAGGCGAGCATCATCACCGACAAGCCAAACGCGGCCGATAGAGCCCCTAAACCCTAACTCTACTGCTCCGGCGAGGTTAGACCGAGCACGGCGGCGATTTGGATCTCGACGAGCCATTCCGGCGAACCTACGCTATTAGCGATTGGACAGAGAGGCTAGGACAGCCTAAAAGCTCACCCAGATGACGATGGTGCGGATGGTTTGGATGGAACAAGCTCTGAAGATAGTCGACCACGGTGCAGCGGCGATCGGCGGAGAAATCCGGTGAAGATGGCGCTGTTCCGGCGAGACCTGGGCATTAGACATGGAACCATCGAGCCGATGAGTTCACAGGGATCACGATGAAGCAATAACACAAGAGAAAGTGGTCGAAAAGATGCTCGGTTGAGCTGACCACTGCGGAACCGAGCTCGGCGGCGATTTCAGGACCGACGGAGAGGATTCCGGCGAGTGCGAGCTCTCTGAGGTGTTAGAGATGGAGAGGTAAAATCCGGGAGGTGCGTAAGGTAACAAGGTACTTATAGGTGCGGTGGATTGGGATGAGATGAAGCAGAGACGGTCAATTTTGGATTGGGATCAAGATGGTGCCCGTCGGTGCACCGGTGGCAAACGGCGACGGCGAGCGCAGGAGAAGGTGCCACGACGCGAGAGAGCTGGCCAGAAGGTGCGCAACCTCGCCACGGTCACGGTCGTGTGCGGATTCGGGAGAGATCGGCGTCCACGCGTGCGCTCGGGTGATCAACAGATCACCCCCTCCCTGCCGCCATGAACAGGGACAAGAACATATCCTCTCCCTTCCCCTTTCTACCCTTCTCTAATTTAAAATTACTTTAAAATTTTGAATAGAAGTTGAAAATATTCCAAAATATCAAATGCTCAGAATTTCATACTGAACATCTTTTATTTTTACAACAACCCCAAATTTGATTTGCATTTTGAATTTGAGATAGGTTTGCAAAAGGGGACAAAAAGGGCAAAATAGAACTTTCACAATTACTTTTGATTTTGCATGAACACATGAAAAACTTTACACATCAAAGTTGTTCCTTGACAGAAATAGAACAACTTTGCTTTTTGAAACATACCCAAATTCTTTTTAGATTTTAATTTATAGAAAAGGGGACAAAATAGAATTTTGGGATTATTTAAACTATTTAAATGAATTTTAAACCATAACTGAATTATATCTCATTAATGACTTGAATCAAGGTCCAAATACATCTTTGAGACATAAAATCAAAGTTTGATCCAAATATCACTACTATATAAGAAATTACCTTAATACCCTTATACACAAACAAACACTAACCAATATCATGAAAGCATAATTTAGAGATCAACTTAAGCACTCTTTATCAACTAAGCATAAGCATCAAATGATAAACTTGTTTTAGTGAATGCAATACCAGGTTATCACTCAAATGAAATGCCAATGCATATGATGACATGTCAGGTTTTAGTTTGCTTAACACCGGAGTGTTACAAAGTGGAACTTATTAGTGATAAATATGCTCATGATATGCTATTCTTCCTTGAAACCGGGGCCTGTTGACGGTATTTTGATAAGGTAAAACATGCTATAACTTTCGTCAACAATAACCTTCGGCGACAACAGCAAATGTAAGGTGTTGTCTCGTGGGTCTGTGCGGGTTAATGAGCACTTTGTGTTGCGCGATGTTGCTCTTGTTTCTAACCTGCATTTTAACCTTCTTTCTGTTTCGCAACTATTTGACGACGACTATGAGATTCATTTTAAGCCGAATCTCAGTCGTAGTTTGGATCCTCAGGGCAATCTTGTTTGTGTGATTTCGCCCTTTGGAAAAGTCTTTCGAGCAGATTTCTCGAAGTCATTTGGTATTTCCCGTTGTCTTTTGGCTAGTCCTTCCTCCTCTGATCTTTGGAAGTGGCATAGGAGGCTCGGTCACTTAAGCTTCGACTTGCTTGCAAGACTTAGCTCACTTGGCCTAATCCGAGGATTGCCCAAGCTGTCGATGGAGAAGGATCTAGTCTGCCATTCTTGTAGACAAGGAAAGATGGTTGCCGCTCCCCACCATCCTATGACTCAGGTCATGACTAAGCGCCCTGGAGAGCTTTTGCACATGGACCTTGTTGGTCCGGCTCGGGTGAGCTCGGTTGGGGGAAAGTGGTACGTGCTTGTTGTTGTCGACGATTTTTCAAGATATTCATGGGTCTTCTTTTTTAGCTAAGAAGACCGAGACTTTCTCCCTTGCTCGCAATCTGATTTTGCGTCTTTAGAATGAGTTCCCTTTGAACTCAATGCGAGCAATTCAGAGTGATAATGGTTCCAAATTCAAGAATTCGGATTTTGAGAAGTTTTGTGACTCTTTGGGTTTGGAGCATCAGTTTTCTTCCCCCTACACACCGCCCCAAAATGGTGTTATAGAGAGGAAGAATCAGACCCTTGTTGAGATGGCTAGGACGATGCTCGATGAGCATAAGACTCCTAGGTGATATTAGGCCGAAGCCATGAACACTGCATGCTACATTTCAAATCACATTTTTCTGAGAGCTTTTTTGAAGAAGACCTCTTATGAGTTGCGTTTTGGTAGACAACCCAAGGTGAGTTATTTTAGAGTCTTCGGTTGCCATTGTTTTATATTGAAGAAAGGCAACCTGGACAAATTTGAGTCTCATTCTTCCGACGGTGTATTTTTGGGTTATGGCACTCACACTCACGCATATCGTGTACTTAACCTTGATACTAACCGAGTCATGGAGACATCAGATGTCACCTTCGACGAGACTCTTGTTTGCCCTTCTTCTCGTTTTGAGCGTGCAGGTGATAATGAGGTTGGCGAACCTCTTTTCGATGATGATGAAGAAGGTGCTGAAGGGATAGATGACCCAACACCGGTGTGCCGCAAAGAGCGGCTTCTACGATGACTCACGGCCCCGACACATCTTCTTCCTGGGGGCCATGGGATCCTCCACCTCGCGCGGTACCTTTTGTACCTGGGGTGGAACCAGCTGCTGTTGAGGGGGAGATCACATCTGCTCGGGAGGCACCATGACACATCCAGCATTGAAGGACCGAGAATGCAACCTGAAAGCGACCAGAGGGGGGTGAATGGGAGCTACAAACTTTCCTTTCGGAAACTAGTAACTGTTGTCCCGAAAATCAACCCCAAGAGCAAACCTTAGAGCACGTAAGTATCCACGACCCTAGATGTAGGGTGGATGCTTCCAAGAAGCACAGCGGGACACTCTACGATCTAGAAAGCCAACACAAAAGACGGAAACCGAAACCGAGATCGCACGAACGAACAGCGAACAAAACTGCGCAGTCACAGCAGCATCGGACGCTGGCAGCGTCCGATGCCCAACCAACGGATGCGTCCGATGCGAAAAGAGCAAAACTGGAACCCTACTGCATAGCCATCGGACGCTGGCTACAGTAAACCCTCAGCGTCCGATGCTTAACCCTCGGACGCGTCCGATGGACGACGGAGCGTCCGATGGTCAGAGTCTGGAGCGTCCGATGCCCCGCGTCCGATGCCCACTCAAAAACACCAGGCTGACACGTGTCACCGGAGCGTCCGATGCTATGAACAGCAGCGTCCGATGCTCCCGTGACGAGCGTTCGATGCCCCCGATCACAACACTGTTCTTCGGCGATTCAACCCGATCCCCTCCGAATCAAAAGCTCTAGGGCTAGGATTCAATCTAAGAGGTCACAAGGATGTTAGTGAGCTACTCCTAAGAGATCATGGCTCCAACCTAACTCCAAATCAGTGAATCGAAAGATTTCGGGGTAAAAGAGAAAGAACGTGATCCAAAATGAAAATCCCTCGATCTCCTAGACCATGAGGTTAGAGGAGAATTCCTTCGGTGGAAAGAAGTGCCTCACGATCTAGAACAACTTGGTTCAAGCGGATTTGCAAAAGATGAACCGAGCAAAGAGATCAAGCGTCGGGAAGAACGTGGAGAAAAAGGATTCCGTGAAGAACACGAACAAAACGCGAATCACAACCACGATCTGCAGCCGTAGCACAAACACACGCTACAACCGTGAGGTTACAGCCTCACTTCCTCAAAATTAGCAGTACACAGAGGTGAGTCTCTCTGCGGATCTCAGCTAGCTACAGCAGGGGATGGGAGAGCAGAAAACCCTAAGTGCGAAAGAGCAAATGACTGAGATAGATGGGAGGAGGGTGTCTCCCGACTACTTATCCTACTACTAGCCTAAGTCTATTTCCTACTCTACCCCTCTCTATTCTAATTACAGAGCGAACCAGCTAAACCCTAGGGTTATTCTGGACCAACTCAGTGGTAGGTGTATCCGACGGCCACGCCCGCACAAAACGAAGCGTTGCCTCGACGCAACCTCTGGATCGCCGCCACGTGCCGCCCTCACTCTGCACCCCCGATTTTGTGGCCCAAACCGGGAAACCAGCCTTTTCCAGCCAACCCCCAGTTTTGAGGCCCACACCAGGAAACCAGCCCACCGGCATCTGAGTTTTGAGGCCAAACTCAGCAAACCCTCAGAGCCCAGGTTTTGAGGCCCAAACCTGGAAACTGTCCTCGGCCCGAGTTTTGTGGCCAAACTCGAAAACCATCAGCCCGAGTTTTGTGGCCAAACTCGGAAACCGTCAGCCCGAGTTTTGTGGCCAAACTCGGAAACCGTCCATCCGATGGTTTTTCCCTGGCTCTACCACCAAACCGACGTCGTAGATGGGATGCACCTACCGTGCACCCCGTCCACCAACATGTGTCCCCGAGTCCACGACTCAGGCAACACATGACCACACTTCTTCACTTGTCGTCGTCACAGGCTGCCAGCCACCACAGCTGATCCTCAGGCCTCTGGTCCCTCAGTCCAAGCCTCACGTCCGCCCTTCGCCACTCTCGGTCCATCGGCACGGCACGTCTCTACTTGACCTTCACCTCGCCTTCAATCACTGCATCTGTGCTCGACACCTGCACAACACAAGCCAAAGAACATGCGCATCATCCCAGTTGACAATCACTCATCACTCAGAGACCCGGCATACACCCATGTATCCGCAAGCGTCAACACCCCCCTCAGCAGATGATCGGCGACATTGACGAACGGGTCACTCGGTCCAGGTCTCGTATCTCTCACTTTGCTTATTCTGCCTTTGTTGCTGATTTTGAGCCCTGAGATGTTGGACACGCATTGACGGATCCGGATTAGGTCAATGCCATGCATGAGGAGTTAGAAAACTTTGAGAGAAATCGGGTTTGGGTTCTAGTGTCTCCACCTTCTAAGTGCCATCCAATTGGGACAAAATGGGTTTTCAAAAACAAACAAGGAGAAGATGGCCATGTTGTGAGAAACAAGGCCAGACTCGTAGCCCAGGGATATAGTCAGAAGGAGGGGATAGACTATGAGGAGACATTTGCTATTGTAGCTCGTTTGGAGGCTATTAGGATACTCTTGGCTTTTGCTGCATCCAAAGTTTCAAACTTTTTCAAATGGATGTCAAGAGTGCCTTCTTAAACGGCTACATAGAAGAGGAGGTGTATGTGAGACAACCCCCCGGTTTCGAAAATCCCAAGTTTCCAAACCATGTCTTTAAACTACACAAGGCTTTGTATGGTTTGAAACAAGCCCCTAGAGCCTGGTATGATAGGTTAAAAACCTTTTTGCTTGCTAAGGGTTTCAAAATGGGATGTGTAGATAAGACACTCTTTCTCCTCTAGCAAGGCACTGATACTCTCTTGGTCCAAATTTACGTGGATGATATCATTTTCGGTGGTTCTTCTAATGCTTTGGTTGCCAAGTTCGCAGATACTATGAGCAGGGAGATCGAGATGAGCATGATGGGCGAGTTGACATTTTTCCTCAGACTGCAAATCAAGCAGTCTCAAGAGGGAACGTTCGTGAACTAGGGCAAGTACACCTGGGACATTCTGAAGAAATTCGACATGGGTGAGGCCAAGCCACTTCCAACACCCATGGCGACCACGACGGCCCTGGATGCGGACAAGGAGGGAGAAGCAGTGGATCAGAAGGAGTACCGAAGCATAATTAGATCGCTTCTCTACCTGACGGCGACACGCCCGGACATTCAGTTCGCGGTGTGCCTGTGTGCGCTTTTCAGTGTTCGCCACGCACTTCGCACCGTCAAGCGGTTAAGCGTATTATGAGGTACTTATCCTTCACTCCAGAATTTAGGATTTGGTATTCTGCTTCCTCTACCCTTTCCCTTTGCGGTTATTCTGATGTCAACTTTGCTGGTTGTCGTATTGTGCGCAAGTCCACTTCTGGGACTTTCCAGTTTATTGGTTCTTCTCTTGTATCGTGGTCTTCTCGCAAGTAGTCTAGTGTCGCCTAGTCTACCACAGAGGCTGAGTATGTCGCTGTGGCTAGCTGCTGTTCCCAGTTACTCAGGATGATGGCCACTTTGCATGATTTCGGTCTGAGCTTTTCTCGTGTTCCATTGCTTTGTGACAGCACGAGTGCGATTAGCGTTGCTAAGAACCCCGTGCTTCACTCGAAGACCAAACACATTGATGTTCGCTTTCATTTTCTGCGAGACCACTATGAGAAGGGTGATATCGACCTTCGCCATGTCGATACTCATCATCAGCTTGCTGATATTTTCACCAAGCCTTTGGACCAATCAACCTTTAATCGGTTGAGAGGTGAGCTTGGTGTGTGTTTCCCCTTTTAGTTGGGGGAAACATTTTGGATCTTGTATCACAGACTGACTCTTCTTCGTTTGTCTTTGTTTTCTTTTGCATTTTCAGCATACGCTTTTACATTTTGAGCTTCATGAATTTAGCGTGAAGAATGTGTTGACGCAAAACGTGTCGTCCCGCGTCAGGCACACAGCAAGCCGAACGAAGGCTGGCTTAAATCGGGTGCCCGGAGCGTTCTGGTTCTAGAAGCGTGCCAGTCGGTTTGACCTGAAAACCAACAAGGGATAAAAGTGTCGGAATACCTTGGAACGTGTCGGGTGTGACCAGACAGTTCCATATGTGCAGCTTTGAAAGCCAATCACGACGGCACACAGCTATGGAAGCTGTTTGTCGAAACAGGTTTTATAAATGTCATTCGGCAAGTATAAAGATAAATCATAAATATGTCGGATGCCGAACACATACGTAGCAATAAGATATGAAGGGTAACTCCTAAATACAAATCCATCTAGATAACATATGCATAGGCCAATCCAGCTGATCTGCCGCACGTCCAGCCTTCATAAACCCGTCAAGTATAAATTCAAGCAAGCTAATCCACCGCATGATACCACTTGCTATAAATCTACACCACCCCTTATAATTAGATTAATCCACCGCATGATACGATCTAATTATAAGAAGCTAAAAGCACATGTATACCTAAACAGATCTATATTTACTCATTACTTGTGTAAGCTTAACCAGAATCGGCAAAACAGCCGAGCTGGGGTCCATGAAGAAGAAACATACAAGCAAAGCATGATTAAACCAATCTAAAACCTGCGCCTGCCGCACGACACCCAGTCCTATCAAGGCCTAAACATGATCGGCATGCATGAACCCGCAACATGTAACAATCGAGATTGAAAACCAATTCGGCCATTATGATCTTATAATAAGCAAAAGCACGAGCGAACTCACACAACAAGGCCGAACGAAGATCAATCTAGATTGGGCAAAAAGTGTTGTACAAATTAAATAAATAAAACATACGACACATGATAACTTAATGAATCTATTAGATCTGCCAAATTTAACAGAGCCGATAACTATTTTTACTCATGACTCAATCCGCCACACGATACAAGGCTTAAGCAAAAACTTCTCGTCATAAGCTTAAATCTGCCGCACGATACTAAGCTTAATGTACGAGACTACTTGCACCATATCTAAATCCGCTGCACGATACTAGACATGATAACAAGGTTGCCGGTACTTACGGAGGTCGACGGATCGATGATTCCTCTCGAAGAACTCGACGACACGACTAAGGACTCAAAATAGGTGGCGCTGGAGCCGGTTTGTATTGATGTGGTTGTGAACAGTTTTTACAATAGCCAAGGGTTCAAATTTATACCCTGGACGCAATACAAGTCCTAAGAGGACACGACTATCAAATATTAAAAGAAAATACAATATTCTCGGCCTTCAACTCCTTTCGGAATCTTCATTGCCTTAATTATCGCAATTTTGTTGCCCGATCGGCTCTTGCTTCCGTTGTTTCAATGGAAACTCCTTTTTCCCAAAATAGCCGACCGCATGAGCAATTGCCGAATCCTTGAAAACTAGCCGACTGCATGGGTACTTGCCGAATGCCTCATCTGCGGACACTGGACATGCACGCCGTCTTCTAGCCTTTCCTTCTTCATGAAGCCATTTATGCTAAATATAGAACTGGACGTCGAGATGTGCATGCTTTATATATATTGCCTTCTTTGCATGCTTGCCACATCACAACGCCACCAAATCTAACTCCTGGCCAATGAGATCAGACCCCTCTGGCTTCTTGAATACTCGTTTCATCTATCACGGTCATGGTCGATTATTCTTGTGATCGGCTTCTCTTGCAAAATCTATTTCCTGAATGGAGTAAACGACCGCTTGGCCATCTACCGAATGCTCTTCTCACTGCTCGTTGGGTCCACCTGTCATTTTCTTAATGTTGACCAAAATCCAGTGTTAACACAGGCCCCCCTAGTTCGGAGTATGAATTGTCATGCTTCGAACTATTTGATCTATGTTGGTCTTCTTCAAAAAGCCAAGAAATCCACTGATAGCAATAACATTTTCTCACCATGTTTCCACAATCTGCCTGTAAAACAATAATTCTCCAATACATGTGGAAACAAGTTAGTTACAAATGCATATGTGTGTAAATATTATAGTTCTTCCATTTTATTGATCAGAAGATGCTACAATCCCGGCTACACCTCAAAAGTATCATATTTTATAACCAAGATTTCTTTTAAACTTGAATAAAATGGTACCTTATTCATCCATCCGTCTCTTTAATTATGGGGCTTTTGATCTCACTGAATCCTCAAGTGATTGCAAAATAGAATAGCTACAGAAAATGCTTATCTTTTACCCCTTGATCACTTTTCATCCGGAGTTTTTATCATTATCTTTTTATAAAATCATATCACATAATATTGCAAAGTCAAAGATTTGACCATAAGGAGATACAAGCCATAAACCTAGATCAAGAAGTGCAAGTGAATATTTTTATTACTTTTTCTTTTGCATATGTCATTCTCCCTACTTTTTAAAATTATGAGGCTACTGGGCCTTCGGCCATCTTTTATTTTATTTGGCGGTCACTTGACCTTTTCTTTTTCATATTTTTCTTTGGACAGTCACTTGAACCCCTTTTTTTTTCTTTCTCAGTTCTGGCGGACACGTGTCCGTCATTTTTATTTCTGAGATTTATAGAATAGCCTCATATTTTTAATCAAAGAGAGAATGCACATGCAAAACACTTATTAGTTTATAACGTGTACATGAATCTTGATCTTGAGAATATGATTGTAATCTCAACTAGTAGCCACGACGATTTGTCAGTGCTCAATATGACATTAAGTAAATTTTATTATTTCATTAAATCTCTGAATTTCAAGTATATCTCAGAATAATGTCATAGCAAATTCTACCTCTATCCATATCCCACAACTACTTTCAGACAAAGTTTAAATTCTATGCAACCCACAAATTTCAAAGACTTCAAGATAAATATAATAACCATTAGACCCAAATCTTAAAGAAATCAACGCTATAAATCAGACATAGGTGAAACATAAAACAGAGCATCTATTTATCATTTCAACAATGGATAACCCAAAATATTTATATCACATATTCATAGAGTGGAATTTTTTAGTTTTTTTAGTGCGGAGACGCAACATGAGAGGTTTCACTTTTTAATGATTTTAATTTTAAGCTCTGAAACTATTAGAGAAGCGAGGGTAAAATTACACAAGCCACCGTTGAAGATGAAGTAGTCATTCGTTTTGTCCTTCTTCACGATGGATCGCTCGATGTTGTACGATGTGTGCGTGTTGATCTCAGGCCCCCCGACACGTAGTCATAGCGGCGTAATCGATGATTCACTACTGTCCTCCTTTCTCTCATTTGAGACATCTTCACCGAATACGAGTTGAAAATATTTGAAGCCAATCATAAACGTTAATCCTTCTTGTGCAAATGACTGGCTGCTTCAGATTTTGTAGTTGCTCTCTGATTCAAATCATGTACATGATCAGCATGCACATGCTTTTCTTTTGGTGTGAATATTTAGTCTTTTTAGACTTTATCGTTGGTTCTGCCAATCTACATCTTTCTTTTGTATAGGAGTCCAGCGCCGATCTGAATTTCTAACACTTATATACATTAGATGTGGGTCCCATCCAAATATACAGCAACTGATTGTAGCACAGACCTGTCGGCTATATAGCCGATGGAAGACACTATTGGTAACAGCCCATGTGATGATCATTTTGTGGCAGTATCATTTGTCCTCATTAGCTTCCAACTACTATCTTCAGGCCTTTTGTTGTGCCAAAGTCTAAGGCTTATCGGCCATGCAACAGTCAATGTCAATACATGGCTGAATGCCGATATGCCTATAAATAGCGACATGATGTGAATCCCTGAGGTGTCACTGCCCACCAACAAAAATGGGAAAGACAGTTGTGTTTTGACCACAACACATCAATTGCTAGTGATGATCTCAGTTCTATAGTTGCCAGATTTTGATCTGCCCCTCGAGACGACATGATGATTTAAGATTCTTCTCATCTTGAACTTTGATGGTTATCAGGAATTATTCCAACTCCTCCATGTTCCTTTATTAACTTTATGATCTAGCTAATCAGCTGCTGGAATGATTTTCAAAGCATGCATTGGGCCTGACTAGATAACCTGAAAGAAGACAGCCTTCCGTGGCCGTACTTGGTACGCGGCAGCATTGGGTTGGAGGCCGCATCCTCAAATAGCACCAGCATGATCTTATCAGCGGCGTGATCCATCACGTTCTGGCATATGCAATCGCTGTCTGCCACTTTTTGATGGTCGAAGTTTCATTTGCGGCCAAACCTCATGGTATTCGTGGCCGTTGCTGCATCTGTCAGCTCCTCTGCTCTTACCAGCAAAGAATTTTTAGTTGTCTCTATTTGCTTAGCCTGATGACATTATGCCTAATAAACATAGGAGCATTATATCCAAGGAAAGATAATTGGTTGATGGCTGCCACATAATCAGCTAGCATCGGATTCATCCAGATATTGTATATGCTTTTTTTTTAAAAAAAATTATATGAGCCGATTTCCTTGAATAGCCGATTCCACCTTAAGCTGATGAAACTAAGCCAATAACCGATTCTTCTTCCTGCTGTCAAATTAATATTAAATCTAAAAACTTGATCTTCCTGACTTCTCAGCATGGCTCCCAATTAATTTCCTTAGTCTGAAATAATATCACCCTGCTGCGCGCGGATTTGTTCTCCATAACAAACAGAGATTTGAACTTCCTGATGTATACCAGAATATATTTTTTCAACCGAACTCCCATCGGCTGTCAAATTACCAAGCTTCCGACGTATCCTCCTATGGTGGTTTTTATATCCAAATTCTCCGAGTTTATCGCCCTTTGCTCATCTTATAGGAAAGGATGAAGTTGCACCAATAGGAGCCGACAGCTACACGCCTTATCGGCTCTCTACCTGTCGAGGATCTGGAACACCTAGGTGAGCGCACCAGTAGTTCATAGGCAGCTTCGAAGAACGTCAAGGTGATGAAGCTGTCATTGAGTGTGCCGCAGAGGATGAAGATGAACTCCGCGGCGTGCAGATGTGTGCGCAACAGGTTTAGGCCCCCCGGGTCCGACACGTAGCTGATGCGGGAGCTTGAAATGCCAAGTATACCTATCTCAATGATTTTCTTGGTGTTATTGTATCCACTGATTCCTTTCCTGAACAGCCGATTCCAAAGATGACATGCAGATAAGCTATCGACCAACTTCCCTTGGCTGACGTATGACCTCTTGATAATCAACCGGCTATTTATAGCAGCATGCAATTAAATCTGAGATTGGACTTTATCTCTTTGAACATCTCCATGGAAATCTTCCTTTTATTTATCTCTTCATGTGCATGCCGTGCCATGATATATTTGGAGACCGATACATCCATGCATGATGTATTTGAAGCCATTCTATTTTTAGGAGAAACCATATCAGCCAATTCTATCTTTAGGAGAAGTTCATTAGCCTCTTTAATTGGTTTCTATGTCCCTGCATGGAGCAAATCCACCCATGCATGCTATCTGTGTCTTCGTAGATGCCATGTACACTCAGTTGATCAGCAACCATCCTATGCGTACACGTTGAATCGGCTTTGACAATCAAACAAGAATTGTTGTCCCACTGGGCATGCCAAAAAGTGTATTGACGCAAAACGTGTCGTCCCGCGTCAGGCACACAGCAAGCCGAACGAAGGCTGGCTTAAATCGGGTGCTCGGAGCGTTCTGGTTCCAGAAGCGTGCCAATCGGTTTGACCTGAAAACCAACAAGGGATAAAAGTGTGGGAATACCTTGGAACGTGTCGGGTGTGACCAGACAGTTCCATATGTGTGGCTTTGAAAGCCAATCACGACGGCACACAGCTATGAAAGCTGTTTGTCAAAACAGGTTTTATAAATGTCATTCCGCAAGTATAAAGATAAATCATAAACATGTCAGATGCCGAACACATACGTAGCAATAAGATATGAAGGGTAACTCCTAAATATAAATCCATCTAGATAACATATGCATAGGCCAATCCAGCTGATCTGTCGCACGTCTAGCCTTCATAAACCCGTCAAGTATAAATTCAAGCAAGCTAATCCACAGCATGATACCACTTGCTATAAATCTACACCACCCCTTATAATTAGATTAATCCACTGCATGATACGATCTAATTATAAGAAGCTAAAAGCACATGTATACCTAAACAGATCTATATTTACTCATTACTTGTGTAAGCTTAACCAGAATCGGCAAAACAGCCGAGCTGGGGTCCATGAAGAAGAAACATACAAGCAAAGCATGATTAAACCAATCTAAAACCTGGGCCTGACGCACGACACCCAGTCTTATCAAGGCCTAAACATGATCGGCATGCATGAACCCGCAACATGTAACAATCTAGATTGAAAACCAATTCGGCCATTATGATCTTATAATAAGCAAAAGCACGAGCGAACTCACACAACAAGGCCGAACGAAGATCAATCTAGATTGGGCAAAAAGTGTTGTATGAATTAAATAAATAAAACATACGACACATGATAACTTAATGAATCTATTAGATCTGCCGAATCTAACAGAGCCGATTACTATTTTTACTCATGACTTAATCCACCGCACGATACAAGGCATAAGCAAAAACTTCCCGTCATAAGCTTAAATCCGCCGCACGATACTAAGCTTAACGTACGAGACTACTTGCACCATATCTAAATCTGCCGCACGATACTAGACATGATAACAAGGTTCCCGGTACTTACGGAGGTTGATGGATCGATGATTCCTCTCGAAGAACTCGACGACACGACTAAGGACTCGAAATAGGTGGCGCTGGGGCCGGTTTGTATTGATGTGGTTGTCAATAGTTTTTACAATAGCCAAGGGTTCATATTTATACCCTGGACGCAATACAAGTCCTAAGAGGACACGACTATGAAATATTAAAGGAAAATACAATATTCTCGGCCTTCAACTCCTTTCGGAATCTTCATTGCCTTAATTATCGCAATTTTGTTGCCTGATCGGCTCTTGCTTCCGTTGTTTCAATGGAAACTCCTTTTCCCAAAATAGCCGACCGCATGAGTAGTTGCCGAATCCTTGAAAACTAGCCAACCGCATGGGTACTTGCCGAATGCCTCATCTGCGGACACTGGACATGCACGCCGTCTCCTAGCCTTTCCTTCATCATGAAGCCATTTATGCTAAATATATAACTGGACATCGAGATGTGCATGCTTTATATATATTGCCTTCTTTGCATGCTTGCCACATCACAACGCCACCAAATCTAACTCCTAGCCAATGAGATCAGACCCCTCTGGCTTCTTGAATACTCGTTTAATCTATCACGGTCATGGTCGATTATTCTCGTTATCGGCTTCTCTTGCAAAATCTATTTCCTGAATGGAGTAACCGACCGCTTGGCCATCTACCGAATGCTCTTCTCACTGCTCGTTGGGTCCACCTGTTATTTTCTTAATGTTGACCAAAATCCAGTGTTAACAGAATGTAACTATGCTCTATGTAGCTTTTACTCCGATGCCTTGAGATGTTGTAGCTTATGCTCTTTCTGATCGCTAATACATGTTGTGAGCTGAGCTATTTTTGAATGGTGAACTTGTTAATGAACTTAAAATTTGAAACTGTTCACCATTGAGATATGCCACTAGCATGTGTAGGATGTGTAGAGGTCACTTCTGCTTTTCATATATGCTAGGTTGCTATGTCTCTAGTGTTGAGTCATTCACTTTCTTGGTATGTTACTTTCTGCTAAAATCTGAACCAAGTCAAGTGAATTGGAAAGATCGAGATGGGTTTGCTTGTTAACACCTCACAGTTTCAAGACTGTTTCCCATTGCTCTTTTGGGTTAAACATGAGCTGTGTAGTGTATGACCGAAACTGTTGCTTTAAGCTTCCGATTGCTTCTGCATAGGCTTCGCACAGTTGGAAAGTTAGGCAATAACAAGCATTCAACCTCTCGCAGTCACATGCTGTTTTCTGAACTTGTGTAATTTCACCGCCACAACTCCGATTAAAAACTGAAATCACAAGTATATGCCTAATTTGGTAATCAGCATGATGATTGAACTGTTCTAGGGGTAGTTCACCTTGTATACATGTTTAGCACTTGTTTAACTTCCTGTCTATACATGTCATGTGCTACCTTGATGGTGAATACTCTTTTCAGCTAAAAACTGCTCATGTGTTCATATTTCATATTTGGTGATCAGTTTGAGCCTTTGCTAGCATACTGTGCACTTTCTGCATCATCGGATCCTAACTACGTAGAGCATCTTTGCACTCTTTTGAGTATACTCCTCAAGCTCCTAACTTGCATTTTGACTCATATGCATCTTGGAAGGGGGAGTTCTTTGCTCATCTGCATGTTGATGCCTTTTCTTGATAAGTGCATTTTCAACTAAGGGGGAGAAAAATGACAAATCATGCGTTCTCCGAATGTTTGACCAAGGGGGAGAAAATATTGCAAATCATATGCTTCCCGTGTGTTCAACTAAGGAGGAGTTTTCCTAGTTGCTTGCACTTTTTGAGGGGGAGTTTGCTAGTTGTGTTGAGCCTTCACCTCTGTCTTGAGGAAATAGCAAACACTGTTTTCAAGGCATTTGATTTCATTTGATTTGGAGCATGTTTGGTTCGGAGCGAGCTCTCTTGCTAGTTGTGTTGAGCCTCTGTGCCTCCATCTTGAGGGACTAGCATTTGCTTCGATTTTCCAATTGGTGTTGAGCTCTTTTTCTGGAGTTTCTCAATTGGATTTTGCTAGCGGTGTTGAGCCTATTCTACCTCTTCTTGAGGGCTAGCTTTGCTTTGCTTGGTCGCGTCGAGCCGTTGCCCATGTCTTTGGGGACCAAGTTCTATTGCTCTTTCCACATGACCTTCTTCGGCTTTCCTATGCTTTTGGGTCACTTGGTCGAGTTCTCTCTTCCTTCCTTCTTCTTTCTTCCTTCTATTTCCTTTATGATTTGTGTGAGTGTGTAGTTGACAATGCACTCATCAAGGGGAGATTGCGGATACATGGGTGTATGTCGAGTCTCTGAGTGATGAGTGATTGTCAACTGGGATGATGCACATGTTGTTTGGCTTGTGTTGTGCAGGTGTCGAGCACGGATACAGTTATCAGAGGCGAGGTGAAGGTCAAGTAGAGACGTGCCGTGCAGATGGACTGAGTGTGGCGAAGGGCAGACGTGAGGCTTGGACTGAGGGACTAGAGGCCCGAGGATCAGCTGTGGTGGCTGGCAGCCTATGATGATAACATGTGAAGAAGTGCGGTCATGTGTTGCCTGAGTCGTGGACTCGGGGACACGTGTCGATGGACGGGGTGCACGGAGGTGCATCCCATCTACGACGTCACTTTGGTGGTTGAGCCAGGGAAAAACCATCGGATGGACGGTTTCCAGGTTTGGACCTCAAAACCTGGGCATGACGGTTTCTGAGTTTGGCCACAAAACTCGGGCTGAGGGTTTCCGAGTTTGGCCACAAAACTCAGGCTGAGGACAGTTTCCAGGTTTGGGCCTCAAAACCTGGGCGCTGATGGTTTGCTGAGTTTGGCCTCAAAACTCAGAAGCTGGTGGGCTGGTTTCCTGGTTTGGTCCTCAAAACTGAGGGTTGCCTGGAAAGGCTGGATTCCCGGTTTGGGCCACAAAACCGGGGGTGCAGAGCGAGGGCGGCATGTGGTGGCAATCGGGAGGTCGCGTCGAGGCGACGCTACGAGTTGTGCGGGCGTGGCTGTCGGATACACCTACCACCGAGTTGGTCTAGAATAACCCTAGGGTTTAGCTGGTTCGCTCTGTAATTAGAGAGGGGTAGAGTAGGAATTAGAAATTAGGATAAGTAGGGGGAGACACCCTCCTCCCCAACTATCTCAGTCATTTGCTCTTTCATAGCTAGGGTTTCCTGCTCTCCCACTCCCCTGCTGTAGTGAACCTGAGATCCACAGAGTTGAGAACAATACCTCTGTGCCCGTGAGATTTTGAGGAAGTGAGACCGTAATCTCACTATTGTAGCGTGTGGTAGCCACACGGTTGCAATTTCGTGCTTGTGATTCGTGTTTCATTTGTGTTCTTCGCGGAATCCTTTTTCTCCACGATTTTCCTGTCGCTTGATCTCTTTGCTCGGTTCATTTTTTGCAAATCCGTCATGAGGCACTTCTTTCCACCGAAGGAATCAACCTCTAACCTCACAGTCTAGGAGATCGATCGATTTTGGTTTTGAGTCAAGTTTTTCTCCCTTCCCCCAAAATTCTTCGATTCATCGATTGGGAGATATGTTCGAGCCATGATCTCTTAGAGATAGCTCACTATCCTCCTTGTGACTCCTCTAACCAAGTTTGATCTCTAGTGGATTCGTTTTGGGTGAGATAGAGTTGAAATCGGTGGACGAACGGTAGAAACGCGGGGTGACCGGACGCTGCTGACGGGCTGACCGGACGCTGCCTCGTGCGTCCGGTGGTTGAATGTCATGTGGAATTTCCCCGTAGCTGACCGGACGCTGGATCTTGCTAGTGACCAGACTCGCCCCTAGCACTGTTCCTCTTCTTTGGCTTGCTCGACCGGACGCTCTATACATTGACCGGACGCTCATCCCTGGTGAGTCCGGTCCAACACAGAGAAGTCCCAAAACTAGTTTTGGTTGACCGAACGCGTCCGGTGCTCACAGACCAGACGCAGGCCAGAGTCCGGTCAGTGCAGTTTCGCGCAATTTCGTTCGCGGTTCAAGTGTTCGTTGTCGGTTTTGGTTTCCGTCTTTTGCGTTGGGTTTCTAGAGTTGTGTAGTGTCCCGCTGTGCTTCGTGGAAGCATCCACCCTACATCTAGGGTCATGGACACTGACAAGCTCTAGGGTTTGCTCTTGGGGTCGATTCTTGGGACAGTAGTGACAAGTTTCCGAAAGGAATTTTGGAGCTGCCATTCACCCCCTCTCTGGTCGCTTTCTAGTAGCATTCTCGGTCCTTCAACAATTATTGAAGATTATAAAACAAAAGATGCTTCCGAAGCCTAACGAATTACCCGCCACTACGTACGAAGCAAAACAAGTCATCTGTCCTTTGGGTTTAGAAATTCAGAAGATACATGCATGTCCTAATGACTGCATCCTGTACCTTGGCAAGGAATACGAGAATTTGGATGAATGCCCTGTATGTAAAGCGTCACGATATAAGATCAGGCGAGATGACTCTGGCGATGTTGAGGGTGAAGAACGTCCCCGGAAGAAAATCCCTGCCAAGGTTATGTGGTACGCTCCTATAATACCACGCCTAAAACGTCTGTTCAGAATCAAGGACCATGCAAAGTTGGTGTAACACCCCTGGTGTTAAGCATTAATTAAAATTCTAATTAAGTTCATTAGTATGCATAATCATCTGGCATCATGGCATAAAAGCATTTCATGTTTTAAGTATAACTGTGATGCTTCACATGCTTTAATATAAGTGTTGCATGATCTTGTGTGATTTACATAAGTGTTGAATGTTGCATAAGAGTGTAGTTAAGTGTCACATAAAATGAAAAGTAGAAACCCTTAATTTTTCTATGCTCCTTTTTATTCCCTTTTCTATAAGTCAAAAAGTATGTCAAATTTCAAAATGATTTCATAAGCAAAGTTGAAGCTCTTGTTGAGGGGCACAACTTTGGTATTTAAAGTTTTCCATGTTTATGTACAAAAGTTTGAATAAAGTTGAAATCTTTCAAATCATAAATTTGACCCCAAAACTAGATTTCAAAAACTAAAAGGAATTAGACTTTGGTCCTTTAAGCAAAGTGGTAGACAAGATCAAAAGAAACATCTTTTATTAAGGTAGATTTTTATGTTCTTAAAGAAAATCCAAAGTAATTTGGAAAACCAGTTTGATTTAGTTTCAAATTGAAAATCAATTTCCAAAAACAGTTTTATCCCCTTTTCTATAGTTTCAAAATTAAGCATAATTTTGATATGGGACCAAAAGCAAAGTGGTAGATCTTTTTATAAGGAACAACTTTTATATTGGTAAAATTTGATGTTGTTCAGAAAATTCGAAAGTAATTTTGAATCTAAGTTTGAATGCTTTTCAAATTCAAAATATGATTTCAAAATCTAAGCAGATTTTGGTTGTGCTCCTTAAATGAAAGTTGTAGATCCTAATTTTTGGAGCAACTTTCATGTTGGGAGTTTTTCATGTTATACTATGTTTTGGGAGAATTAGAGCAAAGAAGATCGTTTTTGCCTCTGTGCTATAGTAATCGGAGGGGGGGAAAAACAGGGCACGGCTGGTGCCCTGCACCGAGACGCTTCCGCCGTCGCGCCGTGGCCATTTGGCCGGCCGTGGGCACGCGCCGCGCGTCCACCCACGTCATCAAGTTCAAGCAGGAGCTGGCGAGCATGCCCTCATCACCCATACCGCGAGCCCTCATCGCCGTCTCCATCTTTCTCTCCTCCTCTATTTCCGCCGCCATCAGAGCAGAGCTTGCAGCCGCCGCATGTCCGCCGAGGCCGTTCGCCGCCGTTGCTTTGCCTCGACCCGCTTCATCCCGCTAGCAACCTCGCCTAGTCTTTGCACTCCTCTGGAGCTAGCGTGAGCAAGCTCTGACCGCCAGTAGCCGCTGCACTACCCTCTTCTTCCTCTGCTCCGGCCAAGAGCCGCCGAGCTCCATCTTGACATGGCCACACCGCCGAAGAGTGTCGCTCGCCTCCTCGCCTGGTGCGCTAGCTTCGCCTCGGTGTGCCGAAGCCAGTTGGCCTCGCCGTTTCGGCAGGCGCAGTCCAGGCACGCCTGACTGCCGCAGCCGAGCCGGTTCACGCCGCGCCGCCGCCATTTCTACCTACCACCAAGCTCCAGAGCGTCCCCGTCTTTTCTAGCGTGAGCACCGAAACAAGGAGAGCGCCCTTGAGCTTTTCCCGTGCCCATCTCAGTTGCTACCGCCGCTCCCTCGCCGGACCGCCGCCGTGTCGGTGTGTTCCACTCGGTCGAGCCGCCATGACCGCTGGCGGGGCGTCCCCGAGCCCAAACCTGCCAACCCAACCATCTAAAGCGATGTGCGGGGTCGTGGATAGTCCGCCGGTGCAAGTCCCGTCGCCGGGGAGGGTCACCGCCGGCGACGCCGGCCGGTCAGAGCCGGCCATAGCCATGGTCAAGGCCGAGTCTTGGCTCTAGTCGGGGATGTTGACCGGGCTCTGATTGGGCCCTTCTATCAGTGAGTTAGGGTAAGAGAGGGTGAGTATAAAAGGTTTTCGACTTTTTATTCTTTTCAGAAAATATTTAATTGTGTTGATTTTTGTTTAATGCATAATTAATTCTCTGGTGCTCCAAAAATTGTGAGATAAATTTTGTTGTAATCCTTGTGATGTGTTCTATCAAATAAAAATATGAAACTTTATGTTTGAATAAATTTTGAAAGTGATTTAAATATGTCTTTTAATTAATAAATGGGTCTTTAATGATTTTTGTAGGCTTATTTAAATGTCCAAAAATCATGAAACTATTTTTGTCACTGTTTTTAGCTGAAAGTATATCTTCACAAAAAATTTGAGCTCTGTTGGATGAAATAAATTTTATTCTTATTTCCATGTTTTATTTAATCATTTAAATGTCTATAGTTTGATTTAATTCTGCAGGTTTATATGTTTGTTCAAAAATTGTGATATTTATTTTGCTACTATTGTTTGATATAATTTATCATCTCAAAAAGTTTGGTCTCAATTTGATAAGTTTCAATTTAACTCTTTTTCTTATGCCTTGTTAATAAAAGAAATGGTTAAAGGAGTTTTATTTGAATAATTAGGTAATTAAGTGTTTATAAGAAGTTATGATTATTCTTGTATATTTAGTAATTCGTTGTTTGATGGTCATATTTCATGCATTTAGTTAATCCTGTTTAGTCATGTTGTAGATCAAGTAATGCATTTGATTTTATATCCATGTTAATAGGGTTGCATAACCAATATTTGTTAAGTTACTGTTTCCACTTAGAAGACTATGTTTTCTGTGAATGAGTTATATACAAAAGTTGTAGTTAACTTCTGTCTCTAGCTTGTCCTAAAATTTCATGATTTTAGTCCTGCTAGATTAGGAGATATAGTTTTTATAAGTCAGCAGGTCAGATCTGCCCTACCTTTTGGACTGATCTGAGGTTTAGTGCTGTTTGAGCCTTTTAAGTTATGAGTCACCTGATGGCCATAATAGGAGAGTTGTAGAGTTTTTCATAAGCTTTCTAGATTGTCAAGGATCACCCTTTTTGGTGACCCAGAGATTCAGTTATAGTTGTTTGAAGTTGGGTTAGCAAATCTGTCCTAACTCTGGACAGAGATGTTTGTCCCAACTGTTTGATCTAGTTACCTACAGAATCAACCCTAGGTGATAATGACAAGTTTGTAGACAATTTGATAAGCTTTTCAAATTGTCTAAGATCACCCCTTTTGGATGTTAGGAGCTCTGGTTATGGCTTGATTAGTATAGATGGTGTAATCTGTCTAAAATGTTGGACATCTTTTGTGAGTTGTTTGGTTTAGTTAGATATGTCTAGCCACCTTTAGACAAGAAGTTATGAGTCTTGAGTGACTTTGGGTTATTGTTTGAAGACCATGGGACACCTCTCATCTTGTGCTCCTATGGCTTGAGTGATGTTTTAATGAACCTAAGCCATCCTTAGTTATCTTCCTAGAGGTGCTTGGTGGAATTTGTATGTGTAGCTAAACACTCTAGTTGATGGGTTCCTTTTCATGATGCTAGGTTGCCATGTTTGATTTTAAAGTCGATTGACTTATGCATTGTTTTGAATGCATGTGATAACATACATTAATCTTGCTTACATATGAGAGCATGGGTTTGATCCATGAGAGAAGACCATGGGGTACATTTCCCTTTTTGTTATTCCATGGCTTGGTGATATGCTGATAAACCTTAGTGACTTTGGTTAACCCATTTACTGTTGTTTGATATAATCTATCATCTCTAAAAGTTTGAACTAGTTTAAGCATAGTTTACTTCACAACTTAATTTCATGCTAATTAAATTACTTTCTTTATGCAAAAGCAATGTTGTAAACCATGCAAACCTAAGTCTCTTTATGGTAAATTTGAAGATTAAGTTAAGTGAATTATCTTGATCTGCTGAGTGAATTATCTTGATCTGCTGCTTAATGCAGGCAAGCTGCACTCATATAACCATGTATGTTGGTATAAGTTGGTTTGGTTGGTTTGCAACTGTACCGCGAAGGAAAGTTGTACTCGACTTTCCTTAAGTTTGTTTAACTTTTGTTATGCATTTGAATTGTCCTGCACCTTAGCATGCATCCCATAGCATCATACTAAGCATACATCATTTATCGACGTGTAGTATCCGAGAGTGTTGGAGTCGTGTTGATCAAGCGTTGATGATCACCCTTGTCGAACAAGCCTCGGAAGGAGATCCTTGTTGGACAAGCTTCGTCGAGAAGACTTAACTTCAAATCAGCAAAGGAACTAACTTATGTGGGTCATTCTTGGATCTCATCTTCCCTGCAACAAAGGCAAGCCCCGGTTCATTTAACTCTTTCCATTGGATTTACAATTACACTTACTTTCGATAACCTGATGCATTAAATGTTTATCAAATAAATGTTTTAAACCTGTTGATGCATGATCAATCTTGTATTGATTTACCCTACCTTGACACCTGCTTTACACAAATGAAAGAAAGGCTTAGCCTTGCTTTCTCACGCTTCCCATAAATGTTTTAATACTTTTTGGTTTTGGAATGATAATGAGAAAGTATGATGGTTAAGACCAGACGGGCACATGCATCGCCCCTGGGGCCAATGTTTGGTGACCCGAATGTGTCGGTTTAGGACAACCGTTGTTGGCCTGCTAGATTGAGAAACTGTGAAGTACCGATCATATGCTACGGTAAGCCCTACCTTGGTGGTTCTTAAATAAGAACGGCTAATCGCGCACTGGGAGTGGAGAGATGGCGGGAGTACTAGCTACCCTCGTGGGTTAAAGTCCCGGATTGGAGGTGTACACATACTCTCGGGTGGCGCAGACCCAGTCTTGTTTGAAGGATCCGAGTGTTGGGGTTGATATATGTGTGATCAAGGGTCTACATATATCGTATGATCGTGGAAAACTCCCAGATCTGGTTAAATCGGTTCGAATCGTCGTGCTCCTCGGTTAAGGAGACTCAATCTACTAACCCACACCGTAGAATAAAAATGGAACTGGATTAAGAAAGAATGATAATGTTCTTTCACTAGTGATCACTTTCAGTTCTTACCATGTATTTAAATGATTAAGTAAAATTTGGATCTAGGATTACTTTAGTAAGCTTTTATGCAAATGAAAAGTACTATTGAGCCTACCCAAACCAGCATGACCCTGAAGTCTTTTCTGTTGACGGATAAGTCTTGCTGAGTACCGACCGTACTCAAGGTTTGTTAATCCCCTGTTGCAGGTTTCTAATAGGTGGTGTCAATCACGATCATGTCAGTGGGCTAGACGTGATCTGGTTACTTCTTCTCCAACTTAGGTGCTCGCCTAAGTGTGGTTCTGTAATACCATTCTACTTCCGCAATACCAGTTATGTTTATGTAAAAAGTAACTTGTTCTGGGTTTTGTAAAGTTTATATCTCTTGCTTCCGCACTTCGATGGAATTTTGTAACAAATGATGTAATGTTGTGATTATTCCTCCCTTCATGATGATGATCCTGTGGTTCGTGGATGATTCGGGGTTCTCTCAGGGACATCCGACAGTTCTTTCCTGTGATGTGGTACATGTGCACAGTCATTAGAGCTCGGGGAGACGGTGACGTGTGCATGTGGGCCACGTTGCTGAAAGGTTCTGCCAGAGTTGGTGCGCTGGCACAAAGAAGATCGTAAGGTAGACAACATGTTGAGACACCCTGCTGATGGGTCCCAGTGGAGAGCAATAGATAGAGAATCTCGGAATTTGCAAAAGATGCTAGAAACTTAAGGTTTGGTTTAAGTACGGACGGGATGAATCCTTTTGGAGAACAGAGCAGTAGTCATAGCACATGGCCTGTTACTCTATGTATCTACAACCTTCATGGTTATGCATGAAGCGGAAGTTCATTATGATGCCAATGCTCATCCAAGGCCCGAGGCAGCCTGGCAACGACATCGATGTCTACCTGAGGCCATTACTTGAGGAACTGCTACTTTTATGGATTAAATCAGGCATACGTGTGTGGGATGATTACAAACAAGAACACTTTGACCTGCGAGCATTGTTGTTCGCAACAATCAATGATTGGCCTGCTCTAAGTAATCTTTCAGGACAGTCAAACAAGGGATATAATGCATGCACACATTGTTTTGATGACATGGATAGTATATATTTGAAGAAATGTAGAAAGGTAGTGTACCTTGGACATCGTCAATTTCTTGTTGTTAATCACCAGGTTAGAAAGAAAGGCAAGCATTTTAAAGGTGAGACAGACTACCGGAGCAAGCCTCGCAACAGAACTGGGGAAGATGTACTTGAGATGATCAAGGATGTGAAAGTAGTCTTTGGAAAGGGGATGGGCAGTTAACCTATTCCGAAAGACGCTACGGGACACACACCCATGTGGAAGAAGAAGTCAATATTTTGGGAGCTACCCTATTGGCATTTACTAGAGGTCCGCCACGTGATCGACGTGATACAGCTGACAAAGAATCTTTGTGTCAACCTTCTAGGATTCATGGGTGTGTATGGGAAGTCTAAAGATACACTTGAAGCACGACAAGACTTGCAGCGCATGAAAGAATGAGACAACCTACATCCAGAGAAGACTGATGATGGACGTCATTACTTAAGACCTGCGAGCTATACTCTTAGCAATGAAGAGAAGGAAATCATGTTTGAATGCCTAAACAGCATCAAGGTCCCATCTGGATTCTCCTCCAATATAAAGGGAATAATAAATATGCAAGAGAAGAAATTTCTAAACTTAAAGTCGCATGACTGCCATGTGCTTATGACACAATTGCTTTTAGAGGAATTCTACCTCCACATGTACGTCTGGCCACTATGAAGCTTTGTGCATTCCTCAATGCAATTTCTCAGAAGGCAATTAATCCACTAGAACTAGCTACTCTACAGAATGATATGGTTCAATGTCTTGTGAGCTTTGAGTTGGTGTTCCCTCCATCCTTCTTTAATATCTTGACACACCTCCTAGTTCACCTTGTCAAGGAGATTTATATTCTCGGTCCTGTGTTCCTACACAACATGTTCCCCTTCGAGAGGTTCATGGAAGTACTGAAAAAATATGTTCACCAACGTGCTCGGCCAGAAGGAAGCATCACCAAGGGCTATGGGACAGAGGAGGTCATTGAGTTCTGTATTGACTTTATTCCTGACCTTCACTCGATTGGTGTTCCTAAATCGTGGCACGAGGGGAGGCTGTGTGGAAAGGGGACACTAGGGAAGAAAACATATATCGGTATGGGGAACGATTATTTCAATAAAGCGCACTACACAGTTCTTTCAAATGCATCCGTGGTGGATCCATATATCGAGGTACACAAGGAGTTCCTACGATCCCAATTTCCTGGGAAGAATAAAGTTTGGATTACACGTGAGCACATGAATACTTTTAGCACTTGGTTGCGAAAAAAATGTCTGAATGATAACAATATTGATGAGCAACTATATTTGTTAGCTAGGCAACCATCGTGGCACATCCTCACATATAAAAGGGTATGAGATAAATGGAAATACATTTTACACCATTGCCCAATATAAAAAGAGCACGAACCAAAACAGTGGTGTTCGTGTAGATGCCAGAGACCCAACTGGGAAGAGGCAAACATATTATGGCCGCATAGAGGAGATTTGGGAACTTGACTATGCACCTGATTTTAAAATCCCTTTGTTTCGATGCCAATGGGTCAAGACGACCGGAGCCAGAGTAACAGTTGACAAGGAGTATGGAATGACAACAGTGGATCTCAACAATATTGGATAGAAAGATGAACCATTCGTCCTTGTTGTTGATGTGAATCAGGTGTTCTACGTGAAAGACATGTCTACAAAACCCAAGAGAGGGAAAAATGATGATAAATCAACCAAAGAGCCAAAACGCCACATAGTTCTTTCACGAAGAAGAAACATCGTGGGAATTGAGGACAAGTCCGACATGTCAGAAGATTATGAAAAGGATGATCGAATACCGCCCTTTAGTGTGACTAAAGATCCAAGCATCCTGCTAAATGCTGAGGAGACTCTATAGTTACGATATGATCATAACCAAGGGACATACGTCAAGAAGAAGATCACTAGTGTACCCGCTTGATATATAGTGTTATGCTTTAACTAATATTATGTATTACAATTTTTTTGTAATTAATAATGATTATAGATACTAATGCATGGTTCCATTCGTTGATGTCGGTGTCGAAATGACTTGATTTATTACATTATAATGATTATGGATAGTCATGGTTAATAATGATTATGGGTAGTCATCGTTAATAATGATTACTATATACCGTACCCGGCCGTCTGCTGAATTTGAACAATAAAAGATGAACAACCCAAAATTTAACGTTCAGATAATATAAAAATTATTTTCCTATCGAGAACCAGTTATTTTAGATATTTAAATTTAACATTACATTTTTGCATTAACAAAATATGAATTGTTATTTACATTTATATTTGTTATTATAAGAAAAGAATAGAATTGATGTTACAAATTTTTGCACTATAAAATAAGGTAAAAGGAAATACAATTGTTATTTTTAAGAAATTTTATGCCTAATATTTAATTTACTATGCAATTAACAATATTACAACATATTTATAAAATGAAAACTTAATACAAGACCCAAAATACAGCGAACCCAAAAAACTGGCGGGAGAAAGAGCTTTAGTCTCGGGCGGTGACACCACCCGAGACTAAAGGTACCTTTAGTCGCGGGCCGTAAGCCAACCCGGGACTAAAGTGTTGGACCTTTAGTCCCAGGTGGTGTCACCGCCCGGGACTAAAGCCTCACCGCGTATATAGCTCACAGTGTCGTTCCTCCTTCAGATCGATGTAAGACTCCAGCGTCGCCGCCTCCCTCGCCGTCTCTGATCTCGATCCTGTGCCGCGCCGCCGTCCTCCTCGAGCTCCGTCGCCGTCGTCCGCCTCGCCGTCGTCCTCACCCGCGGCGCTCTCCGCCCTCGCCGTGCCTCGCCGTTGTCCTCTCCCACGGCGCTCGCCCAGCCTCGCGCGCCGCGTGCCTCTCGCCGTACGTCTCATCCTCACCTGGCCCGCGCCGCTCTTCGCCCTCGCCGTGTCGACGTCGTCCTCTCCCACGCCGCTCTCTGCCCTCGCCGTGCCTCGTGCGGCTTGCGCCGCGTGCGTGTGCCTCGCCGTGTGGCCTCACCGATGTCCTATATCTCGCGGTTGTCGTCTTTGCGCGCCGTGCCTCGCCCCGCCGTCGTGTCTTCGCCGTGCCTCGCCGTTCCCCGCTGTCGTGTGTCCTCACCGTGTGCCTCGCCGTGGCCTCGTCGCCATGTAGCCTCGCCGGCCGTCGTGCTCTCGGTCGCCGTCGTCTTCGCCGTCGTCTTCGCCGTGCCTCGCCGTGCCAGCTCGCCGTGTCTTCGCCGGCCGTGTGGCCTCGCCGTGTGTGCGTGTGTTTACTGCATGTGCGTGTGTGCATGTGTTTACTGCAGAGAAAAAAAAAGAAGTGTGTGCACCTGTATATAGAAAAATGATTATAGAAAAATGAATATAAATACATATATATTTATAGAAAAAAATAAATATATAAGTTTTTTAATCTAACAAAATATATGTTTACACATGTAGATAAAAAGAGTTTGGTCGCGTTGACCTCACCGCCGTCCGCTGTCATCTTCACCGCAACGTCATCCCTCGTCGTCGTCCTCATCATCACCTCCTCACTACGATATCATCGTCGTCGTCATCCTCTCATCAACGGTGTGTATTTTGTGGATGGAGGAGGAATAATCACTTAGGGCCTTGTTTAGTTTCTCCAACTTCTTCCCAATATTTCTAGATTCCCTGTCACGTGTAGGAATAATCACTTAGGGCCTTCTAGATTCTCCAACTTAGGGTTCACATCAATCTTTAGCTATTACATGCATGAAGCATTAAATGTAGGTTAAAAAATATCTAATTGCACTTTTAGTATTTATATGTCGAGACAAATCTTTTGAGAGCCAAGTTGGTCTATGTTTGGATAAAGTTTGTCAAATAACAACGAAAGTACTACAGTACAAATTCTAAATATTTAGATATGTTATTCTCCATGTTATTGTCCATGTTATTCGCAGAAATGACCGACCCAGTTGACAACATGGAGGAGGAAATGTACGACTTAATCAATAGCGACGCTAATCAAGATTTAGCAGGTGATGACAACAATAATCAAGGAGTAGATGACGGCAGTTAATACATTGCCGATTATGAACAAATCATGCAAGAAAATACTGGCGAGGTATAAGTACAATCTCTATGTGCACATTTTATTCTAAATAATTTATAAATGTATTTATAATCTACGTACTATTCTTGCATACGTAGCCCTCCGGATCGACACCGACTATCGGGAAGAGTAGGATCGTACAAGGTCCGTAGAAGCCGTTGGATCGCCAGTACATTATCTCGGAATTCAATGAGGAAACAAGCCATGTACTTGGAGAACATGCACAGAAATTTGTTGGCCACTGTAGCTACCTTGTAAGGGATAAGATCCCGATCAATGCTCGTGAATGGAAGAAAAGGACAAGTGCTCCTCATATAAGTTTCATCTGTGATCTTGATAAGGATCTAGTTTGGGAAGAGGTCCTTGCACATTTCACGCTTGAAACAAATGATACAAATTTAAAGGCAAAAGTTCGGGAGTGGGCTATGAAAAAAATGGCAACACTATTCCAGGGCTGGAAGAAGAACTTATACAACAAATTTATCAAGAAGGACCTAACTCCGGACTTCAACACTCTAGCCTACGTCAAGTTGAGGCCTTTTTGGGATGAATTTGTAGAATTTAAGAAATCAGAAGAGGGTGAGGCACGGGTCCGAAGGAACCAACAAAATGCCCGACAAAAACAATACCACCATCACTTGGGATCAGGTGGCTACAAGAGTGCCATTCCTAAGTGGGAAAGAATGGAACGGGAGATTCTAGCCAAGTGCATCGAACCAAAATCAATCAACTGGCCTGAGTGCGCCAAGTATTGGTTTTTGGTAATGGAGAAGGCCTAGACCTACATACACGAAGGGTAGTGTATGACACAAAACTCCAAAGAGCAGCCGAAAGATTGGCTTAGGCTCGAGACATGGCTGACAGTGGTACGTGGCAGCCGAACAGAGAAAAGGATGAGCTGACATACGCCCTGGAGAATCCTGAACACGGTGGGAGAACAAGAGGCTATGGGGAGTTGTCGTGGGAGCATGCCTTCCCACAAGACAAAGAGACCTATAGAAGCCGCGCAAGAAAGAAGGAGGAGGAGGCAGAGCGGATGCGAAGGATGGAGGAAATGGTTATGCATTCACAGGCCGCGGCTCGTGAAGCGGTAGAGCGAGAAAAAGCACTTGAAGGCAAAATGAATGAGGAAATCAAAAGGCAAGTGCAGTTAGCAGTAAGTTCCTTTCAAAGGCAATCAACATCAGAGTCGGGAGTCAACATCAGCCCCCCTGGTCAGTTGAAAAGCAGTTGCGCTTCCACGGAGGTGCCAACGATTCAAGGTGACGTAGGGCTACGCTTCCCCATGGATGACATCACTGATCCTCTCACGACATGTGAGCTGCACATTCCACAGGGGAATGACACAATAATGGTGGCTATTGGTGTTGTATCTCCTATTGACCCTACGAAGACACCAAGATTCCATGGAGCATTAGTACCACCTGGTTATGCTAGTGTCTCGGTGGATAGAGTAGTGAAAGGGCATAGCAATGTGACTCTTGACATTGAAGGAGGTGATGGTGAGAAGACATTAGGAGAAGCGGAGAAGGCATTCATATGTTGGTGTAAGCGTTATATCATTATTCCTGGGGCATCACCTCCTCCTCAACAAACTAACCCTAGGTGCGGATGAAAGTGAATGAAACATTTTTCTTTAACTAGTTATGTATTGGCTTAAATATAATTGTTTACTCATACCATGTTGTTTTCACAGCAGGACATGTCCCGACCTAAGTCATAGTGCTGCATCCCTACCGGCTCCATCTCCTCCACCACGGGCTCCATCTCCTCCACGACGGGCTCCATCTCTGCCACTGGCCCAGTCACCTCCACCACGGGCTCCATCCCCTCCACGACGGGCTCCATCTCCGCCACTGGCCCAATCTCCTCCACCACGGGCTCCATCCCCATCACCGACTACACCAAAGAAGAGGCCAGCCACACAAATGAAGGCATTGGCCCCACCGCCACTGAAGAAGAAAGCCTCTTTAGAAAGAAGACAAGCTATTCCTAAAATGACAAAACTTCCATATGATATGACTGATGAGGAAACTAATGCTGCGGCGAAAGCACATTTGGACCAATTCTGGGCGGACACCACGGCTAAAATTAAAGCGAAGAAAAACCCGGAGAAGCCATACCTTTTTGTACGTCCTGATATGCTTAGGAAAAAGATGGATGCTCATCAGAAAAAGGTGCGTGATTCTCTTAAGAAATCGCCACTATCAGTCTATGACCGCACTATCACCAAGTCACTTGAGGAGGCAAAGCAGAAACAGAAGAGAGCAAACAAGAGTGTTCCACAGCTCGGGGAACAATCAAAACAATCAGTGCCTCCGCTATATATTGCGAATGAATATGGTTCTAACATGAAAGCACTAGAACAACTTGATGTGAATCCTGAGCATATGTATGCATTTTTCGCAGAAACTGGTCTAACCTTGTCCCAAATGCTCGGTGAATCAGCCATCTAAAGTGCTCCGCAAATTGATCACTAGAAGAAGAATTATGTATATGGCCAGAGTCTATACAACCCTGCGGCCCTCACAGAACTTGGCACTCAAATGTACTTGGTAAACCAGTGGTACATGGCAGCGTGTAGTAAAAAAGCAGATGATTGGATTTGCGTTAGAATTAGAGACCATCATTACTTTCGTGGCGATGATATCATACTTGTCCAATTCACTGAGTTACACCAGTTAAGCCACTGGATGCTCTAGACAAATCTCTAGTCAGCTGCTTTTGTTTGTAAGTGATCCTTCGTTTTAATAATCTCACTCTAGCATATGTATATGTAAATGTAATTATACTAACACTAGCTAGCGTGTCTATACATATGCAGGAACATGATGAGAGACCTCGCACGTAGAAATGACAAGGAGGTTGGTTTCATTGATCCATATATCGTATTCTCGCTCCCAATGAAAGATCCTGGCTATGATATATGGAGAAATGAAACAGAGAGGAATCTCCGGAGGTTCTTGATCAACCAAAAAACAAAAGATATATACTCTTCCCCTACAACTTTAGGTGGGTTTATCATGTGCATATTTAATTTTACTTACTCAATTCTTATAATATATATGTTGACTATATATAAACAAATTAATGCAGCTTTCACTGGATATTGATTGTCATCGATCTCTCCGAAACTCAATTGCTAATCTATGACTCATTGAGAAAACCACTGGGAGATTACCAAGATATCATAGACATTATCCAGGGGTAACTTTCGATCTCTAAATATTGATTTCTACACTTTAAATTTACAATAGTTAATTATATGATCCATTTATTGTGCAGCGTTTGGGCCTAGTTTGTTCCGAAACACCGTCCAGATTTGAAAGTGACGACACTTCCTCCTCCTATCCAATTGCAAGTAAGTTGTATTAGCTCCCCGCGTCTTTACCACTGTAGCATGCTTCGTCACACGCGCAGGGATGACGAGATAGTAATCTTTTTACATCGTGCAGTGGGTTCTACGGCAACCACAAGGGAACAATTTGTGTGGGTACTACGTTTGCGAGTTTCTCTCGGTGTATGCGAAAAGAACTCATGTAGAGAGACAAAAAGTATGTAACATGTATACATAATAATAATCCCATGTATTTCTTTATTGCTATTAAATAAATCTTATGTATATTAATGCATTTTTCCTTTTTTGCAAATTGAAGGACTTATGGTTGAAGAACCAGGTGTTGGAAATGGTGCGACTCAAAGGAATTCAAGAGACAATCGTAGGATTTCTTAATGACCATGTCCTTAAAGCCGGCACCGAGTTCTACTATAACCCGGAAGAACCAGTGAAACCAAACCAAGACGACCATTAGTATGATATTTAAGTGACACAGTCAAAATTTGTGTTGTAAATACCAAGGATGCATGCATGGATACATTTTATGTGTGTATTCATAGAGTTTATATATAGTTTATATATATATATAGTTTTCATATATATATTTTATGTGTGTATTTGTAAATTTTATATGTATATATACGCGCATACATACATTAGCAGCGAATAATATGTATTTGAAACCCTAATGTATAATTTATTATAGCAGCAAAGAAAACATATTAGAAAACCTAATGTAATTGTAAAACCGAAAACAATAACCAATTGAAAAGAAAAAATAAAAGAAACAAGAAAAAAGAGGACAGCCCCCGAGGGCCTTTAGCCCCGGTTGGTAATACAAACCGGGACTAAAGTGGCCAGCCATCGGGGCCCGGCTCGGGACCTCTTTAGTCCCGGTTGGTATTACCAACCGGGGCTAAAGGTCCCCCTTTTAGCCCCGGGGCAGGGAACCGGGGCTAAAGGTCGGGCCTTTAGTCCCGATTCCTTAGCCCGGCTCCATGCCCGGGGCTAAAGGCCATTTTCGACCGGGGCTAAAGGCCCATCGTGCAGTAGTGTCTCCCCCTCAACAGCAGCTGGTGCCTCCCTGGGTACAAAAGGTACCGGTCGGGGTGGCGGATCCCACAGCCCCCAAGTCGAAGAAGGATCAGGGTCGTGAGTCATAGTAGAAGCCGCTTTTTGCGGCACAGCAGGTGGAGGTGATGCTGGGTCACCCATGCCTTCAGCATCCTTGTCCTCATCATCAAAAAGAGGCTCACCAACCTCATGATCACCTGCACGCTCAAAACGAGAAGAAGGACAAACCATGGTCTCATCGAAGGTGACATCAGATGTCTCCATGACTCGGTTAGTATCAAGGTTAAGTACACGATATGCTAGAGTGTGAGTGTCATAACCCAAAAATACACCATCAGAAGAACGAGACTCAAACTTGTCCAAGTTGCCTTTCTTCAATATAAAACAGTGGCAACCAAAAACTCTAAAGTAACTCACTTTGGGCTATCTTCCAAAACACAACTCATAAGAAGTCTTTTTCAAGAAAGCTCGGAGAAAAATGCGATTGGAAATATAGCATGCAGTGTTCATAGCTTCGGCCCAATATCGCCTAGGAGTCCCATGCTCATCGAGCATCGTCCTGGCCATCTCTACAAGGGTCCGATTCTTCCTCTCTACAACACCATTCTGCGGCGGTGTGTAGGGAGAAGAAAACTGATGCTCCAAAACCAAAGAGTCACAAAATTTCTCAAAATCTGAATTCTTGAATTCAGAACCATTATCAATAGGAATAGCTCGCATCGAGTTCATAGGGAACTCGTTCTGAAGACCCAAAATCAGATTGCGGGCAAACGAAAAAGTCTCAGTCTTCTTTGTCAAAAAGAAGACCCACGAATACCTCAAAAAGTCGTCAACAACAACGAGCACGTACCACTTACCCCCAATCGAGCTCACCCGAGCTGCACCAACAAGGTCCATGTGTAAAAGCTCTCCAGGGTGCTGTGTCATGACCTTAGTCAACGGATGGTGGGGAGTGGCAACCATCTTCCCATGTCTACAAGAATGGCAAACAAAGTCCTTCTCCATGGACAACTTGGGCAATCCTCGGATTAGGCCAAGTGAGCTAAGCCTTGCAAGCAAGTCAAAGCTTAAATGTCCCAGTCTCCTATGCCACTTCCAAAGATCAGAGGAGGAAGGACCTGCGGATACATGGGTGTATGCCGAGTCTCTGGATGATGAGTGATTGTCAACTGGGATGATGCGTGTTGATGTTTGTTAACGCAAATAGAATATGAAAGATTCCGCAAGCGCACAGAGCATCATTATAGCATTTTACCAGGAGTATTCCAGGATCGTTATTTATATTTTACCACAGGGAAGCTAGGGTCAAGATTTTGATAACTCACTATCATGCATCTACTAACTCAGAGTACTAATTAGACTAAAGCAGGAGTAATTGATAAATGATAATGAATGAAAGCACATAGAAGATAATTCATGATAAATGTAAAGATAACTATAGTGGGAGGACAACGGGAGCTATCAAGGTTCCTATGTACTTCTCTATTACTTGGGTTCTTAGGTAACAAGTATGAAAAGATATAACAGTCATAAACATTGGCACTTTGGAGCAGCAGGTCCTTTCCAACTCTCGAAGAAGACTGGGAAAAAGGTAGTTGGGAGAAGGCTGCCAAAAGCTCTATGAAACATCAATCCGAACGTGGTGGAGTACGAAGGCCTAACAGAGCTGTCACCCTTGCGGCTACCACAACTATTCCGTGGGATTGAGCGCAACCTCAGGTAACCTATAGACTAAACACCATGTCTAATCTATCGGTTACTACTCTAATTACCTAGGATAACTAGAGCACTCAATACGAACAAAGATCCCATGCCAAGATATAACAACTATACTAATCATATAATAAAGCATAAAGTAAATAGAGAAGTTAAATATATTAAAGTATAAGTCTAACAAAGAAAAGATACAAAGACATACCAAAACTCTGAAGACTCCTACGGAACCGGAGCGCAGCTCCGCTCTCCCTAACTCCCGACTAGAGCTAATCTATTACATTGGAAAATCTAAACCTAATTCTCTAGGGAGAAGAGGTTGTCCTTCGAGGGACGCCTCTACAAAGACTCCCAGATGATGATGATGCCTCAGGGGGGTCCTGGGTTTATTATATAGGGGCTCCTGGCCTCCCCTCCACCTTGGGCAAGCGATGTGGGACTAAATCCTTCGTCATATGCACTTGGGCCTAAATGGGCCAAAACGTGTTGGAGAGGTCGGTTGGAGCGCGTCATGCGAAGGGGGATGAAATCGGGCCCAACACCCGACCGGCCGGTCTAGGGAGGAGACCGGTCGGTCTCCCCCTATGACAGGTGGGCCCCGCCTTCCGTGGGTCGCCTTCTCGTGTCTTCTGGAATGTTCTAGAATCTTCCAAGTCGTATCCATCGAGGACTCTCGCTCTGGGACTCGAAATATAGCAAATCATATGTCCGTTTCGATCGTCTCGACGAGCTCTTCACAATGGTGTGCTCTGTTTCATTACTTGAGATACTTTTATATGGTGAAATATTGATAATCCTGCAAAACAAGTGAGAGCACCAAAACTCGTGGAACTTGTTCGTTTCAAACCCTACAACTATGTTTTGTGATTCATTTAGTGTCATTTCATGCAATAGTTGATGGTATAATATTAACATTAAGGACCGTCAACAAGTTCCCCCAAGCTTACCCTTTGCCAGCCCTTAGCAAAGCCAAACTCAACAATGGATCTAGAGTTGCTGCAATATCTGCACTTCTAACAAGTACACATGCATTCAAACAAAAGTTCTCATTTAGATTAGAAAAGATATCATATTATTTATCATGGGGCTTAGTACTTTACCTTGAATCTTGAGTAATTGAACGATAGAATGATCAAATCAAGCACCATGTCTCTAGTTCTTTCACTTCACCATTATCCCGGAGTTTTTATGAATTTTCAAAAAGCTTAAGAACATATGTTGCCAAATTAAACAATGGATCCAAAGAGAAAGTTAATCATACCATTGAATCGAGATGTGCTTGTGTATGGAAAATGGAGGCGGATGCTCTTTTGAATATATCACTCTCTTTTGTCTATCAGAAACACATGGCTATCAGGCTAATTCTACTATCGGACACGTGCCCATTTTTTCTGATATTCATATTTTTTTTCTATTCTCTCTTTTTTCGAGGTTTCGGACACTTGTCCCTTTTTATTTCCTCGGGATCTATCTTTTTGAGGTTTTTGACACTTGTCCCTTTTTATTTCCTCGGATATTTTTTCTTTTTTTTCAATAGGCATATGCTTCCAACAAACTTTTGAGAGGATAGCAACTGATAATCATGAGCATTTATGCTGAAGATGGATGAAATGTGTAAGTGATCTCAGTTAAATAGTGTGACAACTTCTCATAGGGTCAACAAAGCTTAATTTAACTCAATGCAATTATTAGTCATATTAATATTGGAAACTCTCTGGAACTCTAGTGTTGTTTTAGAACAAGATAATAGCAGCTCAGATCATCTCATATCATATCTATCAATTACCTAGACTCTGGATCAAGCATTTGCTACCCATATATTTAATTTTATTTTAAGGCATCATTAATTTTTAAACTTAAGAGAACTCATGCTTAAGGCTAGGTACTAGAAAGAAATACAATAGAGCAACTATTCATCATTTTCATTTTAAGAAATTAGGGAGAGAGTTCTTCATATTAGACACATTATAACCTATTACTTAAAAATATTAAGATAGTAGTAAGACATACCTGAATTACGAAGATAACGGGGATGCGTCTCCCCCAAGCTAATCCCTTCGATCGCATCGAGCCTTCATGTGCTCAAATATTTTTGTTCTTTTTCTTTTTAAGTGTGAGCCTTCATGTCCTCACATTTTTTTTATTTTGAATTTATTTATAGGAAGAAAACTTAAGAGGATAAAGATACTTACCTTGATACACGGGGGTGCATTCCCCCAAGCTGAATGTTGACGTAGTCGTTCGATCTTGAAATGTAGCGGACTGGTGGTGAAAATTTTCTTCCTCTATTGAAGCATTGATTGATGTCGATGGTTGTTGAAATAGTGCTCCAACAGTGGATGGAAGATCCACTTGCTCGTCAGCTTTTCTTGGTCATTCAGTCCTGTGAAACTCAAATAGACAACAAAACTTGTGGAATAGATTAAGCATTAGTGGTTGGCCACTCAAGCCTTAGTTGACTAGAGTTTCAGTAAGATCTCTTTCTCAATATTTATTTATATATTTTTTTACTTTATATTTATATGATGCAACGATAGCTTAACAAAATGAATGTATTTTTATTTTTATTCTTATGCCACCACAGTGAATATTTCATGTGGGTTTTTACACACCACAAAATTATTCACATGGGGCTTTAAGTTTTATGATGCAGTGCAAAAAGTAAAATATTTTTATTTTCTCTTTTTTTATGCAATGCTAATGCAGAAAAGTAAATATGCTATGGAGAACTGATGATGGAAAGTAAATATGTAAAATGGAAACTAATGCAGAAAAGATAAATATGGATAACTACCGATTTACATTTCGGCGAGGGTTCAATGTTTTAAGTCCTCTGAACAGGACCTCTCACCATGTTCATTCCTGAGGTGCATCATTTGATTCCGATATATAGACCTTGGTAGCTACACCTCTTGATATGGTGTCACTCATGTTCTTCATTCGTCCAGCAACTTGAAGTGAAAACATTAATTGTGGAAGCTGGCAACATCTTGCTCAGTGTGCATGTTCTTGTAGATCCAGGACCTTCACTCTGTAGAATTTGGGAGTTGACAAACCCCTCTATGTTTTGCTCTAAAGTGTGTCCTGCTCATAAAGACAAGGTAGAGATCAAGTGCATGAGCTCTGTTGGTGGAAAACACCAACAGAACCAAAAGTTTTGTTCATTCTTCTCTAACCTTAGGCACATTGCACAAGATAAACTTGTTGTTTATATGTTCTATTCAAACTTAACATGAGTAATAGGATTAGAAGATGAGCATGAAAGTAGCATCTTAAAATATTTAATAGATCAGATTGCTTAACCCAAGGAAAGATAATCTATACATAATGTATCGATCTTTTCATGATTGGATCTTCCAAAGGTTAGATGCATAACATTTTAGCTCATTTAGTTAAGATAGTGAGATTCAAGAGAGTAAAGCTAAGAACAAAGAGTAAAGAACCGAACATGTTGAGTTGATTAGGTTGGATCATGTGAGGTGCAACTTTAAACATGTTTGGTTCTTTATGTATGCGCATACCACAAACAAGGAGAAGCTTTTAAAGTGATGGTCACTTACCTTGCGATGTTACCTTTATCATTGAAGAGTGATGTGTCGAACCACCTTGTGAAAGTTTCTCTTGTCTTGCTGGTTGTTGTTCATGAATGGCTTGTCTTCTCTTGCTTATCTCACAGTGGACCAGATGAGTCTTGCTCTCAACAGGTCTAGACGATGGAGACATTGTCAACTATTCTCTTGATTTCTAGGCTCGGTTACTATCTCTCCATCTTTCAATTCTTGCGGTGCAGTAGCTTCATCGTTCATGATGTCTCCCTCTGTCACACCCTGAAATTTGTGTTTCTTAAATTAGAGCTAAAATGCTTTATTTATGAATTTTTGTGCTCATAAAATATAGGAAAATAAAATTTTTCTCTACATTAAAATTTAACCTAGGGTTTAGCAACATGTTTGTGCATTTCATGCCAATGCATTTGAGTTTTTGTGCTGAGTGATTTTTGTCAAAATTCAAATTGGGTTCAAAACGATTTGCAAACATTTTGGAAATGCAATTTTATAAAGAGAAATTTGAAACTAAAGACTTTTTGTTTTTCAAAAGTTTGGAAAAGTTTAAGTTTCAAAAACTTGTTATTCTCCCAAAGTTTCAAATCAAAAGTTCAAAGGAATTCAAATTGGTTTTTGAAAATGGTTTGAAAAAGGTTTTGAAATAAAAAAAAGGGCAAGAAACCATCACTCACCTCTCTTCTCTATTTCGGCCCGAGCTGGCCTGCTCGGCCAGTCTCCTCTTCCCCCTCGGCCTTTCCCCCTCCTCCCCAACCGGCCCAAGCCGAGCCTGCTCCCGGCCCGATCTGCCCAGGCTCGCACTCCCTTCTCACCCTCCCGCACGGCCCATATCGGCCCGCCTCCCCTCTCCTCTCCCCCACGCGCCGCGTTGCATACTCCTTTTCCTCACGCTGACAGGTGGGCCTTCCTTGTCAGCGTCATCCCTCACCTCCCGCACAATCTTCGGTTGGGACTCTGCCTCGACCCGGCTTCCGAGTTCGACTCCACCCGTCTACGATTCCTCCCGTGCCTTCCAGCCCAAGCCGAGATACCCTATAAAGCTACCGAGCTCTCGCCGCCTCTCCTTTTCCCGGAAACCCGAGCCCCTTGTGCCCTAATCCGCTATAGCCGCGAGCCCCGCCGCCCGAAAAATCTCCGCCGCCGTCAACCTCGTTTCTCGGTAGGGTTCGGCCGCCACCGAGGGCATCTAGAGCTTCGTCTCGACCTCACGAAGCTATCAATTCCTTCTATCTCCTTTTTCCCTATTTTGTTGGTGCCTTAATCGCTCGCCGTCGCTTTTCAAAGCCGCCGTCCGCCTCGTCGAGCAATACGCCGCCACCAGATCGTCTCCGACCTCGTCTGTGCCTCTGGTGAGTTCGCCTTGATCTTCTCTTTCGATTGGACCTACTCCCGTAGTCTCTGCCGCATCGTGGCGCAAACCCGAGCCGCGCCGCCCGTCTCCGGCCTTGGCGCCGCCGCGCATCGCTTCCCTCCTCCGCGCCGGCGTAAAAGCGCCGCCAGCCCCTCCCTGATCTAATCTGAGTCGTCCATCTAGAAATCAACGGCCTCTGGCAGTCGATACCCCTTCGGCGTCAATTTTGTTAAAGAGACCCTCAAGTTTTCGAGCCTAAACCCGCAGTCCACCTTATACTATTCGTTGAGTCTGAGTTTTCTTCCGTATAAGCCCCTGCGTTTCATCCTAATTGAGGCACAGTCCAGTCAATTCTGAAATTCGTTTTAAATTGATTTTAAATTCAAATTCGATTTCAATTTATTTACAGTTTTGCCACCAGTTTCAAAAGCTTATAACTTCTACGTTTCTAGTCCGTTTTAGTCCGTTCAAGTTGCGTTAGAATCGTTTCGAAAAGTTCTTTCAAAATATATAACTTTCACCACTGTTTTCTGTAATTAAAATTTGTGTTAAACCTAATCTAATAATTAGTGTCTTTAATCTTGTTTAGTTCATATTTTTTTCGTTTCAACTCCGTTTAGAGTGATCTTCGAGTCTGTGTGACCGTAGTGGCACGTAGATTTGTTTCCAAAACTTTTTATCTTGTTTTCTTATGATTGATGTATTGTTCTAATTATAGGCTATGTTTGCTTTGCATGACTGCTATTGGATGCTTGTGTGGTGTTCTGTGATCGTATGTCCAGTCGGTGAGTTGTGCGTTGGTGATCAAGAAGAAGTTCGTGATCAAGAGTTCAAGATCAAGAGTCAACCTTTGGAAAATCTACAAGTCAACAGAAAAAGGATCTTGAGTTTAAGGCAAGTATAGCAATCGAGTGTTCTTTTCGCAATCATGATCATGTTACTTAATTAATGTATGCATCGAATGATAAATATGACTTATTAGCAACTTAAGAAATTATCTGTACGAGCACCTTCGGGATTTACAGTGCAACTGTTGGGGGTTATATGGCTCTGGCTTTAGCTCAGTATGAGGACCTTTTCTAGCTTGTTAGAGGTTACCGAAAGGCGCAAGAGGGGCTCCGATCTGTATGGTCTTGGCCGACCAAGTTGGTGCATTTTTGTCTTTTGTTAGTCACCGCTTGTAGGGGAGATTCATGCTTATTGATGGGGAAACCTAGCGGCCCTAACTTGTTAGACGAACCTTTGAAAGGCTTCATCGTGAACCCTGCCGACTTTCCTTGGAAGTGAGTTAAGAGGCTGATCACCTCGGGCGAAAGGGCAATTCACGTCTCGCAGTGAAAGTGTACACCTTTGCGCAAAGTTTATTAAACTGATATATCAGCCTTGCTCAAGGACACGAGCGGCCTTGAAGACGTAAAGATTATGACTTTTGTTGGTTAACATGTTCATTATTTACCGTTTTATGCTATTCATTATTTATGTTACATTGATCATGAGACTTGGGATCTATATCACTTGTTGCTATACTTGTGGAGTTCAACATGGACTCACTCTTGCTTTTCCCCACACCTCAGAGAGTTAAGCTTTGAAGAAGCTTAGGCTTGTGGTCAACCAGTCAGTTGTCCCTGTGAAGTTGGTGTCTCCATCTGAAGATCAGAGTGTCTTTCCGCTGTCTGCTTTTTAAGGTTATGTTCTTTTGTTTTATATACGTTATATAAGAGCATTGCCTTTCGATATTACCCTTTATTTATGACTATATGTGAGATTTAACTTCCTGGGCTCACATATGGTGTATACCTGGTTTTGTTCTTAAAACCGAGTGTGACAAAGTGGTATCGGAGCAATGCTGACTGTAGGACGCAAGCCTAGTTAGAAACTGGTCGTTCTAAAGTTTGAAAACTGCTATAGAACTCTTGTTCTATCAACCTTGATATTTTTCTCCCTATTGTATCTTCTACCCTTGTTATTTATCTCCTCCTTGTTGCTCAAATTTTAAATTTTGCTCTCACCTTCACTCCTTGCCTTGAATTGCTTTTGAAAACTTCCCTCTATCTAAGTAGATGGATCGTTGACCAAGCTATGTCGTCCCTGACCGCAGTTAACAAACGGAAGCTGAAGTCAAGACCTGGGAAGAATGACGCAACAACAAAATGCAACACACGGACCAACCAACATGGAAGGAAGCCATAAAGAACAGTTACAGCAAGACTACATCCATGGAAGATTGAAGCATGTGGATATGACTACTATTCATGGAGCAAAGAAAGTTGTGTATGGCATGATTCCAGTTAATTCAGTAACTGCCATGGTTCTTTTTGACCCTAGTTCCTCGCACTCGTTCATCTCTGTCAAATTTGTAGCTCGCCTGAAGATAAGGGAATGGCCAACAAAGAAGCTCATAGTAGTTCGTACACCAACTGGAGAAGTTGAGACAAACCGTGAATGCCGAGATGTTAGAGTCCAGATAAAAGAGAGTGAATTCATAGTGAAGCTGAATGTTTTGGAACTCTCTGGAATCGATGTTATCCTTGGACAAGGATGGTTAAAGGGTCATAAAAGTGAGGTCAATTATTCCCGACGTTCAGTGTTTTTAAGAACACCATCAGGCGAAAGGATTGAATATCGATGTATGCCGTTATCACCCAATGAATGTGAAGCAGGTCTGTTGGGAGATAGCAGTAGTAAGGTGCAAGAGGTTCAGGATCGATGTTTTTGTTGCAAGCATTATGGGAATTCTTGTCTTCAAGAGAAGTCAACCAAGGATGAGGTCAAAGCGAACCCAAGTGATGTAGTCAAGGAAGATAAGAAGAGGAAAGCAAATTCATTCGAGCCACCGTTGATACGTCACCAACAGTTGAGTTCTACCCCAGTATCACATCCAGTTTCAACCCTTGTTCAGACCAGCCTAGATCAGCAGCATCTAGAAGCTCCTCTAGTTAAGAACTTTCCACATGAGGTTTGCATAGATGGATGGACAATCACCTACAAAGAATTCCAACCACGGAAGCGAATTAAGAAGCAGAATAAACTGGTAAAAGTCGATCCTCTGAGTCAGCAAGATGGCAGCACATCAAACAACACTTCTACTGCAGCAGATCCAACCAAAGGAAGATGTTATCATTGTCGACAGGAAGGACACTACGTAAGATCCTGCCCCAAAAAGGTCAACAACCGACTCAAGGAAGTAGCCACAACCCAGTCACTACAGAATAGTCACCAACAAGTGATGTCAGTGCCTGATGCAAAGAAAGTCCCTAATAGCAGTTGATAGATGAAGAGTGTACAAGAAAAGCTACCCTTGATGTTCTTGCAGATGTATCATGTGCTAGTAGTTCTTGTGCCCTTATGTAATGAAACGTTAGTAACAAAGTTAAGTCAAGTCCTTGGCCCATGTGTGGCTTGTGAACCTGTGATGTTTGTTGCTTGTCCTTATGATGATGTTTGTTTTGCATCTTTGTAATGAGTGCAATGATTTTGTGGGTTTCCTCACAATCTCATTTAGGTTTAGTTGATAGGTTATATGCTTAGATAGTGGGGTTTTGCTCTTCTCTTGTCTTCCCTATCCTGTATTTTCGAAGCAGTCTGTCTTTGTCAGCTTATATCTCTGTTTATGGATGTTCAAAAATCATGGAATAATTCTAGACACAAGTAGACTTCATGATCTTTCTCTGAGCGCAAGAACCACCCTGATAGCTGTTATGGTTTTGGAGTTATGAAATTCACAAGTTGATGCATCTGTGCTGTCTGGAATCTAGAACAGTTACTGTTGTCTGCTGTTTTTGACGACCTTAACTACAGAATCTGGAAAAGTGTTCTACATGAAAGTTGTAGAGGATTTCATAAGCTTTCCAGAAAGGTAAACTGCAACTTCATTGGATAAGCAGAGCTCGAGTTATGGCTGTTTTACTGCACTGCTATTTTGCTACTCGCGAGAAATTCCAGAATTCTTGTTCTTACCTTCGCATATGAATTTCTCTGGGATGTCAGAAGGTCTTTATGCTAGTTAGCTTAACTAGAAAAAGGTGGAATGCTATCCTTTTATTGTTTCTCCTAGTTGATCCTTTCTTAAGGGGGGTAGCTATGATGAAGTTAACTTTGAACCGTTTTCAAGATGAAGTTTCTTACCATCTAGTGTTTTAATCGGAAGAATCAGTCATGGATGAGTCTTCTCTTGTCTCTCTTGCTATATCAACCTTGTCTTGTCGTCTCATGAAGCTATGGTTAAGTGTGTTATGAAGAGTTGAATCCTAACACATACATGTTGAAAAACAGATGGTTGCTACCAGGAGAAATGACTACGATGATGCTACAGGGAATGCTCACAACTCTAATCCACCGCCATCAAATCCTTCAGCTATAGAGCAAGTTTTGATAATGCAGACTCAACTATTACAGACCATTGCTCAAAATGTGTTACACAATCAGTATCAAGAACCACCTATTGACAAGCGTGGTGAATTTATGAAAGGACACCCACCGACATTCTCTCATACTAGCAACCCAATAGAAGCTGATGACCGGCTTAGAGCTGTGGAACGACAACTTGACATAACACAGTGTGATGACCATGAGAAGGTGCTTTATGCTTCAGGCCAACTTCAAGGAACTGCATTAGATTGGTGGGAATCATTCCAGTTTGAACATCCAAATAAGAATCAAATTGGTTGGGAAGAATTCAAGAATGCTTTTAGATCTTACCATGTTCCAGCTGGAATAGTGGCGATTAAGGAAGAGCAATTCCTCAACTTGAAGCAAGGATTTATGTCAGTGTGTGAATATCATGACATGTTCACCAAGTTGTCCCGCTATGCTCTGGAAGAAGTGAATAGTGATGCTAAGAAGCAGAAACGCTTTCTGAAAGGACTCAATGATGGTCTGCAATTACAACTGATGACGGTTGAATATGCCAACTATCAAACATTGGTGGACAGAGCAATTGTGATTGAGAACAAGCGTCGAGAGATGGAGGAGAAGAAAAGGAAAAGAGAAAGCCAATCTGTAGGTAGCAACATACACCGCCCCTACGCTCATGCACCAGAATTCCAACAATGGAACCAGGAATCAAGTGATCAGTGGAATCTTGAACCTCCTCATGAACTCCATCAGTATCAGCAATCCAATAATGAAGTACTTCACTCCAATTCCCAAGAGCCATGTCTGTCACCTCCTAGTGACACCTTGACGAAGATTAATACTCCCACTAGTGAGGGTTGTAACGATTGTGATGAGGTTAATCACTATGAGAACGACTGTCATAAGAAGTTTATGGAGAGCAATAAAAATCAGGACGACGAACCACATCAAATACAAGAACAGGAGAAGCAGGAGCCAGGAAGTAAAGTAAAAAGAAACTACATCCAAGGAATGTTAAGTCATGTGTATATGATTAACAAACGTGGGGCTAAGGAAGTCGTGTATGGTTTCATTCAAGTAAACTCTGCTCCCGCCATTGTGATGTTTGATCCTAGAGCTTCACACTCGTTCATCTCTAGCCTATATGTACAAGAACATAGGATGACTATGCTTCCAATGAGGAAACCAGTGATAGTTAACTCTCTAGGAGGCGAAATGAAAGCAAACCGCATATGCCCAAAAGTTAGCCTTGACATAAAGGGAGTAAACTTTGAGGCGAACCTTACTGTTTTGAAGTTGATGGAAATGGATGTTATCCTTGGAAAAAGGGAGGATCAAACAAAAGCAGAATATCTATATATCTTTGCTCACCATCTTTCGAATCTCGGGACGAGATTCTCTTAAGGGGGGTAGATTTGTCACACCCTGAAATTTGTGTTTCTTAAATTAGAGCTAAAATGCTTTATTTATGAATTTTTGTGCTCATAAAATATAGGAAAATAAAATTTTTCTCTACATTAAAATTTAACCTAGGGTTTAGCAACATGTTTGTGCATTTCATGCCAATGCATTTGAGTTTTTGTGCTGAGTGATTTTTGTCAAAATTCAAATTGGGTTCAAAACGATTTGCAAACATTTTGGAAATGCAATTTTATAAAGAGAAATTTGAAACTAAAGACTTTTTGTTTTTCAAAAGTTTGGAAAAGTTTAAGTTTCAAAAACTTGTTATTCTCCCAAAGTTTCAAATCAAAAGTTCAAAGGAATTCAAATTGGTTTTTGAAAATGGTTTGAAAAAGGTTTTGAAATAAAAAAAAGGGCAAGAAACCATCACTCACCTCTCTTCTCTATTTCGGCCCGAGCTGGCCTGCTCGGCCAGTCTCCTCTTCCCCCTCGGCCTTTCCCCCTCCTCCCCAACCGGCCCAAGCCGAGCCTGCTCCCGGCCCGATCTGCCCAGGCTCGCACTCCCTTCTCACCCTCCCGCACGGCCCATATCGGCCCGCCTCCCCTCTCCTCTCCCCCACGCGCCGCGTTGCATACTCCTTTTCCTCACGCTGACAGGTGGGCCTTCCTTGTCAGCGTCATCCCTCACCTCCCGCACAATCTTCGGTTGGGACTCTGCCTCGACCCGGCTTCCGAGTTCGACTCCACCCGTCTACGATTCCTCCCGTGCCTTCCAGCCCAAGCCGAGATACCCTATAAAGCTACCGAGCTCTCGCCGCCTCTCCTTTTCCCGGAAACCCGAGCCCCTTGTGCCCTAATCCGCTATAGCCGCGAGCCCCGCCGCCCGAAAAATCTCCGCCGCCGTCAACCTCGTTTCTCGGTAGGGTTCGGCCGCCACCGAGGGCATCTAGAGCTTCGTCTCGACCTCACGAAGCTATCAATTCCTTCTATCTCCTTTTTCCCTATTTTGTTGGTGCCTTAATCGCTCGCCGTCGCTTTTCAAAGCCGCCGTCCGCCTCGTCGAGCAATACGCCGCCACCAGATCGTCTCCGACCTCGTCTGTGCCTCTGGTGAGTTCGCCTTGATCTTCTCTTTCGATTGGACCTACTCCCGTAGTCTCTGCCGCATCGTGGCGCAAACCCGAGCCGCGCCGCCCGTCTCCGGCCATGGCGCCGCCGCGCATCACTTCCCTCCTTCGCGCCGGCGTAAAAGCGCCGCCAGCCCCTCCCTGATCTAATCTGAGTCGTCCATCTAGAAATCAACGGCCTCTGGCAGTCGATACCCCTTCGGCGTCAATTTTGTTAAAGAGACCCTCAAGTTTTCGAGCCTAAACCCGCAGTCCACCTTATACTATTCGTTGAGTCTGAGTTTTCTTCCGTATAAGCCCCTGCGTTTCATCCTAATTGAGGCACAGTCCAGTCAATTCTGAAATTCGTTTTAAATCGATTTTAAATTCAAATTCGATTTCAATTTATTTACAGTTTTGCCACCAGTTTCAAAAGCTTATAACTTCTACGTTTCTAGTCCGTTTTAGTCCGTTCAAGTTGCGTTAGAATCGTTTCGAAAAGTTCTTTCAAAATATATAACTTTCACCACTGTTTTCTGTAATTAAAATTTGTGTTAAACCTAATCTAATAATTAGTGTCTTTAATCTTGTTTAGTTCATATTTTTTTCGTTTCAACTCCGTTTAGAGTGATCTTCGAGTCTGTGTGACCGTAGTGGCACGTAGATTTGTTTCCAAAACTTTTTATCTTGTTTTCTTATGATTGATGTATTGTTCTAATTATAGGCTATGTTTGCTTTGCATGACTGCTATTGGATGCTTGTGTGGTGTTCTGTGATCGTATGTCCAGTCGGTGAGTTGTGCGTTGGTGATCAAGAAGAAGTTCGTGATCAAGAGTTCAAGATCAAGAGTCAACCTTTGGAAAATCTACAAGTCAACAGAAAAAGGATCTTGAGTTTAAGGCAAGTATAGCAATCGAGTGTTCTTTTCGCAATCATGATCATGTTACTTAATTAATGTATGCATCGAATGATAAATATGACTTATTAGCAACTTAAGAAATTATCTGTACGAGCACCTTCGGGATTTACAGTGCAACTGTTGGGGGTTATATGGCTCTGGCTTTAGCTCAGTATGAGGACCTTTTCTAGCTTGTTAGAGGTTACCGAAAGGCGCAAGAGGGGCTCCGATCTGTATGGTCTTGGCCGACCAAGTTGGTGCATTTTTGTCTTTTGTTAGTCACCGCTTGTAGGGGAGATTCATGCTTATTGATGGGGAAACCTAGCGGCCCTAACTTGTTAGACGAACCTTTGAAAGGCTTCATCGTGAACCCTGCCGACTTTCCTTGGAAGTGAGTTAAGAGGCTGATCACCTCGGGCGAAAGGGCAATTCACGTCTCGCAGTGAAAGTGTACACCTTTGCGCAAAGTTTATTAAACTGATATATCAGCCTTGCTCAAGGACACGAGCGGGCTTGAAGACGTAAAGATTATGACTTTTGTTGGTTAACATGTTCATTATTTACCGTTTTATGCTATTCATTATTTATGTTACATTGATCATGAGACTTGGGATCTATATCACTTGTTGCTATACTTGTGGAGTTCAACATGGACTCACTCTTGCTTTTCCCCACACCTCAGAGAGTTAAGCTTTGAAGAAGCTTAGGCTTGTGGTCAACCAGTCAGTTGTCCCTGTGAAGTTGGTGTCTCCATCTGAAGATCAGAGTGTCTTTCCGCTGTCTGCTTTTTAAGGTTATGTTCTTTTGTTTTATATACGTTATATAAGAGCATTGCCTTTCGATATTACCCTTTATTTATGACTATATGTGAGATTTAACTTCCTGGGCTCACATATGGTGTATACCTGGTTTTGTTCTTAAAACCGAGTGTGACACCCTCAATTCCTGGCAGTTGGTTCTTCATTTGTCGGTTGAGTCAACGTCTTCTCTTGGTTTTCTTCGGCTGCTCATAAGTGGTGTAGTCAATTCTTTTGATCGAAGATCCAAAAGTGGACATCTCTAGGTCTGACATAGATGACAACATTAGTGGTGTTCAAGAATGTTCTTCCAAGAATGTGTGATGGATCATGTTCTTCTCCTTCATTGGGATAGCGTCCAGTGGCTTATACTGATCAAAGTGTTGAAGCTGGATTTCTTCTTCCTCTCCTTGATCGTGAAGCAAATCCAGACAATGAAATTGTGTCTCCCCCAAGCTGGCTTGTGAAATAGGTGGATGTCCATATTCCTTCAACAACATGTTCATGAGTTGAAATTGTAGACCTTGTTGTTGTTGAAGTCGTACCACCTCGTCCACCAAAATAGCTCTTGTGTTGCAATGATTAGAAGTGAGGAGAACTTCCACTGCTTGTCTTTATAGTGAACCACCAACAAACTTCCTTCGGATGACACATAGATGTTATAATGTAGTGGCATATCGTCACCCTGATATTTGTTGTTGGTGTTGGTGTTGATATCTTCAATAATGATGAGCATAGGCACATATTGGCCCATACGGGGTGAGTTGCATCTTGCTCGTCATAAGTGTCCCAGCTTAAGCCTTGGGATGGCTCAAAGCTTGGTTGCCTTCGACATCACTAGTGTCTTGTCTGATGATGAATTTTGTGTATCCACGGGTTGGGTTTTGGATTTTTAAGTTCACACCATGAACAAGCAAAACTCATCTCCTACAAAATATTAGTGGACACATACCCAAAGGATTGTACTGAATGTGAAACATGGGTTATTATCCAAAACTTATGTCTTATTCATCCATGCTAATGAAAAGATGATTTTTAGGATTACTTTAGCATAGACTAGTATCTTATATGTTGGCTGCATTTTAACATGGTTCAAGGCAAAAGATAACTTGCAGTAGAAGATAGATTGAAATAAACTTTAATACTCATAGTTCTTTCATCCATGATGAATGACCTGAGTCTTCATTATGCAGTTCACTGTATGCCTTGCTTCATCTCTGATGTGAATTCATCTCAGAACTTTCCCAAAATATATTTAGAGTTCTCTGCAGGGGTTAGTCCAACAAAATATCCAATGTCTACACAAGCTAATTTCAGATCAATAATCAAACCAAACTCTGTGTCTAATTTGATTAAGGTAGACTATTTAACCTAAGCACCACGCTTAATTTAAAAAAAAGTCTATGAAAGTACCCTAAGGATGTACCTTCAAACTAAAACATACTATGGCAAACAAAGGTAGCATGAGAGCATAACAGAGATTTATTCAAAAAGAGATGACAGAGTATGATCATAGTGAGGAATATTTTTTTCTTTTTTTCGTTTAGATGTAGATGACATGAATGCATGCAAGGAACTAAATATGATGAGAATTTGATAAAAGAAAACCTAAACTGAATGGAGTGGATGAATGATTAAGAGTAAACATGTAGTGGTATGCAAGAAATTAAAAAGATAACTACTCATAAAATTTGAAGTCCATGAGCAAGACTGTCTCACCTTGATCATACTTACCAGGACTCACAACTGGGACTTGTGAGTGGCGCAGCGTAACTATCCATCACATGGGATGAGAGTTGAATTCTTGTGACGATGACCTTTTTTCCAATCTACACATGGTTAGAATAAATAATATATATGTATGTATACACAAACCTGTGAGATGGCAGGGCTTCAGACTTAATGATGGATCTTGAATGTTTAGGCACCCTAGGTTCTTCATTCTTGTGGAAGCTTGCCATAAGGTCGAAACGGCATCTGATGTCCTGTCTATTCCACACTCAACAGAACAAGGGGTAATCCTACTAAAGCTAGTGGTACACTAAATTAGCAGATATCAAGATCATTATCAAAATCTTTACACCAATTGCTTCCCCGGCAACGGCGCCAAAAATGCTTGTTGACGTTTGTTAACGCAAATAGAATATGAAAGATTCCGCAAGCGCACAGAGCATCATTGTAGCATTTTACCAGGAGTATTCCAGGATCGTTATTTATATTTTACCACAGGGAAGCTAGGGTCAAGATTTTGATAACTCACTATCATGCATCTACTAACTCAGAGTACTAATTAGACTAAAGCAGGAGTAATTGATAAATGATAATGAATGAAAGCACATAGAAGATAATTCATGATAAATGTAAAGATAACTATAGTGGGAGGACAACGGGAGAGATCAAGGTTCCTATGTACTTCTCTATTACCTGGGTTCTTAGGTAACAAGGATGAAAAGATATAACAATCATAAACATTGGCACTTTGGAGCAGCAGGTCCTTTCCAACTCTCGAAGAAGACTGGGAAAAAGGTGGTTGGGAGAAGGCTGCCAAAAGCTCTACGAAACATCAATCCGAATGTGGTGGACTACGAAGGCCTAACAGAGCTGTCACCCCTGGGGCTACCACAACTATTCCGTGGGATTGAGCGCAACCTCAGGTAACCTATAGACTAAACACCATGTCTAATCTATCGATTACTACTCAAATTACCTAGGATAACTAGAGCACTCAATACGAACAAAGATCCCATGCCAAGATATAACAACTATACTAATCATATAATAAAGCATAAAGTAAATAGAGAAGATAAATATATTAAAGTATAAGTCTTACAAAGAAAAGATACAAAGACATACCAAAACTCTGAAGACTCCTCCGGAACCGGAGCGCAGCTCCGCTCTCCCTAACTCCCGACTAGAGCTAATCTATTACATTGGAAAATCTAAACCTAATTCTCTAGGGAGGAGAGGTTGTCCTTCGAGGGACGCCTCTACAAAGACTCCCAGATGATGATGATGCCTCAGGGGGGTCCTGGGTTTATTATATAGGGGCTCCTGGCCTCCCCTCCACCTTGGGCAAGCGATGTGGGACTAAATCCTTCGTCATATGCACTTGGGCCTAAATGGGCCAAAACGTGTTGGAGAGGTCGGTTGGAGCGCGTCATGCGAAGGGGGACGAAATCGGGCCCAACACCCGACTGGCCGGTCTAGGGAGGAGACCGGTCGGTCTCCCCCTATGACAGGTGGGCCCCGCCTTCCGTGGGTCGCCTTCTCGTGTCTTCTGGAATGTTCTGGAATGTTCTAGAATCTTCCAAGTCGTATCCATCGAGGACTCTCGCTCTGGACTCCAAATATAGCAAATCATATGTCCGTTTCGATCGTCTCGACGAGCTCTTCGCAATGGTGTGCTCTGTTTCATTACTTGAGATACTTTTATTTGGTGAAATATTGATAATCCTGCAAAACACGTGAGAGCACCAAAACTCATGGAACTTGTTAGTTTCAAACCCTACAACTATGCTTTGTGATTCATTTAGTGTCATTTCATGCAATAGTTGATGGTATAATATTGACATTAAGGACCGTCAACAATGCGCATGTTCTTTGGCTTGTGTTGTGCATGTGTCGAGCCCGGATGCAGTGATCAAAGGCAAGGTGAAGGTCAAGTAGAGACGTGTCGTGCCGATGGACCGAGAGTGGCGAAGGGCGGACATGAGGCTTGGACTAAGGGACCAGAGGCCCGAGGATTAGCTGTGGTGGCTGGCAGCCTGTGACAATAACAAGTGAAGAAGTGCGGTCATGTCGGTGGATGGGGTGCACGGAGGTGCATCCCATCTACGACGTCGGTTTGGTGGTTGAGCCAGGGAAAACCATCGGATGGACGGTTTCCAGGTTTGGGCCTCAAAACCTGGGCGTGGACGGTTTCTGAGTTTGGCCACAAATCTCGGGCTGAGGGTTTCCGAGTTTGGCCTCAAAACTCGGACTGAGGACGGTTTCCAGGTTTGGGCCTCAAAACCTGGGCGCGGATGGTTTGCTGAGTTTGGCCTCAAAACTCAGAAGCTGGTGGGCCGGTTTCCCGGTTTGGGCCTCAAAACCGGGGGTTGCCTGGAAAGGCTGGTTTCCCAGTTTGGGCCACAAAACCGGGGGTGCAGAGCGAGGGCGGCATGTGGCGGCAATCGGGAGGTCGCGTTGAGGCGACGCTATGAGTTGTGCGGGCGTGGCCGTCGGATACACCTACCACCTGAGTTGGTCCAGAATAACCTTAGGGTTTAGCTGGTTCGCTCTATAATTAGAATAGAGAGGGGTAGAGTAGGAAATAGACTTAGGCTAGAATTAGGATAAGTAGTCGGGGAGACACCCTCCTCCCTCTATCTCAGTCATTTGCTCTTTCGTCTTAGGGTTTCCTGCTCTCCCCATCCCCTGCTGTAGCTAGCTAAGATCCGCAGAGAGACTCACCTCTATGTACTGTTGATTTTGAGGAAGTGAGGCCGTAACCTCACTGTCGTAGCGTGTGTTTGCGCTTTGGCTGCAGATCGATGTGTCAATTCACGTTTTGATTTGTGTTCTTTGCGTTCTTCGTTTCTCTGCGATTTTCCTGTCACTCGATCTCCCTCTACGTTGCGTCTTTGTGAAATCCGTTTGAATCATTTTGTTCGTATCATTGAGGAGGTCATTTCGACCAAAGGAATTCATCTAACTCCTCATGATCGAATAGATCGGGATGATTTCGTTTTTGTGGCGTTTTTTCGTTCAATCCACCTTCCCTTTTGATCTCTCGGAGTTTTAGTTGATTTGAGCAGATGATTTCTTGGGGATAGTCTCCAAACTACCCGGTGATCATCTTCTCCATGTTTGGGAACTTGGGATTTTGATTTGGATCAGATTTGGAGAGATTTGGGAGAGGGGCGATCAAAATTGCCCTCTCTGCAGGGTCGTGGACAGTCCGCGCCTGCACCTGCGGACAGTCCGCGTGTCGGGCATGAGCCAGAGCAGTGGCTGATGTGCACGTTCGGACAAGTCCAAATTTGATCGGCAGACAGTCCGTCGTGCTAAAGCGCGGACAGTCCAGGACCATCCAGGGACACTTCAGCAGACTTGCTGTTTTTGTGATTCAACCGGCGGACAGTCCGGGAACTGGTGGCGGACAGTCCGCCCTAGCCGCAGACAGTCCGGGACCCCAGGTCCGGACAGTTCGGGACCCTGCCGAAGGTTGTTTTTCAGTGCAATCTTTGCCTCGGTTTTTCCGCTTGGTTTTTGGACTTCTCGTTTGTTCCTAGAGTTAACCAAGAAACAGTTCTAGGTATCTTTGCAACTTGTTTGCATAGGTATTTAGAGATTTCTCGACGTAGGCTCCAATCTACGTTCAGGACTAGCTTTTCTCAAGGAAGACTTGAGCCAGAGCTTTTGGTCTTTGCTTTGCTTGTGTTTGGTGGTGCTCCGCTGTGATCCTAGGGATCATCCACCCTCTTCCAAGGGTCATGAGCATCACGGTTTTGGTCAGTGCCTCTCGGGGTTGATTTTGGGACATTTGGACAAAGTTTCGAAAGAAATTTTTGAGCTCCCATTCACCCCCCCTATGGTCGCCTTGCTAGTGCTTTCTCGGTCCTTCAATTGGTATCGGAGCGGGTTAAGGATCTTCTACCTTAGCCGGTTCCAGATCCATAGAAGGCGACATGGATCGCGGCGTGGGCAAACCGCCGTTTTTCGATGGGACCAACTATGCGTATTGGAAGATACGCATGTCGACCTATCTGCAGAGTTTGGGTGCTTCCATTTGGGATATTTGCAACTCTGCCGATTACGTGGTCTTGGCTGCTCGTGTCTCTCAGCTTCAGATCGATGAGCACGATGCCAATAGCCGAGCCCGTAATGCTCTTTTCTCATGTTTGAGCATGAGTGAGTTCGATCGTGTTTCTCACCTCGCTACGGCTCGGGAGATTTGGGCTACCCTCATGCGTTTCCATGAGGGAACCTCTCAAGTCAAAACCCGACTCTATGATTCGTTCAAGCGTGAGTATGAGAACTTCCGACATATGCCTGGCGAGAGCATAGAAAGTTTATTCGCTCGCTTTCAGGTGATTGTCAACAGGATGAGGGCTAACAAGGAGCTGTTGCCTTTCGACGATCATGAGAGAGCTTTGAAGCTTTTGCACACTCTTGATTGGTCGGTGTGGGATTCCAAGTTCAAGCGATCATCGAATCGCCAAACTATGAGACCCTCATGTGCGACGAGCTCTTTAGTAAGCTCAAGTCCAATGAGATTGATGCTATGGCGAGGGCTTCTTATGAAAATCCTTCTGGCCCGTCAATGGCTTTGGTTTCTGGCTCTTCTGCTAACTCCTCTGGAGGTTTTGCACTCTCTTCTCTCTTTTCTGTCATAGAGGAGTAGCTTGAGTCGCTGGGGGATGACGAGCTAGCCTTGCTCGTCAACCGGTTCTCGTGGTTTCACAACAACCGCATGAACCGTTGCTGCGGAGGAGGACGCTTGGGATGCTATGATTGCGGCGACCCCGACCACTTCATCGCCAACTGCCCCAAGAAGAAGCACTCTTCTGGGAAGGGCGACCATGGGCCCAAGTACGACTTTGGCAAGCGCAAGGAGAAGTACGTCCCCCCAAGGCACAAGCGGAGGGGCGGCTTTGACAAGGAGTACATCAAGAAGAAGTACTTGGAGAAGGCCCAGGCTGAGCAGCGTGCATTCTTCGCCACGCTCAGCGACGTCGACGGCTCGGATGACGACTCCGCTTGCTCAAGCGATGACGAGTCCGAGAAGAAGAAGAGGATCGAGGACAAGCTGAACGGCCTATGCTTCTTCGCCGGCGACGACGGCTTCTGCACCATGGCGCTCGACGGCGAGCTGGGGAACTCCCCTCAGAATGATGACGACGACGACACCTCCCAGGTATCTCTCACCTACGATGATCTTTCTTCCGAGGTTGAGAAGCTTACTGCCGCGCTCCTTAGTCAAGATAAGTTGCTAAGGCGTGCCGCTAGAGAGCGCAAGGAGTTTAGGCAGAAGTGGGAGGACACGGTGCGGGAGCTTGAGTTTGCTAAGTCCACCGTGGTCGTTTCTGAGGAGGCTGAGTGCGAGATGTGCACCACGCACATGACTAATCTCCTCACCCTAAGGAGTAAGTATGCTGCATTGATAGGAGAGGTGGATGAGCTGAAGGCTAGACCTTCGTTGCTGGGTGCGTGCAAGACTTGTCCCGTCTTGCAATCTGAGTTGGCAGAGAAGAATGCCAAGATTGTGTCTCTTGAAGAGGCCAACTCAGGTAGCACTAGTGTGGCTAGGTGTGCTCTTTGCGAGGGTTTGGAGATGGAGATTGCCAATGTGAAGCATGGCAAGATGCAAACCGAGGAGGAAAACACATACCTTCGGACCATCTTGTCATGGGTGTCAAGTGGAGAGCCACAGCTCGGGATGATGATTTCCCAATTCAAGCGAGCTGCTGGAGGTCCCGGTGTTGGTTTTGCTCTGGGTGTTGATGTGTCTGTCTTTGGGAAGATTGGATAGTCGAGTGGTCTGAATCCGAGTGAGAAGCCCAACTCCACCACTACTCCCAAACTTACCAAGCTTCCACCCAAAGAGCCCCTCAAGCCAAACACCAAAGATGGGGTCTTTGTTGAGCCTCTGAAAGCTCCACCCAAGAACCAGCAATGGGCTCCCAAACCCAACAACCTCAAGAACAAGCTGGACACAATGCCACCCATCCAGGAGGAGTGCTTGCCATAGAAGGGAAAAGTGAACCATACCCATAGCCCTGCGTACCAACAACCCCCTTTGCGTGCGGTGAGGTACCAGTGTGACTTCTGTGGGAGAGATGGTCACTTGAGTGAGTTCTACTTTCGGCGCAAGAGAGAGGCGCACCGTGCTCGGGAGATGAACAACCTGGACATGTACCATTCTTCTCATGATGTACATGTGTCGAATGTTCAGAGGAGAGCCCCGAGGAGAGCTGCTAGGCCCAGAGGTCCAGAACCTCAAGTGGCCAGGCCCATGGAGCAGAGAGCTCTGAGGAGAGAGGCTAGAGCAAGAGGTGCAGTGCCTCAAGTTGCTAGGCCTAAGCCTCATAGAGAGCGTGCCCGGCGGGAGCCTGCAGTTATAGGCTATGGACCCCGTGGCGGTGGCTTTGCAGTTGAGCATTTCCCACCGCGTTTTGAGTATCACGATGGACGCTCCTCCCTTAGTGGACCACATTTTCCTATACATGGTGATCGCTCCTCTCGTAGGCGTGCTAGGAATGGTTTTTACACTGACCGTTCTTTTGAGCAGCCGGCCCAACACTGGTATTCCCCTTACTTCACTAACCCCAGTGTTGGACAGTATGCTCACCCTATGTCTTTCTATTGATGTAGGTAAAACGATTGGAGAACGTTTGGTTGGTGGATTCCGGTTGCTCAAGGCACATGACTGGAAACGCCAAGTGGTTCTCCAGTCTTAGTCCGGTCGCCGGAAAGGAGTACAAAACCTTCGGCGACAACAGCAAAGCTAAGGTGCTGTCTCGTGGGTCTATGCGGGTTAATGAGCACTTTGTGTTGCGCGATGTTGCTATTGTTTCTAACCTGCATTTTAACCTTCTTTCTATTTTGCAACTATTTGACGACAACTATGAGATTCATTTTAAACCGAATCTCAGTCGTATTTTGGATCCTCAGGGCAATCTTGTTTGTGTGATTTCGCCCTTTGGAAAAGTCTTTCGTGCGGATTTCTCGAAGTCGTTTGGTATTTCCCGCTGTCTTTTGGCTAGTCCTTCCTCCTCTGATCTTTGGAAGTGGCATAGGAGGCTCGGTCACTTAAGCTTTGACTTGCTTGCAAGTCTTAGCTCACTTGGCCTAATCTGAGGATTGCCCAAGCTGTCGATGGAGAAGGATCTAGTTTGCCATTCTTGTAGCCATGGAAAAATGGTTACCGCTCCCCACAATCCAGTGACTCGGGTTATGACTAAGCGCCCTGGAGAGCTTTTGCACATGGACCTTGTTGGTCCGGCTCGGGTGAGCTCGGTTGGGGGGAAGTTGTATGTGCTTGTTGTTGTCGACGATTTTTTGAGATATTCATGGGTCTTCTTTTTAACTGAGAAGACCGAGACTTTCTCCCTTGCTCGTAATCTGATTTTGCGTCTTCAGAATGAGTTCCATTGGAACTCAATGCGAGCAATTCGGAGTGATAATGGTTCCGAATTCAAGAATTTGGATTTTGAGAAGTTTTGTAACCGCTTGGGTTTGGAGCATCAGTTTTCTTCCCCCTACACACCGCCCCAAAATGGTGTTGTAGAGAGGAAGAATCGGACCCTTGTTGAGATGGCCAGGATGATGCTCAATGAGCATAGGACTCCTAGGCGATATTGGGCCGAGGCTATGAACACTGCATGCTACATTTCAAATCACATTTTTCTGAGAGCTTTCTTGAAGAAAACTTCTTATGAGTTGTGTTTTGGTAGACAACCCAAGGTGAGTTATTTTAGAGTCTTCGGTTGCCATTGTCTTATATTGAAGAAAGGCAACCTCAAAAAATTTGAGTCTCAATCTTCTGACGGAGTATTTTTGGGTTATGGCACTCATACTCGTGCATATCGTGTACTTAACCTTGATACTAACCGAGTCATGGAGACATCAGATGTCACCTTCGACGAGATTGTTGTTTGTCCTTGTTCTCGTTTTGAGCGTGCAGGTGATCATGAGGTTGGCGAACCTCTTTTCGATGATGATGAAGAAGGTGCTGAAGGGATAGATGACCCAGCACCTCCTCCACCTACTGTGCCGCAAAGAGCGGCTTCCACGTCGACTCACGACCCCGAGACGTCTTCTTCCTGGGGGCCGTGGGATCCTCCACCTCGCGCAGTACCATTTGTACCCAGGGTGGAACCAGCTGCTGTTGAGGGGGAGATCACATCTGCACGGGAAGCGCCACGACACATCCAACACCAACACCCCCCTCAGCAGATGATTGGTGACATTGACGAGCGGGTCACTCGGTCCAGGTCTCGTATCTCTCATTTTGCTCATTCTGCTTTTGTTGCTAATTTTGAGCCCCGAGATGTTGGACACGCATTGATGGATCCGGATTGGGTCAATGCCATGCATGAGGAGTTAGAAAACTTTGAGAGGAATCGGGTTTGGGTTCTAGTGTCTCCACCTTCTGAGTGTCATCCAATTGGGACAAAATGGGTTTACAAAAACAAACAGGGAGAAGATGGCCATGTTGTGAGAAACAAGGCGAGAGTCGTAGCCCAGGGATATAGTCAGAAGGAGGGGATAGACTATGAGGAGACATTTGCTCCTGTAGCTCGTTTGGAGGCTATTAGGATACTCTTGGCTTTTGCTGCATCCAAAGGTTTCAAACTTTTTCAAATGGATGTCAAGAGTGCCTTCTTAAATGGCTACATAGAAGAGGAGGTGTATGTTAGACAACCCACCGGTTTTGAAAATCCCAAGTTTCCAAAACATGTCTTTAAACTCCACAAAGCTTTGTATGGTTTGAAACAAGCCCCTAGAGCCTGGTATGATAGGTTAAAAACCTTTTTGCTTGCTAAGGGTTTCAAAATGGGATGTGTAGATAAGACGCTCTTTCTCCTCAAGCAAGGCACTAATACTCTCTTGGTCCAAATTTACGTGGATGATATCATTTTCGGTGGTTCTTCTCACGCTTTGGTTGCCAAGTTTGCAGATACTATGAGCAGGGAGTTCGAGATGAGCATGATGGGTGAGTTGACGTTTTTCCTCGGACTGCAAATCAAGCAGTCTCAGGAGGGAACGTTCGTGCACCAGGGCAAGTACACTCACGACATTCTGAAGAAGTTCGACATGGGTGAGGCCAAGCCTCTTCCAACACCCATGGCGACCACGACGGCCCTGGATGCGGACAAGGAGGGAGAAGCAGTGGATCAGAAGGAGTACCAGAGTATGATTGGGTCGCTGGTGTACCTGACGGCGACACGCCCGGACTTTCAGTTCGCGGTGTGCCTATGTGCGCGCTTCCAGTCGTCGCCGCGCACCTCGCACCGTCAGGCGGTCAAGCGCATTATGAGGTACTTAGCCTTCACTCCAGAATTTGGGATTTGGTATTCTACTTCCTCCACCCTTTCCCTTTGCGGTTATTCCGAAGCCGACTTTGCTGGTTGTCGTATTGAGCGCAAGTCCACTTCTGGGACTTGTCAGTTTATTGGTTCTTCTCTTGTATCGTGGTCTTCTCGCAAGCAGTCTAGTGTCTCCCAGTCTACCATGGAGGCTGAGTATGTTGCTGCGGCTAGCTACTGTTCCCAGTTACTCTGGATGATGGCCACTTTGCGTGATTTCGGTCTGAGCTTTTCTCGTGTTCCATTGCTTTGTGACAGCACGAGTGCAATTAGCGTTGCTAAGAACCCCATGCTTCACTCAAAGACCAAACACATTGATGTGCGCTTTCATTTTCTGCGAGATCACTATGAGAAGGGTGATATTGACCTTCGCCATGTCGATAGTCATCATTAGCTTGCTGATATTTTCACCAAGCCTTTGGATCAATGAACCTTTAATCGGTTGAGAGGTGAGCTTGGTGTGTGTTTCCCCTTTTAGATGGGGGAAACATTTCGATTCTTACTGACTCTTTTTTGTTTGTCTTTATTTTCTTTTGCATCTTCAGCATACGCTTTTACATTTTGAGCTTCATGAATATAGTCTGAAGAATGTAACTATGCTCTGTGTAGTTTGTACTCCGATGCTTTATGATGCTATAGCTTATGGTCTTTCTGATCACTAATACTTGTTGTGAGCTAAGCTACTTTTGAATGGTGAACTTGTTAATGAACTTAAAATTTTGAAAATGTTCACCATTGAGATATGCAACTAGCATGTGTAGGATGTGTAGAGGTCACTTCTGCTTTTTATATATGCTAGGTTGCTATGTCTCTAGTGTTGAGTCATTCACTTGCTTGGTATGTTACAGTCTATTAAAATATGAACCAAGTTAAGTGAATTGGAAAGATCGAGATGGGTTTGCTTATTAAACACCTCACAGTTTCGAGACTGTTTCCCATTGCACTTTTGGGTTAAACTTGAGCTGTGTAGTGTATGACCGAAACTGTTGCTTTAAGCTTCTAATTGCTTCTGCATAGGCTTCGCATAGTTGGAAAGTGAAGGACCGAGAAAGCAAAAGCAAGGCGACCAGAGGGGGGTTGAATGGGAGCCAATCAAATTTCTCTCGAAACTTTGGCCAAGTGTTCCAAAATCAACCCCGAGAAGCATGGTTCGAAAGCGTGATGCTCACGACCCTTGGAAGAGGGTGGATGATCCCTAGGATCACAGCGGAGCACCACCAAGCACAAGCAAAGCAAAGACCAAAAGCTCCGGCTCAAGTTCCCCCTTGGAAAACCGAGTCCCGAACGTAGATTGGAGGATACGTCGAGAAATTTCCAAATACCTATGCAAACAAGTTGCAAAGATACCTAGAAATGTTTCTTGGTTAACTCTAGGAACAAACGAGAAATCCGAAAACCAAGCGGAAAAGCCGGGGCGAAGATTGCACTGAAAAACAACCTTCAGCAGGGTCCTGGACTGTCCGGACCTGGGGTCCCGGACTATCCGCGGCAAGGGCGAACTGTCCGCCACCAGTTGCCGGACTGTCCGCCGGCTGAATCACAGAAACCCTGGACGGTCCCAGACTATCCGCGCTTTAGCACGGCGGACTGTCCGCTGGTGACCCGAGCTAAGAACAGCAGGGACTTGTCCAAACCAGCCCCGATGCGCGGACTGTCCGCGCCCTGAGTGGCAAACTGTCCGTGGTCACTCAGGGAGGGCGATTTAGATCGCCCTTCACCCAAATCTCTCCAAATCCGATCCAAATCAAAATCCCAAGTTCCCAAACTTGGAGAAGATGATCACGGGGTAGTTAGGAGACTATCCCCAAGAAATCATCCGCTCAAAATGATCCAATCAACGGGAAATCACAAGGGAAGGTGGATGAACCGGAAAAGCGCCACGAAAATGAAATCAACCCGATCTATTCGATCATGAGGAGTTAGATGAATTCCTTTGCTCAAAATGACCTCCTCAATGATAGGAACAAAATGATTCAAACGGATTTCGCAAAGACGCACCAGAGAGGGAGATCGAGTGACGGGAAAATCACGGTGAAACAAAGAACACGAATCATATCAAAACGCGAATCGACACATCGATCTTGTAGCCAAAGCGCAAACACACGCTACGACAGTGAGGTTACGGCCTCAGTTCCTCAAAATCAACAGTACACAGAGGTGAGTCTCTCTGCGGATCTCAGCTAGCTACAGCAGGGGATGGGAGAGCTGGAAAACCCTAAGTGTGAAAGAGTAAATGACTGAGATAGGGGGAGGAGGGTGTCTCCCCGACTACTTATCCTAATTCTAGCGTAACTACAATTCCTACTCTACCCCTCTCTATTCTAATTATAGAGCGAACCAGCGAAACCCTAGGGTTATTCTGGACCAACTCGGTGGTAGGTGTATCCGACGGCCACGCCCGCACAACTCGTTAGCGTTGCCTCGACGCAACCTTTCGATTGCCGCCATGTGCCTCCTTCACTCTGCACCCCCGGTTTTATGGCCCAAACTGGGAAACCAGCCCTTTCCAGCCAACCCCCGGTTTTGAGGCCCAAACCGGGAAACCAGCCTCCAAGTCCATCGCCTGAGTTTTGTGGCCCAAACTCAGAAACCCGCAGCACCCGAGTTTTGAGGCCCAAACTCGGAAACCGTCCTCAGCTCGAGTTTTGTGGCCAAACTCGGAAACCCTCAGCACCCAGGTTTTGAGGCCCAAACCTGGAAACCGTCCACCGGTGGTTTTTCTGTGGCTCAACCACCAAACCGGAGCTGTAGAGGGGATGCACCACCCGTGCACCCCGTCCAGCGACATGTGTCCCTAGGTCCTCAACCCGAGCAACACCATGCCCGCAAGTCTTCGCTCGTTGCTGTCCCAGGCTGCCAGCCACCACAGCTAATCCTCAGGCACTCCGGTCCCTCTGTCCAAGCCTCACGTCCGCCCTTCGCCACTCCCGGTCCATCGGCATGGCACATCTCTACTTGACCTTCACCTTGCCCTCGATCACTGTCTCCGTGCTCGACACCTGCACAACACAAGCCAAAGAACCTACGATCAAACCCGTTGACAATCACTCATCACACCAAGACCCGGCATACACCCATGTATCCGCAATCTCCCCCTTGATGAGTGCATTGTCAACTACTCACACAAATCATAATAGAAAGAAAGAAGAAAGAAGGAAGAGAGAAGAGAACTCGACCAAATGACCCAAAAGCATAGCAAAGCCGAAGAAGGTCAAGTGGAAGAAGCGAAACAATTTGGTCCCCAAAGACATGGGCAACGGCTCGACGCAACCAAGCAAAGCAAAGCTAGCCCTCAAGAAGAGGTAGAACAGGCTCAACACCGCTAGCAAAAGCCAATTGGAAACTCCAGAGAAAAGAGCTCAAAACCAATTGAAGCCGAATGAAAATCAAAGCAAAATGCTAGTCCCTCAAGATAGAGGCACAGAGGCTCAACACAACTAGCAAAGAAAGCTCGATACCATTGCCTTTCGGCCAAGCACGCTCCGAACCAATCGAAATGTCTCCAAACCAAATGAGAACCAATCGAAGTCGAAATGCCCTAAAAATGTTTGCTAGTTCCTCAAGACAGAGGCGAAGGCTCAACACAACTAGCAAACTCCCCCTCGAAAAGTGCAAGCAACTAAGAAAAGCACTCCCCCATAAGTCCAACATGAGAAGGGTACAAAGATTTGAAAATTTCTCCCTTAATGAAAACTCCCTTAGTTGAACATCCAGGAGCATATGATTTGTAATTTCTCCCCCTTAGTTGAAAATGCACTTATCAAGAAAGGCATCAACAGGCAAGATAGCAAGAAACTCCCCCTTCCAACATGCATATGAGTCAAAATGCAAGTTAGCAGCTTTAGGCATATATTCAAAAGAGTGCAAAGATGCTCTAAACAGTAGAACTCCAATGACTCAATATAAGCACAGCTAGCAAAGGCTCAAACTGATCACCAAATACGAAATATGAACATATGAGCAAGTGAGCAGTTTTTAGCCAAAAAGATAGTCACCATCAAAATAGCACTACACATGTATAGACAGGAATCCAAATAGGTGCTAAACATGTATACACAGTGAACTACCCCTAGCAAAGTTCAATCGTCATGCTTAAGAATGAAACATACACTTGTGATTTCAATTTTAATATCGGAGTTGTAGCGGTGGAAATTCACAAGTTCAAATATTAGCATGTGACTGCGAGAAGTTGAAAGCTTGTCTTTGCCTAACTTTTCAACTGAGCGAAGCCTATGCCGAAGCAATCAGAAGCTTAAAGCTACGGTTTCGGTCATACACTACACGGCTCAAGTTTAACTCAAAGTGCAATGAGAAACAGTCTCGATACCGTGATGTGTTGACAAGCAATCCCATCTCGATCTTTTCAATTCACTAAAACTTGGTTCAAATTTTAAACATGGTATGAACAGACCAAGCAAGTGAATGACTCAGAACTAGAGACATAGCAACCTATCATATATGAAAAGCACGAAAGGACTCAACACATCCTACACATGCTAGTTGCATATCTCAATGGTGAACATTTTCAGATTTTATATACATTAAGCACATTCACCATTTCAAAATAGCTCAGCTCACAACGTGTACTAGTGATCAGAAAGAGCATAAGCCACAAGCATCAACATAAGCATCAGAGCATACTACATAGAGCATAGTTACATTCTAGTGATTATAAACATGAAGATCAGAATGTAAATGCGTATGCTAAAATGCAAAAGAAAAGAAAGACAAACGAAAAGAGTTAGTCTATTATACATGAACCAAAAGGTTTCCCCCATCTAAAAGGGGAAACACACACCAAGCTCACCCCTCAACCTATTAAAGGTTGATTCGTCTAAAGGCTTGGTGAAAATATCAGCCAGTTGGTGATGAGTATCGACATGGCGAAGGTCGATATCACCCTTCTCCTGGTGGTCTCGCAAAAACTAAAAGCGCACATCAATGTGTTTGGTCTTCGAGTGAAGCACGGGGTTCTTAGCAACGCTAATAGCACTCGTGTTGTCACAAAGCAAAGGCACGCGAGAAAAGCTCAGACCAAAATCACGCAAGGTGGCCATCATCCAAAGCAACTGGGAATAGCAGCTAGCCGCAGCAACATATTCAGCCTCCGTGGTAGACTGACCGACACTAGACTGCTTGCGAGAAGTCCACGATACAAGAGAAGATCCAATAAACTGGCAAGTCCCAGAAGTGGACTTGCGCTCAATGCGACAACAAGCAAAATTGGCATTGGAATAACCGCAAAGGGAGAGGGTGGAGGAAGCAGAATACCAAATCCCAAACTCAGGTGTGAAACGAAGGTACCTGAAAATCCGCTTCACCGCCTGACGGTGAGAAGTGCGCGGCGACACCTGAAAGCGTGCGCACAGACACACCACGAATTGAATGTCCGGGCGTGTCGCCGTCAGGAATAGCAGCGACCCGATCATGCTTCGGTACTCCTTCTGGTCCACTGCTTCTCCATCCTTGTCCGCATCCAGGGCAGTCGTCATCGACATGGGTGTTGGAAGAGGCTTGGCCTCACCCATATCGATCCGCTTCAGCAAGTCCTTCATGTACTTGCCCTGGTGCACAAACGTCCCCTCTCGGGATTGCTTCATTTGCAACCCAAAAAAGAATGTCAGCTCGCCCATCATGCTCATCCCGAACTCCCTGCTCATAGCATCTGCAAACTTGGCAACCAAAGCGTGAGAAGAACCACCGAAAATGATATCATCCACGTAAATCTGGACCAAGAGTGTGTTTTTGCCGTGCCTGAGGAGAAAGAGCGTCTTATCTACACATCCCATTTTAAAACCCTTAGCAAGCAAAAAGGTTTTCAACCTATCATACCAGGCTCTGGGGGCTTGTTTCAAACCATATACAGCTTTGTGGAGTTTAAAAACATGGTTTGGAAACTTGGGATTTTCAAAACCGGGGGGTTGCTCAACATACACCTCTTCTTCTATGTAGCCGTTTAAGAAGGCACTCTTGACATCCATTTGAAAAAGTTTAAAACCTTTGGATGCAGCAAAAGCCAAGAGTATCCTAATAGCCTCCAAATGAGCTACAGGAGCAAAAGTCTCCTCATAGTCTATCCCCTCCTTCTAACTATAACCCTTCGCTACAAGCCTGGCCTTGTTTCTCACAACATGGCCATCCTCTCCTTGCTTGTTTTTGAAAACCCATTTTGCCCGAATAGGCTTACAGTCTGGAGGAGGTGCAACTAGAACCCAAACCTGATTTCTCTCAAAGTTTTCTAACTCCTCATGCATGGCATTGACCCAATCCGGATCCGTCAAAGCGTGTCCAACATATTGGGGCTCAAAATTAGCAACAAAAGCAGAATGAGCAAAGTGAGAGATGTGCTGTGACCTGGACCGAGTGACCCGCTCGTCAATGTCGCCGATCATCTGCTGAGGGGGGTGCTGGCGCTGGATTTGTCATGGCGCCTCCCAAGCTGAAGTAGCCTCCCCCTCAACAGCTGCTGGTGCCTCCCCGGGTACAAAAGGTACCGCGCGGGGTGGCGGATCCCACGGCCCCCAAGGAGAAGAGGTGTCGTGGCCATGAGTTGTCGTAGAAGCCGCTCTTTGCGGCACAGCAGGTGGAGGGGGTGCTGGATCATCCATACCTTTAGCACCCTCATCCTCGTCATCGAAAAGAGGCTCACCAACCTCTTGATCACCTGCACGCTCAAAACGAGAAGGACATACAAGAGTCTCGTCAAAGGTGACATCTGATGTCTCCATGATTCGGTTAGTATCAAGGTTAAGTACACGATATGCGCGAGTGTGAGTGCCATAACCCAAAAATACACTGTCAGAAGAACGAGACTCGAACTGGTCCAGGTTGCCTTTTTTCAAAATAAAACAATGGCAATCGAAGACTCTAAAATAACTCACCTTGGGTTGTCGACCAAAACGCAACTCATAAGAGGTCTTTTTCAACAAAGCTCTCAGAAAAATGTGATTTGAAATGTAGCATGCAGTGTTCATAGCTTCGGTCCAATATCGCCTAGGAGTCCTATGCTCATCGAGCATCGTCCTGGCCATCTCAACAAGGGTCCGATTCTTTCTCTCTACAACACCATTTTGGGGCGGTGTGTAGGGGGAAGAAAACTGATGCTCCAAACCAAGGCGGTTACAAAACTTCTCAAAATCTGAATTTTTGAATTCAGAACCATTATCACTTCTAATAGCTCGCATCGAGTTCAACGGGAACTCATTCTGAAGACGCAAAATCAGATTGCGAGCAAATGAAAAAGTCTCAGTCTTCTCAGTCAAAAAGAAGACCCACGAATACCTCAAAAAGTCGTCGACAACAACCAAAACATACCACTTCCCCCCAACTGAGCTCACCCGAGCTGGACCAACAAGGTCCATGTGTAAAAGCTCACCAAGGTGCGAGGTCATGACCTTAGTCACTGGATGGTGGGGAGCAGCAACCATCTTTCCATGTCTACAAGAATGGCAAACTAAATCCTTCTCCATCGAAAGCTTAGGCAATCCTCAGATTAGGCCAAGTGAGCTAAGTCTTGCAAGCAAGTCAAAGCTTAAGTGACCGAGCCTCCTATGTCACTTCCAAAGATCATAGGAAGAAGGACTGGCCAAAAGTCAGTGGGAAACACCAAACGACTCCGAGAAATTCGTGCGAAAGACTTTCCCAAAGGGCGAAATCAAACAAACCAAATTGCCCTGTGGATCTAAAATGCGACTGAGATTCAGTTTAAAATGAATCTCATAGTCATCATCAAAAAGTTGCGAAACAGAAAGCAAGTTAAAATGCAGGTTAGAAACAAGAGCAACATCGGGCAACACAAAGTGCTCATTAACCCGCACCGACCCGCGAGACAACACCTTACCTTTACTATTGTCGCCGAAGGTGACAAACTCCTTTCCGGCAACAGGGCTAAGGGTGGAGAACCACTTGGCGTTTCCGGTCATGTGCCTCGAACAACCAGAATCCACCAACCAAATGTCCTCCAACCGTCTTACCTACATCAATAGAAAGACATAGGGTGAGCATACGGTCCAACACTGGGGTTAGTGAAGTAAGAAGAATAACAGTGTTGGGCCGGCTGCTCAAAAGAACGGTCAGGGTAAAAACCATTCCTGGCCTGTCTATGGGGGTAGCGATCACCACGTACAGGAAAACGTGGTCCGCTAAGGAAAGAGCGTCCATCGCGATACTCAAAACGCGGTGGGGGAAAACGCTCAACTACAAAGCCACCGCCACGGGGTCCATAGCCTACAACTGCAGGCTCCCGTCGGGCACGCTCTCTACGAGGCCTACGCCTAGGAGCTTGAGGTTCAGGATCTCTAGTCTCTCTCCTCGGAGCTCTCCTCTGCCTAGGCCTGGGAACTTGAGGTTCTGGACCTCTGGGCCTAGCAGCTCTTCTCTGGACGTTTGGCACATGCACACCATGGAAAGGGTGGTACATGTCAAGGTTGTCCATCTCCCGAGCACGGCGCGCCTCTCTCTTGCGCCAAAAACAGAACTCGCTCAAGTGACCATCCCTCCCACAGAAGTCACACTGATACCTCACCGCGCGCAAAGGGGGTTGTTGGTAGGTAGGGCTGTGGGTATGGTTCACTTTGCCCTTGTGTGGCAAGCACTCCTCCTGGATAGGTGGCATTGTATCCAGCTTGTTCTTGAGGTGGTTGGGTTTGGGATGCCACACTTGGTTCTTGGGTGGAGCTCGTGGAGGTTCTTCAAACACCCCATCCTTGGTGGTAGGCTTAGCAGGCTCTTTGGGTGGAAGCTTGGTAAGTTTGGGAGTAGTGGTGGCTTCTCACTCGGATTCAGTCCACTCGACTCTCCAATCTTCCCAAATGCAGAAAGATCAACACCTGGAGCAAAACCTACACCAGGACCTCCAGCAGCTCGCTTGAACTGGGAGATCATCATCCCGAGCTGCGGCTCACTACAAGAGACCCATGACAAGATGGTCCTAAGGTATGTGTTTTCCTCCTCAGTTTGCATCTTGCCATGCTGCACATTTGCAATCTCCATCTCCAAACCCTCACACAAAGCACACCTCATGGCACAAGTGCCATCCGAGCTGGCCTTCTCAAGAGACTCAATCTTGGCATTCTTCTCTGCCAACTCGGATTGCAAGACAAGGCAAGTCTTGCACGCACCCAACAGCTGCGGCCTAGCACGAAGCTCATCCACCTCTCCAACCAAAGCAGCATACTTACCTCTCAAAGTGAGAAGGTCAGTCATGTGCTTGGTGCATGACTCACACTCAACCTCCTTCACTGTGTCCTCCCACTTCTGCCTAAACTCCTTGCGCTCTCTAGCAGCACGCCTAAGCAGTTTATCTTGGCTAAGGAGGGCAGCAGTAAGTTTCTCAACCTCAGCGGAAAGCTCATCGTGAGTGAGAGATACCTGGGAGGTGTCATCGTCGTCGTCCCGAGGGGTGGGCTCCAGCTCACCTCCGACCTCGTTACCAAGTGCCATGGTGCAGAGGCCCCCGTCGTCGGCGAAGAAGCAAAGTCCATTGAGCTTGTCCTCGATCTTCTTCATCTTCTCGGACTCGTCATCGCTTGAGCAAGCGGAGTCGTCATCCGAGCCATCGACGTCGCTGAGCGTAGCGAAGAACGCGCGCTGCTCAGCCTGGGCCTTCTCCAAGTACTTCTTCTTGATGTACTCTTTGTTGAAGCCGCTCCTCTTCTTGTGCCTTGGAGGGACGTGCTTCTCCTTGCACTTGGAGTTGTACTTGTGCCCATGATCGCCTTTCCCCGAATGCTTGTTCTTCTTGGGGCAGCTGGCGATGAAGTGGTCGGGATCGCCGCACTCGAAACAGCCCGAGCGTCCTCCTCCGCGGCGACGGTTCATGCGGTTGTTGTGAAACCGCATGAACCAGTTGGCAAGCAAAGCCAACTCCTCATCTCCCAAAGACTCCAGCTGGTCCTCTGTGATAGAAAAGAGAGATGAAAGCGCAAAGCCACCAGAGGGGTTAGCAGAAGAGCTAGAAACCAAAGCCATAGTCGGGCCAGAAGGATTCTCATAAGAAGCCCTCGCCATGGCGTCAATCTCACTGGACTTGAGCTTACTAAAGAGCTCGTCGCACGTGAGGGTCTCATAGTTAGGCGATTCGATGATCGCCTGGACCTTTGAGTCCCACACCGACAGATCGAGAGTATGCAAAAGCTTCAAAGCTCTCTCATGATCGTCGAAAGGCAACTGCTCCTTGTTAGCCCTCATCCTGTTGACAATCACCTGAAAGCGAGCGAATAAACTTTCTATGCTCTCGCCAGGCTGATGTCAAAAGTTCTCATACTCTCTCTTGAACGACTCGTAGAGATGGGTTTTGACTTGAGAGGTTCCCTCATGGAAACGCATGAGGGTAGCCCAAATCTCCTGAGCCATAGAGAGGTGAGAAACGCGATCAAACTCAACCATGCTCAAACAAGAGAAAAGAGCATTACGGGCTCGGCTATTGGCATCGTGCTCATCGATCTCACGCTGAGTGACACGAGCAGCCAAGACCACATAATCGGCAGAGTTGCAAATATCCCAAATGGAAGCACCAATACTCTGCAGATAGGCCGGCATACGTATCTTCCAATACGCATAGTTTGTCCCATCGAAAAACGGTAGTTTGCCCACGCCACAATCCATGTCGCCTTCGGTGGATCTGGAACCGTCTAAGGTGGAAGATCCTTAACCCGCTCCGATACCAATTGAAGGACCGAGAAAGCAAAAGCAAGGCGACCAGAGGGGGGGTGAATGGGAGCCAATCAAATTTCTCTCGAAACTTTGGCTAAGTGTCCCAAAATCAACCCCGAGAAGCACGGACCCAAAGCGTGATGCTCACGACCCTTGAAAGAGGGTGGATGATCCCTAGGATAACAGCGGAGCACCACCAAGCACAAGCGAAGCAAAGACCAAAAGCTCCGGCTCAACTTCCCCCTTGGAAAACCGAGTCCCGAACACAGATTGGAGGCTACGTCGAGAAATCTCCAAATACCTATGCAAACATGTTGCAAAGATACCTAGAAATGTTTCTTGGTTAACTCTAGGAACAAACGAGAAATCCGAAAACCAAGCGGAAAAGCCGGGGCGAAGATTGCACTGAAAAACAACCTTCAGCAGGGTCCCGGACTGTCCAAACCTGGGGTCCCGGACTGTCCAGACCTGGGGTCCCGAACTGTCCACGGCAAGGGCGGACTGTCCGCCACCAGTTCCCGAACTGTCCGCCGGCTGAATCACAAAAACAGCAAGTCTGCTGAAGTGTCCTTGGACGTTCCCGGACTGTCCGCGCTTTAGCACGGCGGACTGTCCGCTGGTGACCCGAGCCAAGAACAACAGGGACTGGCCGGGGCTTGTCTGAACCAGCCCCGATGCGCGGACTGTCCGCGCCCTGAGTGGCGGACTGTCCTCGGTCACTCAGGGAGGGCGATTTTGATCGCCCTTCACCCAAATCTCTCCAAATCCGATCCCAATCAAAATCCCAAGTTCCCAAACTTGGAGAAGATGATCACGGGGAAGTTAGGAGACTATCCCCAAGAAATCATCCACTCAAAACGATCCAATCAACAGGAAATCACAAGGGAAGGTGGATGAACCAGAAAAGTGCCACGAAAACAAAATCGACCTGATCTATTCGATCCTGAGGAGTTAGATGAATTCCTTTGGTCAAAATGACCTCCTCAATGATACGAACAAAATGATTCAAATGGATTTCGCAAAGCGCACCGGAGAGGGAGATCGAGTGACGGGAAAATCGCGGTGAAACGAAGAACACGAATCAAAACACGAATCGACACATCGATCTTGCAGCCGAAGCGCAAACCCACGCTACGACAGTGAGGTTACGGCCTCACTTCCTCAAAATCAACAGTACACAGAGGTGAGTCTCTCTGCGGATCTCAGCTAGCTACAGCAGGGGATGGGAGAGCAGGAAAACCTAAGTGTGAAAGAGCAAATGACTGAGATACGGGGAGGAGGGTGTCTCCCCGACTACTTATCCTAATTCTAGCCTAAGTATAATTCCTACTCTACCCCTCTCTATTCTAATTACAAAGCGAACCAGCTAAACCCTAGGGTTATTCTGGACCAACTCGGTGGTAGGTGTATCCGATGGCCACGCCCGCACAACTCGTTAGCGTTGCCTCGACGCAACCTTCTGATTGCCGCCACGTGCCGCCTTCGCTCTGCACCCCCGGTTTTGTGGCCCAAACCGGGAAACCAGCCTTTTCTAGCCAACCCCCGGTTTTGAGGCCCAAACCCGCAAACCAGCCTCCAAGTCCATTACCTGAGTTTTGTGGCCCAAACTCAGAAACCCGTAGCGCCCGAGTTTTGAGGACCAAACTCGGAAACCATCCTTAGCCCGAGTTTTGTGGCCAAACTCGGAAACCCTCAACACCCAGGTTTTGAGGCCGAAACCTGGAAACCGTCCACCGGTGGTTTTTCTGTGGCTCAACCACCAAACCGGAGCTGTAGAGGGGATGCACCACCCGTGCACCCCATCCACCGACACGTGTCCCCAGGTCCTCGACCCGAGCAACACCATGCCCGCAAGTCTTCGCTCGTCACTGTCCCAGGCTGCCAGCCACCACAGCTGATTCTCAGGCACTCCGGTCCCTCAGTGCAAGCCTCACGTCCACCCTTCGCCACTCCCTGTCCATCGGCACGGTACGTCTCTACTTGACCTTCACCTTGCCCTCGATCACTGTCTCCGTGCTCGACACCTGCACAACACAAGCCAAAGAACCTGCAATCAAACCCGTTGACAATCACTCATCACACTGAGACCCGGCATACACCCATGTATCCGCAGAAAGTTAGGCAATAACATGCATTCAACCTCTTGCAGTCACATGCTATTTTCTGAACTTGTGTAATTTCACCGCTGCAACTTCAATTAAAAACTGAAATCACAAGTATATGCCTAGTTTGGTAATCAGCATGATGATTGAACTGTGCTAGGGGTAGTTCACCTTGTATACATGCTTAGCACTTGATTGACTTCCTATCTATACATGTTATGTGCTATTTAGATGGTGAATACTCTTTTCGGCTAAAAACTGCTCATATGTTCATATGTCATATTTGGTGATCAGTTTGAGCCTTTGCAAGCATCCTATGCATTTTCTGCATCATCGGATCCAAACTCCGTGGAACATCTTTGCACTCTTTTCAGTATACTCCTGAAGCTCCTAACTTGCATTTTGACTCATGTGCATTTTCGGAAGGGGAGATTTCTAGGTGTTGACACTTGTTGATTGTGCATTTTCCCAGGGGGAGAAATGATTCTTGATTAGTGCATTTTCATCTAAGGGGGAGAAATTGGGAAGAAATTCAAATCATAACCCTCCTTTTGCTTTGGGAAGCATTTTGCTTTGGGAAGCTTTCTGGTTGTTTTGCACTTTTCAAGGGGGAGTTTGCTAGTTGTGTTGAGCCTCCGCCTCTGTCTTAAGGAACTAGCAAACATTGTTTTTTAGGGCATTTTTGCTTTCGATTGGTTCAGAGCGAGCTTTCATGCTAGTTGTGTTGAGCCTCTATGCCTCTTTCTTGGGGGACTAGCATTTTTGCGTCGATTGCTCAATTGGTGTTTGCTAGCGGTGTTGAGCCTGTTCTACCTCTTCTTGAGGGCTAGCTTTGCTTTTCTTGGTTGCGTCGAGCCGTTGCCCATGTCTTTGGGGACCAAGTTCTATTGCTCTTTCCACTTGACCTTCTTCGGCTTTGCTATGCTTTTGGGTCACTTGGTCGAGTTCTCTCTTCCTCCTTCTTCCTTCTATTTCTATTATGATTTGTGTGTGTGTGTAGTTGACAATGCACTCATCAAGGGGGAGATTGCGGATACATGGGTGTATGCCGAGTCTCTGAGTGATGAGTGATTGTCAACTAGGATGATGCACATGTTCTTTGGCTTGTATTGTGCAGGTGTCGAGCCCGGATGCAGTGATCAAAGGCAAGGTGAATGTCAAGTAGAGACGTGCCGTGCCGATGGACCGAGAGTGGCGAAGGGCGGACGTGAGGCTTGGACTGAGGGACCAGAGGCCCGAGGATCAGCTGTGGTGGCTGGCAGCCTGTGACGATAACAAGTGAAGAAGTGCGGTCATGTCGGTTGACGGGGTGCACGGAGGTGCATCCCATCTATAACGTCGGTTTGGTGGTTGAGCCAGGGAAAAACCATCGGATGGACGGTTTCCAGGTTTGGGCCTCAAAACCTGGGCATGGACGGTTTCCGAGTTTGGCCACAAAACTCGGGCTGAGGGTTTCCGAGATTGGCCTCAAACCCCGGGCTGAGGACTGTTTCCAGGTTTGGGCCTCAAAACCTAGGCGCGGATGGTTTGCTGAGTTTGGCCTCAAAACTCAGAAGCTGGTGGGCCGGTTTCCCGGTTTGGGCCTCAAAACTGGGGGTTGCCTGGAAAGGCTGGTTTCCCGGTTTGGGCCACAAAACCGGGGGTGCAGAGCGAGGGCGGCACGTGGCGGCAATCGGGAGGTCGCATTGAGGCGACGCTACGAGTTGTGCGGGCGTGGCCGTCGGATACACCTACCACCTGAGTTGGTCCAAAATAACCTTAGGGTTTAGCTGGTTCGCTGTGTAATTAGAATAGAGAGGGGTAGAGTAGGAAATAGACTTAGGCTAGAATTAGGATAAGTAGTCGGGGAGACACCCTCCTCCCTCTATCTTAGTCATTTGCTCTTTCGTCTTAGGGTTTCCTGCTCTCCCCATCCCCTGCTGTAGCTAGCTGAGATCCGCAGAGAGACTCACCTCTGTGTACTGTTGATTTTGAGGAAATGAGGCCGTAACCTCACTGTCGTAGCGTATGTTTGCGCTTCGGCTGCAGATCGATGTGTCAATTCGTGTTTTGATTCGTGTTCTTCGTGTTCTTCGTTTCTCCGTGATTTTCCCGTCACTCGATCTCCCTCTATGTTGCGTCTTTGCGAAATCCGTTTGAATCATTTTGTTCGTATCATTGAGGAGGTCATTTCGACCAAAGGAATTCATCTACTCCTCATGATCGAATAAATCAGGACAATTTCGTTTTTGTGGTGCTTTTTCGTTCAATCCACCTTCCCTTTTGATCTCTCAGAGTTTTAGTTGATTTGAGTAGATGATTTCTTGGGGATAGTCTCCTAACTACCCCGTGATCATCTTCTCCAAGTTTGGAAACTTGGGATTTTGATTTGGATCGGATTTGGAGAGATTTGGGAGGGGGGCGATCAAAATCGCCCTCTCTGCAGGGTCGCGGACAGTCCGCGCCTGCACCTGCAGACAGTTCGTGTGTCGAGCACAAGCCAGAGTAGTGGCTGCTGTGCACGTTCGGACAAGTCCAAATTTGACCAGTGGACAGTCCGCCGAGCTAAAGCGCGGACAGTCCAGGACCGTCCAGGGACACTTTAGCAGACTTGCTGTTTTTGTGATTCAGCCGGCAGACATTCCGGGAACTGGTGGCGGACAGTCCGGGACCCCAGGTCCGGACAGTCCGGGACCCTGCTGAAGGTTGTTTTTCAGTGCAATCTTTGCCTCGGTTTTTCCGCTTGGTTTTTGGACTTCTCGTTTGTTCCTAGAGTTAACCAAGAAACAGTTCTAGGTATCTTTGCAACTTGTTTGCATAGGTATTTAGAGATTTCTCGACGTAGGCTCCATTCTACGTTCGGGACTATGTTTTCTCAAGGAAGACTTGAGCCAGAGCTTTTGGTTTTTGCTTCGCTTGTGTTTGGTGGTGCTCCGCTGTGATCCTAGGGATCATCCACCCTCTTCCAAGGGTCGTGAGCATCACGGTTTTGGTCAGTGCCTCTCGGGGTTGATTTTGGGACATTTGGCCAAACTTTTGAAAGAAATTTTTGAGCTCCCATTCACCCCCCCCCCCTCTGGTCGCCTTGCTAGTGCTTTCTCGGTCCTTCAGGACCAGCCACAAGACAGCGAGAAAATCCAAATGACTCCGAGAAATTCGCACGAAAGACTTTCCCAAAGGACGAAACCAAACATACAAGATTGCCCTGAGGATCTAAAATACGACTGAGATTTGGTTTAAAACAAATCTCATAGTCATCATCAAAGAGTTGCGAAATAGAAAGAAGGTTAAAATACAAGTTAGAAACAAGAGCAACATCACGCAACACAAAGTGCTCATTAACTCGCACCGACCCACGAGACAACACTTTACCTTTGCTATTGTCGCCGAAGGTGATAAACTCCTTTCTAGCAATAGGACTAAGACTGGAGAACCATTTGGCGTTTCCAGTCATGTGTCTCGAGCAACCGGAATCCACCAACCAAATGTCCTCCAATCGTTTTACCTACATCAATAAAAAGACATAGGGTGAGCATACGGTCCAACACTGGGGTTAGTGAAGTAGGAAGAGTACCAGTGTTGCGCCGGCTGCTCAAAAGAACGGTCAGTAGAAAAACCATTCCTAGCACGCCTACGGGGAAAGCGATCACCACGCACAGGAAAACGTGGTCCGCTAAGAAGAGAGCGTCCATCGCGATACTCAAAACGCGGTGGGGGAAACGATCAACAAAGCCACCACCACGGGGTCCATATCCTGCAAAGTCAGGACCCCATCGGGCAACACCTCCCTGACGCCAAGGACCCTGAGGCATTGGACCTCTAGGCCTAGCATCTCTCCTTTGGACATTCAGCACATGCACATCATGGAAAGGATGGTACATGTCCGCATTGTCCATCTCCCTAGCACGACGCTCCTCTCTCTTGCGCTGAAAGCAGAACTCACTCAAGTGTCCATCTCTCCCACAGTGCTCACAATGGTACATCACCGCTCTCATAGGGGGTTGTTGGTACTCATGGTAGTGGGTTTGAATCACTTTGCCCTTCTGTGGCATAAGCTCCTCCTAGATGGGTGGCATTGTGTCTAGCTTGTTCTTGAGGTGGTTTGGTTTGGGAGCCCATTGTTGTTTCTTGGGTGGAGCTCTTGGAGGTTCATCAAACACTCCATCCTTGGTGTTAGGTGTTGACACTTCTTAATGCAATTGCTTATAATAAACTTTAATGAACTGATTGTAGCAAAAGCCTTCAGAAATGTACAGGACACTTCTAGCATCACTTAATGTCAAGTTGTCATCCCCAACATGATACTAGAAATGTAAATTATATGTGACACTAGCTCAAAAGATATAAACTAATATTTATCCGCAAGCGCACAGATAAATATACCTATTGTAGTAGCATTTCACCCAGGTTATCTAGGTATCGTTATTTATATTTTACCGAAGATAGTAACGAAGCTGGGAACTAGTAATTTAATATGTTTCAAAGATGGCAGAGATTATCATTCATTCATTCATTCACTACTCATATGTCTAAATAGGGGTAAGACAAGGTAAAGGTAAATAATGATAATAATGATAACAACGGGAATTCTAGAGATAGAGCGAACTACATATATCAAGCAGAGAGTGAAGTGATTAATCAAGAGATTAGAATCCTAAGTTACTTCATATTTACTAAGCCTAGTGATTACTCTAGTTAATATATAATCATTTATAGCCAATTAATCTATCATCCATGATCAAGGGACATTACTAAATTAGAATCAAGAACAAAGTAATGAATTCTAATTTGCAACCGCATCCTACTAAGGTCTACACTCGGAGGGAGGACTACAAAGGACTCAACAGGAATGTCACTCCTGCGATCTACCTCTCGACCCAGAGCATAGGATGTATTCGCAGGTAAACTTAGCCTAAACACCATGTTTACACTAGTTTGACCACTTAACTCTATCCGGAATAAAGCTAAGTACTTTACGAACATGATCATAAACTCTATCATAATCAGATCTATATTACATATATAACTAGAATAAACTCCATAACTGAATAAACTGAAATATATTAAAGTAGCATAAAGTTGAATAAAGATAAAAATTACCGAGTCTTCGACAATGATCCGGAGACTTAGACGAAGCTTCTAGCCGGATATGCCAACGAAGTCGCCTGCCTCTACTTGAATCTAACTAGACTAATCTCTAATCTTGATGTAGAGCTCTAACTCTTCTCTCCAGAAACCCTAATTTTTGTCTTGTCTTCTGATCTTGATCTGTCTCGTTATGGAGGAGGGGGGTCAGGGGTCTGTTTATATAGCCCTAGGCGATGAATCGTGATCGTTGGATTGAACCGACTTGAGGTATGGTCGAGATACATCCTGGAGGTCGATGGATGTAGCTTGCAGAAGACGAAAGCGCGGTGCCTCTGTGGCCGACCGACCGATGGGCCCTATGGGACCGGTCGGTCCCACAGGTCAGCCTCCTGTGGTGCCTCTTCTCGTGGTGTCTCGTGGAGTCTTCTAGCGATAACCTGACGTGGCCGTGAAGAAATCTGCGTCGGGTTCCTTCTTGGGGAAGCAATGTGGTTGGCTTTCCTATTTAATCCCTGGGAAAAGTAGAATCACCAAAACTCGTGGAATTTATTAGTTTAAACCTCCTATTTCTAAGTTGGCAATCCTTTTTGACATTTATTCAAGTGTTGTTGACAGTAAATAATGATAGTTAAAAGATGTCAACAAACTCCCCCAAGCCAAACTTTTGCTAGTCCCTTAGCAAACATAGGGTTCTGAGAGGGAAACACAAGCCTTTAACTGAAATCTTCCTTGAAAAGAGTTTGAAAATTTGTTTTACATGTTCCTTTCGCCAATCTTTTACCTTAGCTTAGAATAATTGAAAGTTAGAAGCAATCAAGTCAAGCACTATGTCTCAAATTCCTCATTCCAACTTTTACTTCGGAGTTTTGCAAGGTTTTTATAGTAAAAGCTCAGAGAACTCCTGTATGACATTTTTCAAATTGTATATATATTTTAAGATTAAAAACATACCTTACTAAGTCAAAGTTCTGAGCTTAGGGAGAGAAATGTCATACTCTTAGATCAAGTGTTTTTAACTTTTTGGAATTGTCAACTCTTACTGGCATATTGTAATTAGAGGAACCATGGGCTATCATTCTTTTTCTTTTCATATTTTTATCACACATTTTTCTTTTCTCTTTTTTTTCTCTGAGGTAGTCGGACACTTGTCCCTTTTTCTTTCCTCCTTATCATATTTTTGCATAGCCCATGCCTCTAACACAATACTACTTCGGAAGAGTGAATCTTTTATAGAAGCTTGATCTTTAGAGCATGGTAAACCTCTCTACCTTAGCTAAAAACTTAAACAGAGCAGGCAGCCTTAAAGTATGAATCATTTATTATCAGGCTTTAGTTATTATGCCATACAGGTTCTCATCATATGTTTGAATTTTCAAAATTAAAATTCCGGAGATTCATTGAAACTAAGAACAAGATAGATAGCAGCTTAAACTTTTTCATCTCTAATTCTCAACTATCCAAACTTTGGTTAAGATCAATGTTTTGAGATTTTTCCATTAAGAATTTGAAAGGAATTGTTATGCAGTTGAGGCCATGTAAAGCAGCTCTCTTTTTTTAACATATATTCTACATCAAGATTATTTTATTTGAATGCTAAACAAATACTAACTAACAATACTAAACATAAAGTAAAAAGAGGGGTACAACATACTTACCTCGGGAATAGGGGGTCCTCCTCCAAGCTAGTTTTATTCGTACGGTGGTGGCGGCTGAGGTGGATTGATTCCCATCTGCCCGAAGAGGTAGCAGAAATTCTAATTCGTCTGGGCACCTTGATGATGTATTTCTTCAAGAGTGTGGCGCATATCTTCTTGACCCGTCTCAAGATGAGTAAGACGAGTGTCGATGCCCTGAAAGTAGGGGTCTCTGTGGTACAGGAACTGGTGGTGTGGCTAGTATTCTGGGTAACCATGGGTGGCATGGTAAGAGTATGGATGATGAGTGGCGTCATGAACACCTCTCCCAGAGAAAGACATTCGTCCTCCCTGGAAGTCATACATCGTATCCTCTTCGCGATGAGGTGGAGTGTAGTTGCGAAAATTTCCTTGCCCCCATGAATCATGTGGTGTGTGTGGCTCATAGGTAGTAGTATCTTCCCAGGCTTGATGGTGTGATGAAGATGGTCCGGCTCGTTCGAATCCTTGATAGTGAGTATAAGCTGGTCCAACTAGTGTAGCGTCTTCTCCTTGATATCTTGGGGCAGCATTTCTAGTAAATCTTGCGGAGGGGCTTCTTCCTACTCCCACGCCAGGTCTCTGCAGGTTAAGCAAAAAGGTTTCCACAACATACAGACCAAGTGATATGTTTGGCAACTCATATTCATTTGTATATCCTTTATACTGCATATAAAGTTTGTTATTTCTCTTCTTAATAAGATGTAAATGACTGGTCGTGGAGTGGAGATGTAAATGATATTTCCATTTAAGCTTAGATTTCCAGCAAGACGAGTAACCCAAGAAGTGATGGATATAGGGCCTTGTAGAGTGTGAATATAAGGCCAGTATTCTACCAGGAGTTTTAAAGGCGAAATTTTAGTTTTCTTAACCATAGCATACATAATTTTTAACTCTTCAGTTCTAACAATACGACCTTCTTGCCTAGGAAAGAGAGTAAAGCCTAGCCACTTGTGCATCACCCTTAGTGTGTGGTTGTGTATATCGTTGGTGCAAGGGTGACGGTCTGTTCTCTTACCAGTGATGTCCTCCCAGAAGCTATTTCTGTCAAAGTTTCTTAGGGCGACATCTAAATCTACAGTGCAGGTTTTAGGAAAACCCAGATTTAGGCTGAACTGCTTCCAAGTGAGAGTGAAAGGTTCATTGTACATCCTAAAATAGACATATGTGTCATCCGAAGAAAGAGTGCAAAGAAATTCTAGAGTGAGCAGTCTACAACCTTCTTCGGAGAGCTCCCAAGTGTTCTCCCATCCAATGTTATGAAAAACTAGAAAAACAAGAGAACACACAAACAAAACTAGTGGAACAAGTGAGGGTTAGAGGAAATAAATGTCAGAGAGTTAGCGGACCAAAAGTTAGTAGTCCAGGAGTCAGTCGTTCATGTTGATAATTTCAACTTCCCCTAGTTTATTAACTAATCGGGCAGCACTTCGCCTCTCTTGATGATTTCTATTGCTTGCTTCCACTATTCCTTTTCTACTAGCTATTTGCTTCAAAGCTTCCTCCTCTCTATTCTTATATCTTCTCTCACTCAGAAACTATCCAAAATGAAGAGCTAAGCAAACTCGAAATTGGAAGTCTGAATTTGAGGTGAAGTTGGTATTTCTGAAGAGTGGAGTGTGTGAAGAGTGTGAAGGAAACTTGCCAATTTATAGGGGGAGAAGGGGATGGCCGGTCGGTCTAGTGGTGGGACCGACCGGTCCCCTGTGGGGCCCACTTTGTGCTATCTTGCTCCCTTACCTACCTTGCTCAAGTTCCCATTCTTTGGAGTATATGCCGACGGTTGCATGTGGTGGTAGGTGGGATGAGTGGTTGTGAGTGCATGTGATAATATGAAATGATATGAGGTGGGTCCAGGTGTCTGTGGGTCTGTATGTCTCCCGTATTTGTACAATGCAAATATAAAGAAAAATTGCTTTTATGAAACTAAAAAAAATGAGGATTCTAAAGATGAAATTCTTATATATTTTTGTTGTCGTAGTAAATGATACTTACGGGATTTCGTAAATATTAATTACATGGGGCTAATTTATGATGCAATAAATTTTTTTATTATTATATTTTTTTTATATGCATGAAAAAAAATAAATATGAAGGTGCAAAAAGTAAATACTGATAACTACCGAGTTACCTCTGGTGAAGGTTCGGGGTTTTAAAGTCCACCGAATTGGACTCTCCAGTCTTCTTCATTCTTCTTCATGGGTCTCCACTTCTGGAGATAGTAGTTTTGTTTCTTGAGCTTTATGGTCTACTAGAGTTGAGCATTGTTCGGGCCGTGGTTTGAATGAGAACTTTTCTTCCTTTCCATTTATGGTGAATTTGATTTCTCCAGCTCCGACATCAATATGGGCCTTAGCGGTGCTCAAAAATGGTCTTCCGAGAATGAGTGATACTTTTGAATCTCGGTGCATTTCTAGTACCACGAAGTCTACTGGTACGAAGAACTCTCTAATCTTGACTGGGATATTCTCAGCAATTCCTATGGGGTATCTGAGTGATTGATCAGCTAGCTAAAGACACATTGGTGTTGACACAAGTGCTAAATGATTGAGCTTATAGTAGACTGATGCGGGCATCGCACATGCACTAGCTCCAAGATCGCACAGTGCATTGCTAAACCGTTGATTTCCAATTGAACATTCAATAGTGGGGCATCCTGGGTCCTTCTTCTTTTCTGGTATTTGATTGAGGATAGCCGCACTACATTCTTCTGTCAGCTCGATTACTTCAGTAGTTGGCAGTGGCCGTTTATTGTTAAGTATATCCCTCACATACTTAGCATAGGTGGGTACCTATAATGCATCTAGTAGAGGAATATTGATATATAGTTTCTGAATTACTTCGACAAACTTACAGAACTGTGCATCTAGCTTTGTGTTTCGATTTCTGCGTGGGAATGGTAGAATATTGGTGTCTTGAAAATCTATCAGTCTTTCTTCGTTTTGTACTTGAGTTTCTTGAACTTTGACATCTCTTTCTTCTGCCCTTGGAGGTGATACTGGTGCTGTCTGTCTTCTTTGTGCTCCTGCTGGGTATGGCGGATCTTGAGTGGTCCTCCTTATGTCTAGTGGCGATCCCTTTGATCTGCTCATGGTTAGTGGTAACAGGCAAAACAGCAACCAATTGTGATATTCGGGTTTTTATTCTTTCATTATAATTCAGTTGATCTTTAATGGCAGAAGAAAATTCATCCATCTTAGCATTTATGTTTTCAAGAGTCTTATCATTTAAAGCATGTCTTCTAGTAATATTATCATTTATCCTAGTTTGATCTAAAATTAAATCTCTTAAAGTAGGTTGCTTAGAGTCGAAAGAATTAAAATTACTGATATACTTATCTGGGTTGGAGGGTTGTTGTTGACGCAATCCTTGCTTGTGTAGAGTGGTGGAGTTGTTGATGATGTTAGCTTCTTCTTGATTTTTGGGAAATTCTATTCCCAAATACTCTCCACTTCTAGTTTGAGCATCAAATGCATCTTGAATAGCTTGACGTTCTTCCTTATAGTTGGCTCTCTGAATGAGTCGATCCATAAGTACATCCATCTTAGTTGATAGTGCACACACTTCTTCTTCTTCAATTTGGTGACAGCGTTGAATAGTAACTTGTTTCCAGCTTTGATTCTCAGCTATCTTATCCATTAGACATTCTGCCTTTCCGAAAGTGAGTGACATAAATGATCCTTTAGCAGTGGCATCAAGTTGCTCTCTTGCTGTTGGTAATAATCCGTGATAAAACAGTTGCATGAGCAATTCGTTCCCTATTCCATGATGTGGGCATCTTAAGATTTGTTCCTAAAAATGCTCCTAAGTTTCTGGAATGGTTTCTCCTTTTTGTTGCTGAAAGTTGTAAATCTTTCCCCTTAAGATATTGACTTTTCTAATTGGGAAAAATATTGATAGAAAGGTCTCTGAACAATTCTCCCATGTCTTGATGTTGTCCATGTTTGAATAGAACCACTGCTTCGCTTTTCCTTTCAGTGAGAACGAAAAAAGACGAAGAAGTATGATGTCCTGGGGAACGTCCTTGATGATGATGGTGCTTCCAATCTCCAAGAAATCTTGTAGATGAGCAGTTGCATCTTCTTCTTCCTTTCCACCAAATGTAGTAGCTTGCACCATGTTGATAAGACTTGACTTGAGTTCAAACTCGAGGTTGTTCGTCTGGAATGTAGGTCCGGTGCGAATCTTCCTGACACTTGGAGTAGAGAACTCGAGTAGAGTCTTGTTGGCCATGGTTTGACTTCTGATGTAGATCTTTCACACGATCAAGTTGATTACTGATTTCAAAGTGATGTATTGCAACTGAACCTGTGCTACCCTGTATATGATATAAACAAAGAAAAGCAAGGGTAAGCCTGCCAAGACAGAGGTACAAATGAATGAATGAATAAATAATCTCCTTTGTTAAATTCCTAATAAGTTTTGTTTAGTTCCCGGTGGCTTTCGTTACATAGATAGATCTCTCCGGCAACGGCGCCAGAAATGCTTGTTGACACTTCTTAATGCAATTGCTTATAATAAACTTTAATGAACTGATTCTAGCAAAAGCCTTCAGAAATGTACAGGACACTTCTAGCATCACTTAATGTCAAGTTGTCATCCCCAACATGATACTAAAAATGTACATTATATGTGACACTAGCTCAAAAGATATAAACAAATATTTATCCGCAAGCGCACAGATAAATATACCTGTTGTAGCAGCATTTCACCCAGGTTATCTAGGTATCGTTATTTATATTTTACCGAAGATAGTTACGAAGCTGGGAACTAGTAATTTAATATGTTTCAAAGATGGTAGAGATTATCATTCATTCATTCATTCACTACTCATATGTCTAAATAGGGGTAAGACAAGGTAAAGGTAAATAATGATAATAATGATAACAACGGGAATTCTAGAGATAGAGCGAACTACATATATCAAGCAGAGAGTCAAGTGATTAATTAAGAGATTAGAATCCTAAGTTACTTCATATTTACTAAGCCTAGTGATTACTTTAGTTAATATATAATCATTTATAGCCAATTAATCTATCATCCATGATCAAGGGACATTACTAAATTAGAATCAAGAACAAAGTAATGAATATTAATTTGCAACCGCATCCTACTAAGGTCTATACTCGGAGGGAGGACTACAAAGGACTCAACAGGACTGTCACTCCTGCGATCTACCTCTTGACCCAGAGCATAGGATGTATTCGCAGGTAAACTTAGCCTAAACACCATGTTTACACTAGTTTGACCACTTAACTCTATCCGGAATAAAGCTAAGTACTTTACGAACATGATCATAAACTCTATCATAATTAGATCTATATTAAATATATAACTAGAATAAACTCCAAAATTGAATAAACTGAAATATATTAAAGTAGCATAAAGTCGAATAAAGATACAAATTATCGAGTCTTCGATAATGATCCGGAGACTCAGACGAAGCTTCTAGCCGGATATGCCGACGAAGTCGCCTGCCTCTACTTGAATCTAACTAGACTAATCTCTAGTCTTGATGTAGAGCTCTTACTCTTCTCTCTAGAAACCCTAATTTCTTTCTTGTCTTCTGATCTTGATCTGTCTCGTTATGGAGGAGGGGGTCAGGGGTCTGTTTATATAGCCCTGGGCGATGAATCATGATCGTTGGATTGAACCGACTTGAGGTACGGTCGAGATACAACCTAGAGGTCGGTGGAAGTAGCTTGCAGAAGACGAAAGCGCGGGGCCTCTGTGGCCGACCGACCGGTGGGCCCTGTGGGACCGGTCGGTCCAACAGGTCAGCCTCCTGTGGTGCCTCTTCTTGTGGTGTCTCGTGGTGTCTCGTGGAGTCTTCTAGTGATAACTTGACGTGGCCGTGAAGAAATCTGCATCGGGTTCCTTCTTGGGGAAGCAATGTGGTTGGTTTTCCTGTTTAATCCCTGGGAAAAGTAGAATCACCAAAACTCATGGAATTTATTAGTTTAAACCTCCTATTTCTAAGTTGGCAATCCTTTTTGACATTTATTCAAGTGTTGTTGACAGTAAATAATGATAGTTAAAAGATGTCAACATTAGGCTTGAGAGGCTCTTTGGGTGGGAGCTTGGTAAGCTTGGGAGTAGTGGTGGAGTTGGGCTTCTCACAAAGGTTAAGACCAATCGACTCTCCAATCTTCCCAAAAGAAGAAACATCAACACCTGGAGCAAAACCTACACCTGGACCTCCAGCAGCATGCTTAAACTAAGCGATCATCATCCCAAGCTGCGGCTCATTACATGACACTCATGACAAGATGGTCCGAAGGTATGTGTTTTCTTCCTCTTTTTGTATCTTGCCATGCTTCACATTAGCAATCTCCATCTCCAAACCCTCACACAAAGCGCACCTAGACACACAAGTGCTACCCGAGCTAGCCTTTTCAAGAGACTCAATCTTGGCATTCTTCTCGGCCAACTCGGTTTGCAAGCCTGCACAAGACTTGCACGCACCCAACAAAATGGGTCTAGCCCGGAGCTCATCCACCTCTCCAACCAAAGCAGCATACTTACCTCTCAAAGTGAGAAGGTCAGTCATGTGCTTGGTGCACATCTCACACTCAGCCTCCTCAGACACGACCACGGTGGATCTAGCAAACTCAAGCTCCCTCACTGTGTCCTCCCACTTCTGCCTAAACTCCTTTCTCTCTCTAGCTGCACGCCTAAGCAACTTGTCCTGACTAAGCAAAGCGGCAGTAAGCTTATCTACCTCAGCAGAGAGTTCCTCAGGAGTTTGAGATACCTGAGAGGAGTCATCGTTGTCGTCATTCTGAGGGATTTCCTCTAGCTTGCCGTCGACCTCATCACCAAGGGCCATGGTGCAGAAGCCCTCATTGTCGGTGAAAAAACAGAGGCCGTTCAGCTTGTCCTCGATCCTCTTCCTCTTCTCGGACTCGTCATCGCTTGAGCGTGCGGAGTCATCATCCGAGTTGTCGACGTCGCTGAGCGTGGCATAGAATGCACGCTGCTTAGCCTGGGACTTCTCCAAGTACTTCTTCTTGATGTACTCCTTGTTGAAGCCACCCTTCCACTTTGGCTTCGCGGGGACATACTTTTCCTTGCACTTCCCAGAGTCGTGCAGAAGCTCTCTCATGATCGTCAAAAGGCAACATGAGGGTCGCCCAGGCATATGTCTAAAGTTTCATACTCCCGCTTGTGTGACTCGTAGAGACTGGATTTGACTTGAGTGGTTCCCTCATGGAAGCGCATGAGGGTCGCCCAAATCTCACGAGCCATGGGGAGGTGAGAAACGCGATCAAACTCGGACATGCTCAGACAGGAGAAAAGAGCGTTACACGCTCGGCTATTGGCATCGTGCTTATCTATCTGAAGCTGAGTGACACGAGCAGCCAAGACAACGTAATCATCCTTGTTGCAAATCTCCCAAACAGAAGAGCCCATGCTCTGGAGATTGGCCGACATGCGTATCTTCCAATACACATAGTTCGTCCCATCCTAAAACGGCAGTTTGCCCACGTCGTGATCCATGTCACCTTTTGTGGATCTGGAACCGGCTAAGGTGGAAGATCCTTAACCTGCTCCAATACCAATTGAAGGACCAAGAGTGCTACCAGAAAGCGACCAGAGGGGGGTGAATGAGAGCTTCAAAATTTCCTACCGGAAACTTGTTGCCACTGTCCCGAGAATTAACCTCAAGAGCAAACCTAGAGCTTGCAAGTTTCCACGACCCTAGATGTAGGGTGGATGCTTCCAAGAAGCATGGCGAGACACTATACAACTCTAGATACCCAACGTAAAAGCCAGAAATCAAAACTGACAACGGACGAACGAACCACGGACGAAACTGCGCAGACTCAGCAGCATCGGACGCTGGCAGTGTCCGATGTCAGAGCACCGGAAGCGTCCGATGCAAAATGAACACTTCTGGAACCTTACTGGACCAGCATCAAACGCTGCTACAGTGCAACCCTAGCGTCCGATGCTTGACCCCCGGCGCGTCCGATGGCAACGGACGCTCCGATGGTCAGCGTCCGATGCTCCTTAAAACTGACTGTCAGGTGACACGTGGCATCGGACGCGTCCGCTAGTATGAATCAGCGTCCGATGTCAGAGCACTGGAAGCGTCCAATGGTCTGACTTGATATGAGGAGTTCCAAGGAGGTTAGTGAGCTATCCTAAGGGAATCATGGCTCGAACCTAACTCCAAATCAGTGAATTGGAAGAATTCAGGACAAAGGAGCAAAACTTGATCCAAAACAAAATTTGAAGGACCGAGAAGCAACCAGAAAGCGACCAGAGGGGGGGGTGAATGGGAGCTTCAAAATTTCCTTTCACAAACTAGTAGCCACTGTCCCAAGAATCAACCCCAGAAGCAAACCCTAGAGCTTGCTTGTATCCACGACCCTAGATGTAGGGTGGATGCTTCCTAGAAGCATAGCGGGACACTACATAGCTCCAGAAATCCAATGCAAAAGACGGAAATCAAATCCGAGATCGCACGAACGAACAGCGAACGAAACTGCGCAGTCATAGCAGCATCGGACGCTGGCAGCGTCCGATGCCCAACCAACGGACGCGTCCGATGCGAAAAGAGCAAAATTGGAACCTTACTGCATAGCCATCGGACGCTGGCTACAGTAAACTCTCAGCGTCCGATGCTTAACCCTCGGACGCGTCCGATGGACAACGGAGCGTCCGATGGTCAGAGCTGGAGCATCCGATGCCCCGCGTCCGATGCCCACTCAAAAACACCAGACTGACACGTGTCACCGGAGCGTCCGATGCTACGAACAGTAGCGTCCGATGCTCCCGTGACGAGCGTCCGATGCCCCCGATAACAGCACAGTTCTTCGGCGATTCAACCCAATCTCCTCCGAATCAAAAGCTCTAGGGCTAGGATTCGATCTAAGAGGTCACAAGGATGTTAGTGAGCTACTCCTAAGAGATCTTGGCTCGAACCTAACTCCAAATCGGTGAATCGAAAGATTTCGGGGTAAAAGAGCAAGAACGTGATCCAAAATGAAAATCGCTCGATCTTCTAGACCATGAGGTTAGAGGAGAATTCCTTTGGTAGAAAGAAGTGCCTCACGATCTAGAACAACTTGGTTCAAACGGATTTGCAAAAGATGAACCGAGCAAAGAGATCAAGCGACGGGAAGAACGTGGAGAAAAAGGATTCCGCGAGGAACATGAACAAAACGCGAATCACAACCACAATCTGCAGCCGTAGCGCGAACACGCGCTACAATAGTGTGGATACGGCCTCACTTCCTCAGAATCAACAGTACACAGAGGCAAGTCTCTCTGCGGATCTCAGCTAGCTACAGCAGGGGATGGGAGAGCAGGAAACCCTAAGTGCGAAAGAGCAAATGACTGAGATAGATCGGAGAAGGGTGTCTCCCGACTACTTATCCTAATTCTAATCTAAGTCTATTTCCTACTCTACCCCTCTCTATTCTAATTACAGAGCAAGCCAGCCAAACCCTAGGGTTAGTCTGGACCAACTCGGTGGTAGGTGTATCCGACGGCCACGCCCGCTCGACTCGAAGTGTTGCCTCGACGCAACCTCCAGATCGCCGCCACGTGCCGCCCTCGCTCTGCACCCCCGGTGAAGGACCGAATTGGCGACCAGAGGGGGGGTGAATGGGAGCCTCAAATTTCTTCTCGAGAAATGATGGCCCTTGTCCCAGAAAATCACCCCAAAAGCGAAGACTTAAACAACCGGTGAGTTCACGACCTATGAATAGGTGGATACCCTAGGAGATGTCCTAGAGGTACAGCGGAACTACCGAAGAACCCCCAAAAACAAGCGCCAAAGCAACGGGGCAAAAACTGCACAAGCAAGCTCCTAGAACAATCGAACCTCCGATAACGGAACACCCCACTCCTATGGAGAAGAGGAAAGTGTTCAACCAAAACTACTTAGGCCAACTAGTGGCAAAAGTACCTTGGAAAGATCCTTATGAAGTTAGGAAACTAACGCAACAAACGGATTTCAAATCGGAGCTCGAACGAAAAAGATACGGCCGCTAAAACAAACGAAACTCCGAAAGCGGAACACTTAACTCCTATGGAGAAGAAGGAAGTGTCCGACCAAAAATACTTTGACCAATGGTGGCAAAAGTACTTTGGAATGATCCTTAAGAAGTTAGGAAACCAACGCAACAAACGGATCACAAATCGGAGCTCGTATGCAAAAGATACGGACGAAATCAGCAAAACTGTGCAGTCGTGGACTGTCCGCTAGTGAACCGCGGACTGTACGCTACTGAACCCCGGACAGTCCGGGAATGAGTCCCGGACAGTCCGCCGTTCAAAAATGAAAATCGCGAACTCGCTGCCCTGAAACAGCCGCGACCACCGGACAGTCCGGGGATAAGTCCCGGACAGTCCGGGAATGCCCAGAAAGGCTAAAAACAGCCCGTATCAAACTCAAATTCGATTGGAACTCAACCAAATCGAACGGGGCTGCAACCAAACCTCTCCCAACTGTTCTTCTACATGTTGGGAAGCTAATCCTAGGATATCATCGCTTCAATCCAAATAATCCATGAGAAATCTGAAGAACACTAAAAAAGGAAAGAGGGAAGAACAAAAATGATTTCGACCCGATCTACTTGTTCGTGAGGGAAGGGATGAATTCCTTTGGTGGAGATGTTCTCCTCACTTCAAAGAACAAGTTGATTCAAACGGAATCACAAAAGACGCAGCGTAGAGGGAGATTGGGAGAGGGGAAAATCGTGGACAAAAGAAGAACGCGAAGAACAAATTCAAAACGCGAATTCAACCACGAATTTGATCCTTGGATTCAGATGAATGGATGATTGATTTATCACTTGGTGTCGGGCTACAAGCCAATCCTAGCAACACAAAGCTTGGATGGCAAAAAACTCAAGCACAAGAGCCAACTCTCCCTAACCCTAGCCTTCTCTCACAGGAACAAAATGAGAGAGACACCACCAAGAACTCCCCAAGGATAGCGGCTGACCTAGCAGCCCCCTTCATATATATAGGCGCACGTCCGAAGACCAAAACGCCCTTACATTAAGCACTCGTCCCAAATACCCCCCAGGGGTAAAACCGTCCAGTCCTGACGATCTTCATCCGACGGCCACGCCCGCACATCTGGTAGCTTCGCCTCGACGCGACCTCCCTGATGCCACCACGTGCCGCCACCGTCGACCGCCGCGCCTTCTCACCGATAGCTTCGCCGCAACGCAAGCCTCTCGGTGCCGCCACGCGTCGACCGTCCTTTCGGACCAACCCCCGGTTTTGAGGCCCAAACCGGGAAACTGTCCACCCCGAGTTTTGAGGCCCAAACTTGGAAACCCGCAAGCCCAGGTTTTGAGGCCCAAACCTGGAAACCGTCCATCCCAAGTTTTGAGGCCCAAACTCGGAAACCCGCGCGCCCAGGTTTTGAGGCCCAAACCAGGAAACCGTCGATGGTAGCTTTTTGAGGCTCAGCTACCGAACCCGCACCAAAGACGGGATGTGGTTCGCACACCCCGACCACCGGCAATGATGCCGATGCTTGTCCAGCCTCCACGCCGGGCACAACGCCTTCGCCTTCCTTCTTGACTTGGCCGACGGCACTTGCGCCGCACACAAGCCCGTGTCCGACCTCCCGCCAAGTGACACGACTCCAGCGCCTTCCTCCCGACTCGGCCGATGTATCGCACATCCCCATGTGCTCTTGCTCGCCGATGCCACGTGCCAGCTACCACAGCTAGTCCTCTGGCCTTTGGTCCGTCAGTCCAAGCCTCACGTCCGCCCTTCACCGCTCTGGGTACCTCGGCATGGCACGTCCGCCGCACGGCACGCCCATCCTTCACCGCTCCCGGTCCGTCGGCACGGCACGTCTCTACTTGACCTTCACCTCGCCATAGACCACTGTATCTGAGCTCCACACCTGCACATCAACACAGCTAAGAGACACATGTCGCACACGCACACCAACACATAAACACCACACAACTCACGCCACCGGTTAGTCATAAACAATAAGCGCATAGCAAGATATGGACTAAACCGGGTAAAAGCCTCAAACCTTCCTCATCAAAGTCAATCATTCATCATATGTATTCTCAATCTCCCCTTGATGAATGCATTGACTAAAAATAAACCAAAAAGGAAGGGTTTGAAGGCAAGCCTCATCCAAGTGCCCAAAAGCCAAGCAAAGGCAAACACAAGGCTACTTGAGATGAGGAAGGATCATGAAAACTCCAAATAAAAGCTCTCGGTCCCGAAAGAAACGGGAAAAGCGGGCAAAGCCTCCACACAACCGAAGAGTCAAGATAAATAAGAGTTTCATGAATCCCAAAAGGCACTCGAAAACCAATCTCAAATAAAATTGTCAAACAATCATCACAAAAGAGAGACCAAGGTACTTATCCACTTGGTTTTCGGTCAATTTCTCCCCCTTTTTCTCTCTCTTTCTCTTTCTCCCCCTTGATGACTGAATTGACAAAAGCTAGGCACAAGAGATAGTTTGAGATACCAAAACCAAAAATCTCATCCAAGTGATGAAAAGCCATCAAATGGCAAATAACAAAATCACTTGTCATGAGACATAACTTGGTCCCCAAAGACATGGGCAACGGCTCAACACAACCAAGTAAGGGATCGGAGCAACAACTCAATAAAGAGCAAAACTCGATCACACAGAGCAAAAGACTTGGTTCCCAAAGACATGGGCAACGGCTTGACGCAACCAAGTCAAAAATGAGCTAGTCCTCAAGAAGAGGCAGAAAAGGCTCAACACCACTAGCTCAAGGCTCACTACCAATTGAGGCTGAAACAACGCATTAGAATGCAACAAATCACAATCAGCCAAGAATTGGTGAAAAACAGCTAGTTCCTTAAGACAGAGGCACATAGGCTCGACGCAACTAGCTGAATGGTCCATACCAATCGAAAATACCAAGCAAAAACTTCTAGTCCCTCTAGACAGAGGCAAAAACGGCTCAACACAACTAGCAGGCTCGATACCGACTGAGAGAAACCACAAGAGAGGCTCAACACTAAATGGAGCACAAACACTCGGAGCACGCGGAGAAGCAGCAAGACAAAAGCGACTCCCCCTGAAAGCAAGCCTATACACAAAAGCTATGCACAAAGCTCATGACACCAATTGCATTCCATACCAAGAGATGGATACCAATTGAGACACATAAAAGAGCTAAACTGAGTGAAGAAGAACATAAAAGAGCTAAACTCCCCCTTGCTCAAAGCTCTCCCAAAAATGCATGACTCTCCCCTTTGTGCCAACACTCAAGCTTCCCCTTGAAAACAGCTTCTCCCCCTTGACAGAAGGGAACATGCTGAGGGTACTAACATTTTTCCACAAAGTTGACACAAACACAAGACAAGTCATCAACAAAAGCATATGGAGGTAGTGATACCAACTGAAGGTAACCATAAAGTGTATCAGAGCTGGGGATATGTACACTAAGCGAAAAATGCATGAAATGCACAATGCAACAGCTTCAAGTGTATAGCAATCAGAATGAAAAGATGCTCAAAAGGGTGCTGCCCTGAAAGTATAGCAATCAATACAAATGCTAGCAAAGGCTCAAACTGATCAAATGAATACAAAATATGAACAATTAAGCATATGAGCAGTTTTAAGCCATTTGAAAAGGAGTTCACCACTAAAATAGCACTTAGCATGAATAGACAGGAAATCAAACAAGTGCTAACTCAAGTATAAAAGGTGAACTACCCCTAGCAAAGTTCAATCATCGTGCAATAGAATGAAGCATAGACTTGTGTTATTTTTCAAATTTTATCGGAATTTGCAGCGGTATTAACACAAGTTCAATTTAAAAGCATGTGATTGCGAGAGGTTGAAAGCATGGTCATTGCCTAACTTTTCAACCGGGCTAAGCCTATGCAATAAAAGCAATCGGAAGCTTAAAGCACCGGTTTCGGTCTTACACTACACGGCTCAAGTTTAACTCAAATGTGCAATGAGAAACAGTCTTGATACCGTGATGTGCTGACACATGCAATCCCATCTCGATCTTTTCAATTCACTAATACTTGGATCAAATGTTAAGCACAATGTACATATGAACAATCCAAGCAAGTGAATGACTCAGTGCAAGAGACATAGCAACCTAGCATACAAAAGATAGCACAAGTGATCTCAACACATCCTACGCATGCTAGTTGCCAATCTCAATGGTGAACAAATTAAGGGTTTCATAGTTGATTAGGCAAATTCACCATTTGCAAAAATAGCTTAGCTCATAACATGTATCAAGAGATCAAAAAGAGCCTAAGCTACAAGCATCATCATGAATAGGCAGGGCATACAAAAAAGAGCACAATCTCATTCTCATTGTTATATACATGAAGCTCTAAAATGCAAGATATACATGATGAAATGCATGCAAAGCTAGTCTATAAGGAAAACCCAAGGCAAAAGGGTATCGAAAAAGCCCAACTAAGATACAACAAGCAAAATGCTTCCCCAACTAAAAGGGAAACACGCACCAATGACATAAATAAAAAGCCAAGAAATGCTCAAGCGACAGCCAGCAAAATCCACATCGAAAAGACCACATAGCAGAAAGGGGTCGAAGAAGGAGTGTACCAAAAACCGAACTCAGAAGTGTGTCGGAGGTACCTCATGAAGCGCATGACAGCCTGCTGGTGTGATGCCCGAGGGGATGCCTGAATCTGCGGAACTCCGGGGCGCCTGCCTCACCGAAGTCGTCTCCCCCTGGCCTGATGCTGTCGCTCCCACAGGTGCAGCTAGTGCTCGCTGGAGAGCTGCTCGAACGGAACCCCAAGTCGTGGAAGAAGTGGAATCGGGTCCATGAGCCGAAATGCTCTCTCCAGGCTCCTGTTCTCCTGCACACTCAAAAGTAGAAGGAACACAAGGCGTCGTCTTGTCCAGTGTGACCTCAAGGTCTCCACAAAAACGGTTAGTCACATAAAAGCATAAGGTAAGCTCTCAACAAAAAGAGGTCTACCTATGAATGATACCGCAAGGAGAACTGAACTCATACTAGTCAAGACTACCATGCAACAGGACAAAGCACTGTATAGCAAAATGCAGCCTAAAGACATGATCAACCAAAACACAGCCTAAACCTCAACACATGCTACAATGCAAGATAAAGATAGCAATAGATCCAAAAGCATGTAACATGATAAAATTGTGGAAAGGCTAGTGCTCAACCTAAGCATATCAACAGGGTACATGTAGCTACACAAAACTAGCACCTGAAAAGTGATACCTAATGAACATCATACCTCTACATGTAAAGCTCATGGAGGAATAAAGTAAAGCATGGCATAATGTTCATGAGGATCACAGACTAGCAAGAAAAGTGGATAATCCACAAAAGCTATACATAAAGCTAGCATGACATGATATACAAGAAAGCACATGCTAGACTAAACAAGACATGATACACAAGAAAAATGTACATGAAAGAACTATACAAGTAAGCACATGAAAGTCCATCTCATACCACAAGACATAGATCATGGATGTACAAGGTATGAGTGTATATAAAAGCTCACCAGATAAGAAAAGCCTCTTTGGAGGCAAATCTAGGCGGGGTGTAGAGAAGCATCAAATCTTGATCACATCTAAAAGATCAAGTTCCATTAGGCGCATGTTCTCCACCCCGCGTCCTCATATCTACACACAAGAGGACAAAGTAACCCGAGTCTCTGATCCCAAAGGGTTAGCAAGCATGCACTTGGGAATCCAGGACTTGGTCACAAATCTCAATTTATCATGTGGGTTAGCATGATGCAAATGTTGGTTCAAATGCAATTGTGAAACACCCTTGGAAGCATTCCTCAAAAGGACAACTCGAGGAGAAGAACGAGTCGTACCACGGGAAAAGAGGCAAACATCTTCCAAGGTCTTTGTAGAAGAACCAATAGAAGCATCATGAAAAGCATGAAGTGGACCAAGAGAAGAAGCACTAGAAGCATGTCCACGACCATGACCTATCCCACTAGAAAAGGAGTCATAAATCCCATCAACAAAAATGGGCTTCTTACTAGGAGCACTAGTGTTCATGCCATGGGAAGGGCTATGAATCACCGTCTTCCTAGAAGAGTGAGCTTGGCGCAAGCATTTGGCACGCCGATAGCAAAAGCTTTCTTGATGCCCATCTTTCTCACAAAAAGAGCAATGGTACAAAGGCCTACCGGGAGGCACACCATTCTTCGACAAGTGAGAAGTCCCTTAGGGCTTAGAACAAGAAGCATCAACCACCAACTTGGTGCCAATGCTAGGAGCACACGTGCCATGGGAAAGGCTACGCGGCTTCCTAAAAGCCTTAGCTCGAATTCGCCGCTCGTGCTTGACACGGTGAAAACAAAAATCGAGCGAATGTCCCTCCTTCTTGCAAAAGGTGCAATGAAAAACCGGATTGGGAGGATGAGTCCCAAAAATATGAGAAGCACCCTTGTCAAGAGAAGTCCCTTGGACATCACTCGAAGAAACAGCAAGGTTGGGAGTAGCTATGAAAGAGCTATCCGAAACCTTGACACTAGTGCTATCGTCAAGAGACTCACGCGCGACACAAGAACTCAACTCCGGTTGCAAAGATGCAAACTCAGAAATATCAACATCAGAGTTGGAAGAAAAGCATGACTCAAATGACTTAGCATAAAGGCTCTTGCATCTTGTGGCCAAAACCTCATTTTCAAACTTGAGGCGGTCACAAGTACCACAAGGAGTGTTTCTCAAGTTCTCCATCTCCTCTTTTATGCACTCAGCATATGTGGTATGCAAGAGCTCGACTTCCCTCTCAAGGTTGGCACTCATATCATTGTGCTCAACCAACTTAGCGCTCATATCATCGCGCATTTGCTTCAAAACCAAAACTTCTTTTTCTAAATCAGTGCAAGATGTGCAAATGAAATCGGTGGAAGAAACATCGCCATTCACATCAAGCAAATAATCATGAATAGCATTAGAAGCATGGCAAGCATTTTTATTTAACGAGCACAAGCTACAAGGCCTAGAATTTATCTCATCAATTTTAGCCCTAGCATGCTCAAGTTCATCTACACATGTCCTGTGAGTCAATCTAAGTTCATCAATTTCAGTACACAAAGACTCACAATAAACACATGGTAACAAAGCATCCGACTTAAGCAAGGCTATTTCAGTTTTAGCACAATCAAGGTCTTTGCTTAGGTCAGTGCAAACTAAACATGGTTTGGAAGCATTAGATATCAACATTTCATTTTCAGATTTTAAGCTAGCAAGGGAAAAGCTTAGCTCATCATTCTTCCTAACCATGTCACTACAAGAGATGCAAGGCAAAGAGGCATTAGACTTCAACTTAGCAACGAAGCATTTTAATTTTTCTACCTTTCTACGCAAGGTACTACAAAGCTCAACATTCCTAGATCGAGCCTCATAAAGATTTTGCAAGGTCACAAGACTCGAAGCGAGAGTACCTTTCTTGGCCTTGCCAAGTTGACATAGAAGATCCTCCGGTGAAAGCTCGTCATCTCATAGAAGGATCAGCAGATCGTTCACCTCGCGATCCCTCTCATCAACTGCACTCCTCCTTCTTCCCAAGATGTCGTCCATGGAACCATTCATGCTGAAGGACAAAGACATACTTGAAGAAGAGCTAGGTGCTACTTCAAAAAGCACCGTTAGTGTTAGCAAAGCAAAAGCTCAACACCTCGACAAACCACGTCGGAAGCCAAACCACTCTAAAAGGTCGCCTTCGCGGATCCGGAACCGGTTAAGGTAGAGAGATCCTTAACCTGCTCTGATACCAATTGAAGGACCGAATTGGTGACCAGAGGGGGGGGTGAATGGGAGCCTCAAATTTCTTCTCGAGAAATGATGGCCCTTGTCCCAGAAAATCACCCCAAAAGCGAAGACTCAAACAACCGGTGAGTTCACGACCTATGAATAGGTGGATACCCTAGGAGATGTCCTAGAGGTACAGCGGAACTACCGAAGAACCCCCAAAAACAAGCGCCAAAGCAACGGGGCAAAAACTGCACAAGCAAGCTCCTAGAACAATCGAACCTCCGATAACGGAACACCCCACTCCTATGGAGAAGAGGAAAGTGTTCAACCAAAACTACTTAGGCCAACTAGTGGCAAAAGCACCTTGGAAAGATCCTTATGAAGTTAGGAAACTAACGCAACAGACGGATCTCAAATCGGAGCTCGAACGAAAAAGATACGGCCGCTAAAACAAACGAAACTCCGAAAGCGGAACACTTAACTCCTATGGAGAAGAAGGAAGTGTCCGACCAAAAATACTTTGACCAATGGTGGCAAAAGTACTTTGAAATGATCCTTAAGAAGTTAGGAAACCAACGCAACAAACGGATCACAAATCGGAGCTCGTATGCAAAAGATACGGACGAAATCAGCAAAACTGTGCAGTCGCGGACTGTCCGCTAGTGAACCGCGGACTGTCCGCTATTGAACCCCGGACAGTCCGGGAATGAGTCCTGGACAGTCCGCCGTTCAAAAATGAAAATCGCGAACTCGCTGTCCTGAAACAGCCCCGACCACCGGACAGTCCGGGGATAAGTCCCGGACAGTCCGGGAATGCCCAGAAAGGCTAAAAACAGCCCGTATCAAACTCAAATTCGATTGGAACTCAACCAAATCGAACGGGGCTGCAACCAAACTTCTCCCAAGTGTTCTTCTACGTGTTGGGAAGCTAATCCTAGGATATCATCGCTTTAATCTAACTAATCCATGAGAAATCCGAAGAACACTAAAAAAGGGAAGAGGGAAGAACAAAAACGATTTCGACCCGATCTACTTGTTCGTGAGGGAAGGGATGAATTCCTTCGGTGGAGATGTTCTCCTCACTTCAAAGAACAAGTTGATTCAAACGGAATCGCAAAAGACGCAGCGTAGAGGGAGATCGGGAGAGGGGAAAATCGTGGACAAAAGAAGAACGCGAAGAACAAATTCAAAACGCGAATTCAACCACGAATTTAATCCTTGGATTCAGATGAATGGATGATTGATTTATCACTTGGTGTCGGGCTACAAGCCAATCCTAGCAACACAAAGCTTGGATGGCAAAAAGCTCAAGCACAAGAGCCAACTCTCCCTAACCCTAGCCTTCTCTCACAGGAACAAAATGAGAGAGACACCACTAAGAACTCCCCAAGGATAGCGGCTGCCCTAGCAGCCCCCTTCATATATATAGGCGCACGTCCGAAGACCAAAACGCCCTTACATTAAGCACTAGTCCCAAATACCCCCCAGGGGTAAAACCGTCCAGTCCTAACGATCTTCATCCGACGGCCACGCCCGCACATCTGGTAGCTTCGCCTCGACGCGACCTCCCTGATGCCACCACGTGCCGCCACCGTCGACCGCCGCGCCTTCTCACCGATAGCTTCGCCGCAACGCAAGCCTCTCGGTGCCGCCACGCGTCGACCGTCCTTTTGGACCAACCCCCGGTTTTGAGGCCCAAACCGGGAAACTGTCCACCCCGAGTTTTGAGGCCCAAACTCGGAAACCCGCAAGCCCAGGTTTTGAGGCCTAAACCTGAAAACCGTCCATCCCAAGTTTTGAGGCCCAAACCTAGAAACCGTAGATGGTAGCTTTTTGAGGCTCAGCTACCGAACCCGCACCGAAGACGGGATGTGGTTCGCACACCCCGACCACCAGCACCGATGCCGATGCATGTCCAGCCTCCACGCCGGGCACAACGCCTTCGCCTTCCTTCTTGACTTGGCTGACGGCACTTGCGCCGCACGCAAGCCCGTGTCCGACCTCCCGCCAAGTGACACGACTCCAGCGCCTTCCTCTCGACTCGGCAGATGCACCGCACATCCCCATGTGCTCTTGCTCGCCGATACCACGTGCCAGCTACCACAGCTGGTCCTTTGGCCTCTGGTCCGTCAGTCCAAGCCTCACGTCCGCCCTTCACCGCTCTGGGTACCTCGGCATGGCACGTCCGCCGCACGGCACGCCCATCCTTCACCGCTCCCGGTCCGTAGGCACGGCATGTCTCTACTTGACCTTCACCTCGCCATAGACCACTGTATCTGAGCTCCACACCTGCACATCAACACAGCAAAGAGACACATGTCGCACATGCACACCAACACAGAAACACCACACAACTCACGCCACCGGTTAGTCATAAACAATAAGCGCATAGCAAGATATGGACTAAACCGGGTAAAAGCCTCAAACCTTCCTCATCAAAGTCAATCATTCATCATATGTATTCTCAATCTCCCCCTTGATGAATGCATTGACTAAAAATAAACCAAAAAGGAAGGGTTTGAAGGCAAGCCTCATCCAAGTGCCCAAAAGCCAAGCAAAGGCAAACACAAGGCTACTTGAGATGAGGAAGGATCATGAAAACTCCAAATAAAAGCTCTCGGTCCCGAAAGAAACGGGAAAAGCGGGCAAAGCCTCCACACAACCGAAGAGTCAAGATAAATAAGAGTTTCATGAATCCCAAAAGGCACTCGAAAACCAATCTCAAATAAAATTGTCAAACAATCATCACAAAAGAGAGACCAAGGTACTTATCCACTTGGTTTTCGGTCAATTTCTCCCCCTTTTTCTCTCTCTTTCTCTTTCTCCCCCTTGATGACTGAATTGACAAAAGCTAGGCACAAGAGATAGTTTGAGATACCAAAACCAAAAATCTCATCCAAGTGATGAAAAGCCATCGAAGGGCAAATAACAAAATCACTTGTCATGAGACATAACTTGGTCCCCAAAGACATGGGCAACGGCTCAACACAACCAAGTAAGGGATCGGAGCAACAACTCAATAAAGAGCAAAACTCGATCACACAGAGCAAAAGACTTGGTTCCTAAAGACCCGTCCACTGACACGTGTCCCCGAGTCCTCGACTCAGGCAACACATGACCGCACTTCTTCACTTGTCGTCATCACAGGCTGCCAGCCACCACAGCTGATCCTCGGGCCTCTGGTCCCTTAGTCCAAGCCTCACATCCGCCCTTCGCCACTCTCGGTCCATCGGCACGGCACGTCTCTACTTGACCTTCACCTCGCCTTCGATCACTGCATCTGTGCTCAACACCTGCACAACACAAGCCAAAGAACATGCGCATCATCCCAGTTGACAATGACTCATCACTCAGAGACCCGACATACACCCATGTATCCGCAAAATTGACCGATCTACTATCTCGTAAGGTTAGAGATGATTTCCTTTGGTGGAAAGAAGTGCCTCACGATCTAGAACAACTCAGTTCAAATGGATTTGCAAAAGATGCACCGAGCAAAGAGTTCGATCGATGGGAAAACATGGAGAAAAGCAACCCGCGAAGAACACGAACAAAACATGAATCACAACCACGAATTTGCAACCGTGTGGCTACCACACGCTACAATAGTGAGATTACGGTCTCACTTCCTCAAAATCTCATGGGCACAGAGGTATTGTTCTCTTCTCTGTGGATCTCAGTTTGCTACAGCAGGGAATGGGAGAGCAGGAAACCCTAGGAGTGAAAGAGCAAATGACTGAGATGTTTTGGGAGGTGGGTGTCTCCCCCTACTTATCCTAATCCTAATTCCCACTCTACCCATAGTTATTTACAGAGCGACCCAGCCAAACCCTAAGGCTATCCTGGACCAACCCAAAGATGATGCTGATCCGACGGCCACGCCCGCACAATTGGTAGCATTGCCTCGATGCAACCTCTCTGATTGCCGCCACATGCTGCCTCCGCTCTGCTTGTCCTTTTCCCGGACTCTGCACCCTGTTTTGTGGCCAAAACCGGGAAACCAGGCCTTCAAGTCAATCCCCCGGTTTTGAGGCCCAAACCGGGAAACCAGCTGCCCATCGCCTGAGTTTTGTGGCCCAAACTCAGAAACCCGCCAGCGCCTAGGTTTTGAGGCCCAAACCTGGAAACCCTACTCAGCTCGAGTTTTATGGCCCAAACTCGGCAAACCCGCAGCACCCAGGTTTTGTGGCCCAAACCTGGAAACCATCCACCCGATGGTTTTTCTGTGGCTCAACCACCAAACCGGAGCTGTAGAGGGGATGCACCGCCCGTGCACCCCGTCCACCGACACGTGTCCCCAGGTCCTCGAACCGAGCAACACCATGCCCCGCAAGTCTCCGCTCGTCGCTGTCCCAGGCTGTCAGCCACCACAGCTGATCCTTAGGCCACCGGTCCCTCAGTCCAAGCCTCATGTCCGCCCTTCACCGCTCCCGGTCCGTCGGCACGGCACGTCTCTACATGACCTTCACCTTGCCTTTGATCACTGTCTCTGCGCTCGACACCTGCACAACACAAGCCAAAGAACATGCGCATCAAACTCGTTGACAATCACTCATCACTCGAGACTCGGCATACACCCATGTATCCGCATGACTACTAGTTGAGATTATAGTCATATTCTCAAGATCAAGATTCACGTACACGTTATAAACTAATAATTGTTTTGCATGTGCATTCTCTCTTTGATTAAAAATATGAGGCTATTCTATAAACCTCGGAAATAAAAACGACGGACACGTGTCCACTAGAACTGAGAAAGAAAAAAAGATCAAGTGACCTCCCAAATAAAAATATGAAAAAGAAAAGGTCAAGTGACCGCCAAATAAAATAAAAGATTGCCGAAGGCCCAGTAGCCTCATAATTTTAAAAGGTAGGGAGAATGACATATGCAAAAGAAAAAAGTAGTAAAAATATTCACTTGCACTTCTTGATCTAGGTTTATGGCTTGTATCTCCTTATGGTCGAGTCTTTGACTTTGCAATATTATGTGATACGACTTTATATAAAGATAATGATAAAAACTCCGAATGAAAAGTGATCAAGGGGTAAAAGATAAGCATTTCTGTAGCTATTCTGTTTTGCAATCGCTTGAGGACTCAGTGAGAATTAAAGCCCCATAATTAAAGAGACGAATGGATGAGTAAGGTACCATTTTAATCAAGTTTAAAAGAAATCTTGGTTATAAAATATGATACTTTTGAGATGTAGTCGGCATTGCAGCATGTTCTGATCAACAAAATGGAAGAACTATAATATTTATACACATATGCATTTGTAACTAACTTGTTTCCACATGTATTGGAGAATTATTGTTTTACACACAAAATTGTGGAAACATGGTGAGAAAATGTTATTGCTATCAGTGGATTTCTTGGCTTTTTGAAGAAGACCAACAGAGATCAAATAGTTCAAAGCATGACAATTCATACTCCAAACTAGGGGGGCCTGTGTTAACACTGGATTTTGGTCAACATTGGGAAGATGACAGGTGGACCCAATGAGCAGTGAGAAGAGCATTCGGCAGACGGCCAAGCGATCGGTTAATTCTCAGAGTTTCGGCAACTACCTGTGCGGTCAGCTATTTTACAAGGGTGTGACTCCATTCGGGAAATAGATATGGCAAGAGAAGCCGATCATGAGGATAATCAACCATGGCCGTGATAGATTAAACGAGTACTCAAAAATCAGAGGGGTCTGATCGCATTAGCTAGGAGTTGGATTTGGTGGCGTTGTGATGTGTGAAACAAGCAAGGGACCAGATTCGAAGGATTGGTCAACAATTATGATATCACGTATCCATGTAGGATCCTTAAGTACATATGTAAGCATGTCATATAATATTTCCCTTTATTTTAGATGTTATTAGGTAAGTCCCTTCAAGACTCTTATCTGCCCAGGGTATAAATATAATCCCTTGGCTATTGTAAAAAGTGTTCACAACCATATCAATACAAACCGGGCCCTGTGCCACCTTCGAGTCCTTAGTCGTGTCGTCGAGTTCGTCAAGAGGAATCATCGATCCGTTGACCTCCATAAGTTCCGACAACCTTGTTATCATGTCTAGTATCATGCGGTGGATTTAGATGTGATGCAAGTAGTCTTGTTTGTTTTCAATGGTCGTGTGGCGGACCCTTGTTAATGATCAAGAAGTCTTTGCTTATGCTTTGCTTATGAATAGATACCGTGCGGCAGGTGTTTATTTATATGTTTAGCAAAAGCGAGATAGTTATCAGCTCTATTAGATTTGGCAAGATCTAATAGATTCGTTAAGTTATGGTGTGTTGCATGTTTTAATTAATTTTGCAACACTCCTTTGCCCAATCTAGATTGACTTTGTTCGCCTTATGCTTCACAAGTTTATTTGTGTTCCAATAATTGCATAATCATGATGGCCAAATTAATTTCCAATCTAGATTGTTACATGTTGTGGGTTCATGCATGTCAATTATGTTTGAGCTTTGAGAAAACTAGGTATCGTGCGGCAGATGCAGGTTTTAGATTGGTTTGATCGTGTTTGTTTGCATGTTCCTTCTTCATGGACCCCAACTCGGCTAGTTTGCCAAGCTTGGTTACACATCAATTCATAACTTGTCTTTTATTTATCCAAGCATGTCTTTTTCATGTATGCATGTTCGGCAACTAGCTGCTTACATATTGTTATGTTCAAAAGTTAGCCGAATGATCTTTAAACCTGTTGACAGACAGCTTCTATAGCTGTGTGCCATCGTGATTGGCTTTAAAGCCGTAAATATGGAACTATCTGGTCTCACCCGACATGTTCCAGTTTTATTCTCACAGTTTTATCTCTTGTTGGTTTTCAGCTCAAATCGACTGGCATGTCTCCAGATTCCAAGCCGTCTGGGCACCCAATTGAAGCCACGCTTTCTGACTTGCTATGTGTGAGGCGCGGTGTACCACATTTTGCACCAACAATAATTAATTCAATTGAGTATTTTATATTATGATGCATTAGGTATAGGAGTTAATTGAATCCTACTTGCTGCATTACCATTCCTTGAATATTGATATACCTGCCTTGTTATCCTGTTATTTATTTAAATATAGAACTGCTTAGCCTGCTTAATAAAGTAGTAAATAGAGGAACTTCCCATAATACCCTGATGGGTAGTACCGGATCACGGTTGGCTATATTTGCTATCGTGGAAAAGAACCTGAGTAGTAATGAAATACGGTCAACTAGAAGGCAAGGCACCAAGTTGGAACTTGGGGCAGCTCGTCCGTTGGATCGTGTAGGTTTGTATCGATGTTGGCCCTCGCTCATTTTTTGAAAGCACCCTTTTACTTAGGGTGCTGGTGTTGTATTCCCGACCCCAAAGTCGGTTAGACGCTGTTCGGACTGGCCTCAACCCGTGTCGCACCCTCTAGTATGGAAACACGATCTGCCTCGGAATGGCCATCGTATAGTTCCAATTGGGTGGTCCATGCTTGAACCGCGACGATTACCACCACGAACAGTATCGAGCGGTGACCTAATGCATGGACCCGACGGGGAAAGTGTGGGTTTGTATTAAAGGTTTCTCGCCAGCTGATTTGTAATTCGATTCGAGTCACCCTCTCCCCCAGTTAGTGGGAAACTATGTCGAGCTTCACCACGATACAACTCCATGTGATATTTAAGGTTCAACTAAAATGTGGATAAATGAACATGATATGTTTTATACTATTGATTGTTATACTCAAGTGAATGTCGTAGATCAGGTGCCAACCTAGACTAAGAGATAAGCTTAAAATTTGATAGCTCATCCATACAATTAATTATTACATCCCTTAAATTGAGCTTTTCGCAACTAAATTCCAAGCTCCACCGAAAAGGCTTTGCATACCCTTGGTGTCTTTTATTTTAAGTTGGACGAGTAAGTCTAGCTGAGTACATTCCCGTACTTAGGGTTTATCCCGTTGTTGCAGATGGCCAGGTGTACTTCGGCTATTGTAAGCACTGCCTCTACCCCCATGGAGGGTGATGAGGAGTAGGCTCAGGGCAGGGTCATCCAGAAGCTTCTCCCTTGCTTTTACTGGACTTAGACTCATGGTGGCACATTACCTAAAAAAGGAGGAGTGAGATATTTAAAACAATACTTATTTGGACCATGTGTGTAGTGGTCGTATGTCAGACTTATTTTCAGCTTACACGGTTTAAACTGTTGTAAAAACTTTTAAGATTTTGCACTCTGATGTTAAATTCGATTTCGATTATCAACTGTTGTATCCTCGCGAATGTACTGCTTGAATGATGCGATTCTATATATTGTAAGTTGTTTGAAATCCTTCAAGATTTCGGGACTACCGGAGTTATATGGGTTCAAGTATGAGTCAAAGGCAGTTGAATTTGGCTAAGATGGTACTTGAGCTCTTATAATTTGGATGGTTCTGCCACAGCTGGTATCAGAGCATGGTTCAAGTTATTGCATCCATAAGGAGCTATTTTCGAACTAAAATGGGTCTTTTAAAACTATTTTCAAAACTATTTTGAAATTTTAAATGTGCCCAGTCATGTCCTTAAGCCCTATACTAGGATTCAGGTGGCTTAACTGTTAACAGAGTTCAGGGGATTGCTTCATGCTAGATCTTTTAATTGCTAGTCCATTCTCGAGGGAAAGAGATTGTGTCGATTGTGAAAACATGCATAAAATGATTTGGTGAGATATGAGCGCATGACCGTCCAACCGTCGGTCTAGGGTGAGTGTTGTTATACCAAGTATGTGCGAGCTCTACGCAAACACATATGAGGGTATCAAGTGCGGGGTATGTTTTCTGAATTGGTGCATGATGTTTAGTATCGGCTTCTATGTACCTTCATATGTATGGGCCGATACTCAATTATTTTATCATTGGGATTTCCTTGGGCTGAAATAAATCTTCTGTAGGTACACTAACTACACGATCGAATAGAATGAGTAGATAACGTATGAGAGATTGTTCTTGCCACTGACTAGAACGTTAGGACTTACAAGTCATTATTAGTGAGTGAGAACGTAAGTACGATCATGCATCATGTTTATGTTCTTGCACTTGCATTACCTTCTCTTAATTAAAAGTTGTCTCTTTTCTTATAAAATTTACCAACTTAAATATGCGTCTCATGAGAGTTCGAAACCCCTTTTGTTTCTATAGATGGCCCAGACTAAGTTGACAGCTCGTAAGGCCACCGAAGACAGAGGAGTTCTGCGTCGTCGCTTGGCCACAAAGTAGACCAAGAACACGTTCTTGTCCTACATTGGGTTGCCAACAATCCTCTAGAGGATTCTACATGCAGTTGGATATGAGGAAGGACAGGAGCCCCGGTACTCCTGGCAGAAGGATATCTATGGGCAGGATTCTCTGGTCATGGTGCACGTCAAGGTCAAGGCCTTGGCTAGCAAGCCGCACTGGTCAGGATGGACAGAGATCACTAGGGGCAGTTGTGCAAAGGATGGAGCCAACAGGGCAGCTTACTTGGCGCTGAAGGACATCATAGCTCGCTTCCCCGCCAACCTCGCTAGTGCCATGGCAGGAGTGTTCCCTCATGGATCACCTTTTCCATTGCACTGGAGGCAGACTTTGGAGTCGGTTCTGATTGGAGGCACAGAGGAGAGATTCTTTTGTGAGACATCTGCGATGAGCGCCATAGGAGCTTTGGTGGGCGTATGTGAGAGTTTGGAGCGCATCTTGGAGAGTGTGTCCTTTACCATCTCCGCCACTTACCAGAGCAAGAGGAAGCTGCGGGAGGAGTTCGACGTCGAGGTAGCCTGACTACAGGAGAGGCTACACCAGGTCACCCTGGAGCGTGATGAAGCACGTGCCACAGCAGGAGCAGAGAGCACCGCTAGGACTATCACTGAGTAGATGTAACTGATGACAGCTTTTCAGCGGGATGAAGCCCGGACCATGCTTGACTAGCTCAGGGAGGGTTCCCATCACCTGATACAGCAGGTGCATGATCAATAAGCCTACATCGACCACCTCCACGAGGCGATCCACTAGATGCACCATGAGGCACAGGTTGCCGCCACCCTAGCAGCTGACGAGGCCCCAGAGCATCAGGATGGAGTGTGCTTGGTCTAGACCATCCATCGGACGACAAGGCCCATGCTGACGAGCCCATGTTCGACGCCGATGAGGATGGAGTGGCACCCAACGCTGGAGACGCTTGAGCGTTAGTTTCGCTAGGAGTCTTCTTTTGTTTACGCTTGGAGCACGGTCGCTTTTGATGTAACCCAGACATGTGTTGGTTTTATGTTTAAAGTTGCGTGATGGCATGTACGACTTTTGGACAAAGTCCAGACCCTGATCTGGCACCTCTACGGATACATGGGTGTATGCTGAGTCTCGGAGTGATGAGTGATTGTCAATGGTTTTGATCGCATGTTCTTTGGCTTGTGTTGTGCAGGTGTCGAGCATGGAGACAGTGATCGAGGGCAAGGTGAAGGTCAAGTAGAGACGTGCCGTGCCGATGGACCGGGAGCGGTGAAGGGCAGATGTGAGGCATGGGCTGAGGGACCGGTGGCCTGAGGATCAGCTGTGGTGGCTGACAGCCTGGGACAGCGACGAGCGAAGACTTGCGGGGCATGGTGTTGCCTGGGTCGAGGACCTGGGGACACGTGTCGGTGGATGGGGTGCACGGGCGGTGCATCCCCTCTACAACTCCGGTTTGGTGGTTGAGCCAGAGAAAAACCACCGGGTGGACGGTTTCCGAGTTTGGGCCACAAAACTTGGGCGGACGGTTTCTAGGTTTGGGCCACAAAACCTGGGTGCTGTGGGTTTGCCGAGTATGGGCCTCAAAACTCGGGCTGAGGATGGTTTCCAGGTTTGGGCCTCAAAACCTGGGCGCTCACGGGTTTCTTGGTTTCGGCCACAAAACCAGGGGATGGACTTGGAGGCTGGTTTCCTGGTTTGGTTCTCAAAACCGGGGGATGGCGTGAAAAGCCTGGTTTCCCAGTTTTGGCCACAAAACCGGGGGTGCAGAGCGAGGGCGGCACTTGGTGGCAATCAGGAGGTTGCGTCGAGGCAACGCTACAAGTTGTGTGGGCGTGGCCGTCGGATTACCACCTACTTCGAGTTGGTCCAGAATAACCCTAGGGTTTAGCTGGTTCGCTCTGTAATTAGAGAGGGGTAGAGTAGGAATTAGAATTAGGATAAGTAGAGGGAGACACCCTCCTCCCATTCCCTCTCAGTCATTTGCTCTTTGCTTTCTAGGGTTTCCTGCTCTCCCAATCCCCTGCTGTAGCTACTGAGATCCGCAGAGAACCATACCTCTGTGTACTGAAGATTTTGAGGAAGTGAGGCCGTAACCTCACTATTGTAGCGTGTGGTAGCCACACGGTTGCAGATCGATGTGTTGATTCGCATTTTGGTTCGTGTTCTTCGCGTTCTTCGTTTCTCTGCAATTTTCCCGTCACTCGATCTCCCTCTCTAGTGCGTCTTTGTGAAATCCGTTTGAATTCATCTAACTCCTCATGAACAAGTAGATCAGAACGATTTCGTTTTCGTGGCGCTTTTTTGGCTCATACACCTTCCCTTTTGATTTCCCGATGATTTATTTGATTTGAGTGAATGATTTCTTGGGGATAGTCTCCTAACTACCTTGTGATCATCTTCTCCAAGTTTGGGAACTTGGATTGTGTTTTGATTCAGATTTGGGAAGGTTTGGATTTCGGGCGACCAAAATCGCCCTTTCTGGGAGGTCGCAGACAGTCCGCCGTTCCTCCCGCGGACAGTCCGCGCATCGGGTTTTGGCCAGATCAGTGGCCGTGAGTTCTTGCTGTTTGAGTCTAGGTTAACCGGCGGACAGTCCGCCGTTGCAAGCCGCGGATAGTCCAGGACTGTCCAGAGGTGTTTCAGCAGCTTTGCTGTTTCAGCAACCCGCGAATAGTCCGGGATAGTCCGCCGTTGGTTTTCGCGGACAGTCCGGGAACTGTCCAGGGGACTTCAGTAGCACTTTGGTTTTGCTATTTTGACTGGCGGACAGTCCTCCAGCTGAGCCCGGACAGTCCGCTGTTGGGCAGACAGTCCGCGACCGTATTGTCGGACAGTCCGGGACCCTGCTGTTGCCTCCGGTTTAGTGTGTTTGCTCTCCCGGCTGTTCCGCTTGGTTTTCGAACTTCTCGTTTGGCCCTATAGTTAACCAAGAAACATCTCTAGGTACCTTTGCTACTTGTTAGCATCGCTATTTGGGGATTTCTCGACGAAGCCTCCAATCTACGTTCGGGACTCGGTTTTCAAGGGGCAAACTTGTGCCGGTGCTTTTAGTGTTTGGCTTGCCTTCACTTTGTGGTGCTCCGCTGTGATCCTAGGGATCATCCACCCTCTTCCAAGGGTCGTGAGCATCACGGTTTCGTTCGAAGCTTCTGGGGGTTGATTTTGGGACATTTGGCCTAAAGTTTCAAGATAAATTTTGTTGGCTCCCATTCACCCCCCCTCTGGTCGCCTTGTTATTGCATTCCCGGTCCTTCAACCTTTTATGGAAATCCATCATTTGCGTTCTTATTTTAGAGCGATTAGTTTGTGATGTTGTATGGAAATGAGTAATTATACTTGGTCGTGTGCTAAATTTTTGAATTATGTACAACAAAGTTTGTATTCATGTTCAATATAACATCACCTAATTGTTGCTCATTAATGAGATGTGCAGATGCTGGCCCACACCCGCAGCCAACATGGACAAGGATCAGGGCAGGAGGAGAATCTGCCACCCCCTCCACCACCACCAATAACACCGGAAGCGTTCTTCGGGCAGTTCTTGGGCAGGCAGAGGAACATGGAGGAAATGCAAAGGCATATGGAGGCCACACTCCGTAACATCGCCAACAACACCATGCAGCAGCATTAGCAGCGTCAGGGGCCTGAGCCAAATCAGTACAGCTCATATCGTGACTTCTTGGACACTCGTCCTCCTATGTTCAAGGAAGCCACTGAACCGCTTGAGGCAGACGAATGGCTCAAATCCATCACCCAAAAGTTTTGTCTTCTTTGCTTGACTGAAGAGCTCAAGGTGGAATAAGCCGCCCACATGTTCGAAGGACCTGCAGGTTTGTGGTTGTCCCAGTACCATGCAGCTCTGCCAGCAAATGCACCTGTTAGGTGGGAATAGTTCTCCACCGCTATGCGCAGCCACTACACCCCTAGTGGTTTGATGGAAATGAAGGTTACCGAGTTCATGAGGCTATCACAGGGGACCAGGTCAATGTCAGAGTATCTGCATAGCTTCAACAACCTGTCCCGCTATGCCCCAGATTTTGTGAACACAGAGGTCAAGAAGATTGCAAGCTTCAAGCGTGGCATGAACGCTACCGTGCTCTCCAAGATGGGAAACAGCCACCGCACCACCTTCAATGACTTCATCAGTGACTGCCTGAACTAGGAGGCCAATGACAGTAGGCTGGAGATGGAGACTCACCATCATGCGAATGAAGGCGGTTCATCTCAGCAGAGAACCCCTTTCAGAGCACGCACCCAGTACCACCTGCTAGTTTCAGGAGCAAGGTTCCGTCCCCCGCAGAGAAAGATAACAACGAACCATCCTCGTCCAAGCTTTCAAAAGCCATACACCGCTCCCCTGATGCATAACAAGGCAAAAGCAGGAGTGAGAACATATATGATGAATGATTGACATTTGTGAGGAAGGTTTGAGGCTTTTCCCGATTTGAGTTTATATATTATATGTGCTTAATGCTTATGACTAACCGGTGGCGTTGAGTTGTGGTGTTTCATGTGTTGGTATGCGTGTGCAACATATGTCTCTTGGCTGTGTTGATGTGCAGGTGTGGAGCTCAGAGACAGTGGTCGATGGCGAGGTGAAGGTCAAGTAGAGACGTGTCGTGCCGATGGACCGGGAGCGGTGAAGGATGGGCATGCTGTGCCACAGACGTGCCATGCCGATGGACCCAGAGCAGTGAAGGGCGGACATGAGGCTTGGACCAATGGACCGGAGGGCAAGAGGACCAGCTGTGGTAGCTGGCACGTGGCATTGGCGAGCGAGAGCACATGGGGATGTGCGATGCATCGGCCGAGTCGGGAGGAAGACGATGGCGTTGTGGCACTTGGCGGGAGGTTGGACATGGGCTTGCGTGCGGCGCATGTGCCGTCGGTCGAGTCAAGAAGGAAGGTGAAGGCTTTGTGCCCGACGTGGAGGCTGGACATGCATCAGCATCGGTGCTGGTGGTCAGGGTGTGCGAACCACATCCCGTCTACGGTGCGGGTTCGGTAGCTGAGCCTCAAAAAGCTACCCTCGACGGTTTTCGAGTTTGGGCCTCAATACTCGGGGTGGCCAGTTTCTGAGTTTGGGCCTCAAAACTCGGCGTGGACGGTTTCCATGTTTGGGCCTCAAAACCTGGGCTCGCGGGTTTCCAATTTTGGGCCTCAAAACTTTGGGTGGACGGTTTCTAGGTTTGGGCCACAAAACCTAGGCTGGCAGGTTTACCGGTTTTGGCCTCAAAACCGGGGGAGGTCCAAAAGGATGGTCGATGTGTGGCGGCATGGAGAGTCTAACGCGGCGGTGAAGCTATCCACGAGGAAGGCGCGGTGGTCGACGTAACGGCACGTGGCGGCATCAGGTGAGGTCGCGTCGAGGCGATGCTATCGGATGTGCGGGCGTGGCCATCGGATGAAAACTGCTAGAGTCGGACAGTTTTACCCCTAGGGGGTATTTTGTTTAGTACTTCATGTTAGGGCATTTGTGTCATTTGGATGTGCGCCTATGTATAGATGAAGGTGCGGATACATGGGTGTATGCCAGATCTTGAGTGATGAGTGATTGTCAACTGGTTTGATGCGCATGTTCTTTGGCTTGTGTTGTGAAGGTGTCGAGCACGGAGACATTGATCAAAGGCAAGGTGAAGGTCAAGTAGAGACGTTTCGTGCCGATGGACCGGGAGCGGTGATGGGTGGACGTGAGGCTTGGACTGAAGGGACCGGTGGCCTGAGGATCAGCTATGGTGGCTGACAGCCTGGGACAGCGATGAGCGGAGACTTGTGGGGCACAGTGTTGCTCAGGTCGAGGACCTGGGGACATGTGTCGATGTACGGGGTGCACGGGCGGTGCATCCCCTCTATGGTGTTGGTTTGGTGGTTGAGCCACAGAAAAACCACCGGTGGACGGTTTCTAGGTTTGGGCCACAAAACCTGGGTACTGCGGGTTTTGGCGAGTTTGAGCCACAAAACTCGGGCTGAGGACGGTTTCCAGGTTTGGGCCTCAAAACCTGGGCGCTGGCAGGTTTTTGAGTTTGGGCCACAAAACTCAGGCGATGGGTGGCTGGTTTCCCGGTTTGGGCCTCAAAACCGGGGGTTGGTCGTGAAGATTGGTTTCCCAGTTTCGGCCTAAAAACTGGGGGAGAGGTCTGTGAAAAGGACGAGCAGAGTGGTGGCGGCACGCGGCGGCAATCGGTGAGGTCACGTCAAGGCGAAGCTACCTATTGTGCGAGCGTGGCCGTCAGATCAGCCTCTAATTCGAGTTGGTCCAGAATAACCTTAGGGTTTAGCTGGTTCGCTTTGTAATTAATAGGGGTAGAGTGGGAACTAGAATTAGGATAAGTAGGGGGAGACACCCACCTCCCAAACTATCTCAGTCATTTGTAATTCTCCACTTAGGGTTTCCTGCTCTCCCACATCCCTGCTGTAGCTACTGAGATCCGCAGAGAACCATACCTCTGTGTTCATGAGATTTTGAGGAAGTGAGATCGTAATCTCACTGTTGTAGCGTGTGGTAGCCGCACAGTTGCAAATTCGTGGTTTGATTCACGTTCTGAATTTGTTCTTCGCGTTCTTCGTTTCTCCATGTTTTTCCCATCACTCGATCTCCCTCTCTACTGCGTCTTTTTGAAATCCACTTGAATCAACTTGTTCTTTGATGTGAGGAGATCATTTCCACTGAAGGAATTCATCTAACTTCTCACGAACAAGTAGATCGGGTCGATTCAATTTGCATGGCACTTTTTCGGTTCATACACCTTCCCTTTCGATTTCCCATTCATTGAGTTGATTTAAGCAGATGATTTCTTGGGGATAGTCTCCTAACTACCTCGTGATCACCTTCTCCAAGTTTGGGAATAAGGGATTTTGATTTGAATTAGATTTGGGGGATTTGAGTTGAGGGCGATCGAAATCACCCTTTCTGGGCACTCGCGGATAGCCCGCGCGTCGGGCTCCGACCGAGTCAGTGGTCATGAGTCTCGGGTGTGTTGTCTTGGCTTGACCGGCGGACAGTCCGGGACTCGAAGTCCGGACAGTCCGGGATTTGGCTGAAGCCTCCGGTTTGGTGCATTTGTTCTCCTGACTTTTCCACTTGGTTTTCGGACGTCTCGTTTGGCCCTAGAATCAACCAAGAAACCTCTCTAGGTGTGTTTGCTACTTGTTAGCATAGGTATTTGGAGATTTCTCGACGTAGCCTTTGTTGGTATAAATTTGAAGGACCGGAAGTGCTACCAGAAAGCGACCAGAGGGGGGTGAATGGGAGCTTCAAAATTTCGTACCGGAAACTCGTTGCCTCTGTCCCGAGAATCACCCCAAGAGCAAACCTAGAGCTTGCAAGTGTCCACGACCCTAGAGGTAGGGTGGATGCTTCCAATAAGCACAGCGAGACACTACACAGCTCTAGAAACCCAACGTAAAAGCCGAAAATCAAAACCGACAATGGACGAACGAATGACGGACGAAATAGTGCACAACTGTGTGCATCGGACACTGGCAGCGTCCGATGGCAAAGCACCGGAAGCGTCCGATGCGAACAGGACCTTTCTAGAACCTTACTGGACTGGCATCGAACGCTGCTACAGTGAAACCATAGCATCCAAAGCTTGACCCCCGGTGCGTCCGATGGTAACGGATGCTCCGATGGTAAGCGTCTGATGCTCCTTTAAAGTCACTATCAGGTGACACGTGGCACCAGACACTCTGATGGTATGAACTCAGTGTCCGATGCTCACGAACAGAGCGGCCGATGGTCCCGATTCAGAACTGTTCTTATGCGAATTCAACCCGATCTCCTCCGAATCAAAAGCACTAAGGCTTAGACTTGGTATGAGAAGTTCCAAGGAGGTTAGTGAGCTATCCCAAGGGGATCATGGCTCGAACCAAACTCCAAATCGATGAATTGGAAGAATTCGGGGCCAAAGGAGCCAAAACCGATCCTAAATGAAAATCAACCGATCTACTAGCTCGTGAGGTTTGAGATGATTTCCTTCGGTGGAAAGAAGTGCCTCATGATCTAGAACATCTCTGTTGAAATGGATTTGCAAAATATGCACTAAGCAAAGAGATCGATCGACGGGAAAAACATGGAGAAAAGCAACCTGTTGGCACAAAACGCGACACCTCGCGCCTCACACACAGCAAGCCGAAAAGCTAGCTTCAATCGGGTGCCCGGAGTGTGTTGAATCCGTATACATGCCAGTCGGTTTGACCTGAAAACCAACAAGGGATAAAATTGTGAGAATACCTTTGGAACATGCCGGGTGAGACCAGACAGTCCCATATGTACGGCTCTGAAAGCCAATCACGACGACACACAACTATAGAAGCTGTCTGTCAAAGCAAATTAACTACCGAATGCATATATAAAGAAAGACATGCTTGAACAAATGAAAGATATTATAAACAGGTAACATGCAAATGTAAATCTATTCAAACAATACATGCATATAGGCTAATCCGACTAATCTGCCGCACGTTTAGCCTTCATAAACCCGTCAGGCATAAACCCAAGCGAAGCTAATCCACCGCATGATACCACTTGCTATAAGTCTATGCCACTCCTTACAATTAGATTATTCAACCGCATGATACGATCCAATTGTAAGAAGCTAAAAGCATGCATATATTTGATCAAATCTATAAAAGCTCGTTACTCGTGTAAGCTTAACCAAGATCGGCAAACTAGCCGAGTTGGGGTCCATGAGGAAGGAACATACAAGCAAGCACAATTAAACCAATCTAAAACATGCATCTGCCGCACGACACCTAGTCTTATAGTAATTCGGCCATCATGATCTTATGATTAGCGAGGCACAAGAGAACTTATGGAGCAAGGCCGAACAAAGATCAATCTAGATTGGGCAAAAGAGTGTTACAAGAATTAAATAAATAAAACATATAACACATGATAACTTAATGAATCTATCAGATCTGCCAAATCTAATAGAGCCGATAACTATTTTTACTCATGACTTAATCCGCCGAACGATACAAGGCACAAGCAAAAACCTCCCATCATAAGCTTAAATCTGGCGCATGACACTAAGCTTAACGAGTGAGACTACTTGCATCATATCTAAATCCACCGCATGATACTAGACATGATAACAAGGTTGCTGGTACTTACGGAGGTCGACGGACCGATGATTCCTCTCAAAGAACTCAATGACTTGACTAAGGTCTCAAAGGTGGCACGGGGCCGGTTTGTATTGATATAGTTGTGTACACTTTTTACAATAGCCAAGGGTTTATATTTATAACCTGGACGCGGTACAAGTCCTAAAAGGACACGACTATGAAATGTGAGAACACAAGGTTGATATGTGCCCTTGTGGTTCCCTTCCTGAGTGATGAGTGATCGATCAACCGGCAACATGTCTCTTGGCTGTGTTGATGTGCAGGTGCGGGGCTCGGAGACAGTGGTCGAAGGTGAGGTGAAGGTCAAGCGGGGACGTGTCGTGCCGACGGACCGGGAGCGGTGAAGGGCGAACGTGGAGCTTGGACTGACGGACCGGGAGACCTGAGGACCAGCTATGGTAGCTGGCACATGGCGTCAACAAGCAAGAGGACATGGGGACGAGCGGTGCATCGGCCGAGTCGGGAGGAAGGTAATGGCGTCGTGACACTTGGCGGGAGGCCGAGAAGGATGGCGAATGCACTGTGCCCGGCGTGGAGGCTGGACATGCTCTAGCATCGGTGCTGGAACTCGGGGTGTGCGAACCACATCCCGTCTATGGCGCGGGTTTGGTAGCTGAGCCTCAAAAAGCTACCATCGGCGGTTTCCAGGTTTGGGCCTCAAAACCTGGGGTGGCCGATTTCCGAGTTTGGGCCTCAAAACTCGGCGAGGACGGTTTCCAGGTTTGGGCCTCAAAACCTGGGCTCGCGGGTTTCTGAGTTTGGGCCACAAAACTCAGCCGGAGGACAGGCTTCCCAGTTTCAGCCTCAAAACCGAGGGAAGGCCCAGGTTTCCCGGTTTTGGCCTCAAAACCGGGGGGGAGGTCCACAAAAAGGATGGTCGACACGTGGCGGCGTGGAGAGGCTGGCGTGGCAGCACAACTATCCGCGAGGAAGGCGCGGTGGTCGACAGGCACGTGGCGGCATCCTGAGGCTTGCGTCGAGGCAAAGCTAAGGATGAGGAAGGCGCGTGACCGTCGGATCATCGTCAAGCAGAGTTGGACCGGGATACCCCTAGGGTTGGCCGTTTCGCTCAGTTATCCTAGGGTTAGAAGGGGATTATTGTTTAGGCTATAAATAAGAGAGGCACCCCTCCTCTCATCCTATCCTTGCAGTCATTTGCCCTAAGCTCTCTCTCTCTCCTTAGCCCCCGCTTAGGTTCTAATCATACCTGGCTGTAGAGGATCCACAGAGTGAACTCAATCATGTCTCTGTGTTTTGGGAAGTTGAGGAAGTGAGACCGTAATCTCACGTTTGTAGTGTGTGTTCGCCACACGGTTGCAATTTAGGGCTTGTGATTCACGTTTTGGTTGTGTTCTTCGCGGATTGCTTTTTGGTCTCATTTTCCCGTCGCTTGATCTCTTTGCTTGGTGCATCTTTCGCAAATCCACTTGAACCAAGTTGTTCTAGATCGTGAGGCAATTCTTTCCCCCGAAGGAATCCTTCTCAAACCTCACGGTCAGATCGAACGATTTTCATTTCGGATCACGTTCTTGCTCCTTTGCCCCGAAATTTCTTGATTCACCGATTTGGTGTTAGGTTCGAGCCATGATCTCTTAGCAGTAGCTCGCTAACCTCCTTGTGACTCCTCAAATTGAATCTCAGCCCTAGTGCATTTGATTCGGAGGAGATTAGGTTGAATCACCGAAGAACTGTGCTGTTTTCGGGACCATCAGACGCTCGACTCATGTGCATCGGACGCTGGAGTCATCGCATCGGACGCTCCGGTGACACATGTCAGTCTGGGTGCTTTTGAGTGTGCATCGGACGCTTGGCATCGGACGCGCCGGAGCCATTGCATCGGACGCTGGATGTTCACTGTGCACAGCGTCCGATGGTGGAACAGTAAGGTTCTAGTAACTCACTGTTTGCCTCGGACGCGTCCGGTGGTGAGGCATCGGACGCAGTCCAGCGTCCGATGCGACTGGTTCCGCACTGTTTCGTCCGCGGTTCGTTCGTTCATTGTCGGTTTTGATTTCTGGCTTTTGCGTTGGGTTCCTAGAGTCATGTAGTGTCTCGCTGTGCTTCTTGGAAGCATCCACCCTACATCTAGGGTTGTGGACATTATTCGAGCTCTAGGCTTGCCTCTGGGGTGAATACTGGGACAGTGGCTAAAAGTTTCTGAGAAGAAATTTTTAAGCTCCCATTCACCCCCTCTGGTCGCTTTTCCGGTCCCTCAATTGGTATCGGAGCCAGTTAAGGATCTCTTCTACCTTAATCGGTTTCGGATCCTAAGGGCGACATGGATCGAGGGAATGGCAAGGCTCCCTATTTCGATGGGACGAACTATCCCTATTGGAAGATTCGGATGCGTGCTTCTCTCAACAGCATCGGATCTTCTGTTTGGGAGATATGCGAGGACGCTGATTACGTGGTTCTTGCAGCTCGAGTTGGTCAGCACCAGATTGACCAACACGAGGCCAACTCTAAGGCCCGTAATGTGCTTTTGGCCAACATCTCCCTTCCTGAGTTCGACCGTGTTTCCGAGCTTCAGACTGCTCGAGAGATCTGGGTGAAGCTTACGACACCCTCACCGTGGACGAGCTATTCAGCAAGCTCAAGTCCACCAAGATCGATCACTTGACTCAGGCCAAGCTGAAGAACCCATCTTCACATTCCATGGCTTTGGATCGACTCTTTCCGCTGACGCTTCACTACCTCTCTTTGCTTTGTCTTCTTTGCTTTCAGTTACTGAGGAGCAGGTGGAGGCATTGGATGATGACGAGCTAGCCCTCATCATCACCCGGTTCTCGCGGTTTCACAACAACCGCCTGAATCGCCGGCGTGGTGGCGCACGTGAGGGCTGCTACGGATGCGGAGACCCGGATCACTTCGTCGCGAACTGCCCCAAGCGCGACAAGTCCTTCCCCGGCAAGAACCGCAACTCCAGGCGCAAGGGCAAGCCTGAGAACAAGGCGGGGAAGAAGAAGAAGGGTGGCTACCGCGCGAGAGGACATGGAGAAGGCTTTCGACGCCGGCAAGCGTGCCTTCCTCGCCACCTTCAGCGACGGCGAGAAGTCCTCCGACGGTGACTCCAGCGACGATGGGTCCGAGCACAAGACTGAGGAACGCTTCAACGGACTCTGCTTCTTCGGCAAATCCTCCAAGAACCTTTGCACCATGGCCTTGGATGGAGAGGACTGCAAATGCCAGGACAAGGATGACGGCACCGACGATGATGACGACGACGCTTCTGAGGTATCATCCTCTTCTCTTGTCGAGCGTCTTACCGGTGAGCGTGATTCTCTTGTCGACATAGTCCTTGGTCAGGATAAGCAACTCAAGTGAGCTATCCGAGAGCGCAATGAGTTTAAGGCGAAGATGAATGATGCGCTTAAGGAGCTTGAGTTTGCTAAGTTTGAGGTGAAGGTGTCTGAAGAAGAGGAGTGTGAGGAGTGCACAATGCACATGACTAACTGTGCCACCCTGCAAACCAAGTATGCCTCTTTGATCGAGGTGTATGATGAGCTGAAGAGTAGGCTAGACTTGGTGGGTGATTGCAAAGAGTGTCCCTCCCTGAAGAAGGAGCTAGAGGTGGTGAAGGCGAGGCCTTCTTTGGGTGTGTGCAAGCTTTGACCAAGCTTGCAAACTGAGTTGGCAGAAGTTAGTGCCAAGCTTGTTGAAGCCATGAAGGCCAGCTCAGTTAGCACCTTGTCCGCTCAGTGTGAGCGATGCATGGGGATGGAGCTTGAGATTGCCAACTGTCAGCATGACAGGATGCAAACCGAGGAGGAGAACACATACCTTCGGTCCATTCTGAGTTGGGTGTCATGCAATGAGCCACAGTTGGGCATGATGATCAGTCAGTTCAAGAGGGGAACTGATTGCTCGGGAGTAGGCTTTGAGTCAGGTGGGAAGATAGCTAGCACCTTTGGCAAGATTGGTGAGTTTAGTGGAGTGAACCCGAGTGAGAAGCCATCCACTATCCCGAAGCTCATCAAGATCACCCCACCTGAACCTCCCAAGCCTATAACCAAGGATGGGATCCTTGATGAACCTCCCAAGGCTCCACCTCGCAAGCAAGTGTGGGTTCCCAAACCTAACCATCTTAGGAACACACTTGACACCCTTCCTGACGTCTCTAGTGATCCCCTTCTGAAGGGCAAGCAGCCGGCTAGAGTGAACAACCCTCGCAACCATAGAAACCAACAACCCAAGAGAGTGGTGAGGTTTGAGTGCGAGTATTGTCACCATGAGGGTCACTTAGCCAAGTTTTGCTTTCGGAGGAAGAGAGATGCTAGGAAGGAGTTGGAGCTGAACAACCAGGCCAGGCACTACCCTCACCATGGTGTGCAAGGTCGGGAAGTTCAGAGGTAGGGTGCTAGGCCTGGAGAAGCACCCCCTCAGGCGGCTAGGCCCCAGGCAGCTAGACCACGGGGTGGTGGTCGTTGTTGACACTGGTTAACTACCATAATTAAGTGTTAAATAAATATGAAAAAGGCAAGAATATGATCACCAACAAAGATTTAGGGATTCAACTGACAATATTCCATGAGTTTTGGTGAGTTATGATTCTGCAGGGACTAAACCAGGAAATCAGCATCAATAGCTTCCCATAGAAGGAAACCGACGGGAGATAACGCAACCGCCACGTCGGGATACTTCTAGAAGACTCCAGGAGACACAAGAGAACACCACGACGAAGGACACCACAGGAGGCTGACCTGTGGGACCGACCGGTCCCACAGGGAGACCGGTCGGTCACTCCCTGGGCCCACCTGGTTCCTTCCTTTGCAAGCTACCTCAACCGACTCCCTAGATGCATCTCGGCCGTACCTCGAGTCAGTTTGATCCAAGGGTCACGATTCGTCGCCCAGGGCTATATAAGGAGACCCCTGCCCCCCTCTCCAGGAGAGAGGCATCTGCAATCCCAGAGCAATCAGGAAATTAGGGTTAGACAGAAGGAGATCAATCGGAGGCTTCGGAACTTCATCCACCTAGATTAGTAGATAGAATAGGATTAGAGGAGGCAAGCGTCGCTTGGATTCCTGATCTAGTCACGAGAAGGCTCGGTAAACCCAAGTTCTTCTCTCTTGTAATAACATTATGGATCTATTACATAATAGCTATTCTAGTTCATCATTGTTCTTCATTGTTTATGTTCTAGTTCATCGTCTAGTTCATGTTCATTTTCTAGTTCATCTTCTAGTTCATAATCTTGTTCTAGTTCATGTTCTAGTTCGTACTTTAGTTCTTATCGATGATCTAATTCACCTTATTGTCCATCATTATGTTCTAGATAGCAATACAATTGATATGATTAAGACATCAATGATTATATTCTTAGTTATAATGCTTATAGATTACTTTGATTATATATTTGGCATAGATAGTTTATCTTTATATTTATACTCATGTTCGTATAGCGCTCATCTTAAAGTACAACGGATGGGTGATGAATGTTGTGTAGACGTGGTGTCTATACACTGTTTATCTGCAAATACATCCTATATTCTGGATAGAGTGGTAGATCGCGGGTGTGACAGACCTGTTGAGTCCTTTGTATTCCACCTCCCGAATATAGTGTTCGGTATGGCTCAGTTAACTCATGGTTTAAGGGTTACTATGCTTAACACCTTAGCTATGGAGTTGCCTCTTGATTATAAATATGATGTGACCTAGTCAATGATTGCTAAATATAATTGCACTAATCAATGTATGCTATGACTTATAATTAGAATAACTTAGGAATGTTCCTTGTTTATACCTGTTCTAATCATCATCTTGCTAGGCAGTACTATTCTAAGTTCATCCTTGATTGATCTGATCTCTGTTATCCTTTATCATTTACCTATTATCTTATACCTGTTTCCTATTTATAGTAATTAGTATGTGTTATCAACCTTATTAATGTGTGCCATGCTGTTAAGATCTTTCAATACTATCATCAACTTGAATTGATTAGTCTCTAGGCTAAATATAAATAACGATACCTGAGACTAGCTTGGGTGAAATGCTCTACAACGGGTATGTTTATCTGTGCGCTTGCAGGTAAATATATATATCTTTATCTAGTGCTCTGATATAATTACATTGCTAGCTTCATGTTGGGGATGACAACTTGACGTTAAGTGGAGTTAGTAGTGTCCCGTACACTCTTTCGTGCTTTCACTAGTTTATTATTTTATGTGACTCATTCTTAGAGTGAATCCATTAAGGAGTGTCAACAAGCATTTCTGGCACCGTTGCCGGGGATCACATCAATTCAACTAGGGATGATACCGAGGGTTTTTCATTATAATCTTTATAAACATTGAAAGGACATTACATTAACACATTTAAAACGGTAGCTAGAACATATCATATGCACACAAGTGGTAACACACTAATTACTTACTTATGCAGACTCACCCTGGCCTTGTTTATCTTTATCATTTTATGCAGGGTAATGTATGACTGGTTTCCAACTTCCGAACAACTATACTGAGGATCCCGAAGCTTTATTAAGAAAAACTAGACACAAACTCAAGAGGCCCTCAGTACCACTACCAGAAGTTAGCCAGATAAGAAGAAGCCTGACACCAGAGTTAGACGCTATGGCCGACAAGACACTCCGCGAGTTCTCTGCACCAACCACTGCCAACATCAGGACTGGACCAGCAGTCAATGTAGGGGAAAACGGATTTGAACTAAAGCCAGCTTTGATCAACATGGTGCAAGCTAATCAATTTTGCGGAAAGGCACATGAAGACGCAAGCGCTCATCTCCAACACTTTCTGGAGATCTGCAGCACTTTCACCATCAGAGGAGTCGAGAGGGATGCCATTCTACTTCGCTTATTCCCAATCTCACTTTTGGGAAAAGCAAAACAATGGTTCTACGCCAACAAAGACAAATACACCTCGTGGGCGATCTGCTCAACCGCCTTCCTAGCAAAGTTCTTTCCAGTGGGCAAGACGAATGCCCTCCGTGCCAAGATATCAACTTTCCAACAACAACATGAAGAATCAATCCCAGAAGCTTGGGAACGCTTTCAAGACTACATATCAGAATGCCCTCACCTTGGGATGGAGAATTGGCTACTCATGCAGACCTTCTACCACGGGCTCACTTCAAACACCCGTGAGAATGTAGATGCCGCTGCTGGAGGATCATTCTTATCACTCACAATCAACAATGCAACTACACTCATAGAGAAGATGGCCTCAAACCAAGGATGGAATGAGGAACGCACTCAACCATGCAAGAGGGGAGGAATGCATCAACTAAAGGAAGTAGACATGCTGTCTGCCAAACTTGACCTACTTATGAAGAAGTTTGATGAACACACTCCCAAGAGAGAAGACGTCAAGCAAATCTACGAATCTCGCATGACATGTGAAGAGTGTGGAGGCACAGGACACTCAGGGAACAACTGCCCTGAAATTCAAGAGGATACAAAGTACATCAACAATAATACCAACTATCGTCCTCAACAAGCTCAAGGATGGAACCATCAATCAAGGCCTAATTACTCAGGTAACTACTCAGGTAACTACCAAGGTAATACTTTTAACCAACCACCTTTGAGAGAGATGATATCTAATCAAAATAAAATTATTGATAATATGTCTAAGAAAATAGCTTCCAATGATAAACTACTCGAAAATATTAATACTAGAATGGATAGCTTTACTTCTGCCATAAAGAATCAGCATAGCTTTAATAAAATGATAGAATCTCAGTTATCTCAGCTAGCAGCTTCAGTCCCTGTGACTGAAAACGGTAAGATTCCAGGAAATCCAGAAGAACTAGAAACTGCAAATCTTGTAGACATCTTTGATGCAGGACATCTCATACCCAGACCTTCAAGGGAATGGATGGATGACTCCATTGCCCCAAAGAAAGGAGATCCAGGAAGACCTATGATTCCAATCCACATTGGACCTCACAGTTTTGAAGAAGCAGTCTGTGATCTTGGAGCAAGTGTCAACATTATGCCAAGGGTAATATATGAACAAATACATGGTGCACCTTTATTGTATACAACCATGTGTTTGCAGCTTGCAGATCAGACACTGTGCTACCCATTGGGAATTCTCGAAGACATCTGCATACGAGTAGGAAACTCGTATGTGTGCGCGGACTTTATGATCATTGAAACAGGTGGAAACGAGAGAGCACCCATCATTCTTGGACGCCCGTTCCTAAGCTCAACCAAAGCTATCATCTACACGGACAGCGCCAAGATCTGTTTCACAATCACAGGCAACAAAGAAAAATTCAGCTTCAAGGGCCGGGCACTTACTACTAAAGTCCACCTGCAGACACCCTACGAATATGAAGCTATCACATTATCTAAGAGGAAGAATAAAAACAGAAGAAGGAAGAACAAGATTACACAACCACATCAAGAAACAGTATGGATGGTCAGCTCTGCTCAAGCAGAGTACGACCACCTTCTTGTATCACCATTCCTCGCCAAGAGAGACGACCCAGGAGTACCCACCATCGATTGCTAGATCGAGGGAAGTACATTCAACAAGACGTTCTGCGATATTGGCTCAAGCGTCAACATAATGTCTAAGGTAACGTATGAGCAATTATATAAAAATAGACCTATGTAGTCGACATATGTGTAGCTACAGATGGCGGATCAAACTTATTGATTCCCGGAGGGAGTAGTGAAGGACGTAATGATCCAAATCAAAGACCACTATGTTCCCACCGACTTTGTAGTACTAGACATGGGGAAAGAAAATGACGTTCATATCATCCTAGGAAGACCCTTCCTTAACACCACTGGCGCCATCATCTACATGAGATCCGGAGAGATCCACTTCCAGTTCTTCACAGAAAAGGTACGTTGTTACTTCAATAGTTATGACACTAATACGCAGGGAAAGAAGAATCACTCACGAAGGAGACGTCGCACATCCCGATACAACAAGAATCAACAAATCAAGGATGGATGGGTTGACTATGAAGGAGAATTCACCAGAAGCGAAGATATCCAATTAGAAGAAACAAAGAACGAAGAAGCAAAAGATACAAGTTCACCAGCCAAGCAAATATGGAGAAAGAAAGAGAATTCTACTGATGTGCAATCATCAAGGTCCTCCTCAGGATCTGCTGATGCACCTAAGAAAGAATAAAGAGCGTACAAGGAGTCTTGTTCGATAGACTATAAATGTCGAATCCTCGCTGGAAGGTAACTCGGTATTTATCCATAAACCATTAGCATTAAATTCATCACTGCATTATTATCACTAAAGCATGACCATTTTCCATTAATATCATATTTACTTCTTAAACAATTATATCTGCATTAGAAAAATAAAAATATCGATACTCTAAGCCCCATGAGAGTATACACTTTCTGTGGAGGCATAAAAATAATAATAGATATACATTAGCATATTTATTTCTGCATTGCATCTTATAGCATAAAATTAAAAAAATGAGTTTTGTAGAAATCTTGCTGAAATTCTAGACACCTAGGACTCGAGTGGATAACCACCACTACTTAATCTGTTCCACAAGTTTTGCTGTCTATTTGAGTTTCACAGGGTTTGAAAGATCATGAAGAGCTGACGAACAAGTAAATGTTCCATCCACTGTTTGAGCACTGTTCCAACAACTTCAATATCAATCAGGCTCTAATAGAGGAAGGACACATCTACTGCCAGTCTGCTACATTACAAAGTGACTACATCAACATTCAGCTTGGGGGAAGGTGCCCCCATTTATCCATAAGTATCTATACCCCTTTTTTAAGTTTTTCATAAATTCGAAACACCAAAAATATATGAGCACATGAAGGCTCACTCTAAGGAAAAGACCAAAAATATGTGGACACATGAAGGCTCACCGTTAGGAGATATTAAGAAAAACTGCTGAACTCTACTTAGTAGAAAGAAAGAATATATATAATCCTAAGAGTTTTAAGACAACCATACAAATGGAGGAATATTTATCACTAACGCTCAATCAAGTTCCACTAGTTGTGTTGTCTATTTTTGAAATCAGCAGGAAGAGAAGAAGAGAAGGACTCAGAAATCATTATCAATCTACTCGACTTCTGAGGAAAAGTATAAGTCAAGATCCAGCTTGGGGGAGAGCACCCTCAGTTATCATGATAAGTATCACTATCTTTTATATTAGTCAAATCTAGTTAGATTAAGTTAAGATAAAATACTGTTATAAACTAAATAAAGATTTTATAATAAATAAATGTCTAGGTGGATAGGAACCTATGCCCAAATTAATATAATTATGCTCTGCCTTTTTAAGTACTTAATGTTTAAACTTGAATTTTCCTTGAGTTTTAGATAAAGTTGTTCTGAGTAAAACTCTAAACCTAAAACCTGTGGATGCAAATTCTTGATCCAAAGTCTAAATAATTGTGGGATATGATATAAAAAGGTTTGAGCTGCTGTTTATCTAATTCTTAGAGAAACCAGAGTTCTGGAGATTTATCTTTTGAAAAAAAATTAAAAACACATGATGAGATTTTGTATGACATAGCATGAATTCCTACCTAGAGCCAATAATATGATTATAAGATAAGGCTACTTGCTTTGTTCTAAGTTTTAAGTTATGGTTGAGAAATTGATCACGCTCTAGAGATCAAGAATGTTTTATTAAAAGATTCACTCTTCCGAAGTAGTATTGTGTTAGAGGCATGGGCTATGCAAAAGTATAAAAGGAGGAAATAAAAAGGGACAAGTGTCCGACTACCTCAAAAGAAAAAAAAAGAAGAAAAAAAAATATATATGATAAAAGTATGAGAAAAGAATGACAGCCCATGGTTCCTCTAATTACAATATGCCAGCAAGAGATGACAAATTTCAAATGTTCTAAAGTCTTGATCTATGAGTATGATATCTTTCTTCCTAAACTTTGAACTTTGACTTAGTAAGATATGCTTTCACTTCTTAAAGCTCCAGATATATATCAATAGAAGAAGGAAAACTGCATCAGTGAGGAATCATAAAATATAAAAGAGCGATTTGAGAGTGTCATACAAAGGAATCTCTGATCTTCATTTTGAAAATATGCAAAAACTCCAGAATAAAGGTTGATCAAAGAATCAGAGATACAGTGCTTAACCTGATTGTTCTATCTTTCAATTGTTTAAGACCCAGGTAAGGGCAAAAGCTCCATGGTTAAAGGTAAGATGAGAAAGTCAGAATAATTAACTCTAAATCAAGAAAGATTTTTTCTTATATATATGAAGGCATAACAATAATTTTAATAAATATTTGCTAAGGGACTACGAAAAGGTAAGCTTGGGGGAGTTGTTGACACTGGTTAACTACCATAATTAAGTGTTAAATAAATATGAAAAAGGCAAGAATATGATCACCAACAAAGATTTAGGGATTAAACTGACAATATTCCATGAGTTTTGGTGAGTTATGATTCTGCAGGGACTAAACTAGGAAATCAGCATCAATAGCTTCCCATAGAAGGAAACCGACGGGAGATAACGCAACCGCCACATCGGGATACTTCTAGAAGACTCTAGGAGACACAAGAGAACACCACAACGAAGGACACCACAGGAGGCTGACCTGTGGGACCGACCGGTCCCACAGGGAGACCGGTCGGTCACCCCCTAGGCCCACCTGGTTCCTTCCTTTGCAAGCTACCTCAACCGACTCCCTAGATGCATCTCGGCCGTACCTCGAGTCGGTTTGATCCAAGGGTCACGATTCGTCGCCCAGGGCTATATAAGGAGACCCCTGCCCCCCTCTCTAGGAGAGAGGCATCTGCAATCCCAGAGCAATCAGGAAATTAGGGTTAGACAGAAGGAGATCAATCGGAGGCTTTGGAACTTCATCCACCTAGATTAGTAGATAGAATAGGATTAGAGGAGGCAAGCATCGCTTGGATTCCTGATCTAGTCACGAGAAGGCTCGGTAAACCCAAGTTCTTCTCTCTTGTATTAACATTATGGATCTATTACATAATAGCTATTCTAGTTCATCATTGTTCTTCATTGTTTATGTTCTAGTTCATCGTCTAGTTCATGTTCATCGTCTAGTTCATCTTCTAGTTCATAATCTTGTTCTAGTTCATGTTCTAGTTCGTACTTTAGTTCTTATCGATGATCTAATTCACCTTATTGTCCATCATTATGTTCTAGATAGCAATACAATTGATATGATTAAGACATCAATGATTATATTCTTAGTTATAATGCTTATAGATTACTTTGATTATATATTTGGCATAGATAGTTTATCTTTATATTTATACTCATGTTCGTATAGCGCTCATCTTAAAGTACAACGGATGGGTGATGAATGCTGTGTAGACGTGGTGTCTATACACTGTTTATCTGCGAATACATCCTATATTCTGGATAGAGTGGTAGATCGCGGGTGTGACAGACCTGTTGAGTCCTTTGTATTCCACCTCCCGAATATAGTGTTCGGTATGGCTCAGTTAACTCATGGTTTAAGGGTTACTATGCTTAACACCTTAGCTATGGAGTTGCCTCTTGATTATAAATATGATGTGACCTAGTCAATGATTGCTAAATATAATTGCACTAATCAATGTATGCTATGAGTTATAATTAGAATAACTTAGGAATGTTCCTTGTTTATACCTGTTCTAATCATCATCTTGCTAGGCAGTACTGTTCTAAGTTCATCCTTGATTGATCTGATCTCTGTTATCCTTTATCATTTACCTATTATCTTATACCTATTTCCTATTTATAGTATTTAGTATGTGTTATCAACCTTATTAATGTGTGCCATGCTGTTAAGATCTTTCAATACTATCATCACCTTGAATTGATTAGTCTCTAGGCTAAATATAAATAACGATACCTGAGACTAGCTTGGGTGAAATGCTCTACAACGGGTATGTTTATCTGTGCGCTTGCAGGTAAATATATATATCTTTATCTAATGCTCTGATATAATTATATTGCTAGCTTCATGTTGGGGATGAGAACTTGACGTTAAGTGGAGTTAGTAGTGTCCCGTACACTCTTTCGTGCTTTCACTAGTTTATTATTTTATGTGACTCATTTTTAGAGTGAATCCATTAAGGAGTGTCAACAGTCATGCCCGTCGTGGTTCCGGTCATCCTCAATACGATCAGGAGCCGAGTGTAAGAGGCTTTGCTGCTCAGTCCCATAGCGGACCTGCTCTTCAGTATGGTGGTGATCGCTTTGCACAGATGGGACAGGTAGGTCAGTTTGGAGGTTTTCCGTTCCATAGCGGACCACCCTTTTAGGTTGGTGGTGATCGCTATCCACCCATGGGACGAGGACAGTTTGGTGTTCCTACTAACACTTTTTCTGGGCCTATGACACAGCACTGGTATCCTTCTCAGTATACTAACCCCAGTGTTGTGCCACATGCTCACTTCCTGCCATTCTATTGGCGCAGGAACTTTGGCTGGAGGACATGTGGCTCATGGATTCCGGGTGTTCGCGCCACATGACCGGAAGGAAGGAATGGTTCTCCAGCCTGACCCCTGTGGTGCACAAGGAGTACATCACTTTTAGGGATAATAGTAGAGGTAAGGTTGTTTCTCAGGGAGCTATCCGGCTCAATGAGAACTTTGTTCTTAAGGATGTTGCGCTGGTTTCTAACTTGCATTTCAATTTGCTTTCCGTTTCGCAACTTCTTGAGGATGATTGTGAAGTGCGTTTTAAGAAGGGTCTGAGTCGTGTTTTAGACCCTAGGGGAGATCTTTTTTGTTGGATTGTCCCTTTTGGCCGTGTTTTCAGAGCCGACTTTTCTCGTTCTTTCGGCTCTGCTAGATGTTTGATGGCTGGTCCTTCTTCTGATTTGTGGAAGTGGCATAGGAGGCTTGGTCACTTGAGTTTTGACTTGCTTGCAAGACTTAGCTCACTTGGCCTAATCCAAGGATTGCCCAAGCTTAAGTTTTAGAAGGACCTTGTTTGCCATCCGCGTCGTCACGGGAAGATGGTTGCTGCTTCTCACCCACCTATTAATCAGGTGATGACTAAGCGACCCGACGAGCTTTTACACATGGACATAGTTGGTCTAGCTTGAGTTTGCTCAGCGGGTGGGAAGTGGTACGTTCTAGTGATCGTTGACGATTTTTCGAGGTACTCTTGGGTATTTTTCATGGAGGGTAAGGATGAAGCTTTTCCTTTTGCTCGTGACTTGATTTTGAGGTTGAAAACTGAGTTTCCCCCTGATACCATTAGAGCTATTCGTAGTGATAATGGTACTGAATTTGTCAACTCTCAGTTTGCCTCTTTCTGTTCTTCTAATGGAATTGAGCATCAGTTTTCTTCTCCTTATGTTCCCCAGCAAAACGGTGTTGTTGAGCGCAAGAACCGGACCCTTGTTGAGATGGCCAGGACGATGCTCGATGAGCATAGGACTCCTATGCGTTTTTGGGCCGAGGCAATCAACACCGCTTGCCATGTTGCAAATCGCATCTTTCTTCGAGCTTTCATGAAGAAGACTTCTTATGAGTTGCGGTTTGGGCGTGTACCCAAGGTGTCTCATTTTCGGGTGTTTGGGTGTAAGTGTTTTATTCTGAAGCAAGGCAATTTGGATAAGTTTGAATCTCGCTCTGCTGATGGCGTGTTTCTTGGTTATGCTTCACATTCGCGTGCTTATCGAGTTCTTAACCTTGAGACTAACCGGATAATGGAGACCTGCGAGGTCACATTCGACGAGACTATGCCTTGTGTTTTTTCTGCTTTTGATGTTGCAGGAGAACAGGAGCTAGGAGAGACTATCTTTGTGGAGGAGGAGCAGGAGAATGCCGATTGGGGTGATCCCAAGGCAACTCCACTGGCTGCCCCCGTCGACCCTGCGATGACTACTTCAGCTCGAGGACCCGATCCCATGACTTCTTCTTCTTGGGGTCCTCTGGAGCCACCTCTCCAGCAAGCACCGGCTGCACCCTGGAGAGCGATAGCATCTGGTGAGGGGGAGACGACTTCGGCGAGGCAAGCGCCCGAAGCGTTCAGCAGACTCACCCCCCGCAGCAGATGATAGGCGGCATCGACCAGCGAGTCACGCGGTCGCGAGCGTATGAAATCTCACATTTTGCTCATTCTGCATTTGTTGCTTCTTTTGAGCCCAAAGATGTTGGACACGCACTTTCTGATGCTAATTGGGTCAATGCCATGCATGAGGAGCTAGAAAACTTTGAGCGAAACCGAGTTTGGACCCTAGTTCCACCTCCACCAGAGTGCCACCCTATAGGTACCAAATGGGTTTTCAAAAACAAAGAGGGTGAGGATGGGATGGTAGTGAGGAACAAGGCTAGGCTAGTAGCCCAGGGTTTTTGCCAAAAAGAGGGGATAGATTTTGAGGAAACCTTTGCCCCTGTAGCCCATCTAGAAGCCATTAGAATCCTTCTAGCCTTTCTGCTTCGAAGGGTTTTAAGCTTTATCAGATGGATGTTAAGAGTGCTTTTCTAAATGGGTACATAGAGGAAGAGGTTTATGTGAGGCAACCCCCAGGTTTCCAGGATCCCAAGTTTCCAAACCATGTGTATAAACTTTCAAAAGCTTTGTATGGTTTGAAACAAGCCCCGAGAGCGTGGGATGATCGTTTGAAAACCTTTTTGCTCTCTAAGGGTTTTAAAATGGGACGGGTTGATAGGACTTTGTTTCTCCTCAAGAAAGGCAATGATACCCTGATTACCAGATTTACGTGGATGATATCATCTTTGGTGGCTCCTCTCACGCACTTGTTGCCAAGTTTGCAGATACTATGAGTAGGGAGTTTGAGATGAGTATGATGGGTGAGTTGACCTTCTTCCTCGGGTTGCAAATCAAGCAAACCCGAGACGGGACGTTCGTGCATCAAGGTAAATACACAAAGGACATCCTAAAGAAGTTCAACATGGGTGAGGCCAAGCCTCTTACGACGCCCATGCCGACGACTGCGGCGATGGACGCGGACCAAGACGGAGAGCCGGTTGACCAGAAGGAGTACAGGAGCATGACGGGAGAAGTTTGTCCAAGGGGGAGTTTTTGTGAAAATGTTCTTTTGTGGTGACAATTTGCAATTTATGCTTCACTAGTTGAGGGGGAGTCATTGAGTAAGGGGGAGTTCTTCTGCCTTTTCCAGGTTGGTTTTTGAGACTATTCTTCATTTGGTATCGATCTTTCCAGCTAGTTGCGTCGAGCCTCTGTGCCTCTGTCTTGAGGGACTAGCTGTTTTCATCCTATTTCAATGATTCTTGATTGGTATTGTGCCTACTGCTGGTTGTGTTGAGCCTTTGTGCCTCTATCTTGAGGGACTAGCAGTAGCAGTTTCATCTGCAGTCTTCAGTTGGTATTTGAGCTTTCGGCTAGTGGTGTTGAGCCTCTTCTGCCTCTTCTTGAGGGCTAGCCTGTTTCTGACTTGGTTGCGTCGAGCCGTTGCCCATGTCTTTGGGAACCAAGTCTTGTGCTCTGATTTTGATCGAGTTTTGCTCCTTGATGAGTTGTTGCTCCGATTTCTTGCTTGGTTGTGTCGAACCTTTGCCCATGTCTTTGGGGACCAAGCCTTGCTTATCTTGAGTTGTTCTTCTTTGTCCTTTTCATTGGCTTTTGGACATCTTGGGTGAGTTTTTCTCCTTCTACCTAATTCTGCATTCTTTTATTTTGGGTTACGGTTACTATGAGTTGACGATGCACTCATCAAGGGGGAGATTGAGAACACAAGGTTGATATGTGCCCTTGTGGTTCCCTTCCTGAGTAATGAGTGATTGATCAACCAGCAACATGTCTCTTGGCTGTGTTGATGTGCAGGTGCGGGGCTCGGAGACAGTGGTCGAAGGTGAGGTGAAGGTCAAGCGGGGACATGTCGTGCCGACGGACCGGGAGCGGTGAAGGGCGAACGTGGAGCTTGGACTGATGGACCGGGAGACCTGAGGACCAGTTGTGGTAGCTGGCACATGGCGTCAACAAGCAAGAGGACATGGGGATGTGCGGTGCATCGGCCGAGTCGGGAGGAAGGTGATGGCGTCGTGACACTTGGCGGGAGGCCGAGAAGGATGGCGAATGCACTGTGCCCGGCGTGGAGGCTAGACATGCTTCAGCATCGGTGCTGGAACTCAGGCTGTGTGAACCACATCCCATCTACGGCGCGGGTTCGGTAGTTGAGCCTCAAAAAGCTACCATCGGTGATTTCCAGGTTTGGGCCTCAAAACCTAGGGTGGCCGGTTTCCGAGTTTGGGCCTCAAAACTCGGCGAGGATGGTTTCTAGGTTTGGGCCTCAAAACCTGGGCTCGCGGGTTTCTGAGTTTGGGCCACAAAACTTAGCCAGAGGACAGGTTTCCCGGTTGCAGCCTCAAAACCGGGGGAAGGCCCAGGTTTCCCGATTTCGGCCTCAAAACCGGGGGGAGGTCCGCAAAAAGGATGGTCGACATGTGGCGACGTGGAGAGGCTGGCGCGACGGCGCAGCTATCCACGAGGAAGGCGCGGTGGTCGACAGGGCGGCACGTGGCGGCATCCTGAGGCTTGTGTCGAGGCGAAGCTAAGGATGAGGAAGGCGCGTGACCGTCGGATCGTCGTCAAGCAGAGTTGGACCGGGATACCCCTAGGGTTGGCCGTTTTGCTCAGTTATCCTAGGGTTAGAAGGGGATTATTGTTTAGGCTATAAATAAGAGAGGCCCCCTCCTCTCATCCTATCCATGCAGTCATTTGCCCTAAGCTCTCTCTCTCTCCTTAGCCCCCGCTTAGGTTCTAATCATACCTGGCTGTAGAGGATCCACAGAGTGAATTCAATTATGTCTCTGTGTTTTGGGAAGTTTAGGAAGTGAGACCGTAATCTCACGTTTGTAGCGTGTGTTCGCCACACGGTTGCAATTTCGGGCTTGTGATTCGCGTTTTGGTTGTGTTCTTCGCGGATTGCTTTTTGGTCTCGTTTTCCCGTTGCTTGATCTCTTTGCTTGGTGCATCTTTCGCAAATCCACTTGAACCAAATTGTTCTAGATCATGAGGCAATTCTTTCCCCCGAAGGAATCCTTCTCAAACCTCACGGTCTAAGAGATCGAACAATTTTTGTTTTGGATCATGTTCTTGCTCCTTTGCCCTGAAATTTCTTGATTCACCGATTTGGAGTTAGGTTCGAGCCATGATCTCTTAGGAGTAGCTCACTAACCTTCTTGTGACTCCTCAAATTGAATCTCAGCCCTAGTGCATTTGATTCGGAGGAGATCGGGTTGAATCATCGAAGAACTATGCTGTTTTTGGGACCATCGGATGCTCGACTGGTGTGCATCGGACGCTGGAGTCATCGCATCGGACGCTCCGGTGACACGTGTCAGTCTGGGTGCTTTTGAGTGTGCATCGGACGCTTGGCATCGAACGCGTCCGTTGTCCATCGGATGCGCCGGAGCCATTGCATCGGACACTGGCTGTTCACTGTGCACAACGTCCGATGAGTAAGGTTCCAGTAACTCACTATTTGCATCGGATGCATCCGGTGGTGAGGCATTGGACGCAGTCCAGCGTCCGATGCGACTGGTTCCGCACTGTTTCGTCCGCGGTTCGTTCGTTCGTTGTCGGTTTTGATTTCCGGCTTTTGCGTTGGGTTCTTAGAGTCGTGTAGTGTCTCGCTGTGCTTCTTGGAAGCATCCACCCTACATCTAGGGTCATGGACATTATTCGAGCTCTAGGCTTGCCTCTGGGGTGAATACTGGGACATTAGCTAAAAGTTTCTGAGAAGAAATTTTTAAGCTCCCATTCACCTCCCCCTCTGGTCGCTTTTTCGGTCGTTCAAAATGTTAAAGGAAAAAACTACATTTTTGGCCTTTAACTCCCTTCGGGAACTTTATTGCCTTAATTGTCGCAATTTTGTTGTCCGATCGGCTCTTGCTCCCATCGTTTCAACGGAAACTCCCTTTTTCTAAGAATAGCCGACCGCAAAAGTAGTTGCCGAATCCTTGGAAACTAGCCGACCGCATGGATACTTGCCGAATGCCTTCATGTGCCCATCTCCACACACTGGACATGCACACCGTCTTCTAGCTTTTCCTTCATCGTGAAGCCATTTATGCTAAATATAGAGCTGGACGTCGAGACATGCATGCTTTATACATATTTATATTTAAATTGCCTTCTTTGCTTGCTTGCCACATCACAATGCCACCAAATCCATCTCCTGGCTAATGAGATCAGACCCCTCTGATTCTTGAATACTCGTTTAATTTGTCACGGTCATGGTCAATTATCCTCGTGATCGGCTTCTCTTGCCATATCTATTTTCCGAATGGAGTAACTGACTTGCTCTTCTCACCGCTCATTGGGTCCACTTGTGTGTTCTCAAGTGTTGACCAAAATGCAGTGTTAACACAGGCCCCCTTAGTTCGGAGTATGAATTGTCATGCTTTGAACTATTTGATCTCTGTTGGTCTTCTTCAAAAAGCCAAAAAATCCACTGATAGCAATAACATTTTCTCACCATGTTTCCATAATTTTGCCTGTAAAATAATAATTCTCCAATACATGTGGAAACAAGTTAGTTACAAATGCACATGTGTATAATTATTATAGTTCTTCCATTTTATTGATCAGAAGATGTTGCAATGCGGACTGCATCTCAAAAGTATCATATTTTATAACCAAGATTACTTTTAAACTTGAATAAAATGGTACCTTATTCATCCATTTGTCTCTTTAATTATGGGGATTTAGTTCTCACTGAGTCCTCAAGCTATTGCAAAACAGAATAGCTTTAGAAATGCTTATCTTTTACCCCTTGATCACTTTTCATCCAGAGTTTTTTTATCATTATCTTTATATAAAATCATATCACGTAATATTGCAAAGTCAAAGACTCGACCATAAGGAGATACAAGCCATAAACCTAGATCAAGAAGTGCAAGTGAATATTTTTATTACTTTTTCTTTTGCATATGTCATTCTCCCGACCTTTTAAAATTATGAGGCTACTGGGCCTTCGGCCATCTTTTATTTTTTTGGCGGTCACTTGACCTTTTCTTTTTCATATTTTTATTTGGGCGGTCACTTGACCTTTTTTCTTTCTCAGTTCTGGCGGACACGTGTCCGTCGTTTTTATTTTTGAGATTTATAGAATAGCGTCATATTTTAATCAAAGAGAGAATGCACATGCAAAACACTTATTAGTTTATAACATGTACGTGAATCTTGATCTTGAGAATATGACTATAATCTCAACTAATAATCACAATGATTTGATAGTGCTCAATATGACATTAAGTAAATTTTATTATTTCATTAAATCTCTGAATTTCAAGTATATCTCAGAATAATGTCATAGCAAATTCTACCTCTATTCATATCCCACAACTACTTTCAGACAAAGTTTAAATTCTATGCAACCCACAAATTTCAAAGACTTCAAGATAAATATAATAACCACTAGACCCAAATCTTAAAGAAATCAAAGCTATAAACCACACACTGGTGAAACATAAAATAGAGCATCTATTTATCATTTCAACAATGGATAACCCAAAATATTTATATCACATATTCATAGAGTGGATTTTTTTAGTGCGGAGACGCAACATGAGAGGTTTTGCTTTTTAATGATTTTAATTTTAAGCTCTGAAACTATTAGAGAAGCGAGGGTAAAATTACACAAACCACCATTAAAGATGAAGCAGCCATTCGTCTTATCCTTCTTCACAGTGAATCGCTCGATGTTGTACAATGTGTGCATGTTGATCTCAGGCCCCCCCTGACACGTAGTCAGAGCGGCGTAATCGATGATTCACTGGTGTCCTCCTTTCTCTCATCCGAAACGTCTTCACCAAATTCGGGTTGAAAATATTTGAAGCCAATCATAAACGTCAATCCTTCTTCTGCAAATGACTGGCTGCTTCAGATCTTGTAGCTGTTTTGACTATAAATGAACTTGTCACCGTTGCATGTGTCTTGTTGGCACCACCTTATTCAAGGCCATCAGCAAAAGTATCTCTTTCAATATGAAGTGTGCTGAAAACGTTTTAGCTGATGATCTTCTATCGGCCGTCTGGTTGCTAACGTCCTTTGTGCCTCTGATGTAGCCTTTCGTAACCTTATCACCAGATTGAGCTTTGCGTTACTTAGGGAAAGGTAAAGTTATATTAATAGGAGCCAAAGGTTATGTCTTATCAGCTTTTGCTTAGTATGCTTTTGACTTTCTTCTTGTTGAGGAACTGGAATACTTTAGGTGAGCATGCTGTCAGGTAACTCATGGTAGTTTCAAAGAACGTCATTTTCGATGAAGTTGAGTGTGTCGTAGAGGACGAATACGAACTCGGTGGTGCGTGGATGCGTGCACGATGAGGTTCAGCCCCCCGAGTGTAGTTAATGCAGGAATTTGAGCATGTTCACCTCATGTTTTTTCTTCTCATTAGTTCTTCATATCTGCATGTACACTCTTCCGCTCCAAGACGATAAGTGTTCTTCTTGGAATATGTGTACAATGATATTTTCATCAGTGTGCTTATCGGCTGCTGTATCTAGAATCTTTATATGCTTCTGCTCTGACCTGATCTTGTAGAAGGCTTGTAAGAGAACCTGAGGAATTGCTTGGTATGATCTTTGAGCCGCCGACGATCTTCATCCACCGTGACCTAAATTTTTTGGGAATAAACGTACACGAATTTAGGTCCGGTCAGCAGCAGCGGTGTGCTTCACCGAGTAATTGGCTCTTCCAGTGGCCAATGGAGCTTTTGTTAAAGTCACCGACTGACCAATATCTAGTGGCAAATGATAGTACTGTACGCATGGATTGTGTTCATGCATGAACAATTGCAGCTGCAATCTACCTTGCACCCATTAATACTTCTGTTTTTAACGAGCACAGGCTGGTGTCTCTTCGTCTCAGACCAGTTCATCCATTAGCCAGAACAACTTCAATACCAATTATCTCATTATCATTGGATTAGAAATTGACAAATGGCCTCTAAATCCTTCCTTCCAAATTTATTCCTCTTGAATTAATAATCTTGATGCACCAAATTCAATCGATTTAAACTTCTGACTTTTCATCCACTTTAGCCGATTCCTGTATGCATATCGGCCAATTAGTATATTTTTCTTGTGTTGTTGTATCCACTGATTCCTTTCCTAAACAGCCGATTCCAAAGATGACATGCAGATAAGCTATCGGCCAACTCTCGGCTGACGTATGACCCCTTGATAATCAATCGGCTATTTATTGCAGTATGCAAGTAAATCTCAGTCTGGACTTCATCTCTTTGAACATCTCCATAGAAATCTTCCTTTTATTTATCTCTTCATGTGCATACCGTGCCATGATATATTTGTAGACCGATACATTCATGTCATGATGTATTTGAAGCTATTTTATTTTTAGGAGAAACCATATCAGCCAATTCTATCTTTAGGAGAAGTTCATTAGCTTCTTTAATTGGTTTCTATGTCCCTGCACGGAGCAAATTCACCCATGCATGCTATCTGCGTCTTCGTAGATGCCATGTACACTCAGTTGATCAGCAGCTATCCCGTGCGTACACGTTGAATCGGCTGTTTTCATGCATATTCGGCAATCGGACATCTCTAGCAATCAGTCTGTACAGTCATACTCCTCTCGTACAATAGCCGATGGAGTTAAGGGAAACAACCAATCCTTATTTATACAGGCCTTTGACAATCAAACAGGAATTGTTGTCCCACCGAGCGTGCCAAAAAGTGTGTTGGCGCAAAACGCGACACCTCGCGCCTCACACACAGCAAGCCAAAAAGCTAGCTTCAATCAGGTGCCTGGAGTGTGTTGAATCCGGAGACATGCCAGTCGGTTTGACCTAAAAACCAACAAGGGATAAAATTGTGAGAATATCTTTGGAACATGCCGGGTGAGACCAGATAGTTCCATATGTATGGCTTTGAAAGCCAATCACGACGGCACACAGCTATAGAAGCTGTCTGTCAAAGCATGTTTACGAAGTCATTCGGCTAGTATGAAAACAGAGCATGTAAAGCATATTAACTGCCGAATGCATATATAAAGAAAGACATGCTTGAACAGATGAAAGATATTATAAACATGTAACTTGCAAATGTAAATCTATTCAAACAATACATGCATAGGCTAATCCGACTAATCTGCCGCATGTTTAGCCTTCATAAACCCGTCAGGCATAAACCCAAGCGAAGCTAATCCACCGCATGATACCACTTGCTATAAGTCTATGCACTCCTTACAATTAGATTAATCCACCTCATGATACGATCCAATTGTAAGAAGCTAAAAGCTTGCATATATTTGAACAAATCTATAAAAGCTCATTACTCGTGTAAGCTTAACCAAGATCGGCAAACTAGCCAAGTTGAGGTCCACGAGGAACGAACATACAAGCAAGCACGATTAAACCAATCTAAAACCTGCATCTGCTGCACGACACCTAGTCTTATTAAAGCTTAACCTTAACTAAAATGCATGAACCCACAACATGTAACAATCTAGATTGAAAGTAATTCGGCCATCATGATCTTATGATTAGCGAGGCACAAGAGAACTTATGGAGCAAGGCCAAACAAAGATCAATCTAGATTGGGCAAAAGAGTGTTACAAGAATTAAATAAATAAAACATATAACACATGATAACTTAATGAATCTATCAGATCCGCCAAATCTAATAGAGCGGATAACTATTTTTACTCATGACTTAATCCGCCGCACGATACAAGGCACAAGCAAAAACCTCCCGTCATAAGCTTAATTCTGCCGCACGATACTAAGCTTAACGAACGAGACTACTTGCATCATATCTAAATCCACCACATGATACTAGACATGATAACAAGGTTGCCGGTACTTACGGAGGTCGACAGATCGATGATTCCTCTCGAAGAACTCGACGACTTGACTAAGGACTCGAAGGTGGCACAGGGCCGGTTTGTATTGATATAGTTGTGTACAATTTTTACAATAGCCAAGGGTTTATATTTATACCCTGGATGCGGTATGTCACACCCCAACTTTAAGGATAAAGTTGAGACAACATACTCATGTGTGCCCAGGAAAAATCACACACATAAGTAGACAAATTACAAGAGTGGCATCATCACATTGTTTATTACATCACGACAGTATTTAAAACAAAGTCTTACAACATACTGAACCACAGATCATTGAACTGGTACACAAACTAAGCCACAAGGAAACGTCGACTGGGGGAGCAGCTAGCCTAGAAGTCTTCAGGAAAAACACCAACTGCACCTTCATCTGTTACCCATCCGGGATTTTTGCCCAAAAAGAAGATAAACAACAAGCGTTAGTACTTCTCGTACTTAGCAAGCTAACACAGGGTTCATGAGGCTCAAAAAGGCTGACACTGTCTGACTGCAGTTAGCTTTTAAGTTGGCAAAGTTTTAGCATTAAGGTAAACGAATATTGTGCTTAACCCTTAACCCATGATCCATTTGTCCAACAAAGATAAATATAACATCATAAAGTACCAACAATATAAAGTAAACAGTTATACAAGTATCATAGTTCTGCTAGTTTTCCGGGCCGCTCGTGACCGTGAGCACGGCTGTTATAACAGTTTTACACTCTGCAGAGGTGGTGCATCTTTACCCACAAGCCGTGTTACCCTTGTGCCCGAGGCGGCCAACCTCTTGATCCACTTCCGAGGTAGATCGGCAGGGCACACTATGAAGCCTTTCGCTGGTTCGTCTAACTGGTCAGGGCCGCTAGGTTTCCTTGGCAGGCAGATGTAGCAACCCCCCTTTTCTATCGCACAAGGCCATCGCAGCTATACACATAGAAACAGGAGCAGCCCTACACCCAAAGTGGCAAGCCCCTTATGCGCCCTTTCGGGTCACCGCTGCCAAATTAGAAAAGGTCCAGTGTACTGAGCTAAAACCAGAGCCATATAGCACTCATGGTAGCACTGTCAATCCCAGCTTTTGCTAACAGCAAGTTTTATCAACCGTTTAACAACATATCATCATGAGAAACAAATTCATCATTGGACTGGATCGATTATAAGTCAGTTAGCACTAGCCAAGCTACCCATATGCATATATCCCACGGGAACAAGAACATCACAGATCACAAAGCTAAGTGGGTTTTCTAAGGTTGCTCAATTGGACACATGCATAAATGAGTGATTAAAGTAAAGTGTATAGGTAAACAAGGAAGTCCCATGCTAACTTGCCTTGGTTGTCGAAAGGTTGATCCTCTTGTTGGTCACTGAACGAGGGGTCCTGATCGCACCACACCGACTCACCGTCTATCCAAACACACAACATCACCACGCATCCCAGGTGCAAACATACACGATGCAAACAGAGCTATTATTAGAACATTACACCAAACAGTAATAAACTGAAATAAAACTTTGATAAAACTGAAGTACGCATCTCTACGATCACAACACGCTTTGGTTCATCGAAAACGGAGTTACGGTGCGAAAGTTACGATCGAAACGGCATATATAAAGCCCTAAACAAGATTAACTTGGACCCTAAAGCTAAACTGTCCAAAACAGGTTAACAGGGGTATAAACGGGTAGAGCACTAAATTACGAAGCTAACGCAATTTGAACGGATCAAAACGGAGCTAAAACGTGGATTTTATAAGCAAAACAGTGTAATGGCATTTCTGTAAATAGTTTGAATTGTATTTGAATTTAAACCGAAATTTAAATTGAATTTTAAACAAATACCGCAGTCAACTGGACTGCGCCTCAATTTCTCCAAAACACAGGGGCCTGGTTGCAAGCTTTTCAAGGCACAGGGAATAGTGCTTGATGGAGCGCGGGTTGGTTCCCGGCTTCTCCAGGGGCTCTTTAGCAAGATGGCCGGCGAAGGGGTATCGATGATCCTCGGCCGCCGGATCGGAGATGAGCGGCTCGGATTAGACCAAGGGGCGGGTGCGCGCGCGGGCGGCCGACGACGCGCACTGGCCGCGGCGTCACGGCGCTCCGCGACGTCGTGCGCGGCTCCGCCATGGCCGAAGCCACGGAGCTCGCGGGCTCGGGCATAGGGTCCACCACAGGCCAAACCAAGCGGTCGGAGGGGTAGCGGAGCGCAAGGGGGGTTCTCACCGTGGTGAAACGAACTAAGGAGGTGGCTCGGAGGTGGCGGTCCGCGGCGAACGGCGGTCGGCTTTCGGCGAGATCCTGCTGCGAGAAAACGGCCGGCGGTTAGGGCAAAATCGAGCACAAGGAAAGACGGCAAGGGGTCTGGCATCTTCACCGAGGCGCGACGGAGCTCGGAAGAGGATGCAATCGGCCCGGGCGGCGCCGAATCGTCAGATCGACGGCGGGGGGCGACGGCAAGGCGGCGGGGAGCTCTGGTCGCGGTTGCTCGGTGGTCTGCTGCGACGCTGCGGAAGAGAATGAGGGAAAAGAGAGCGGGGGTGTGGGCGCGTCCGCTAAATGCATGAGGGCGAGGGCGAGGTCGTGGGAGCGGCGCCGCACGACGCGTGGAAGACGCGGGCGCGACGGTTGTTCGCTCGCTCGAGCCCAGACGGCGCGCAAAGGGGAGAGGGAAGGCGCCGACAGGTGGGGACGGCTCGCCAGAGAGAGAGAGAGAGAAGCGGTGCGGCTCAGCCGGCGCGCGCACGGGCCGGCCAGATGGGCCGCGGCGAAGGAGGAGAGGGAGGGAGGCCTGGCGCGGATAGGAAAATGGGGAGGGGAGAAGAGAGCCGGCGGGCTGGGCGTCAGGCCATTCGGGCCGAAAGCAAGGGAAGGAGAGAGGGAATAAAAAAAAGAGCTTTTCATTTTATTTCAAGGCTTTTCAAAACATTTCCAAATGAAGTTTGAATTCAAACTAAATTTTGGCTAAACCCAGTCACTTCAAAAATTATAATGCACCAGCATGAATGCATAAACATGTTGCTACATTTATTTTAATTCAACCAAAATTATTTAACCCCTATGTTAAATGCTCACAAAAACATAATTAAATCATTTTCCACCTATTTTGTTTTGGAGAAAAATTTTAGGGTGTTACAACTCTACCCCCCTTAAGATGAATCTCGTCCTCGAGATTCGACTGGAGCTTACTCAAACAACTGGGGATAAGATTTCCGAAGATCTTCTTCTCTTTCCCAGGTAGCCTCTTCTTCTGTATACCGGTTCCACTGAACTTTGCACATCTTGATAACTCGGCTCCTGGTAACTCTTTCTGCTGTTTCCAAGATCTTGACAGGGTACTCTTCATAAGTGAGATCTTCTCCTATCTTGATCTCTTCCAGGGGAACTTGCTCTTCAGGCACCCTCAGGCATTTCTTTAGCTGAGAAACATGGAACACATCATGTACACCTGACAGTCTCTCCGGTAACTCAAGCTGATAGGCCACTTCTCCACGTCTGGCCAAGATCCGGAAAGGACCTATGTATCTGGGTGCCAACTTTCCTTTCATGTTAAACCTCTTTACGCTTCTCATGGGTGACACTTTCAAATACACATAGTCTCCCACTTTGAAAACTAAATCCCTCCTGCGAGTATCTGCATAACTCTTCTGCCGGGATTGAGCTATCCTTAGGTTATCTCGGATCATCCTTACTTGTTCTTCAGCATTTCTAAGGACATCCGGTCCGAACACTTGAGTTTCTCCTGTCTGATTCCAGAACAAAGGAGTTCTACACCTTCGCCCATACAAAGCTTCGAAAGGAGCCATTTTCAGACTCTTCTGGTGACTGTTGTTGTAAGAGAATTCAGCATATGGCAGGCTTTTATCCCAACTAGTCCCATGCTGAAGGGCACATGCTCTCAACATGTCCTCCAAGATCTGGTTTATCCTTTCAGTCTGCCCATCTGTTTGTGGGTGATATGCAGAACTGAAAGTCAGCTCAGTTCCCAAGGATTGATGTACCTGATGCCAAAAGTGAGAAGTGAACTGTGTCCCTCTGTCAGACACTATTTTCTTTGGAACACCATGCAGAGACACAATCCTCTCCATGTACAGTTCTGCTAACCTTGCCCCAGTATAGGTGGTCTTTACTGGTAAAAAGTGAGCGACCTTAGTGAGACGGTCGACTATTACCCATATAGAGTCATAGCCTCTTTGTGTACGGGGTAATCCAGTGATAAAGTCCATTCCCACTTCTTCCCATTTCCACTCGGGTATCTGCATAGGCTGTAACAATCCTGCTGGTCTTTGATGTTCAGCTTTGACCTTCTGACAGGTGTCACATAGAGCCACATATTCTGCTACATCTCGTTTCATACCATACCACCAGTATTTTTCTTTCAGATCCAAGTACATTTTGGTGCTACCGGGGTGAATGGAGTAGGCAGATTCATGTGCATCCCGCAAAATGGCATCACGGATAGCTTTCACATCGGGCACACAAATCCTCTTTCCAAACCAAAGGGTCCCATTATCATCCATCCTGAAACCTGGTGCCTTTCCAAGCACTATGTTTTCTGCTATCTCTTTCAACTTCTCATCTTTCAACTGACCCTCACGGATTTCTTTCTCCAAGGTAGGTTCAACTGACATTTCCACCACATTGTTGGCAAAACATAGATTAAGGTATGCCATTTCAGCTCTCAACTCTGCTGACATGCGTTCCACTTGCAGACCGTTTGCGTAGGTTTTTCTGCTCAAGGCATCGGCCACGACATTGGCCTTTCCTGGGTGATAATGTACCTCTAGGTCATAGTCTTTGATCAATTCTAGCCAACGGCGTTGCCTCAAGTTCAGATCTGACTGAGTAAATATATACTTCAGACTTTTATGATCCGTATACACGTCACACTTATGCCCAACTAGATAATGTCTCCATATTTTCAGAGCATGGACCACAGCTGCTAACTCCAAATCATGAGTTGGATAGTTCACCTCGTGCTTCCTCAGCTGTCTAGACGCGTAGGCCACTACTCTTCCTTCTTGCATTAGAACACATCCAAGTCCAAGACGAGATGCATCACAATAGATGGAGAAGCTTTTGTTCAAGTCTGGCAGAACTAGGACTGGTGCTGAGGTTAACCTCTTCTTTAACTCTTCGAAGTTTGCTTGGCATTTATCAGACCACACAAACTTAGCGTTCTTCTCTAACAAGGCAGTCATAGGCTTTGCGAGCTTGGAGAATCCTTCAATGAACCTCCTATAATACCCGGCCAAACCCAGGAAACTTCGGATTTCACTGGCATTAGATGGCGGGTTCCAATCCAACACATCTTGCACCTTGCTAGGATCAACGGATATACCTCCGTTAGAGACAACATGCCCTAAGAAAGAGACTTCTTTCAGCCAAAATTCACACTTGCTCCTCTTGGCATAGAGCTGATGCTCTCTTAACTTCTGCAGAACCATCCTCAGATGTTCCGCGTGTTCCTCCTCTGTTTTAGAGAACACTAGAATATCATCTATGAATACCACCACGAACTTGTCTAGGTATTCCATGAACACTTTATTCATCAGATACATGAAGTAAGCTGGGGCATTGGTCAGACCAAAAGACATTACTGTATACTCATACAGTCCATACCGCGTTGTGAAGGCGGTTTTAGGAATGTCTGAGTTCCGGATTTTCAACTGGTGATACCCAGATCTGAGATCTATTTTAGAGAACACACATGCTCCTCTAAGCTGGTCAAATAGATCGTCTATCCGGGGTAGAGGGTATTTGTTTTTAATGGTAACCTCATTTAAAGACCTATAGTCCACACACATCCTCTGGCTACCATCTTTCTTATCCACAAAGATCACTGGTGCTCCCCAAGAAGAAGCACTAGGACGTATATACCCTTTCTCTAACAACTCCTTAAGCTGTTTCTTAAGTTCTTCTAATTCATTTACCCCCATTCTATAAGGTCTTTTAGATATTGGTGCAGTTCCAGGCAGTAATTCAATAATGAACTCAACATCGCGATCAGGTGGCATACCTGGCAGATCATCCGGAAAGACATCAGGGAACTCGTCCACCACCCGATCTTGCTCTGCACCACTAGCATCCATCTGGTTGACCGTGGCAGTTGGCTGTTCTTTTAACACCACTTGCACACAGATTCTGTCTCCCTTAGGTGTAGTTACAACAACTGACCTTTCTTGACACTGAATGACAGCCCCATGTTGCTTCATCCAGTCCATACCCAAGATGAGATCTATTCCTGCTGTTCTTAGCACTATAGGCTTTACTTTAAAGTCTACCCCCCTCAGGTTGACACTAGAGGTGGGGCTCCAAAAATTTGCAGGCATACTACCCCCTGGTGAGTTTACTATGATTGTTTCTTTCATTGCACATAAAGGCACACCATGCATTCTAACAAACGACTGTGAAATGAAAGAATGCGATGCACCAGAATCAAAAAGTATGGTTGCTGGGATTGAGTTGATGCCGAACGTACCCATCATAACATCCGGTGCATCCAGGGCAGTATCGGCAGCTACATGATTCACCCGTCCAGTGTGAGGTGGGCGAGCATTCTGCTTCTGAACTCCTGCCTGGTTCTGTGGGGCCTGGGGGTTCTGCTTCTTGGGGCACTGGTGAGCGTAGTGTCCTGGCTCCCCGCAACGGTAGCAAGCGTTGGGGTTCTGCTGAGCTGCATTCTTCATGGGAGCGGAATTGGGTGCTCCCTGGCGTGAGGCTTGACTGCTCTGCTGTTGGAACCTCTGTCCTCCTGGCTGCTGCTGGTAGCGCTGACCACCTGACTGTTGTTGGTATGGGAGGCGCTGCTGGTTCTGGTTGCCCTGGGGGTACTGTCCCCTGTTCCACTGGTTGCCTTGACTCCTCTGGGGGTAGCCTTGCTGGGGGTTGGTTCGGGGACGAGTGTTGCTCCCCGATGACTGGCCTTGGAAGCTTCTTTTCTTTGCCTCCATTTCCTTCCTCTTGTTGTCAATAACGATCGCCCTATTGACCAGGGCCTGATAGTTCGGGTAGGTGTTCGACATGAGCTGGAGCTGCAACCCATCATAAAGACCCTTCAGAAATCGGCGCTGCTTGTCTTTATCCTGGGCCACATCCTGGGGAGCGTAGCGCGACAGTTGAGCAAACTTGTCGCGGTACTCCGCCACTGACATGGACCCTTGCTTCAAGGAGCGGAACTCCTCTTGCTTCAGCTCTACGAGTCCATCAGGGATATGATAAGATCTGAAGTTCTCCTTGAACTCCTGCCATGTAACAACTGGAGCATCTTGGGGACGGGCAAACATGAACGCATCCCACCAATCTTGTGCTGCTCCTTGCAGTTGCGCCGAGGCATAGAGCACCTTCTCATAGTCGGTGCACTGGGCAATGTTCAGCTGTTTCTCCACTGCACGGAGCCAGTCATCCGCCTCCAGTGGTTCAGAGGCGTGAGAGAACACTGGTGGGTGGCCCTTCAGGAACTCTCCTCGACGGTCCCTGACTTGAAGAGGTTGAGGTGCTGCAGCGGGCGCCTGATCCAGGCGGTTCATCATGGCATGCATAAGCTGATTTTGCGTGGCCATCAACTGCTCGATGGTCACTGGCGGCGGTGGCGGTGGCGGGTCCATAGGAGCACCACGCCCACGGCCACGGCCTCTTCCGCGTCCACCCCTTGCTGCCATCTGCTCACCAACAAATGCGCAAGAGTTAGACCTTTATATCCAACATAGAATGTATATATGAACATAAATGAACATTGCTGAAATTTTCTGTGCACATTCTTGTCAACAGCAGCTCACTAAAATGGGCATAACTCGAGATACAGAAATCCAACGGGGATGAACCAGACATCGTTGGAAAGCTTAAGAAACCAGCTACAACTTTCATATAGAACACTTTTTCAGATTCGACCAGATTCTAGGCCGAAAACAGCATTGAACAGAACCTATTCTGGATGACAGACTGCGCAGGAACATCAACTTAAAACAAGCATATCTCCCAGATCCGAACAGATAAAGACTTGGTTCCAGATTCGTTTGAAAGGTACGTCAGTCTAGATACTCCCACAAAATTTTCACAATTTTTGGGGTCACGGATTAAGAGATACACAGATTTAACCACAGGCTGCTCCAGAAAACAGCAACACAGGCATAGGAGATAAGCAACTTTATACATCACAAGAAGATGTTTAACTTGGAGAAGCACGGACATAACCCATACTTCACCTCACACAAGCAAAGATCCAAACAAACATAGTTCACCAACATAAGTAACACAAACACCACAGGTTCACATAACACAAACTGAATTTAAAACAACGTGTGTAAACGAGATAACTGATCATGGTAGGCAAGCTACTGGGCTCCACCGGGGGCATCGTTGGCTCTGTACTTCTTCTTGTAAACAGCTGCATAGTCTAGCTCACCGCGAAGGTAATCCACTTCGCGCTCCAAACGCCTTATCACCTTCTGGACAGCACGCAGGTCATCCTGCACCTTGTCGGCCTTCCTATGCACCTCATAGGCATGCTGGGCGGTAGAGACCAGAACCGGGTACTCCACTGGTGGTAGCAGGGTTCGCCACGAGCCCTCCATGTCACTTTGGGGAAGGTAGCGGAAGCGGTCATTCCTCATCTCCTGGAAACGTAGACCATGGTAATGCAGGTAGGCATCCTGCGCTGCGTCCTCCATACATGCGAGGGCATCACCACGCTTGGTGGTAGTCCTGTGAGCCGACTCTATGACATGGGCTTGATCCGCAGCTTTCCAACCTGTAACCATCAGGTCGGACTTCCAGTACGCAGCCTCCAACGGGTGGGTGTACTCGCCACAGTGGTACTGGAGCTTGGCTTCCATCTCAGGGTAGTACTCCTCCAGCAGACGAACCAGCATACTATGGTAGTATGCTGTCTCGTCGGGCTTCTTGAACATGAAGCGACGATCCCAACCAAGGTCTTCCACCACCTGCGCTGCTGGAACGGCAGGGGGTGCTGGTGCCGAAGCTGACGAGGCGGCGGGAGAGTGTACCACCGGGTACACTGGCACGAAGGCTGGTGCCGCAGGAGCTGGTGGAGCGGCAGGTGCTGCAGGGACTGCTGGGACGGCGGGGGCCTCCACGACTGGTGGAGCGACAGGCACCACAGGAGCGGGTGCCTCTGGAGCAGGGACCTCAGGCGCTGGCGCCTCAGGCACAGGCTCCACAGGGACTGGCACCTCCGGAGTAGGCGCTTCCGGAGCTGGAGACTCGGGAACTGCTGCAGGGGGCGGTGGTGGCGCTGCTAGCTCCTCAGAGACTGCTGGAGTAACGGTCAACTCTTCATCCTCCATGAAGACGGCGTTGGAGGAGCTGGAGGAACCATCACTGATGTGGACCACAGGGGGAGCAGGTTGGCTGGTGAAAAGAGCACGGTAGGCACGGGTGTTCATGCGAGGCATCCTGACGTTATAAAACAAGATAAGATAAGCGGAAACAATTAGTTTTATGCAATAGAATAAGAATAAGGAGCATATAATTTTAATAAAGTAACAAGTTAATAAAATAAGCATGAACAGGTAGCAAAAAGGTGTTAGACGGCCATTTCCTAGCTAGGCTTGCGTCCTACAGTCAACAAAGCTCCGATACCAATTTGTCACACCCCAACTTTAAGGATAAAGTTGAGACAACATACTCATGTGTGCCCAGGAAAAATCACACACATAAGTAGACAAATTACAAGAGTGGCATCATCACATTGTTTATTACATCACGACAGTATTTAAAACAAAGTCTTACAACATACTGAACCACAGATCATTGAACTGGTACACAAACTAAGCCACAGGGAAACGTCGACTGGGGGAGCAGGTAGCCTAGAAGTCTTCAGGAAAAACACCAACTGCACCTTCATCTGTTACCCATCCGGGATTTTTGCCCAAAAAGAAGATAAACAACAAGCGTAAGTACTTCTCGTACTTAGCAAGCTAACACAGGGTTCATGAGGCTCAAAAAGGCTGACACTGTCTGACTGCAGTTAGCTTTTAAGTTGGCAAAGTTTTAGCATTAAGGTAAACGAATATTGTGCTTAACCCTTAACCCATGATCCATTTGTCCAACAAAGATAAATATAACATCATAAAGTACCAACAATATAAAGTAAACAGTTATACAAGTATCATAGTTCTGCTAGTTTTCCGGGCCGCTCGTGACCGTGAGCACGGCTGTTATAACAGTTTTACACTCTGCAGAGGTGGTGCATCTTTACCCACAAGCCGTGTTACCCTTGTGCCCGAGGCGGCCAACCTCTTGATCCACTTCCGAGGTAGATCGGCAGGGCACACTATGAAGCCTTTCGCTGGTTCGTCTAACTGGTCAGGGCCGCTAGGTTTCCTTGGCAGGCAGATGTAGCAACCCCCCTTTTCTATGGCACAAGGCCATCGCAGCTATACACATAAAACAGGAGCAGCCCTACACCCAAAGTGGCAAGCCCCTTATGCGCCCTTTCGGGTCACCGCTGCCAAATTAGAAAAGGTCCAGTGTACTGAGCTAAAACCAGAGCCATATAGCACTCATGGTAGCACTGTCAATCCCAGCTTTTGCTAACAGCAAGTTTTATCAACCGTTTAACAACATATCATCATGAGAAACAAATTCATCATTGGACTGGATCGATTATAAGTCAGTTAGCACTAGCCAAGCTACCCATATGCATATATCCCACGGGAACAAGAACATCACAGATCACAAAGCTAAGTGGGTTTTCTAAGGTTGCTCAATTGGACACATGCATAAATGAGTGATTAAAGTAAAGTGTATAGGTAAACAAGGAAGTCCCATGCTAACTTGCCTTGGTTGTCGAAAGGTTGATCCTCTTGCTGGTCACTGAACGAGGGGTCCTGATCGCACCACACCGACTCACCGTCTATCCAAACACACAACATCACCACGCATCCCAGGTGCAAACATACACGATGCAAACAGAGCTATTATTAGAACATTACACCAAACAGTAATAAACTGAAATAAAACTTTGATAAAACTGAAGTACGCATCTCTACGATCACAACACGCTTTGATTCATCGAAAACGGAGTTACGGTGCGAAAGTTACGATCGAAACGGCATATATAAAGCCCTAAACAAGATTAACTTGGACCCTAAAGGTAAACTGTCCAAAACAGGTTAACAGGGGTATAAACGGGTAGAGCACTAAATTACGAAGCTAACGCAATTTGAACGGATCAAAACGGAGCTAAAACGTGGATTTTATAAGCAAAACAGTGTAATGGCATTTCTGTAAATAGTTTGAATTGTATTTGAATTTAAACCGAAATTTAAATTGAATTTTAAACAAATACCGCAGTCAACTGGACTGCGCCTCAATTTCTCCAAAACACAGGGGCCTGGTTGCAAGCTTTTCAAGGCACAGGGAATAGTGCTTGATGGAGCGCGGGTTGGTTCCTGGCTTCTCCAGGGGCTCTTTAGCAAGATGGCCGGCGAAGGGGTATCGATGATCCTCGGCCGCCGGATCGGAGATGAGCGGCTCGGATTAGACCAAGGGGCGGGTGCGCGCGCGGGCGGCCGACGACGCGCACTGGCCGCGGCGTCACGGCGCTCCGCGACGTCGTGCGCGGCTCCGCCATGGCCGAAGCCACGGAGCTCGCGGGCTCGGGCATAGGGTCCACCACAGGCCAAACCAAGCGGTCGGAGGGGTAGCGGAGCGCAAGGGGGGTTCTCACCGCGGTGAAACGAACGAAGGAGGTGGCTCGGAGGTGGCGGTCCGCGGCGAACGGCGGTCGACGTTCGGCGAGATCCTGCTGCGAGAAAACGGCCGGCGGTTAGGGCAAAATCGAGCACAAGGAAAGACGGCAAGGGGTCTGGCATCTTCACCGAGGCGCGACGGAGCTCGGAAGAGGATGCAATCGGCCCGGGCGGCGCCGAATCGTCAGATCGACGGCGGCGGGCGACGGCAAGGCGGCGGGGAGCTCTGGTCGCGGTTGCTCGGTGGTCTGCTGCGACGCTGCGGAAGAGAATGAGGGAAAAGAGAGCGGGGGTGTGGGCGCGTCCGCTAAATGCATGAGGGCGAGGGCGAGGTCGTGGGAGCGGCGCCGCACGACGCGCGGAAGACGCGGGCGCGACGGTTGCTCGCTCGCTCGAGCCCAGACGACGCGCAAAGGGGAGAGGGAAGGCGCCGACAGGTGGGGACGGCTCGCCAGAGAGAGAGAGAGAGAAGCGGTGCGGCTCAGCCGGCGCGCGCACGGGCCGGCCAGATGGGCCGTGGCGAAGGAGGAGAGGGAGGGAGGCCTGGCGCGGATAGGAAAATGGGGAGGGGAGAAGAGAGCCGGCGGGCTGGGCCTCAGGCCATTCGGGCCGAAAGCAAGGGAAGGAGAGAGGGAGTAAAAAAAGAGCTTTTCATTTTATTTCAAGGCTTTTCAAAACATTTCCAAATGAAGTTTGAATTCAAACTAAATTTTGGCTAAACCCAGTCACTTCAAAAATTATAATGCACCAGCATGAATGCATAAACATGTTGCTACATTTATTTTAATTCAACCAAAATTATTTAACCCCTATGTTAAATGCTCACAAAAACATAATTAAATCATTTTCCACCTATTTTGTTTTGGAGAAAAATTTTAGGGTGTTACACGGTACAAGTCCTAAAAGGACACGACTATGAATTGTTAAAGGAAAAAAATACATTTTTGGCCTTTAACTCCCTTCGGGAACTTTATTGCCTTAATTGTCGCAATTTTGTTGTCTGATCGGCTCTTGCTCCCTTCATTTCAATGGAAACTGCCTTTTTCTCAGAATAGCTGACCGCATAAGTAGTTGCCGAATCCTTGGAAACTAGCCGACCGCATGGATACTTGTCGAATGCCTTCATGCGCCCATATCCGCACACTGGACATGCATGCCGTCTTCTAGCCTTTCCTTCATCGTGAAGCCATTTATGCTAAATATAGAACTGGATGTCGAGACATGCATGCTTTATACATATTTATATTTAAATTGCCTTCTTTGCTTGCTTGTCACATCACAATGCCACCAAATCCAACTCCTGGCCAATGAGATCAGACCCCTTTGATTCTTGAATACTCGTTTAATTTGTCACGGTCATGGTCGATTATCCTCGTGATCGGCTTCTCTTGCCAAATCTATTTCCCGAATGGAGTAACTAACTGCTTGGCCGTCTACCGAATGCTCTTCTCACCGCTCGTTGGGTCCACTTGTGTGTTCTCAAGTGTTGACCAAAATCCAGTGTTAACACAACCCGCGAGGAACAAGAACAAAACGCGAATCATAACCATGAATTTGCAACCGTGTGGCTACCACACGCTACAATAGTGAGATTACGGTCTCACTTCCTCAAAATCTCACGCGCACAGAGGTATTGTTCTCTTCTCTGTGGATCTCAGTTCGCTACAGCAGGGAATGGGAGAGCTGGAAACCCTGAGTGGAGAATAGCAAATGTCTGAGATAGTTTGGGAGGTGGGTGTCTCCCCCTACTTATCCTAATTCTAATTCACACTCTACCCCTAAGTATTTACAAAGCGACCCAGCCAAACCCTAAGGCTATCCAGGACCAACTTGAAGATGATGCTAATCCGACGGCCACCCCCGCTCAACTGAAGGACCAAGAATGCTACCAGAAAGCGACCAGAGGGGGGGTGAATGTGAGCTTCAAAATTTCCTACCGGAAACTTGTCGCCACTGTCCCATGAATCTCCCCAAGAGCAACCCTAGAGCTTGCAAGTGTCCATGACCCTAGATGTAGGGTGGATGCTTCCAAGAAGCACAGCGAGACACTATACATCTCTAGAAACCCGATGCAAAAACCGGAAATCAAAACCGACAACGAACGAACAAACCGTGAACGAAGCAGCACAAACTGCACTTGACCGGACTCTGGTCAGCGTCCGGTTCGTGAGCACTGACACGTCGGGTCAAGCCAATCCTGAAATTGGACCTCTCTGTAAACGACCGGACTCTGAGTGGAGGTGCGTCCGGTCACAAGCCAAGCGCCCGGTCACGAGGGTCAAACCAGATGAACAGTTCCAGGAGCGAGTCCGGTCATCAATTGAAAATTTGCACGTGACATTCAACGACCGGACTCACTATGCCAGCGTCCGGTCGCCCCATGTCAAGCGTCTGGTCGCCCCGACTCAGCACCGTTCATCCACTGATTCGACTTGATCTCACCCAAAACGAATCCTCTAGGGATCAAACTTGGTGAGAGGAGTCACAAAGAGGATGGTGAGCTATCTCTAAGAGATCATGGCCCAAACCTATCTCCCAATCGATGAATCGAAGAAATTCGAGGGAAGAGAGGAGAACTTGACCCGAAACAAAAATCGACCGATCTACTAGCTCGTGAGGTTAGAGGTGAATTCCTTCGGTGGAAAGAAGTGCCTCACGATCTAGAACATCTTGGTTCAAACGGATTTGCAAAAGACGCACCAAGTAAAGAGATCGATCGACAGGAAAAACGAGGAGAAAAGCAATCCGCGAAGAACACAAACAAAACGCGAATCACAACCACAAATTTACAACCGTGTGGCTATCACACGCTACAATAGTGAGATTACGGTCTCACTTCCTCAAAATCTCACGGGCACAGAGGTATTGTTCTCTTCTCGATGGATCTCAGGTTCGCTACAGCAGGGAATGGGAGAGCAGGAAACCCTAGAAGCAAAAGAGCAAATGACTGAGATCACTGGGGAGGAGGGTGACTCCCTCTTCTTATCCTAATTCTAATTTCTACTCTACCCCTCACTAATTACAGAGCGAGCCAGCTAAACCCTAGGGTTATTCTGGACCAACTCAAAGATGCTTGTCATCCGACGGCCACGCCCGCACAACTCATAGCGTTGCCTCGATCCAACCTCACGATTGCCGCCACGTGCCGCCCTCGCTCTGCACCCCCGGTTTTGTGGCCAAAACTGGGAAACCAGGCTTTCACATCTACCCCCAGTTTTGACACCCAAACCGGGAAACCAGCCACCAAGTCCATCTCCCGGTTTTGAGGCCGAAACCGGGAAACCCGACGTTCGTCGCCTGAGTTTTGTGGCCTAAACTCAGAAACCCGCAGCGCTCAGGTTTGAGGCCCAAACCTGGAAACCATCCTCAGCCCAAGTTTTGTGGCCCAAACTCGGCAAACCTGCAGCACCCAGGTTTTGAGGCCCAAACCTGGAAACCTTCCCCCCGGTGGGTTTTCTGTGGCTCAACCACCAAACCAGAGCTGTAGAGGCGATGCACCGCCCGTGCACCCCGTCCACCAACACGTGTCCCTAGGTCCTAGACCCGAGCAACACCATGCCCCGCAAGTCTCCGCTCGTCGCTGTCCCAGGCTGCCAGCCACCACAACTGATCCTCAGGCCACCAGTCCCTTAGTCCAAGCCTCACGTTCGCCCTTTACCGCTCCTAGTCCGTCGGCACAGCACGTCTCTACTTGACCTCCACCTTGCCCTCGATCACTGTCTCCGTGCTCGACACCTGCACAACACAAGCCAAAGAACATGCGATCAAACCCGTTGTCAATCACTCATCACTCGAGACTCGGCATACACCCATGTATCCGCAATCTCCCCCTTGATGAGTGCATTGTCAACTACTCACACTAATCATAATGAAATAGAAGGATGGAAGAAAGAAGGAGTATAGAGAACCCAACCAAATGACCCAAAAGCATAGCAAAGCCAAAGAAGGTCAAGTGGAAAGAGCAAAACAACTTGGTCCCCAAAGACATGGGCAATGGCTCGACGCAACCAAGCAAAGCAAAGCTAGCCCTCAAGAAGAGGTAGAACAGGCTCAACGCCGCTAGCAGATACCAATTGAGAAATCGAAGCAAATGCTAGTCCCTCAAGACTGAGGCATAGAGGCTCAACACAACTAGCAAAAACGCTCCAAACCAATTGAAAACCATACGGTCACAAACTCCCCCTCGAATAGTGCACACAACTAGGAAAACTCTCCCTTGGTCCAACTTAGAAAGAAAATGAAAGCACACCCTTAGTTGAATATCTCCCCCTTAGTTGAACATTGGAGGGCACATGATTTGTCAAATTTCTCCCCCTTAGTTGAAAATGCACCATAAAATGCCAAATAAGAAAAATTTCTCCCCCTTCCAAAATGCATATGAGTCAAAATGCAAGTTAGCAGCTTCAGGAATATAGTCAAGAGAGTGTAAGGATGCTCTACACAGTATGACTCCAACGACATAACAAGAAGCATACATGCCAGCAAAGGCTCAAGCTGATCACTAAATACGAAATATTAACATGAGAGCAGAGTGAGCAGTTTTAAGCCAAAAGATAGTCACCACCAAAATAGCACTACACATGTATAGACAGGAATTCGAACAAGTGCTAAACATGTATACAAGGTGAACTACCCCTAGCAAAGTTCAATCATCATGCTTAAGAATGAAGCATAAACTTGTGATTTTCAATTTTAAATCGGAGTTGCAGCGGTAAGATTACACAAGTTTAGAATTTAGCATGTGATTGCGAGAGGTTGAAAACTTGTCATTGCCTAACTTTCAAAACGAGCAAAGCCTATGCATATGCAATCAGAAGCTTAAGGCATCGGTTTCGGTCATACACTACAGGGCTCAAGTTTAACTCAATGTGCAATGAGAAACAGTCTCGATACCGTGATGTGTTGACAAGCAATCCCATCTCGATCTTTTTAATTCACTAAAAACTTAGTTCAATTTTATTGATAGAATATGAACAGACCAAGCAAGTGAATGACTCAGAACTAGTTGCATATATGAAAAGCATGAGTGAATTCAACACATCCTACACATGCTACTTGCATATCTCAATGGTGAACAATTTTCAAGTTTTATTTTCATTAAGAAAATCACTACTACAGAACAGGGTCATAGGCCGATTCTCAAAATCGTCTTTAGTCTCGGTGTTTTTGCCGCCCGGGACTAATAGACCGTTTAGTCCCTGTTGGTAACACGCACCGGGACTAAAGGGCCTCCCCAACGGCTACAGAGCAGAGCTGCAGGGGCAGGGACCCTTTAGCCCCGGTCCGTGTTACCAGCCGGGACTAAAGGGCAATCTTTAGTCCCGGTTGGTGCCACGGACCGGGACTAAAGCTTTAGCCACGGTTTGTGGCTTGCCCCGCGATAAATGATCAGCTTTTAGCCCCAATTTTTAATACGAACCGGGACTAAAGCTCCTAGTTTTATAACCAGCCAACTTCCTCCTCCCCCGAGTCAGAGACATTCAAATTTCAGTGAGCTTCTTGCTTGTTCTTGCTGTTGCTTTGCTTGTTTTTGCTTGTTCTTCATTGTTCTTCATCTCCGGCGTCAATTCGTGATCTTCTTCGACTCCGTCATCGTCTCTTTGCATTTAGAGGTAACTATTTTAATCTCCTACCATGTCTTTTGAATATGAGAGAATTAGGCATATTTGCATGTGATAGTTTAAAAAATGAGCATGGAAATATATAGTAGATGGCAACCGTGACAGGGTCCTCAGCCTCTCATTATCGGGATACATAGCGTTTGCGGCCGGATCTTCCTCTCATTGCTTGCGGCGAGTGTAAGCAGAAGATTGTGAAGGAGTACTGAGTGAAAAAAGAGGGAATCAACAAGGGTCGTATATTTTACAAGTGTCCGGACCATGAGGTGGGTTATTATTTACCCGTGTTTGATTAATATGGTTCATTCATATCGGTTTTGCTGATGATGTTGTTTAAATTTCTTATTCTTTGTTCTAATTGCAGTGGGAGGGCACCGGCGGATGTAAAGGTTGGTACTAGGAGGAAGAGTACATTCAACACGTATGAAATTCTGTTGCACAGGAGGTTGCCGCTGAAGGTGATGAGGCAGTGAGTCAGCGGCAGTAGCCCATCCATGCTGATGAAGCGAATGATCTGTCTATGTTAGTTGGGATCGGACGCGAACTAATTAAGTTGCTTAAGTGTATTTTATTTTTAGTTTTTTTAGTGCTAGCTGCGATAGTCTTCGTTGTAGTCAAGCTTGTTTGAATTAATCAATCATGTGATGTCATGAGTGTTGTGTGCAATAACATGAGAAACTATGTAATATTTAATGCAGATGTTGTTCAATTTAAGTAATTTTAAGTAATTGCCTCTCATTTTAAGTAATTTTATGCCTACTGTTCAATTTACTATGCAATTAACAAAAATTACAACATATTTATTAGTGGAAACTTAATACAAAACCCAAAATACTAAAAATCCAAAAAACCCTTTAGTCCCGGGCGGTGGCACTAACTCGGACGAAAGACCCAAACCTTTAGTCCCGGCTGTGGCACCAACCCGGACTAAAGACCTTTAGTCCCGGCTGTGGCACCAACCCGGACTAAAGACCCAACCCTTTAGTCCCGGGCTTTGGGTTCAACCGGGACTAAAGAGACTTTAGTCCCGGTTCGTAGCACCGACCGGGACTAAAGACCCACCCATTTATTAGTCAACGCTCTTGCTTCCTTCTCCACCATCCTGTCCGAACCCACCAGCATCACTGCCACGGCGATCCAGCCCCCTATGGCGTTGTCGCCTCCTTCATCGGCGTCCTCAGTCGGTTCCTCTCCGGACATGGACGGCTTCGACGGAGACGACCACAACGACGAGCGTACGAGGAACTTCCAGAGCCAGCCATCTCCGTTCGCCGAGGAGCCTGACTTCGGCTTCTTCAACGACCGGCCCGCTCCGTTCCCCTACGCCGCTTATGCCGGATTCAGGCCCGCCTATAGCGGATCGAGCTCAGCCTAGGGCAGATCGAGCTCGGCCTATGGCGGATCCAGCGCGGCCCACGGCGGTTCCAGCGTGGCCTACGGCGGATCCTTGGCGGCCTATGCTTCTCCGACCGGCATGGAACAACTTGATCTCAACTCCGGTGGTTCCGTGCCCCCCCATCGGTGCGGGTGCCTACTGCTTACCGTACCTTGGATTACCGCTCGCCCCGTGGTGGCGGTGGTGGTGGACGCGGAGCGGCCGCCGGTTGGTTCAGGGTTCCGCCGCTGCGGCAAGCGGTCTCCGTCGCGCGCGCACCGCGACCACCCAGGAACCGATGAGCCGTGACGCAGTCCGTTCCACCGTATGTCGCCCACTTCAACAATGAAGAGGACCATGGAGTTGAGGAAGTATTCCCTGATGCACAAGGCCAAGTTATTTCTCGATCACATCTATTTTGCTCAATGCCTCTTTTTCAGTTTTCTTGATGTTTGTACGTGTATTGTGCATTAGCTGCACAGGTGCCTGTGGTCTGATGAAAATAACACCATCTTGTGTGAGCTGTGGTTAGAACAAATTCGTAATGGTCAATTCAAAAACAACCGTATGAGCAAAATTGGCATGCAAGAGATAATTAACAGGTTTTATGCTGCAACGCATTTGTATCATGATAGAACCAAAATAAGTGGTAGATTACACAGCTTAAAGCTCTGTGGGGGTTTATGCAAAGGCTACGTTTCGACTCAGGGTTAGGCCGTAACCCTGATGGTACCGTGAAAGCTATAAAACAGTGGTGGATAGATAATACAAAGGTACATTGTCATCTCAGTCATATGTTTATAGTATTATGATACAATACAAACTAGAATGCTTAAATTTTGTCACTGCTTGCAGAACAAACCAGAATGGATGAAACTAATGTATGGGTACCCAGTATATGCCGACTATTTGGACAAAATGTTTGCTGGTACTGGGGTTGATGGGTCAACTGCTTTTGTGCCTGGATGCATCAATCTTGCAGATGATGATGATGAAGAGAAAACTGATGACCCCAGTAGGCAGCGCACTCCTCTCAGCGGAGGGCACAAGAGGGCAAGCAGCACCAGTACCACTGGCTCTAGTTCAAGCAAGAAACCAAAGAGTCCAGCAGTGCTCACGATCGCCCAGTGCCTGAACGATAACGGTAGGCACATGGCAGAATGGAATGCCGTGCTTAGGCAAGCATTGGAGTCCAGTAGGGACAAAGGGAATGCTAAGAAGCAATTGGTGGAAAAAGTTCAAGAGCTGGCCAGAGAATGTGGAGTCCGCGACGACAATGAAGACCTGTTGTACATTGTGGGCCAACTGTGCAGAGATGAATTTCAGGCCAACTTCTTCATTGGTACCAAGACTCCAGAAGCAAGGCTTGCCTTCCTCAAGAAATTAGCAAGGGTCAAGAACTAGACCTACCATGGCATTATCATATCATTTGCACCTAGTGTCATTTATGTATTATGTCTTTCAGCAGTGTTGTTGGAACTATTCAGTCATTTGTCTTTTGTTGTATGTTATTTGAACTGGAAATGACCTATGAATATGATGTTGTGTTGGTAGTGCATGTGAAGTAAGATCTAAATGCCATTCAAGTTTTCATGATGAATGCCATACAAGTTATCATGTGCACATTTTTTTCATAATTTTATAACACACTTTGCATGCACATGTTCCAGGATCCAAGTGTACAAATGGATGTGAACACAAAGTCTGACTCAAGTGAGTCTGAGTTAATTGACGATGACATCTTGATGGCAGAGCTTCTGGACAATCACGACGACTTAGAATTCATGAATGGTATGAACATGATTGTCACCCACTTTGAGAAATACTATAGTAGGGGGGAGTATAGGTAGCCTAGGATTACTGGACTGGAGTGGGTGCAGAGGCATCTGGGAGATAGGACTAAATGCTATAATATGTTTAGGGTCAGCCCTTGTGTTTTTCATAGACTCCATGATGTGTTGGTTCAATCTTATGGGCTAAAGGACAGCAGTAAAAGTACTTCATTGGAGGCATTAGGCATGTTCTTATGGGTTGTTGGGTCCAAGCAGTCTGTTAGACAGGCTGAGGATAGATTTGAGAGATCCTTAGGTACAGTACATAACATGTTTGATAAGATTCTGCAATGCATGGTTAGGCTAGCTGAAGATATCATTAAGCCAGTAGATCCAGAGTTCAGGACAATGAACCCAAGATTTAGTAATGCTAGGTTCTACCCCTTCTTAAACAATTGCAAAGGAGCAATAGATGGCACCCACATCCCTTGTGTAGTGCCCAAAGGCAAGATGATATAATACATGTGCAGGAAGGGCATGACCACACAGAATGTCATGGCTGTTTGTGACTTTGACATGAGATTTACATTTGTTCTTGCTGGCTAGCCTAGGTCTGTGCATGACACGAGGGTGTTCAATGATTCTATGACAAAGTTCGGTCACGTCTTCCCACATCCCCCAGAAGGTTAGTATCTGTCTATATTCAATTTGAGCCCTAATAGCTGTGAGGTTGCAATTAATATATATAAGTTCTGTGCTGTCAGGCAAATTTTATCTGGTGGACTCTGGGTATCCAAACCAGCCAGGATACCTTGCTCCACATAGGGGCACCAATTACCATGTGCCCGAGTTCTTTGAAGGTGCAGAACCACAAGGTAAAAAGGAGATCTTCAACTATGCCCATTCCTCTCTTAGAAATGTGATTGAAAGGTCATTCGGGGTTCTAAAACAGAAGTGGCAGATTTTGGAAAAAAATCCTAGGTATCCACCAGCAAAGCAAACACAAATTATTGTTGCTTGCATGGCACTGCACAATTTTGTTCGGTCATGTGGTTTGGTTGATCGGGATTTCGATCGATGTGATCGTGATGACACATATATGCCAACTGAGGCCTCCACTAGTATGCCTCGTGCTACAGGTGGCACGACAAGAGCTGATGATGCCGCTGTTATGAATGCTTTCCACGACGAAATTGCGAATGGTTTGTTAAGTAAACGGTGATGTTCTGTTGTGCATGTTGTAACGTTGAGATCAGTTTTGTTACGTTGAGAACTGTTTTGTATTGTTAAGGACAGTTTTGTATTTGTAATGACATTTTTGTATTGTTGATAATAATTTTGTAATGTTGATAACAATTTTGTAATGTTGAGAACTGTTTGTGTATGGTACGGTTTGTGCATGCAAGATATTAAATGCTGCTCATAACGGTTGTAAGAGACGCCGTGCAAATGTGGTTGCCACCTGTTGCAAAATTATATATATTAGCAGCTAGCAGCAAACAATATATATTGGAAAACCTATTAAATAAATAAACAGAACAGAAAACAGAACTGAAATGAAAATAAAAGGGACAAAACCGGGGGACCCTTTAGTCCCGGCTGGTAATACCAGCCGGGGCTAAAGGGTGCTGCTGCGGTGCACCGCTGGCAGCACCCTTCAGTCCCGGCTGGTATTACCAACCGGGACTAAAGGGTGGGCTTTAGCCCTGGTGTCCGGAGCCGGGACTAAAGGGGGGGGGGCCTTTAGTCCCGGAAGCGTAGTCCCGGCTCGGCAACCGCGACTAAAAGCCCTTGCCGACCAGGGTTAAAGGCCCTTCTCTGTAGTAGTGAATTCACCATAAAAATAGCTCAGCTCACAATATGTATTAGTGATCAGAAAGAGCATAAGCTATAAGCATCATCATAAGCATCAGAGCATACTATATAGAGCATAGTTACATTCTAGAGATTATATACATGAAGCTCAGAATATAAAAGCGTATGCTGAAATGCAAAAGACTAAACGAAAATAAAGATAAACAAAAAATAGTCAGTCTATGATACAAGATCCAAAATGTTTCCCCCATCTAAAAGGGGAAACGCACACCAAGCTCACCCCTCAACCGATTAAAGGTTGATTCGTCCAAAGGCTTGGTGAAAATATCAGCCAACTGTTGATGAGTATCGACATGGCGAAGGTCGATATCACCCTTCTCATGGTGGTCTCACAGAAAATGAACGCGCACATCAATGTGTTTGCTCTTCGAGTGAAGCACGGGGTTCTTAGCAACGCTAATAGCACTCGTGCTGTCACAAAGCAAAGGCACGCGAGAAAAGCTCAGACCAAAATCACGCAATGTGGCCATCATTCAAAGCAACTGGGAACAGCAGCTAGCCGCAGCAACATATTCAGCCTCTGTGGTAGACTGAGCGACACTAGACTGCTTACACGAAGACCAAGATACAAGAGAAGAACCAATAAACTGGCAAGTCCAAGAAGTGGACTTGCGCTCAACACGGCAACCCGCAAAATCGGCATCGGAATAACCACAAAGGGAGACGGTGGAGGTAGCTGAATACCAAATCCCAAACTCAGGTGTGAAACAAAGGTACCTGAAAATGCGTTTCACCGCCTGACGGTGAGAAATGCGCGGCGACGCTTGAAAACGCGCGCACAAACATACCGCGAACTAGATGTCCGGGCGTGTCGCCGTCAGGTAGAGCAGTGACCCAATCATGCTTCGGTACTCCTTCTGGTCCACAGCTTCTCCATCCTTGTCCGCATCCAGGGCCGTCGTGGTCGACATGAGTGTTGGAAGAGGCTTGGCCTCACCCATATCAAACCTCTTCAGCAAGTCCTTGGTGTACTTGCCCTGGTGCACAAACATCTCTTCTCGGGATTGCTTAAATTGCAATCCGAGAAAGAAAGTCAGCTCGCCCATCAAACTCATCTCGAACTCCCTGCTCATTAAATCTGCAAACTTTGGCAACCAAAGCGTGAGAAGAACCACCGAAAATGATATCATCCATGTAAATCTGGACCAAGAGAGTGTCTTTGCCTTGCTTGAGGACAAAGAGTGTTTTATCCACACATCCCATTTTAAAACCCTTAGCAAGCAAAAAGGTTTTCAACCTATCATACTAGGCTCTAGTGGCTTGTTTCAAACCATATAAAGCTTTGTTGAGTTTGAAAACTGAGAACACAAGGTTGATATGTGCCCTTGTGGTTCCCTTCCTGAGTGATGAGTGATCGATCAACGGGCAACATGTCTCTTGGCTGTGTTGATGTGCAGGTGCAGAGCTCGGGCAGTGGTCGAAGGTGAGGTGAAGGTCAAGTAGGGACGTGCCATGCCGACGGACCGGGAGCGGTGAAGGGCGGACGTGGAGTTTGGACCGACGGACCGGCAGACCTGAGGACCTGCTGTGGTAGCTGTCAATTGGCATTGACAAGCAAGAGCACATGGGGAAGTGCGGTGCATCGGCCGAGTCGGGAGGAAGGTGATGGCATCGTGACACTTGGCGGGAGGCCGAGAAGGATGGCGAATGCACTGTGCCCGGCGTGGAGGCTGGACACGCTCTGGCATCGGTGCTGGAACTCGGGGTGTGCAGACCACATCCCGTCTACGGCGCGGGTTCGGTAGCTCAGCCTCAGAAAGCTACCCTCGACGGTTTCTGAGTTTGGGCCTCAAAACTCGGGGTGGCCGGTTTCCGAGTTTGGGCCTCAAAACTCGGCGTGGATGGTTTCCAGGTTTGGGCATCAAAACCTGGGCGCGCGGGTTTCTGAGTTTGGGCCACAAAACTCAGCTGGAGGACAGGGTTCCCGGTTTCAGCCTCAAAACCGGGGGAAGGCCCAGGTTTCCCGGTTTCAGCCTCAAAACCGGGGGGGAGGTCCGCAAAAAGGACTGTCGATGTGTGGCGGCGTGGAGAGGCTAGCAGCGGCGCAGATATCCACGAGGAAGGCGCGGCAGTCGGCAGGGCGGCACGTGGTGGCATCTTGAGGCTTGCGTCGAGGCGAAGCTAAGGACGAGGAGGGCGCATGGCCATCGGATCGTCATCAAGCAGAGTTGGATCGGGATACCCCTAGGGTTGGCCGTTTTGCTCATCTAGGGTTAGAAGGGGATTATTGTTTAGGCTATAAATAATAAACGCACCCCTCCTCTCTCCTTATCCTTGCAGTCATTTGCTCCTAAGTACTCTCTCTCTCTCTCCTTAGCCCCCGCTTAGGTTCTAATCATACCTGGCTGTGAGTGATCCATAGGGAAGACTCAATCTTGTCTCTGTGTTTTGGGAAGTTCAGGAAGTGAGGTCGTAACCTCACGATTGTAGCGTGTGGTAGCCACACGGTTGTAATTTTGTGCTTGTGATTCGCGTTTTGTTTGTGTTCTTCGTAGATTATTTTTTGTCACATTTTTCCCGTTGCTTGATCTCTTTGCTCGGTTCATTGTTCGCAAATCCGTTTGAATCAAGTTGTTCTAGATCGTGAGGCACTTCTTTCCACCGAAGGAATTCACCTCTAACATCACGGTCCTGGAGATCGGTCGAATTTCGTTTCGGGTCAAGTTTCTCTCATTTCCCCTAAAATTCTTCGATTCACCGTTTTGGAGATAGGTTCGAGCCATGATCTCTTAGAGATAGCTCACTATACTCCTTGTGACTCCTCTCTCCAAGTTTGATCCCTAGAGGATTTGTTTTGGGAGAGATCGAGTCAAAACGGTGGACGAACGAAGCAGTCTCGGGGTGACCGGACGCTGTCATCGTGTTGACCGAACGCGTCCGGTGGTTGAATACCACACGCGGTTTTCTGAGTCTTGACCGGACGCCCGTGATCGGACGCTCTTCGTGGAACTGACCGGACGCACCTCTGCTACTGTTTATCACGCGTCTTTCTTTCTGACCGGACGCTCTGTTCATGACCGGACTCTTCTCGTCGGTGAGTCCGGTGACAAACAGAGAACTCCCAAATCAGTTCTCGCCTGACCGGACGCGTCCGGTGCACTGTGACCGGATGCAGGCAGAGTCCGGTCAGTGCTGTCTCGCACTGTTTCGTCCGTGGTTTGTTTGTTCGTTGCCCGAATTGATTTCTGTCTTTTGGGTTGGGTTTCTAGGGTCGAGTAGTGTCTCGCTGTGCTTCTTGAAAGCATCCACCCTACATCTAGGGTTGTGGACATTATTCGAGCTCTAGGCTTGCTCTTGGGTTGACTCTTGGGACAGTGGCTAAAAGTTTTCGAAAGGAAATTTTTAAGCTCCCATTCACCCCCCCCTTTGGTTGCTTATTCGGTCCTTTAATTGGTATCGGAGCCAGTTAAGGATCTTTTTCCACCTTAATCGGTTTCAGATCCTAAGGGCAACATGGAACGAGGGAATGGCAAGGCTCCATGGTTCGATGGAACGAACTATCCCTATTGGAAGATTCGGATGTGTGCTTATATCAATAGCATCAGTTCTTCCATTTGGGAAATATGCGAGAACGCTGAGTATGTGGTCCTTCCGGCTCGTGTGGGTCAGGTCCAGATTGACCAGCACGAGGCCAACTCAAAGGCATGTAACGCTCTTTTGGCCAGCATCTCCCTTCCTGAGTTCGAGCGTGTCTCTGAGCTTGAGACGGCACGAGAGATCTGGGTGAAGCTTCAGAGCTATCACGAGGGGACCACTCAGGTCAAGACCAGACTCTTCGAGACGTACAAGTGCGAGTACGAGAAATTTGTTCAGTTGGAGGGAGAGACGATTGACGTTATGTGCGCTCGTTTCCAGATGATCATGAACAAGATGCGTGCCAATCGGGCCAACCTACCCTGTGACGATCATGATAGGGCACTCAAGTTGCTATACGCCCTGGATTGGAGGGTATGGGAGGTGAAGGTGTAAACCATCATTGAGTCTGCTGCTTACGACACCCTCACCGTGGACGAGCTATTCAATAAGCTCAAGTCCACTAAGATCGATCACTTGACTCAGGCCAAGCTGAAGAACCCATCTTCGCATTCCATGGCTTTGGTCTCAGGCAAGGGTGGATCGACTCTTTCTGCTGATGCTTCACCACCTCTCTTTGCTTTGTATTCTTTGCTTTCAGTGACAGAGGAGCAGGTGGAGGCGTTGGACGATGACGAGCTCGCCCTCATCATCAACCGGTTCTCGCGGTTTCACAACAACCGCCTGAATCGCCGGCATGGTGGCGCACCTGAGGGCTGCTACGGATGTGGAGATCCGGATCACTTCATCGCGAACTGCCCCAGGCGCGACAAGACCTTCCCCGGCAAGAACCGCAACTCCAGGCGCAAGGGCAAGCCGGAGAACAAGGCTAGGAAGAAGAAGAAGGGAGGCTACCGCCGAGAGGATATGGAGAAGGCTTTCGACGCCGGCAAACGTGCCTTCTTCGCCACCTTCAGCGATGGCGAGAAGTCCTCCGACGGCGACTCCAGCGACGATGGGTCCGAGCACAAGACTGAAGAACGCTTCAACGGACTCTGCTTCTTCGACAAATCCTCCAAGGGCCTTTACACCATGGCCTTGGATGAAGAGGACTGCAAGCACCAAGACAAGGACGATGACACCGACGACGATGATGACGACGCTTCCGAGGTATCATCGTCTTCTCTTGTCGATCATCTTACCGGTGAGCGCAATTCTCTTGTCGATATATGTGGCAGAACCTCCTGAATTAAGTGGCCCACATGCACCCATCATTGTCATAAAGACCTTTGATCGGCGTGCACGAGTTCCAAATGACTCAAGAGGTCTGTCGGGTGTCCTCGGGAAACCCGAATCATCCACGTTATATTCTTTCCAGGAAAATCCCTCATCAAGCATCACAGTATTACAACAGTTTTATAGATAAGATAAATCAGAGTAAAAGCGGAAAGATTAATATACATAGATTAAAACTTATGTTTAAAGTTTACATCACCAAAATACTTATTACATAACTTGTTCGGAACTTTATATTACATATTTCACACAAATACTTGTTACTTGCCCAAGGTCAATCATCAGAATCATTATCACTCTCCTCTACAACAGTGAAGTAGCAATGTCCATCAAAAGGTGGATCCATGTACTCACCTGCAACAAGGGTTAACAAACCCTGAGTACAAAAGTACTCAACAAGTCTTAACCGACTAGAAAAGAGGAGAAGACTCAGTTATGAAGGCTATAGGGATAAAAGGTAAGGTTTTAGCAAGTTCAAAAATATATCTTTTGCACAAAAGCTTACTAATAGTGAATCCTATTTCAAGTTTTTACTTAAAAGTTGAACTTCATAACTACCCAAAGATTCTCAAGTCTTTATAAGTCATACCCCACCTCTAGTTCTCAATTCATAACAAACCCATTCTTTACTACGGTGCGGGTAAGTGGATTGAGGCTCCATATCCGAGGAAACACGGCGATTCGAATCTTTTAAACCCAGCTGGGGGTTCCCAATCACACAATATGGCAGGACTCTAACCTGCAACATATTGCACAACCACAAGTGATTTGTATGGCAGGACTCTAACCTGCAACATACCAAAGCACCACGGCGTTGTATGGCAGGACTCTAACCTGCAACATACCAACCCGTATCCCGTGATTGGTACTATCATGCACTCGATCAAGGGACAACCACGAACGGTTCCTAATCGACACAGACAGGAACACTACATCAAGATTCCATTCCGGATGCAAGTTACCTGCCTGGTCTGAATTTCATTTTTCATCCATTTATCAGTTTGTACCTGAGAGAGGTATCCTAACAATGATGACTCATCATCCCTTAGTTTGCTCAAGGCCTAAGCGGAGGATAATCTCATCACTGTGCACCTTGGCTAAGCATTTATAATCAAATAGGTAACAAGGATAGGGTAAAGGTAACCAACTGGTAATGCATCTACTGGTGTCAACTCCTACTACTTAAATGCAGTTGATAAATCATTGTATAAACTTTGCAATGGAAACGGAAAGGTTAAATGCACCGGGGCTTGCCTTGAGGATCAGCGAAGTCCGGAGATTCTGGAAAACGAGAAGGGTCTACACCCTCAGGAGAAATCCACTGAGAGTTAGGGCCTTCCGAAGCGAGATCTACACGTAGAAGTGCATATGCATGATTAATGAGATGCTTCTGACATGATACAGACAAGAGACATGTTGTTGACTAAAAACAACCAAACTTAATTATCTAGTGTACAACTTTCCATTACGGTAAAGTTGCATTCTTTAATTAAATTACAGATTTAATTGTCATATCAAAAGTACTCAAAACACAAGTTTTATAATTTTTATATTAGTACAAACATGCCATCATCAATCATGTCAAAAATCATAATAAACAGAGTTATAGAAAAAATATAGCAAAAAAAACAAACTGAACTACTGTAAAGAAAACTAGAAAAAGAAAAACTTTATTCTAGCCCAAACGGGGCTTTCGACCCAGTCCAGCTCGACCCAGCGTGGCGCGAGCGCACGGCGGTGGGTGTGTGTGCGTTCGCTCGAGGCCCGGCTCGAGCGAGACAGTGCCCGAGGGTCCGTTCGAGGCCTAGCTCGATCAAGATGATGAAAACAAACGCCCGTCCGAGGCCTGGCTCGAGGCTCGGGCGAGACGGAAAACGCTCATCCGTCCGAGGCCTAGCTCGGGTGGGACGGTGAATGCGTTCGCCCGAGGCTTGGCTCGAGCGAAGCGGAGGGTGCACCTGCTCAAGTCATAGCTCGAGACGGTGAGCACGTGTCCATATGTCCGCTCGAGACCTGGCTCGAGCGAGACGGTGTGTCCTGACAGCTTTGCAGAAAAGCCCTTCGGCTTACGCTAAAACAACCCGCAGTCCAGAGCGCTATTCACCTGAGTCTGCGACTTTTTAGCTAACACCCTGCAAAAACCTGTCTTCACAAACACCAGATCCCCGACCATGGCCGGTACGCACGGCGGCGAACCGAGCGCCGACGGGCCTTACGCCGGCCGACTCCGGCCAGAAGAGACCTAGCTGACACGCGCATCGACTCTGGTGGAGCAACCGCAGTCAATAGAGCTATAAAACTTAAATGCTACCACACCCTAGACGTCTGTAGCGAGAGAACGGAGGAGATGGGAAACCCTATTAGCTCACCCTGGTTCTGATGCTCTAACTGGTTGGAGCGGAGGAGGAGCGGAAGTAGGAGATCCACGGCACAGAGAACTTTGGCGGCAAACTCCGGCGAAGAGGCGCTGGTTCCGGCGAGTCATGGGCATCACACATGGAACCAGTGAGCCGATGATGTTTCTGGGATCAAGATGAAACACCAACGCAAGGCAAAGAGGGTAGAGAAGTGCCCAGTGGATCGGACCACTGCACGATTGAGCTCGGCGGAGCTTTTTCCAAAGGCGGACGGAAGAACGTTGATTACTTGCTCTCTGAGTGATTAGAGTTTGAGCGAAAGGGTTCTGGAGATGCGCAAGCACATAGGGTATTTATACCCACGGTCAAACGGGATAAGATCAAGCAGGGACAGTGAATTTGCAGCTCGAGCCAGGAAGGTGCTCGTCGGGGCTGCGTGGCAAGATTTCGACGGCGAGCGCGGAAGAAGGCGCCACGACGCTAGATAACTGGCCAGCGGGTAGATAACTTTGCCACGAACTCGGTCGCACGTTTGTTCGGGATAGAGCTGCAGCCGTCGCGCTGGCGGTCGCCGGAAAAGATCGCGGCCACCGCCGCCGCCGTGAACAGGGAAGCAAGTCTATCCCCCCTTTTTCCATTCCTTTTCTACCATTTCTGAAAATCCAAAAATACTTTTGATTTTTGAATAAAAGTTGAAAATATGTTAAAATATCAAATGTGCAGAATTTAATTCTGAACATCTTTTATTTTTGCAACATATTCAAAATATGTTCAGAATTTGAATTAGAGTTTGAAAAACAAAAGAGGACAAAAAGGGCAGAAAAGTATTTTCAAAATTACTTTTGATTTCACATGAAAACTTGGAAAACTTGGAATACCAAAGTTGTCCCTCTCAACAAGAGCTACAACTTTGCTTTTGAAATTATTTTGAAATTTGCCATACTTTTGGACTTAAAGAGAGGAAAATAAGAAAACATAAAAATTAGGTTTTCCATATACACTTAATATTACATTTAACATATAACCATATTACTTATGAAAGCATCACACCACTAGGGTTACACACTTAACATTTCCTATCCACTAAGCACAAACATGTTAACTTAAACTTGTTTTTAGTGAATGCATACTCAGGTTACCACTCCATGAAATGCTAATGCATATGATGACATGGCAAGTTTTAGTTTGGGTAACACTGGAGTGTTACAGCTCTTTCCCCCTTAAAGAAATCTCATCCCGAGATTTAACCTGTAGGCTAAGTAATGGAAAAGGAAATGTGTCAGGCACTTCCATTACTAACCTTTACATAACACAGGGAAAGGTTATCATCAGACAGATTACAAGGTCTTCCCAGGAGAGAGAAACTCCGAAAAACTTTCTAAGAGAAACTCTTCTGACTCCCACGTGGCTTCTTCTTCAGTATGTTGATTCCATTGAACCTTGTAGAACTTGACAGTTCTTTTTCGCGTAACTCGATCTTTCTGGTCAAGAATCTTGATAGGATATTCTGAGTATGTCAGATCAGGCTCTAATTCAATCTCTTCAACATGAAGGACATGATCAGGCACTTGAAGACATTTCTTTAACTGAGAGACATGGAACACATTATGGACTAAAGATAGCTGTGGTGGTAGATCAAGTTGATATGCCACCTTTCCACATCTTTGAAGGATCTGATACGGACCTATATATCAAGGTACCAACTTTCCCTTGATTCCAAATCGAGTAACTCCTTTTATTGGTGACACCTTGAGATAAACATAATCACCAATTTCAAAGGTAAGAGACCGACGTCTCTTATCAGCATAACTCTTTTGCCTGGATTGTGCTATCTTCATGTTTTCTTGAATCAACCTGACTTTTTCTTCAGCTTCCTTAACTAAGTCAACCCCAAAGAGACTACGTTCTCCCGGTTCAGACCAGTTTAATGGTGTTCTGCATCTTCTGCCATACAGAGCTTCAAACGGTGCCATCTTAATGCTCTCTTGATAACTATTATTGGAAGAGAACTCTGCTAACGGCAAACATTCATCCCATTTCTCTGAATAATTGAGCACATAAGATCTCAACATATCTTCTAAGATCTGATTAACTCTTTCAGTTTGACCCCCAGTCTGTGGATGATAAGCTGTACTATGCAGAAGCTTGGTACCCAAAGATTTATGCAAGTGCCTCCAGAAAACATTAACAAACTGTGTCCCCCTATCTGATACGATAGTCTTTGGAACACCATGCAGACTTACAATTCTGTCAAAATATATCTTGGCATAGGTAGATGCTGGATATGTTGTCTTAACAGATATGAAATGAGCTGATTTGGTCAGACGATCAACAATGACCCATATAGAATCAAACCCTTTTGATGTCTTGGGCAGACCCACTATGAAGTCCATACTAATATCATCCCACTTCCAAGATGGAATTGGCAATGGTTGCAATTCTCCAGCAGACCTAAGATGAACTGCCTTTACTTTCTGACAAGTATCACACTGTGCTACATAATTGGCAATTTCAAGTTTCATCTTAGTCCACCAGAATCTCTGTTTCAAATCTTGATACATCTTACTACTGCCTGGATGTACTGAAAATCTGGTGGTATGAGCTTCATCAAGAATCTGCTTTCGGAGCTCAGAAACCTTTGGAACTACTAACCGATTCTTGAACCAAATCACTCCAGCTTCATCTATTTTGAAATTGGAATTCTGCTCAGATTGAATCTTTTCTTTTAGATGGATCATTCCCTTGCTTTCCTTCTGGGCTGCAATGATCTGATCCTTAATGGATGATTGAACTGTCATATTTGCGAGATTTCCTTGTGGAATCATTTCAAGGCTTAACCTTTCAAACTCATAACACAAGGTAACATCGATTGGCTTGACTTCTAGACAATTACAATGATCCTTTCGACTGAGTGCATCTACCACTACATTGGCTTTACCTGGGTGATAGTGCACTTCAATATCATAATCTTTTATCAACTCCAACCATCTTCTCTGGCGCATAATCAACTCAGACTGAGTGAAAATGTATTTCAAACTTTTATGATTAGTATAGATATGACAAGTATTACCCAACAAATAATGTCGCCAGATTTTCAGAGCATGGACTACAGCTGCCAACTCTAGATCATGTGTTGGATAATGTTCTTCATGTCGCTTAAGCTGTCGTGAAGCATAGGCAATAACTCTGCCTTCTTGCATCAGTACACACCCAATGACTTTGCCTGAAGCATCACAATAAACATCAAAGGATTTTTCAATGTCTTGCTGAGCTAACACTGGTGCAGTTGTCAATAACTTTTTCAAAGTCTGAAAAGCTTCTTCACATTCCTTTGTCCATACAAACTTAGTGCCATTCTTTAGCAGTGTTGTCATTGGTTTAGAGATCTTGGAGAAGTCAGGGATAAATCTACGATAATACCCTGCTAATCCTAAGAAACTCCGAACTTGATGTACTGAAATTGGTGACTTCCAGTCAAGAACTTCTTGGACTTTACTGGGACCTACTGCCACACCTTCAGCTGACAGAACATGACCCAAGAATTGAACTTCATCTATCCAGAACTCACATTTACTGAATTTAGCATATAACTGATGTTCCCTCCGGCGAGTCAACACTATCCTGAGATGTTCTGCATGCGCTTCTTTGGTTTTGGAATAGATGAGAATGTCATCAATAAACACAACCACGAACTTATCTAGCTCTGGCATAAACACTGAATTCATCAGATACATGAAATGTGCTGGGGCATTGGTCAGACCAAAAGACATGACTAGATATTCATACAGACCATATCTAGTAGTGAATGTTGTTTTCGGAACATCTTCTGGTTTGATCTTGATCTGATGATATCCTGTTCTCAAATCTATCTTTGAGAATACCTTCGCACCAGCTAGTTGATCGAAGAGGAGATCAATTCGGGGCAAAGGATACTTGTTCTTGATTGTCACTTCATTCAAGGGACGATAATTCACACATAGCCTCAGGGTATGGTCCTTCTTCTTTACAAATATTGCTGGACAACCCCATGGTGATGAACTAGGTCGAATGAAACCTTTATCTAGCAAACCTTGTAACTGAGTTTTCAACTCTGCTAACTCCTTTGGTGGCATTCTATAAGCTCTTCTGGCTATTGGTACTGTTCCTGGTTTCAGTTCTATTTTAAACTCCACATCACGATTAGGTGGTAGACCAGGTAAATCCTCTGGGAACACATCAGGAAACTCACAGACCACGGGAATGTTTTGGATTTCCTTGACAGAGGTAGCACACACTCGCTCAACTGCTCTCTTAAGAGTAGGAAGATGGACAAGAAGTTGAAACTTGCTATTAGGTATGTTGAGCTTGATGGTTCTATTCAAAGTATCTATCACTGCACCTCTCTGGTTCATCCAATTCATACCCAAGATCACATCTATACTTGGATCTTCTAAGACTATCATGGAGGATGGAAATATATATCCACCTAAATCTATAGGTACCTGATGTACCATTTCCTTAGTACTTAGTCGACCCCTAGGTGACTGTATAAAGAAGTTATCTTGGGTTTCATCAATAGGTATATCATGCTTTTCCGCAAATGTTCTATTCATGAAAGTATGCGATGCACCAGAATCAAAAAGTGTAGCTGCTGGGTGTTGAGCGACAGGGAACATACCAAGCATAACCGGTTCTCCTTCAGGAATAGCTTCGATTTGAGTGTGGAAAACCTTTCCTATTTTTGGAACACCCTTACTCTTCTGGTTATTCTGTGCATTGCCCCGATTCTGATTTGCTTGCGGATTTCCTGCTGGCCTTGGTGCATTGGGATTGGGGACATTTTGCCTTGGATAAGGACATTCCCGAGAGAAATGCCCCGCCTTTCCGCAATTGTAGCATGGATAGTTGGTGGCATGTGGCACTGTTGGACGAATAGCAGGGACATTCGACTGTTGTTGAGCATTAAAAGGCATAACAGGCCTTGCAAACGTCCGCTGAGGATACTGCTGCTGCTGCTGAGGTGGACGGTAAGATGGGCGATAAGATGGGCGGAACTGTTGGACTGGATGGTATACAAATCTCTGACGCTTCTTGTTGCCGCCAGAGGATCCAGGTCCTGACACAAGTCCCCTCTTCGTTTTAGCCTCCTTATGCTTGCGGTTCTTTTCTTCGCTCGCTATAGCAATATTCACCGCCTCATTATGACTGATATTGCCACAAGTAGTCATCATTGATTGAAGTTTGGTATTTAATCCCCTCATAAAACATCCCTTCTTTTTCTCATCAGTATGAACTTGATCGAAAGCATATTGGGATAGATGATTGAATTTCCCAATGTACTGCATTACAGGTTCATCTCCCTGACGGAGAGCTAAGAACTCTTCAAGTTTCATTTTCATAATTCCATTGGGAATATAATGAGCCCTGAAGCCTTCCTTGAACTCAGCCCAGGTAATTCGGTGGCCAGCCGGTTGAACAGCTAACAAGTTTGCCCACCAAACCCCTGCAGCGCCTCGAAGTTGTTGGGCTGCAAACGCTGGCTTCTGGATCTCGGTACAATTGATAAGACTGAACTTTTGCTCCGTAGTACGGAGCCAGTCATCCGCTTCCAGAGGTTCATCAGCTTTGGTAAACACTGGAGGGCGGGTATCCGTGAAATCCACATAGGTTGTTTCTTCTCTGTTATATCAGCCACGACCACGTTGACCGGCATTCTGATCTTGCGCCAACAAAGTCGTTGCTTTGACCAATGCTGCAATCGCATCGGCCAAAGAGGGTGGAACTGGTGGTGCATTAGGGATATCATCCCCACCATGAGAAGAACTAGCGCCACGAGTGTTAACAGGCATCTGTTTAAAACAAACCAAACATTCATATATCAACATTGTACATATCAAGGTCAGCTTATTTTTCATACAAGCCCGCCCTTGGGCAGGACTACCAAGACCACTTTCTTACATATCCGACCATATAAGGGGTTTTCTGACTAACTGGGTTACAAAGTCAGAAAGATACACTATGATACACCTTATGCTTATTCAACCTCTAAATCTATCACTCTTCCCCAGATGTGACTTCATCTTCCTCCGGCTCTAACTCCTCATCTTCTTCTTCTCCTTCTTCTTCCTCCTCAGATTCATTTTCAGGATATGGTGGTGTAGCAGGTTCTGGCTACAACTGTGCGGTCAGCTCCTCTATATGCCTATGTAGGTCAGCATGATGGTTTGCCAAGATGTTTTGATTATCTCTCATTATATCTACCCGGGTTCGTGCCTGGTTCCTCTGCTCAACGGCAGTCCTCCACTTACACTCATATTCTTGATGCTGCTCGTGGTGGTATTGCAGCTGCTCGCGCAACTCTTCCCCATCTCCGGTGCCCCTCATCCTTTCTCCATTTGCCCTTGCCAACTCCATATACAGGCGGTCTACTTCCGCCTGCAATTGTGAAGTGGCAGTGTTACTACCTTCACCTTCTTCGTAAGTAACCAGAGGCTGGTTACTTCCTTCACTCTCAGCAGGGTCACCATCCCTTGGGGCAAGAATGTGCCGAGGAACACCTCGTGGTCCAGTACACTTGCGTGCAGTCTGCTTGGTACGGGTCATCTACTAAAATATATTTATTTTGAATATTAGAACTATATATGTTCCAAGATTAAGAGCTAGAGTTTTATAATTAGATAGATATAGTAACTCTATTTAGATACAACTCTTAAGAGGGAAAGTTAATTATAGGTTATCAATCGTGATGCATGAATCGAACTTACGAACAAAGCATACATCAAACAAATAATTAACTTTAAAGTAGTCACTTATTATAAAAGTGAATAAGTTTTCCTTTCATAATTAGGGCAATATTATAATATTATAAACATTGTTCCTTAGATATAAATATGACCATAACTATACTAAAAATCATATTTAGATAGAAGGATAAGTCTAAGGAATGAATTAAGACTAGTCAGAAGAATAAGACAAGTTTAGAAGCAATTTGGACTCAAACTAATTTGAACTTTAGTTTGAATCAAAACTTTTGAAATTTTCAAAAAGTGAATACTGTTATACTTTCTAAGGAATTCCTGATCTGATACCAGCTGTGGCAGAACCTCCTCAATTAAGTGGCCCACATGCACCCATCATAGTCATAAAGACCTTTGATCGACGTGCACGAGTTCCAAATGACTCAAGTGGTCTGTCGGGTGTCCTCGGGAAACCCGAATCATCCATGTTATATTCTTTCCAGGAAAATCCCTCATCAAGCATCATAGTATTACAACAGTTTTATAGATAAGATAAATCAGAGTAAAAGCGGAAAGATTAATATACATAGATTAAAACTTATGTTTAAAGTTTACATCACCAAAATACTTATTACATAACTTGTTCGGAACTTTATATTACATATTTCACACAAATACTTGTTACTTGCCCAAGGTCAATCATCAGAATCATTATCACTCTCCTCTACAATAGTGAAGTAGCAATGTCCATCAAAAGGTGGATCCATGTACTCACCTGCAACAAGGGTTAACAAACCCTGAGTACAAAAGTACTCAACAAGTCTTAACCGACTAGAAAAGAGGAGAAGACTCAGTTATGAAGGCTATAGGGATAAAAGGTAAGGTTTTAGCAAGATCAAAAATATATCTTTTGCACAAAAGCTTACTAATAGTGAAACCTATTTCAAGTTTTAACTTAAAAGTTGAACTTCATAACTACCCAAAGATTCTCAAGTCTTTATAAGTCATACCCCACCTCTAATTCTCAATTCATAACAAACCCATTCTTTACTACGGTGCGGGTCAGTGGATTGAGGCTCCATATCCGAGGAAACACGGCGATTCGAATCTTTTAAACCCAGCTGGGGGTTCCCAATCACACAATATGGCAGGACTCTAACCTGCAACATATTGCACAACCACAAGTGATTTGTATGGCAGGACTCTAACCTGCAACATAACAAAGCACCACGACGTTGTATGGCAGGACTCTAACCTGCAACATACCAACCCGTATCCCGTGATTGGTACTATCATGCACTCGATCAAGGGCCAACCACGGACGGTTCCTAATTGACACAGACAGGAACACTACATCAAGATTCCATTCCGGATGCAAGTTACCCGCCCGGTCTGAATTTCATTTTTCATCCATTTATCAGTTTGTACCTGAGAGAGGTATCCTAACAATGATGACTCATCATCCCTTAGTTTGCTCAAGGCCTAAGCGGAGGATAATCTCATCACCGTGCACCTTGGCTAAGCATTTATAATCAAATAGGTAACAAGGATAGGGTAAAGGTAACCAACTAGTAATGCATCTACTGGTGTCATTCAACTCCTACTACTTAAATGCAGTTGATAAATCATTGTATAAACTTTGCAATAGAAACGGAAAGGTTAAATGCACCGGGGCTTGCCTTGAGGATCAGCGAAGTCCGAAGATTCTGGAAAACGAGAAGGGTCTACACCCTTAGGAGAAATCCACTCAGAGTTAGGGCCTTCCGAAGCGAGATCTACACGTAGAAGTGCATATGCATGATTAATGAGATGCTTCTGACATGATACAGACAAGAGACATGTTGTTGACTAAAAACAACCAAACTTAATTATCTAGTGTACAACTTTCCATTACGGTAAAGTTGCATTCTTTAATTAAATTACAGATTTATTGTCATATCAAAAGTACTCAAAACACAAGTTTTATAATTTTTATATTAGTACAAACATGCCATCATCAATCATGTCAAATATCATAATAAACAGAGTTATAGAAAAAATATAGCAAAAAAACAAACTGAACTACTGTAAAGAAAACTAGAAAAAGAAAAACTTTATTCTAGCCCAAACGGGGCTTTCGGCCCAGTCCAGCTCGACCCAGCATGGCGCGAGCGCACGGCGGTGGGTGTGTGTGCGTTCGCTCGAGGCCCGACTCGAGCGAGACAGTGCCCGAGGGTCCGCTCGAGGCCTAGCTCGATCGAGATGATAAAAACAAACGCCCGTCCGAGGCCTGGCTCGAGGCTCGGGCGAGACGGAAAATGCTCGTCCGTCCGAGGCCTAGCTCGGGCGGGACGGTGAACGCGTTCGCCCAAGGCTTGGCTCGAGCGAAGCGGAGGGTGCGCCTGCTCAAGGCATAGCTCGAGACGGTGAGCACGTGTCCATATGTCCGCTCGAGACCTGGCTCGAGCGAGACGGTGTGTCCTGACAGCTTTGCAGAAAAGCCCTTCGGCTTACGCTAAAACAACCCGCAGTCCAGAGTGCTATTCACCTGAGTCTGCGACTTTTCAGCTAACACCCTGCAAAAACCTGTCTTCACAAACACCAGATCCCCGACCATGGCCGGTACGCACGGCGGCGAACCGAGCGCCGACGGGCCTTACGTCGGCCGACTCCGGCCAGAAGAGACCTAGCTGACACGCGCATCGACTCTGGCGGAGCAACCGCAGTCGATAGAGCTATAAAACTTAAACGCTACCACACCCTAGACGTCTGTCCAGCCATGGCAGCGGATTGGATCTCGGCGAGGTTCTCCGGTGAACCTACATCGGTAGCGAGAGAACGGAGGAGATGGGAAACCCTATTAGCTCACCCTGGTTCCGATGCTCTAGCTGGTTGGAGCGGAGGAGGAGCGGAAGTAGGAGATCCACGACACAGAGAACTTTGGCGGCAAACTCCGGCGAAGAGGCGCTGGTTCCGGCGAGAACTAGGCATCACACATGGAACTAGTGAGCCGATGATGTTTCTGGGATCAAGATGAAACACCAACGCAAGGCAAAGAGGGTAGAGAAGTGCCCAGTGGATCGGACCACTGCACGATTGAGCTCGGCGGAGCTTTTTCCAAAGGCGGACGGAAGAACGTTGATTACTTGCTCTCTGAGTGATTAGAGTTTGAGCGAAAGGGTTCTAGAGATGCGCAAGCACGTAGGGTATTTATACCCGCGGTCAAACGGGATAAGATCAAGCAGGGACAGTGAATTTGCAGCTCGAGCCAGGAAGGTGCTCGTCGGGGCTGCGTGGCAAGATTTCGACGGCGAGCGCGGAAGAAGGCGCCACGACGCGAGATAACTGGCCAGCGGATAGATAACTTTGCCACGAACTCGGTCGCACGTTTGTTCGGGATAGAGCTACAGCCGTCGCGCTGGCGGTCGCCGGAAAAGATCGCGGCCGCCGCCGCCGCCGTGAACAGGGAAGCAAGTCTATCCCCCCCTTTTCCATTCCTTTTCTACCCTTTCTGAAAATCCAAAATTACTTTTGATTTTTGAATAAAAGTTGAAAATATGTTAAAATATCAAATGTGCAGAATTTAATTCTGAACATCTTTTATTATTGCAACATATTCAAAATATGTTCAGAATTTGAATTAGAGTTTGAAAAACAAAAGAGGACAAAAAGGGCAGAAAAGTATTTTCAAAATTACTTTTGATTTCACATAAAAACTTGGAAAACTTTGAATACCAAAGTTGTCCCTCTCAACAAGAGCTACAACTTTGCTTTTGAAATCATTTTGAAATTTGTCATACTTTTGGACTTAAAGAGAGGAAAATAAGAAAACATAAAAATTAGGTTTTCCATATACACTTAATATTACATTTAACATATAACCATATTACTTATGAAAGCATCACACCACTAGGGTTACACACTTAACATTTCCTATCCACTAAGCACAAACATGTTAACTTAAACTTGTTTTTAGTGAATGCATACTCAGGTTACCACTCCATGAAATGCTAATGCATATGATGACATGGCAAGTTTTAGTTTGGGTAACACTGGATTGTTACAATATAGTTCTCGGTCAGGACAAGCAACTCAAGCGAGCTATCCGAGAGCGCAATGAGTTTAAGGCTAAGATGAATGACGTGCTTAAGGAGCTTGAGTTCGCGAAGTCTGAGGTGAAGATTTCCGATGACGAGGAGTGTGAGGAGTGCACGATGCATATGACAAACTTTGCCACCCTGCAAACCAAGTATGCCTCGTTGATTGAGGTGTATGATGAGCTAAAGAGTAGGCTAGACTTGGTGGGTGATTGCAAAGAGTGTCCCTCCCTGAAGAAGGAGCTAGAGGAAGTGAAGGCTTGGCCTTCTTTGGGTGCGTGCAAGCTTTGCCCAAGCTTGCGTACTGAGTTGGCAGAAGTTAGTGCCAAGCTTGCTGAAGCAATGAAGGACAGCTCAGTTAGCACCTTGTCCGCTCATTGTGAGCGATGCGTGGGGATGGAGCTTGAGATTGCCAACTGTCGGCATGCCAGGATGCAAACCGAGGAAGAAAACACATACCTTGGGTCCATCCTGAGTTGGGTGTCATGCAGTGAGCCGCAGTTGGGCATGATGATCAGTTAGTTCAAGAGGGGAACTGATTGCTCAGGAGTATGCTTTGCTTCAGGTGGGAAGGGCGCTAGTACCTTTGGCAAGATCGGTGAGTTTAGTGGAGTGAACCCGAGTGAGAAGCCATCCGCTATCCCTAAGCTTATCAAGATCACCCCACCTGAGCCTCCCAAGCCTATCACCAAGGATGGGATCCTTGATGAACCTCCCAAGGCTCCACCTCGCAAACAAGTGTGGGTTCCCAAACCTACCCATCTTAGGAACACACTTGACACCCTTCTTGACGTCTCTAGTGATCCCCTTCTGAAGGGCAAGCAGCCAGCCAGAGTGAACAACCCTCGCAACCATAGAAACCAACAACCCAAGAGAGTGGTGAGGTTTGAGTGTGGCACCGTGAGGGTCACCTAGCTAAGTTTTGCTTTCGGAGGAAGAGAGACGCTAGGAAGGAGTTGGAGCTGAACAACCAGGCTAGGCACCACCCTCTCCATGGTGTGCAAGGTCAGGGAGTTCAGAGGCAGGGCGCTAGACCTAGAGGTGCACCCCCCAGGTTGCTAGGCCCCAGGCAGCTAGACCACAGGGTGGTGGTCCTGCCCGTCGCTGTTCCGGTCGTCCTCAATACTTGAGTGTAAGAGGCTTTGCTGCTCAGTCCCATAGCGGACCACCTTTTCAGTATGGTGGTGATCGCTTTGCTCCGATGGGACATAGTGGTGAGTTTGGAGGTTTTTCGTTCCATAGCGGACCACCCTTTCAGGTTGGTGGTGATCGCTATTCACCCATGGGACGAGGACAGTTTGGTGTTGCTACTAACATCTTTTCGGGGCCTATGACACAGCACTGGTATCCTTTTCAGTATACTAACCCTAGTGTTGTGCCATATGCTCACTTCCTGCCTTTCTATTGATGCAGGAACTTCGGTTGGAGAACATGTGGCTTATGGATTCTGGGAGTTCGCGCCACATGACCGGAAAGAAGGAATGGTTCTCTAGCCTGAGCCCCGTGATGCACATGGAGTACATCAGTTTCGGGGATAATAGTAGAGGTAAGGTTGTTTCTCATGGAGCTATCCGGCTCAATGAGAACTTTGTTCTTAAGGATGTTGCTTTGCTTTCGAATTTGCATTACAATTTGCTTTCTGTTTTGCAACTTCTTGAGGACAATTGTGAAGTGTGCTTTAAGAAGGGTCTGAGTCGTGTTTTAGACCCTCGGGGAGATCTTATTTGTTGGATTGTGCCTTTTGGCTGTGTTTTCAGAGCCTACTTTTCTCGTTCTTTCGGCTCTGCTAGATGTTTGATGGCTGTTCCTTCTTCTGATTTGTGGAAGTGGCATAGGAGGCTCAGTCACTTGAGTTTTGACTTGCTTGCAAGACTTAGCTCACTTGGCCTAATCCAAGGATTGCCCAAGCTTAAGTTTCAGAAGGACCTTATTTGCCATCCTTGTCGTCATGGGAAGATGGTTGCTGCTTCTCACCCACCTGTTAATCAGGTGATGACAAAATGACCTGGCGAGCTTTTACACATGGACACAGTTGGTCTAGCTCGGGTTTGCTCAGCGGGTGGGAAGTGGTACGTTCTAGTGATCGTTGACGATTTTTTGAGGTACTCTTGGGTATTTTTGATGGAGAGTAAGGATGAAGCTTTTCCTTTTGCTCGTGACTTGATTTTGAGGATGAAAACTGAGTTAACCCCTGATACCATTAGAGCTATTCGTAGTGATAATGATACTAAATTTGATAACTCCCAGTTTGCCTCTTTCTATTCTTCTAATGGAATTGAGCATCAGTTTTTTTCTCCTTATGTACTGTTGGGGCGGTAGCCCGGATGTGAGCTACCTGTTTTCGCCTGGTAAGGTTTTCACCACCAAAACCGAAAGCGGCAAGGTCGTGAGGGTGAAATCCAAAGGCAGGCGGCTTCACGGGTCCGCCTTTCGCATGAAAGCAAGGCAAGCTTCAGGGCACTCGCGCCAGCTGCGCTTTCGAGCGGAAGCCGAATGTCAATGGCGTGCTTTCGCACTGACTGGGCTTTCGAGCGGAAGCGGAATGTCAACGGCGTGCCTTCGCGCCGATCGGGCTTTCGAGCGAAAGCCGAATGTCAACAGCAGGCTTTCGTTTATTCCTTTCGGCCGTGGCCATGTGTTTTCTTTTCGCAGGGTTCTCCGGATGATGACGTAAAGAGGGCCCACAGGTCGGAAGGATGGGCGCGCGGACTGCCTTGCTCCCGTGTGTATTTACGGTGGTGCCCTTCAGGCCCGGAGAGCCAGAGAATCCGCAAGGTAGATTAGGAGAGGGCCTTTTTGTAATTATGGCGAAGTGGTTGGAAGGGCATCTTTGTACTTTCAAACAGTTTGGGATTAATATAAAAAGGCTCCCCAGCTCCCTACGGGGGGAGGAGAACATTGTTCACTTCTACCATTTTCCTTACTTTCCCGGTCGTGTTCTGCTTTCGCTTTGTGCTTTCGTTCGTGCGATAACCCGCTGTTTCAAGGACTCGGTCCTGAAACAACATTGGCGCCCACCGTGGTTGTCGCCCGAGCTTACCATGCCACCAAGGAAAGCGCCGAAAACGGTCGACAATCTGGACACTATCGCCGCGAGGAAGGATGCTTTCGGCACCATCGCGGTTCCAGTTCCAACCTGCCAGGTTCCACCGAGCACAGCCCCCGAGCCACCAGCTTTCAGCGGCGCTCTAGCGATAAAGACCCAGCCACAGCCGGTAGCGTCGACGAGCCAGAATGTACAACCCCAGGATCAGCGTACTTTCGGCAGAGATGGAACACCGGAAGGACTTGTAGAGGACGTAATCGCCGAGGAAGAAGACGACGATGCTGCCGAAATCACAAGACACGCCCAAGCAATCAAGACGTTGGCACAACAGCAAGACGAAATCGAGATACTGTTGTCGCAAAGGGACCAGCTGCAGCAGCGATTAGCAGCAAAAGCAAGAGAGGACGAGACTCGCAATGCCATTCGGCGAGCTGAGGCACAGAGAAGGCAACTCGAGAGGGAAATTCAAGAGCTGCAAAGGGCCGGGGCGGACCCAATCCCGATAGCCCAGGAAAATATATTCATACCAAGGCAAGAACAACCGACAGCTTTCGGCAACGCCATCGACGAAACCTCTCCGCTCTCGAGGGAGTTGCAAGCCCATCCATGGCCGCTCAACTACAAGTCGCGCATTCCGACTTTTGATGGTAAAGCAAACCCACGCAAGTTCTTGGCAAGCTACGAGACTGCCGTCTTTTTGGCAGGCGGAGACAATCAGGCCCTAGCAAAATCTCTCATCCTGGCAGTCGAAGACGTGGCCCACGATCGGTACACCACTCTCAAACCACTGTCCATATATTCATGGGCACAGTTGAAAGCGGAATTGCTTGCTACCTTCCAAGGATTCCGGCCGGACGTTAAAACCACGCGAGACCTCATGAATTGTACCCAGCAAGACGACGAGCCTCTATCCGAGTACCTCAAACGTTTCATCCAGCTGAAGGCTCAAGCGCCGAATGTGCCGGAAGCCGCAGTAATCGCAGCAGCCATCGATGGTCTGGGGACTGGACAGTGTGCCGCTCATTTGTCCAGAGAACCACCGAAAGATGTTAAAGAGTTGTTCGATGTAATGAACGCATACGCAAGGTCAGATGATGACTTTCGGCGACGTAAGGCCGCTCGACAGATGTAGAGGCATGCGACGAAAGCAAGTAGACCACCGCCGGTGCCGAATCAAAGAATTGTTAGGCCCTTTCGGTCAATCAACAATTTGCAAGAAGAACCAGCACAATCAGCGGCAGGCATGGAGAGGCCCGATACGGCTGACTTTCAGCCTCAGAGGGGGTTTGATCAACCTTTCTGTGGAGGACGCGGCGGAAGGACAGGACGTGGCGGTCGAGACGGTAGAGGCCGCGGAAGAGGACCTAGGCCACCATATTGCGTCATTTGCGACGGCAATTTCGGCCACACCACTCGAGACTGCAAATACAGTAAGATGGTGAAAGAGCTGAAAGATAAGGATCAAGCTTCAGCCTCTGCTGAAAGCTCCAAACATGTTTTCCACAATTCACAAGACCATGCAGTGGTGGCAGCAGGCAGTAATTACGCAGGCACACCCATGCATCCCCCGTAGTACATGCCTTCCCAAAATTTGCATTGGTACAATCCGGCATATCAGGGTTACCAGCTTCCGGTCTTTGCGCCATAATCGGTGGTAGTGTCATCACCTATGAACTATCAGCGTCAGCCAACACCGCCGCCAGCACTTCCGGCTCAAAACCAACCTCAGGGGCAGCAAGTACAGGAAATGGAAAATGAAACCAGTGCGATCAACAACATCCTTCTGTCAAGGGGCCACATTTTCGCTATCACGGGTGGATCCAACTTGGAGCATGAAAGTAAAAGGGCAAGAAAGGACTATCACCGTAGAGTCCAGACGGTATCACCAAGGCTTCCACTGAACAGGCCAGCTTGGTCGCTAGCGCCGATACGTTTCGACGAGTCAGATTTCAAAGTCCGCGACAACCCGCATTGTGATGCTTTCATCGCCACGGCCAATGTGGCTGGTTTCACCTTGCACAACATTCTTATTGACACCGGAAGTTCTACAGACATTCTATTCGTCAAAGCTTTCGAAGCGATGGGATTCGATAGGCGCATCCTGGACCCCGCCGGTAATTCGTTGTAGGGTTCGGAGGAAGGAAGATTGACGCTATCGGCAAAAAGCAAGTCCCAGTGTCTTTCGCTGAGGGAGAAAGAGTCCGCACCGAAACGCTGACATTCGATATAGTCAACATGGACTATCCGTATACTGCCATTTTTGGCAGAGGTTTTACCAACAAGTTCGACGTCGTCATCAAGCAAAGCTACCTGTGCATGAAATTGCCATCCCCTTTCGGCATTATCACTATGCATGGAGATCAACAAGCCTCCAGAAGAATCGAGGGAAGGCCAACCCCGGGCTACAGCCTCATTAATGAGGTGGCGAATAAAGACGAAATCCAGGAAACCACCGAAGAGCACACTATCGTCAGCTCGACGGAATGCAAAGTTGGGGCAGCTGAAGAAACGGTAAAGATCCCGCTCTTGGCCTCCAGGCCCGAAAGAGCTGTACACATTGGGTCAAGCATGCCAGAAGAAGAAAGAAACGCTCTAGCATCTTTCCTCGTGAACAACGATGACATTTTCGCCTGGTCAGCAAATGACTTGCAAGGTGTCAGCAGAGATCTCGCCCATCATAGTTTGAACGTCGCAAGCGGCGCCAAGCCCAGGAAGCAAAGGTTGAGAAAGATGTCAAACGAAAGGGCAGACACAACGAAAGCCGAGGTACAAAGATTAGTCGATGCAAGGGTAATCCGGCCAGTCCAGTACCCTGAATGGCTAGCGAACGTCGTCTTGGTGAAAAAGAAGAATGGAAAATGGCGAATGTGCGTCGACTTCACCAACCTCAACAAATGCTGCCTGAAAGACTCGTATCCTTTGCCTCGCATCGACAAACTTGTCGACATCGCATCCGGTTATGAAATAATGAGCTTGCTAGATTGTTTTTTAGGTTATCACCAGATATGGCTCCATCCCGACGATGAGGAGAAAACCAGTTTCATCACCCCAACAGGCACATATTGCTATCGGCGAATGCCGGAAGGGCTACGAAATGCAGGCCCTACTTTCTCGCGGATGACTGACAAGGTGTTTGAAAGCCAGAAGCAAAAGAAAAACCTGTTGGCTTACGTTGACGATATTGTAGTCTAGAGCGATAGACAGGAAGATCATCAAGCAGACTTGCTCGAGACTTTCGGCAATCTGCGAAAGAGTGTTTTGAAGTTGAACCCCGACAAGTGCATTTTCGTCATCAAGAAAGGCAAGCTCCTCGGCTGCCTGGTATCGGCAAGGGGAATTGAAGCTAATCCCGACAAGATAGCGGCAATCATCAACATGCAACCGCTCTCAAACCGAAAGCAAGTGCAAAAGTTGACAGGAAGGTTGGCTTCTTTGAACAGATTCATCGCAAGGTCTGCTGAAAAAGGGCTGCCCTTTTCCGAACTCTGCGTAGCTCCGACCCTTTCGATTGTGGAGAAGAGCAGCGGCAGGCTTTTCAGCAGCTAAAAGAGTACTTGACGAAACTAACCACATTATCTAAACCATCGCCAGAAGCAACGCTCTTGTTGTAGCTCGCAGCATCTCATACCACCATAAGTGCAGTGCTGGTGGAAGAGAAGGAGCATGAAAACAAGATGGTGCGGTTCCCAATCTACTTTGTTTCCGAGGCCCTTACGGGAGCAAAACTGAACTACTCAGAGCTAGAGAAGATAGCTTACACAGTAGTAATGGCATCCAAGAAGCTAAAGCACTATTTTCAGTCTCATCACATCATAGTCCTATCGGCCCAGCCATTGGAAGCTCTGTTCCGCAACAATGAAGCTATCGGCCGAATCGGCAAATGGGCGGCGGAGCTAAACGAATATGTGATTGATTTCCAACATCGATCCGCAATCAAGTCGCAGGCATTGGCGGACTTCATAGCAGACTAGACCCCTGCCGCTTTCGACACTGCACTCGAATTCGAGGAGCCCGTGTGGACTGTGAATTGCGACGGTGCATTGGGAATGGCTAGAGCCGGAATCTCAGCGATCCTTACACCTCCAAGAGGACCAAAGGTCAGATTTGCCGCAAGGCTGCAATTTCTCACAACCAACAACACCGCCGAGTATGAAGCCGTATTGCTGGGTTTACGAAAGCTCTGAGCAATCGGAGCGAGAAGATGCATAGTCAAGTCGGATTCCCAGGTGGTTGTCGGTCATGCCGAAAAAGATTTCACTGCAAGAGAACCAGAGCTAGCCAAGTATCTGGCAGCAATCAGAAGAATGGAGAAGTATTTCACTGGTTTCACCTTACGTCACATCCCAAGGACCGAAAACGCAGAGGCAGACGAATTGGCCAAAGTTGCAGCACAAAATCTACCACTACCACCAGATGTGTTTTATCAAGTCCTTTCGGCAAAAGCTGTGAAAGAGGAGGAAGAACATCCAAATTCGATACATGCTATCGTCAGTGATGACTGGAGGTCGCAGATATTCACCTATCTAGCCGGGACATACGAGCGAGAGTCTAGGAAGGATGCTAAAAGAATGGCCAGCAGAGCGAAAGGTTACGCAATCATCGGAGAGCAGTTGTTCAAGAATGGGATAACAGCCCCTCTTCTAAAATGCATAAGCAAGCGCGAAGGCATTCAGCTACTCGAAGAAATGCATGCCAGAATGTGCGGAGTGCACAGAGGGCCCCACGAGATAGCGCACAGAGCAATGAGACAAGGGTTCTACTGGCCTTCCGCTGCATCAGACGCCAGAGAGCTGGTCAAATGTTGCAAAGGTTGCCAGATGTTCGCCAAAAATCAGAAAGACCCAGCAAATGAGACCACGCCGATAGTGCCGACCTTGCCCTTGCAGAGGTGGGGCATCAACATAGTTGGTCCGCTACCGGCAGCTCCAGGCAACTTGCATTTTGCAGCGGTTGATCTTGAGTATTTCACCAAATGGGTGGAAGCGAAAGCCCTTGCTAGCATAACCTCCGCCTCCTTAACCAAGTTCGTCTGGCAGAGGATAGTCTGTCGCTTTGGTGTTCCGTCATTCATCACCTGCGACAATGGGAAGCAGTTCGATTGCGCCGAATTCAGGAGTTTTTCTGACGAACTCAGCATCAAGCTTAACTTCGCTTCTGTAAATTACCCGCAAGCAAACGGGGCTGTCGAGAGAGCGAATGGCTTAATCTTCTCGGCAATTTTGAAAACATTGTACGACTCGCCGAAAGTCAAGTGGGCCAACACCCTAATAACAGTCGTATGGGGACACAACATCTCACGGTCCAGAGCTACCGGCTTCACCCAATTCAGGTTTCTTTACGGCGAGGAAGTAGTAGCACCGGAAGAGGTAAAGCTGGGTTCCTTCTGAACCGAAATGGCCCTGGCTACTGAAGAGCAAAGACACATCGAACTCGACACCATCGAAGAAACGATACTACAGGCCATAGATAAGCTCAAGAAGTATCACGCCGAAACAAAGCATCACAGGGACAAGACGATAGTCCGAAAGGACATCAAGCCTGGAGACATGGTCACCATTCGGCAGCCAGATAAGCAAGGTAAGCTGCAATCGCAGTGGCAAGGCCCTTTCGTCGTGGCAAGCATGGCAGCACCCGGTGTATTCTGGTTGATAAACGACAAGGGCGAGGAATCAGCCTACACATAGAACGCGAGCAATCTGCGCCGTTTCTACCCATGATCTATCTCTTTTGAACTTTGATGTAGTTTTTCTTCTCCACTTTTCGCCATTTTTGTAATAAAAAAGATCGATTGTGCTCTTTTTCCTCGCCATGGAAGCCCTTCATCGGGGTGCGAGGTTTTTTAACGAGGCAGCCGAATGTAACCGCTACTTTGCGAAGGCAAATGTAATTCCCCCAAAATGTCACGTGGTGTGGTAAAAGACGAAGTCAACCAAGCTTAAGGTTGAGACATTCGTCGTCAAAACGAGATGAAAAGAGAATGTCGGGGAGGTATGGCGAAAGAGACCCTTCACCTCCACCGACAATCTCGAAAGCTTGCGGGCTATGTGAAAACCGTCCCTCCGACAAAATGCGAGGGCGGAACGAAAGCCTGCGGGCTGTGTCAAAACCAAACCTCCGACAAAATGCGAGGGCGGAACGAAAGCCTGTGGGTTGTATGAAAACCGACCCTCCGACAAAATGCGAGGGCGGAACGAAAGCCTGCGGGCTGTATGAAAACCGGCCCTTCGACAAAATGCGAGGGCAGAACGAAAGCCTGCGGGCTGTATGAAAACCGACCCTCTGACAAAATGCGAGGGCAGAACGAAAGCCTGCGGGCTATGGGAAAACCGACCCTCCGAGAAAATGCGAGGGCGGAACGAAAGTCAAGTAGCTCTTGCTAGGTGACTAGGACCGCCAGCAGGCCCCAGTACTTGCAAAAGAGCATAAATGCCACACCAACCTTGCACCTACCAGGCGATCACAAGTACACCTGGGTGAGTAAATGCAACCGTCCTGTAATAGGTGTAGGGCACTATAAAAGAGGCACCGAGGTGCAAGCCCCCCATCCATCTAGAGCTATTGGGTCTCTTAAAAATGATAGTCCAAGGCAAGCAGCACTTTAGCAAAAATATGAATAGGAAGTACCAGGAGCCACGCCTTCGCTTTAATGATTGTGTCATCGACATCGCGGGCATTTATCGTCACCAATCCAGTAACTATAGGTGACAACTTTCTTGTGCGGCAAGACCATCTCAAGTTACGTCTAGGACATGAGTTAGGTCGTGTACGCCGCGGGATGACAATAAGAGCAATGTCATAATCATAGTCATCCATAAGCCTCCTTTCGGCATTTGGCAAGGGTCATTTCGCAAATTGATCCCCTAGCTTTAGCAAGACACGAGGGGCTCGCACCGAAAGCTCCCTCGCGCGAATGCTACGCCCCTCGTCTAAGTGTGTGGGGGCGGGCGCGTCTTTACTACCGGCAAGGGGCTCGCACCGAAAGCCCCCTAGCGCGAATGCTACCGCCCCTCGTCTAAGTGTGTGGGGGCGGGCGCGTTGTTGACACTTACTAACGTCGTTACGAAGAATGGACCTTACGATCCATCCCCGGCAACGGCACCAGAAATGCTTGTTGGTATTTCTTAGCGTAAGCAGAAGAATCCGCAAGCGCACGGAACTACCGCTGTAGCACTTCACCCGGTGGTATTTAGGGTATCGTATTTCCATGAGGAACGGAGGTATTTCTTCTATCTAGTTCGTCCAAGGACAACACTAGGGTAGAGAAAGAGAGGGGAATAGAGACGGATCGCTAAAGCTTTACTGTCTAAAGATAGATAAACGTTACTTCTACTTGTTCACTTCGGGCACCGGCTTATACCTGGTCTACCAGGTAACTCTGGCCTTTGTGTAGCTCTACGCCGTAACCGAACGTGGGGAAAACTAAGGGCAAACAGGGCTGTCACCACCTGCCGCTGATCCCTCACCCGTGGATTACGAGGCAAATGAAGGTGAACCCTAGCCTAGACACCATGTCTACGCTATTGATCACTACTCTAGCGTTGCGTAGGAACCCCTCCAAATGATTCAGAGGTTCCTCTACTAGTGTATCCGCTACGAGAACGGACGACGAACCCGCAAACAAGAAGAGATAAAGCTTATCTAATCAAAAGAACAATAATACTGTAGAAACCATGAACACTTACTATGTATGGATCACGATGTGGGTACAAGGTAAGGGCTCGTCGAGGTACAAGCTCGGGGAGGGACCGACAAGCCCGGTACTTCCCCGCTCTCTTCCCTCACATCTCACTCTCCAACTCTAGAAAGCTACTAGGGCATGGCCCTAAGGAGTGGGGATCTACTCAAGAGAGAGGTGCTCTTCTATTCCTTTTGTGTGTTGTTGTCTTTGGCCTCCCCTCCCCCTCTCCTTATATAGGTGCTTTAGGTCGGTTTAGTAGGGGGTTTGCTGAAAAATTCACCCAAAACCGCCTTAGGGGCATTGATTGCACCGCCTCTGCAAAGGCGGTGGCCACGTGGCAGCACCAGGGGGGCGGTCGACCCAGGGGGCGGCCGCCCCCTGGCTGGGCCCATCCAGCCCAGGCAAAGGCCTGGCTTGGTCTTTTGGGCTCCTGAGTTCGTTCCTGGTTGAATTTTGCTGCACTTCTATATGGGCTTTTTGTGTCCTTATTCATTTTGCGCATTTCGGCGTGTTGGATTGCACCTTTTTGGTTGTTATCCACCTGGGTAGGTGGGCCACTTGGTATTTGTGTTGCATAATGATGTTTTATGCATTATTTTCCTTGCCTTTATATGCATTTCCATCGATGTATGCCTATAAGCGAATAATCACCAAAACTCGTGGAATGCATTAGTGTAAAGCCCTATTCACTAGTCTTGGGAATATTTTTATATATTTTTATAATGAAGTTGGTGGTATAAAATATGAGTTAAGGACCACCAACAAACTCCCCCACACTTAGCCCTTTGCTCGTCCTCGATTAAAGATTAGGACTAAGATGGGTCATCTCTCTGATATGTAACCTGCATACAAGTTATTCCAAGCTTCACCTGCACTTATGAACTCTGAAGTGTCTACCATGATATCTTGGGTGATTGAAAAATGGAACAACATGGATTCAAATCCCCTTGCATCAATCAATTCAGAAACTTGGGTTTTCATTTTGAAAATGTAAACCATAGCTTAGCTCCTCAAATGATTCTCTCAAATCGCTCATTTATGTGTTTGGTTCCTCACCATGGCATACCAAAGTGTTGCCTTCTTTCTTTCCTATTCCTAAAAAGCTTTTGTGGAGTTTGGGTAGGTAAAGATATGAAGGCATACTTACTCCGCATATTTTGCTAAGTCAAATCTCGTATCCGAGGAGAAAGATGCCATACCCTTAGATCAAGAAGTGCAAGTGTGGGGAATATATATGTATATATATATTTTTTGAACTCCTTTGTCATGCTTCTCTCACCCCCTTTTTTTAGAAACTTATGAAAATATGGGCTATCTTTATTATTATTTTTTTTAGAGAGAGGCGGGCATCGAAGTACCCATTGTTTTCTCATTTGGACACTTGTCCATTTTTTTCTGCTCTCTCATTTTTTGGCACATGCTTCTTTGGCATGGCATCTTTTCTTCATGCTTTTTGGCATGGGATTATTTTTTTCATAGCCCATATTTTGCAAAAGTAAAAAGGAATTTTGGGAAGAGAGGTTCATAACACAAGTGGTGGAGTTTTTATTTTGGTGGAATGGAAAGGCATGTTTTTGCGTAACTCTTAGTGCAAGAGTTAGCATTTTTTTTATGTGGGTGTACGTGAATCTTGATCTGAGGGGCATGATAAGTTTCTCAACAAGGCATCAACAAGACTTGACAAAACTCAATGCAGTAGTAAGTTGCAAGTATTTGGAGGTTTTAAAATCTAACACTAGATATGGCTTTGGTAGGAATTTTCATATCATTGAGGAGCATGCTATTTGAACTTTGTTTTTGTAAAATAATTCCCAAGTTCTTCACATGAAAGAGCAAGGTTCATTTTCATCCTACTATATCTCATATTTCAATTACTTAGATAGCATGGGGTCCCTATGAAATGTGTTCACAAGTTATAGGAATATTAGCAAGGAATAAAGAGTATGCAAATTTTATCAAAGGATAACTTGGAGATGACATGTCAAAAGTTTTGTCTTTTTAATTTGTTTAGTTTTAATCTTCAAAACATGGGAGATGTGAGGATAGAGTTTTGCACAAACCATCGTTTGAAGATGAAGGAGTTTACGATGAGTTAGAAATGATTTGACCAACCTGGAAGTTAAGTCAATCCATTCTAAAACCTTTTACCTTGTCCTTCTCCATGTTGGGTTTCTCGATGTTGTGCAAAGTGTTGGGGAGATCTCAATTGTGTGAAAGGTTATACTTGGGAGATCTCCCCCACACTTATTCTTGTACCTGTTTATTGAAACAAAACAAAAGAAACAAAAAGAAAGGCTCTACCAGTTTGAAAACTGGGAAGGCTCAATTTTATTATGAAAAACCTTTTTTTTATTTTTATCATTTAGGAAAACTCTCTCTTTTTTTTAGGATAATCTGGGGTATCTCCCGGCAGTGCTTAAGTTATAGTCTTAAGCTCGACCTTGGGAACTTCATCTTGCAGCCTACAGTGGTGGTGTAATTCCCAGTTCACCACCAAGTATTTGGCATTAATACTCAAGCTGCAAGGTTAGCACCACCATGCAATTACGGGATTTGCAATGTTTGTGATAAACATAAGCATCCACAACCATTCTCTTAAAGAGTTTGACAACGAGAATCGAGAGAAGGTTGTGATCCTCGTAGAAGCATGTGGTTTGAAGCAAAATGAACTCTATAGAACCTAAAAGTGAGCATGTGACATGAGGGATCTCAAAAGAGAAGTTATCATGCTCATTAATAGATTCTTGCTTGGTTTCTAGAGTTGTTGCTTCACACATGTCCATGGCATGAAAGTTTCCACACTGGAAATATCTATCATGAAAGACGAGCGTTGATACATGACTGCTGTCGAGAACAACGTTATGATGGCCAGAGGGACATGGATTAAGCTCGAGCGAGGATGGTACTGGACGTATCGTTTCACAAGGATGAGATTGAAACTCAAACGAAACGCACGGAGCTATGCATTTTACCACCTCGCATGAGTTAGCGTTGGGCTGCTCCTTCGCCTTTGGATTTGCGGAACTAGCGATAGACTCGGCGGAAGTGATTGCTCCCAACTGTTCATCAGGGCCCCCACGGAATGGTTTCTCTATGGAAAGTTTTTCGAAAGGGTGGCCTAACAGAAGTTCAAATTCGAGGATGTCGTAGATATGAAAATCTAGGTGAACCACGTTTTTGTTTATTTCAAAAGGTACGGCCTTAGCAACTCCACAACACTCTCAGAGAAACCCTGGTGGACCTTCAAAGAGTTTGTCGGTCGGGATTAGCGGAGTGTTACCCAAAAGAGATTCCGCTAAGAATTTTGACATGATATTTGTTCCAATCGATGGGTTGTGAAGAGCATCGACAATTGTTCCCCTAAATGTCCAAGATATGGTCGTGGAGGGTGAAAGAATCCGAATTACTTCAGAATAACGTTTCACCTCCACTAACAATTCTTTTGATGGCTCTATTTTAGGGGACACTTCATATGTCGAGCATTTTTCGTACCTATGAAGGTTCATGATTCTGTCATGATCCTCGAATTCAATTGCAAACTCCGAAGGATAAAGCATTATCGATGTTTGCAGCTCGGGTGAGCGCTCAAAAGTCGAATCTATGTATGGCAAAGTTGTTGATTTGACTGATGAGGGCTCCTCAAAACTTGACATGCCCTTGTTTTGGAGAGGTTTTGGTTCTACAACGGGAGAAGTGTGCTTCTCTAGAAAGTTATCAAGGATTTTTCTCTGTTCTGTTGTAGATTTGCTTGAAAACGACCCTCCAGCGGCCCTGTCAAGGACTGGGGCATCATCTTCATCTAGACCCATAGAAAAGAGATGCAATTGCACGCTCTCGGGTAAAGACATGTTTGGGCTAGCGTGTAGTATCATCAAATACCTGGCCGAGGCTGCACCTATAGACTCCTCATCTTGCTCGAAATGGAGGATTTCCTTTGGTATAGAGGTGATACGGGATCTAGGGAAGAATGCAAGATAAAACTTGTTTTTAAGTTCTTCCCAATCCCCATTCACACTTTCTACGACATTAGCGTACCATTGTTTCGCCTCCCCATTGAGGGAAGACGAAAACAATTTCCACATAATCGTTTCTTTTGTCATGCCTAGGATGCTTAGGCATGAGCAAATTTCCTCAAGATCTAGCAAGTGGTTAAAAGAATCTTCATTATGAAAACCAGAGAAGTGTAGTGCCCAAGCTATGGATTTTAAATAAGGGTGGAGTCCATCATTGGATGAATGTTTTGGAGAAGGTTTTGGCTCGACAAACTCCCCCTTTGAAGCGGATGGATTTTGAATTGGAGTGGTTGGCTTCATGATAGAAAAGGTAAAAAGAAAATATTTTTGGTTTTTATAAAAAGGGATACAAATATGAGGATGAACTAGGTTCGAAGAAAATAGCAACCGTTCCCCGGCAACGGCGCCAGAAATGCTTGTTGACACTTACTAACGTCGTTACTAAGAATGGACCTTACGATCCATCCCCGGCAACGGCGCCAGAAATGCTTGTTGGTATTTCTTAGCGTAAGCAGAAGAATCCGCAAGCGCATGGAAGTACCGCTGTAGCACTTCACCCGGTGGTTTTCAGGGTATCGTATTTCCACGAGGAACGGAGGTATTTCTTCTATCTAGTTCGTCCAAGGACAACACAAGGGTAGAGAATGAGAGGGGAATAGAGACGGATCGCTAAAGCTTTACTGTCTAAAGATAGATAAACGTTACTTCTACTTGTTCACTTCGGGCATCGGCTTATACCTGGTCTGCCAGGTAACTCCGGCCTTTGTGTAGCTCTATGCCGTAACCGAACGTGGAGAAAACTAAGGGCAAACAGGGCTGTCACCACCTGCCACCGATCCCTCACCCGTGGATTATGAGGCAAACGAAGGTGAACCCTAGTCTAGACACCACGTCTACGCTATTGATCACTACTCTAGCGTTGCGCAGGAACCCCTCCAAATGATTCAGAGGTTCCTCTACTAAAGTATCCGCTACGAGAACGGACGATGAACCCGCAAACAAGAAGAGATAAAGCTTATCTAATCAAAAGAACAATAATACTGTAGAAACCATGAACATTTACTATGTATGGATCCCGATGTGGGTACAAGGTAAGGGCTCGTCGGGGTACAAGCTCGGGGAGAGACCAACAAGCCCGGTACTTCCCCGCTCTCTTCCCTCACATCTCACTCTCCAACTCTAGAAAGCTACTAGGGCATGGCCCTAAGGAGTGGGGATCTACTCAAGAGAGAGGTGCTCTTCGATTCCTTTTGTGTGTTGTTGTCTTTGGCCTCGCCTCCCCCTCTCCTTATATAGGTGCTTTAGGTCGGTTTAGTAGGGGGTTTGCTGCAAAATTCACCCGAAACTGCCTTAGGGGCATTGATTGCACCGCCTCTGCAAAGGCGGCGGCCACGTGGCAGCACCAGGGGGGCGGTCGACCCAGGGGGCGGCCGCCCCCTGGCTGGGCCCATCCAGCCCAGGCAAAGGCCTGGCTTGCTCTTTTGGGCTCCTGAGTTCGTTCCCGGTTGAATTTTGCTGCACTTCTATATGGGCTTTTTGTGTCCTTGTTCATTTTGCGCATTTCGGCATGTTGGATTGTGCCTTTTTGGTTGTTGTCCACCTGGGTAGGTGGGCCACTTGGTATTTGTGTTGCATAATGATGTTTTATGCATTAGTTTCCTTGCCTTTATATGCATTTCCAACGATGTATGCCTGTAAGCGAATAATCACCAAAACTCGTGGAATGCATTAGTATAAAGCCCTATTCACTAGTCTTGGGAATATTTTTATATATTTTTATAATGAAGTTGGTGGTATAAAATATGAGTTATGGACCACCAACACGCGTCTTTACTACCGGCCAAGGGGCTCGCACCGAAAGCCTCCTCCCACGAAAGCTACCGCCTCTCCTCTAAGTTTGTGGGGGCGGGCGCGTCTGTACTACCGGTCGAGGGGCTCGCACCATAAGCTCCCTCGCGCGAATGCTACCGCCCCTCGTCTAAGTGTGTGGGGGCGGGCGCGTCTTTACTACCGGCCGAGGGGCTCGCACCGAAAGCTCCATCGCGCGAATGCTACCGCCCCTCATCTAAATGTGTGGGGGCGGGCGCGTCTTTACTACTGGCCGATGGGCTCGCACCGAAAGCCTCCTCGCGCGAAAGCTACCGCCCCTCGCCTAAGTGTGTGGGGGCGGGCGCGTCTTTACTACCGGCCGAGGGGCTCGCACCGAAAGCCTCCTCGCGCGAAAGCTACCGCCCCTCGCCTAAGTGTGTGGGGGCGGGCGCGTCTTTACTACCGGCCGAGGGGTTCGCACCGAAAGCCTCCTCGCGCGAAAGCTACCGCCCCTCGCCTAAGTGTGTGGGGGCGGGCGCGTCTCTACTACCGGCCGAGGGGCTCGCACCGAAAGCCTACTCGCGCGAAAGATACCGGGCTCGGCCGAAAGCTTCCCTCGTCTAGGTGTGGGAGCAGGCACTTCACAAAATCTCGTCGAAAGATACGACGGCCAACTCACACGAATGTTATGCTGCTAAAGCCTAAATGCCGAAAGTACATGCTTATCAACACCCGAAAAAGGATGAAGTCATCAAAAATAAAATCTTTATTTATTAACACGAAAGTTACATCTCACAAAGAACTGCATCGTATAAAAGACTAAGCGTCCCTCATTTTACCAAGGGACATGCTGTATCTATGGGCGTCGGGGGAAAACGAATAGTCTTCCGGCTCCTGTTTTATAATTGGCCCTTCGCAAGTGTCCAGGGCCGCACGTTTGCTATCGCGCCTCTTCCGTCTTTCTTCTAGTTGCTGAGGGTCGAAACCACGGTAGAACTCCCGAAGTCTCTCCTCAGCACGTCGAAGTTTCCGGGCGCGTTTGTTCAAGTACGAAGAAAGCGTTGCCGCGAGAAACCTTGCGCGAAAGCTCCGCCACAAATCGCCGCCAACACACAAGTTATCGGATCTAATCATCGGCGGGCAGACATCGAGAACCTCCACAGTTCCTGCGCCCAGAACCTGAATAAACATAGTACCAAGGTTAATAAACATATTACACATGTTTTTGGTGGTTCTCTTTCCTTCGCCCAAAAGCATAAAACATCCGCATCCATTTGATTATGAAGCTACCCTATCATGGCTCTCGCCCGCAGCACGTGAAGCCTCAGCCGTCGAGCTTTCGGGATTCGCTTCGGGAGTCACGCCGATAGCAGCGTCCTCATCCCTTTTGGCCTCTCGGCTTCGGTGCTCGGAGATGTATGAAGCGAAAATTTGCTGAATCTGTGCTCGCTCCTCCGGGGTCTGCGAAACGAGCTTCGCAAAGTTAGCGAATAGCGAAACAAGCGAAACAACGGAGGGAAACGAATGCTAGAGAAGAAGGCCCCCTTAACTTAACCTTTGCACGGCCGACGGCAGCCTGGACCAGAGCCATGTCATCGCCACCCGCAAGCCAGAATTCCTCGAAGAACTTCTTGCCGAGGACCTTCACCTCGAGAGGAGTCCGCCAACAGGCATCCACGTCTACCACCGCAAGATCGGCAGTATGCGAACACCCAGCATTTAGCAGACTGACGCCGATAGCCTTGATGCCAGCGGCGGAAGCATAGTCACGCGAAAGGGACATTTGCCCTTCCAGCGCGTCCAGCTCCGTGCGAAGCCAAGTCAGGTGGCCGCGCAAGTCGTTTTCGCCCGGCCCATCCGAAACTATGCCAATGCTTTTCAAGCATTGCACATACTTCGACACAAGGCCATCGGTAAGAGCCAAAAGGCTTGTGCGGTCCTCGTCGAGAGAGCTCCTCAGCGTGGTAAGTTCCTCTTTCAGCTTTTCGGCATCGCGTTGGGCTTGCTGGCGAGCGGCTTTGTCGTCCTCCACCGCCTTTTTCAGGGCAGCGTTCTCCTTCTCCATCTCCTTCAGGCGGCGATCCTTGTCTTGCTTCTCCGTCTCAACCTGACTTGAGAATAGCTCGCTTTGGCGAGTTTGGCTTCGCGCAAGCACCAGCGCCTATCAGTGAAAAAATAAAGCAAAACAACAGCGGAACAAATTAGAAACTAGTGGCAGGTCAAAAACTGATCGATCGGGTTCAGCGAAAAGCTTACGCTAGCTAGGTGAAAGGATAAGGCATCTCCAAGGTGCCCGCTCCCTGCTTTCCGCAAATCGCGCTCTACTTCCAGAGCGAGGAAAGCTCTTTGTGCACATTCTATAAACTTAGTCGTTTCGCCGTCCTCGGCGGTTAAGATGCCAAGCTTCCGGTAGTCAAAATGAGAAGCAAGGTGAGAGTCGGAAGCTGCACCCAAAAAACGAGCAATCCGATAAGATTCTTCACGAGCATCATCCATTTCGCTTGACGAGCTCAGCCTGGTGTAAAGGCATGGATTTATGTAGTCCTCAGGCCGACTATCTAACTCAATTCGGCCATGGCCCAACAGCTAGCCATCCACCATAGACTGGGTCAGCCGAATAGATTTTCGGTAGGACCAGGTCTTACCTTTCTCTATCGCTACTTCGCTTGCTTTCCCTTTCTCCGCGGGAGCCAGGGAGCTCTTCACGCGCTTAGCCGACAGTTCAATGGCTGTAGGGGCAACGGGGCGCGCAAGCCTGCGAAACCCAGCTTTCGCGATAGGCGGCGCGCCGGAAGAGACGTCATCATCAAAGAACGAAGCAGCCCCACCTTTGCGCGACATCATTTCGGCCGAACCAAGCAAAGCCTGAAAAGGTACGAATAAGCCAGGTTGCAACGCTCAAATATAGCTTTTGCTAAGCAAAAGCAAAACAGAGCACAAAGGGCAAAAATCAACAACAAGTAAACGAAACTGGTAAAACACCGAAAGCACAAAATCACGTTCTACCTCAATGTTGAGGACTGTGCCAGCGCCATGGATTAAACGTGGTGCCAACCTCCGGGATTTGCCAACCGGCTTCGTGATATCACGACAAAAGCGAACATCCCCGGGCTCCGAGAGTTTGCGCTTTCGCGATGCCGGGGCCTTGCCTTTCGCCAACACGGCTTGCCTCCCTCTCGCTCGGTCATCATCAGCTGGCAAGGGCCTTTCCCCATAGACGACTCCCATAGCGTCGAAAACACGGTTCAACCGACCTCGGCCGCCTATAGAATTTATCTTAAATTGGCTCTCCTTCTTGAGGTACGGGCCGCAGATCTTGTTCGCCTCTTTTTCAACATAACTCACAAACGCGGCGTCGTTTCGGTAATTCACAGGACGCTCAACCAAAAGCGTTGGCCCTCGGTAGCCCCCAACATTCACAAAGTTCTCAAATGCAGTTTCAGAACAAAGGGGGTTCCGGCCAATAGCAATCCATTCCTCGACAAGGTCCCGGCTAATCTGAAACCGGGAAGTCAAGGCGAAAGCATCGCCACACGCAATGCTTTTGGCATCGGTCAAAGCTGCCGGTGGCGCGTGAAGTCCGACAAATTCCTTTAGCACAGAAACAAGAGAAGACGGCTGTTGGCGGTTCTTATCGACATATTTATCTCGCCAACATAGTCCACATAAAAGGAGAAAGCATGTATTTTACTCATATATACATTTATTGCTAACCAAGTTCCACATGTAGTGCAAAGTTATGTTTTGCAGATCATAAACATGCATACAGGTGGATAGCAACCAAAAAGGCGCAATCCAACACGCCGAAATGCGCAAAATAAACAGGAACACAAAAAGCCCATATAGAAGTGCAGCAAAATTCAACCGGGAACGAAACCAGAGGCCCAAGAGAGCAAGTCCAGGCTTTGGACTGGGCTGGACGGGCCCATCCCGGGGCCGACTGCCCCCAGGGGCGACCGCCCCCCTAGAGACGCCACGTGGCCACCGCCTTTGCAGAGGCGGTGCAATCAATGCCCCTAAGGCGGTTTCGGGTGAATTTTGCAGTGACACCCCTCCTAAACCGACCTAAAGCACCTATATAAGGAGGGGGAGAGGGGAGGCCAAAGTAGAACACAATCACCTCTTGAGCTACACACTTGGGCACTACCTCTTCTTAGTTTTTCCTTGTTCTTGTGCTAGAAAGAGAGCTAGGCAAAGCTATCAAGGAGGGCTTGGCTCCTTGGAGAGATATTGGGTATGAATAAGATAGATCTGATCTCCAAAGCCCTGTCTTCATTCTTTCGATACAGTTCTTCATATGAACTAGAGTATAGTTCTTGTTCTAGTATTCTGGTATATGACTTAGATCTTAGGTTTTATATCATGTTGCTAGTATATGAACTTATGAATAGTTCTTATGGAATTAGTATAATATACATTCTAGTATATAGTTCTTATAATATATTGCTACCCTAGGGTTAGTAGTGTATTATATGAATTTGAGCTAAGTGTGTATTGTATTATTCTCACATAGAACATTAGTCTAATTATTCCATGTTGATTATATGATTAGAAATAAGCTCATGACAAGGGTGGTGGTTTATCATGCTCTTCTGAGTAGGCTCAGGCTTCTTACCTGTCGATCCGTAGGGTCGGGGACCCGGGGGAGTCTGAGTGGGTTCTGTGCATGCAAGCATGGTGCTTGGATGTAGAGGCCGGGTAATTGCATGGTCTTAGTCCACGGTAGTGGGGATGGCGACAGCCCTGTCCGTCCTTGGCATTCCCCCACGTTCGGCTAGGGTGTAGGACTCTAAATTATTATGAGAGGTTCCTGGCAGACCAGTACTCGCATAATCTCCCGAACCATCCAAAGCATGAGATTAGTTCTATGTCATATGACTACATGATTAACTTGTTCTGTGTATGACCTGTATCCAGACCATGCCTGCTCTATTAGGTTATTCAATTATTCTTTTATTCATTTATTCTTTTAGTCTCTTTTTACTCTTTGCCCTCTTGCCATGCTCAAGATTGTGTTTCTCCACTACTCAAATCATCACTGTTTATCACCTGTTATGACAATTGATCCATTATTGCTATCATGGTATTTGGTACTATATTTATCCTAGAACTTGATACATACAAAGCCTTCCTCGAGCGAACCAATAAATCACGATACTCGGTATATCTCCGGGTGAAATGCTACACGATAATTCCGTGCGCTTGCAGACCTAAACTCCAAACCTACGAACTATCTTAAAGATGCATGCTTAATACTGTTGCTGGAAACGCGCCATTCTAAGCAACTTGTTAAGAGACATCGTACAGACACTTCTAGTGTCGTTGCGGGGAATAGATCTTCGGGTCCATTTCTATACCAATATCCGGCGCCGTTGCCATGGATGGATTGGAAAGTCCATTCTTAGTGATGACGTTAGTAAGTGTCGACGTGCATTTCTGGCGCTGTTGCCGGGGATGGATCGTAAGGTCCATTCTTAGTAATAACGTTAAGAAATGCCAACAAGCATTTCTGGCGCCGTTGCCGAGGAAGGCTAATGTAAAAAGTTCTAGATAAACATAAACCAATATCTGATATGCATAATGAGTCATTGTTATGCAGGTTAACTCTGCCTGTTTTCCTCCTGTTGTGGATGAAACATGAATAGTGTATGTCTGGTTTCTCTCTGCCGGAAAACTTCATTAACAATCCCGAGGCACTCCTAAGGACTAAGCAGATTCGTTCCGTTTCGTCTTCTGCTACTCCACCGACAGAGCAACCAGCCGGTTCCGCACCAACCCCAACTGAGGTCATGGCTGAGAAGACACTCCGCGAGTTCTCCGTGCCCGCTGTCACCAACGTGGCTACCGGCCTCGCTGTGGACACGGCCCGAAAGAACTTCGAACTCCATACAGGCCTGATCACCATGGTGCAGGCAAGCCCGTTCTGCGGTTTGCCTAGCGTGGATGCGAATGCGCATCTGCAACACTTCCTGGAGCTGTGCGACACTATCGTCATCAAGGACATCACCCCAGATGTCATTCGGCTCCGTCTTTTCCCTTTCTCCCTTGTGGGGAAAGCGAAAAGGTGGTTCTACCAGGACAAGGAAGCTGTCAACACATGGGCGAAATGCTCAGCTGCATTCCTCGCTAAATTCTTCCCCATAAGCAAAACCAATGCTTTGCGGGGAAGAATCTCCAATTTCAAGCAAGATGCCACTGAATCAATCCCTGACGCGTGGGAAAGGCTCCAGGAGTACATCCTGAGCTGCCCCCACCACGGCATGGAAAATTGGATGGTGCTCCAAAACTTCTACAACGGGCTCACGCCCATGTCGAAGGGGCACCTAGATGCAGCCACTGGTGGAGCATTCTTATCGCTCACCACCACTGGGGCTAAGGCCCTGATCGAAAAGATGGTTGAACACCAAGGCTGGAGTGATGAGAGAACTCAACCACAAGCACCAGCCAAAACACAAAAAGGCATGCATACCGTGAAGGAGACGGATATGCTTGCCGCAAAAATAGACCTCCTTATGAAACACCTATCTGAGAAAAACCAAGAAAACCAAACAAATACGGTGAACGCCATAGATTCACACATGACGTGTGAAGTCTGTGGTGATGTTGGCCACTCGGGGATCGACTGCCCCGAAACCCGTGAAGACGCCGCCTACATCAACAACGGGTTCCGCCAACAAGGAGGCACCAACCAGAACAATGGTTGGAGTAACCAGTCACGGCCACCATTCCAAGGTAATTCGAACTCCAATTCGAATCAACCTTCATTAAGAGACTTAGTTCTTGGACAGGCTAAAATTAATGAAAATTTGACTAAAAAGTTGCTATCCAATGATAAAGTTTTTGAAAATTTGAATACAAAAATAGAACACTTATCTTCTTCTGTACAAAATCAAATGAGCTTCAATAAGATGATCGAAACTCAAATAGCTCAGATAGCTGCTGCTCTTCCTGCTGAATATAAAAAGAATAATTCTGAAAATGTGAAAGCGGTGACCACGAGGGGTGGTAAGACCACTCGGGATCCACCAAACCCTAACCATGATGCAGGGAAGAACAAAGAGCAACAAGAGAAGAATAAGAAAACACAAAAAGAAACTGAACCGGAGGTTGAGGAAATGGCACCAAAAGACCCGTTGGGGTATACGGACACCACATACCTGCCATTTCCCACCAGAAACAGAAAGCAAGCTGTGGATGAACAATTCACACGCTTTGTCGAGATGATAGAGAAGATACATGTGAACGTTCCTTTAATGGACGTCTTGCATGTGCCTTCCTACGCCAAGTACATCAAGGATATCATCAACAACAAGCGGCCACTACCATCTGCAGAAACAATAAAGCTAACGGAAGAGTGTAGTGCAGCTATACTCAACCATCTCCCAGAGACGAAGAAGGATCCTGGGTGTCCCACGATCACATGCTCAATCGGGACTCAGCGCTTCGATCATGCGCTATGTGATTTAGGGGCAAGCGTAAGCGTGATGCCCAAGGTCATTTTTGACCAACTCAACTACACTCAATTAAAGCCAACCACGATGACGCTCCAACTGGCCGACTCGTCGGTCAGACATCCAGCAGGAATCGCTGAGGACATTCCAGTCCAGATCAGAGGATTATTCGTTCCTGTGGATTTTGTGGTGTTAGAAATGGAAGTTACCAAGGAGTCACCATTAATCCTTGGGAGACCATTTCTAAGCACTACAGGGGCACAGATTGATGTTAAGGCAGGGAAGATCAGCCTAAATATCAACAGAAAAGAGGAAAAGTTTGAGTTCAGGCCAAGGCATCAAGAGCAATGTTCAATGATCCGTGTCAAGTATGGGCCGAACAAGGATATTAGAGAGGTACAAATACAGCCTCAAATCATCTATAGCATCTCTAAATATGTAAAAAGACCCTCACAAAAGCCGGAGCCAAAGAAAAAGGCGGCTCCAAAAGAAAAGAAGCCGGAGCAAAAGAAAAAGGCAGCTTCAAAAGAGAATGATGAACAAAATAAAGCTGTCAAGCAAAACAAAGGGAAAGCTCCGATAGAAAATACCCTTCCACAAAAAAATAAAGTATGGAAGGAAGTTCAAAAGGGTACCACACCTCCAAAGACAAATCAAATGACGTGGAGACCCAATAAGGACCAGCCATCTTCGTCTACTTCTCCCAGACAAGGAGGCCCATCAACAAGCACAAAATGAAGGGAGAAAAGGTCTTGCTCACCAGACCTAAAAGGGTAAGCCGTAAAAAAAAGAGAAGCCAAAAGCTAGCTTGGGGGAGGACCCCCACTTCCGAGGTATGTTGTATTGCATATTTAATTCCATGCATTCTTATTTTTCCATTAGCATGTCTACTTAATGCAATTTTAATTTAAAAAAAAACTGAAAAATGCTAAAAAGACCAAAAATATGAATTCCACTCTTATATGTGATGTAAGATATGTGCTTCTTCCTTGTTGAAATGATGAATAGCTGCTCTATCTTATAATTCACCTGTGCCTAGTTTATAACTTAGTTTCTACTAAGATTTGAGTTTATTGGAAAATGGTTCACTTAAGAACTTGAAACTTGTGGGATGCACATGCTTACTCAAGTCCAAGGTTATTGCTAGTCATGATCTGGTATAAGCAGAGAATTGCTATGACATTGTTCTAAGAAAGACTTGACATCCGGAGAAATTATTTAAAAACTTAAAATTCAAAAGTTCCTTGATGATGATATATCCTACCAGAGCCATATGATGAAAAACTTTTCAAACCATATACTCATATGCTACTTCTATTTGTATTGAGCTTATTCAAATAGTTGTGACCTATGTGTAGACTTCTTTCATGCATTCAAGATCAAGATTCACGTACACCCACCAAATTAAGCTAACTCTTGCATTAAGAGTTACGCAAGACATGCCATACATTCACCACAAAACTAAATGCTCCACTGTTGATCATGATCTTTCTCTCCCAAAAGAATTATCGGCTATCTAAAAAAAATGATGAGAGAGTAAAAAAAATGGACAAGTGTCCAAATGAAAACAATGGGTACTCCGATGCCCGCCTCTCTCTAAAAAAAATAAAAAAAAATAGAGAGAGTAAAAAATGGACAAGTGTCCAAATGAAAACAATGGGTACTCCGATACCCGCCTCTCTTGATGAATAAAGATAGCCCATAGTTCCCAATCTTCCAAAGGGAGAAAGACATGAGAAAAGGAGTATTTAAAAAGAAAATATTCCACACACTTGCACTTCTTGATCTAAGTGTATGACTGAAGTCTCCTAAGGTCCAATTCATTGACTTTGCAATATCAACAATACAAGTATGCCTACTTCCTTCTACCCATAACTCTAGATAAAGCTTTAGTTGGTAGAATGAAAAGAAAGGCAAAAGCCTTTGGTGAGGATCATACACATCTTGAGCGAATGAGTGAATCATTTGAGGAACTTGATTTGATTTTCAAAACAACTAAAAACTCCGGATTATAAAGTTGCTCAAGGAACAAAAGTTAAGCACCTCTGTGAAAGCCGATCTAACATGCAGTGACTAAGGATTTGAGGAGGCTAACAAGCCCCAAGGGTGACAAGGTACTAGGGTGAGTAATGGACCAAATTATTCAAACCATGGTAGACACTTGGGTATAGACCTGGCACTTGTGAATAATAATCGGCATTGAAGCAACTCCTGATCAACAACCAAAACCTTAGCTTTTGCTCGGGGACGAGCAAAGGGTAAGCTTGTGAAACGTCCTCAATTTTCCGCGAAGGGAAAATCCACAGAACGAGTTATAATATGACAAAACCAGGAATTGATCTTATCATATTATCATATATCAGTCGATATCACAGTCATACATCGTAAAGTTTACATAGATATAAGCATTACATCATTGAGTAACACCTATTACAGAGTCTAATTTTAGCGGAAGACTATTGAGTGAAGGCTCCTCCTTCACAGACATCATCAGAGCTGTTGTAGCGCAGCATCGACCGGATCCTCCGAACCAAACTTGAGCGTAGGCACGAAACTTTCTAAAGTCAGCACTTCTGAAGCAGGTTATCTGCACACCGCCAGATGTGTGCAGGCCATGGTCAGCACCGATGAGCTTTAGTGGAAAAGATAAAACAGGGGATCTGGCGATCCTAATATTTGGCTGTGGATTTGCATCCTAGCGCATGAGCAGTAGCAATATGTAATATTTATCAAGTTTTAACACATTCCCATACACACACATCCACATCCACCCACCATATCCATCCCAACATCACCACACCAACACCTCATCTCATCTCACTCACTCAGTCGACAGAGGCCAGCTCCCTCCCAGCCTTGTCTCAATGGCCCACAACCTCACACCAGGTTCGCGGCCGGCACTCATATACCAGGGGGAGAAGAGAGAACTCTCACTAGTCGGAAACAGGTCAGGGAAAAAGGTCCGCGACCAACGAATTGGCCAACGTATCGATCGATCAACCATACACTCTGCAGAGGTTCTACAATATCCAAAAGATCGCCATCCTCGGCACTCTAGAATGCCTAGGCGGATACCGGTCGCTTGCCAGCCTAGAATAATGACACCCTACCACTCAGCCCTGGAATCACACCAAGTATGTCTGGGATGGCTAAGTCTGTGAAGTCATGTCCCCTCTCCCGAAGTGGGGGCCGTGATCGTCTCGGAAGGGTGTGGGACTCTGATACCCGTACCTTCCTCGCACTCTCTCGCCTAGCAGTAGTGGCATTACCCTACCAGGTAGTCCGACCGTCCCCGTCCATAAGGAGCGAGTGGCATGTAAAGGTATTTCCCCATGGTCCAGATCCCGCACCAATCTAGGGTGACTAAGCCGGAATGTCTTCTCAAAGGTTTTCATTATATGTGCCACCACAGCACGCTCCTGATCTGGGCTCCACCAGCGGCTCACACCCAGATCCACCTCATGTCACCATTTAACCCGCCACAGGTTTCACCACCACAGGGGCTTCCAGATCTGCCCCACGGCAAGACTCGCACCTGGCTCGTCGTATATTCCGGCTCGGTCGACTCAACCCTTACCCTCCACACACCCAAGTCACACACGCAGCACGCTCACACATCACCAAGTCTGGCATCACCCGCCAAACCATTTCCGAGGGTTCACCACCTGCATCACATCTCAGATATAATACGAAGTGGAGTTAATAATATAATGGTGAATCATGCAAGCAAGCAGGCGAGTAAGCATGAATAAGTGAGCGAATGCGCAAAGCAGGGTGTTGTGGTAGAGTGGGTTGCATTCAGGTAATAAAGGCTTAGGTAATATCATGCATCAATATACTAGCAAGGAATAAATATAAAAGCACTAGCAAGTCTACTTATTTGCAATGTCTAATAGGATTCTCTAAAAGAGGGTGCTGCCATGACACCTGCGAAGTAGTCGTAGTCGTGGTTAATTATTCCTCGTTGGTGTTCCATTAGCGAGGTTGTCTCCTCCTGAGTTGACTCCACCTTGTTGTCGCCCTTGCTTTCTCGGTCCAATCGTATGCTACTCCACAAAACGACACACAAGGCAAAAGAATACTCATGCAATAATTGAGAAGTCGACTGATCATAGGGAGATCCAATAATACCAACGAGACTCTGAAATGCACAAGGTTTAGCTCTCTCGGCGTTTGTCCGATTTCCTCGAGCTAGGAACAAGGTGGTGGTTTGCAAGTTTAAGTCTTGGCCAAGCCAATACGGCTTTATGACATAGGGTTCAAACCAAGGTCTATCCTTAGCAAACACCACGGCTCACGTCCTTTGATTTGGTTGTCATTTACAAGGGCGTAAATCAGAGGACGGGCCTAACGAATAAAGTACGACGGGGTTCGGCTCTTGTAGCCTTATCCAAAAGATCAGTTGATCATGAGAACGATTGACACCATTGTGACTTGACTCCAAAGCACCTTGGCTTGCCCGCTATGGTAAAAGCGGTAGCGCAAAAGGGTTGGAGGTCTACAATCCTCTCGATCCACACGACACAGTACGTCGGGAACCAAGACTCAGGGTCACTAATAAGAGCGGGGTTAGCTCAGCACATCTATGCCATGTTCTCAGGCACATTTCCAGGGAAATGTGTTTAGGTGGTTGATCGAGTCAACGCGCGGGGTCCTGAGACACAACATAGACCATAGCTTTGCTAACAAAAGGAATAGCAAGAGTACAAATATATAAGTCAGAGGTTCATTCTTTCCAACGTACACGTCATGGTAGAAGACAGGGAGTTGGAATGAGCGGCACAATATAAGATGCAAGTGCGCAAACTACTCGTAGGGTACCCGACCGGGTGCTCTGGCACTAGGTCATTTCCAGATTCGTAGCGGTGCGGTTGTCACCGCGAGAATCGAGATATGCAGCGGTCAACGAGGTACAAGCATACAAGAGTTTGTGTACGAAGAAACACAAGAGCGTAGCTCCATGGTCATGGCAAGGTGTACTCGCGACCACAAGATACACTAACAAGGGTCGTGTTACATTCGGCATCTCGGTCATGGCGAGACGGGTCTCGCGATCATAATGTCCGAACGAGGTACGATCCCTCAGCCAGCTTTAAAGGCTCAGCACACACAGACAACACACGAACATCCATCAAAACAACAATAAGAACCATAAGCGACACAAGACACATCGAACCAAAATAAGTGGAGTAGCACATTCCCATAGCATGAGATTGGATGGATTCCTGTATCACAAGTGCATATACAGGTGGTCGTAAGAACGAGGTACAGCGCGAGTATAGATAGATAAATAAGAGAATTTTCCAAGGGCTCGGTAAGTCAACGATAAGATGACACGGGTTCTAACGAGACATGGTGGCAACAGTCACGACGCCAAAGGAGGCTCGACTCAGATAGATACCGTTCATACGAGCGAAATTTCAAAAGACCCAAATGCACTCAAACTTGATACCATTGGGTAGATCTTGATTTTAGATGAATTTAGCAACTTGAACCACTATTTTTGGAGTCCGTATGAATTAGTTATGAATTTCCGAAGTTTATTCTATTTTCTGAAATAACAAATGGCTAATTTATCCAGGTGATGACACGTGCCCAAACCTAATTGGCTGGTGCGTCTGTACAGTATGACAGGTGGGTCCACGGTCAGCGTTGACTCGGTCAACGAGTGATGACGTCAGCATAACGTCATGATGATGTCATCGCAGGGTTCGGAGTGGGCCTGGCGGGCCGGGCTTGGGCCGGTCTTGGGCCGGATGGGAAGAGAAAGGGAGAAGGAGAAGGGAAGAAGGAGAGAAGAATTTGGCCCAAGAGAAGGAAAAGGTTTTGTCTATTTTGAAAAGAGAGGTATTCCATTAGGAGTTTGGGAGAAATTTGAAAAGGGTTTTGATTGAAATTCATATGAGGGAATTTAGGTTCTTAATGGAGATTGATGACGAATTCCCGGAGGGTGGTCATACTAGAAGTTCGGGGATCACTGAGAGAGACTCAAGATAATCCCAAAAGGAATAAGGAGATTGCTATGGTCCTATGCTCTCCATCATAAGACTCAAGTTGCGAAAAGAATCTTCGGCAGATTCCTACAAGCAACACTACATGAATGCAACAATTTATTTATAAATTGTTCTCGGTTCGGTTAGCAGCTACATGCTTCACACGTTCAAAGAAAATTTTTTAAAAAGTTCGAATTTTTGGGTTATTACAGTCCACCCACCTTACAAGGATCTCGTCCTCGAGATTTAGGAGTTAGTACTAATGAGTCACGTCTTCGTTGTCAAGTCATATGCATTAATGCATTTGGTTTTGGATTCTAGCATTTGAAGAGGAGTTTTGGAAACATTTGTTTTCAGAAGTCCTTTTAAAATGGAGAAACTTTGTTTCGTAAAGTAAGAGAAATTTCTTTTTAGAAATCTATTTTTAAATTCTAGTTGAAAACACTTTTGTAAACATTGTTCTTTGGAAAAACAAACTTAAAGGTTAGTTTTGGAAAATCAACCGGTATTTCAAATCCTTTTAGGAAATTAGTTCGATTTCCGAAGTCAACGTCTCTTGATCAAAATGTCCTATAAGGCCCAAGAAATTGTTTTGGTAAAAACTGTGTTTTTGCAGAGCATCCTCTTTTAAATGAGAGAGTTTTCGAAAACATCTAAATCAAGAAATGATTTTCGCAAGTAGAGACAGTTTGGTTGAAAACTTCCTTAAACACAAATAAATAAAGCGGGGTTTTCGCAAACTTTTCAAATCAGAAAGTTATTTAAAAAGAGGATAAAGCGGGGTTTTTTGTAAAGCTTTTCAAAAGAGTTTTATACAAAAGGAGATTTGAAAATTGAAGGTCATGGTTTGATAAATCTCGATGCAGGTACAAATCTGGGTTTCAGGAAGACACATATATTTTTTTTAAAGACCTTTTATATAGGAAAAACATTATAGGATAGGGCTTTTACAATAGAAAAGGATTTCCACAAACTTTTCGAATCCTTGTAAAAGAGGGGAAGGGTTTTTGGGAAAAGAATTTAAAGTCTTTTTCCGGATCCTTTCGAAAGTAGATTTTTGTAAAACTTTTCAAAATTCCATAGGTGGTATTTGAAATATTTTGGAGGGTTTTCGAAATGAAAATACACATTTTGCTTTCCAAAATATTTTGAGAGCTAATTATTTCGAAAGGTACTTTTAAAAGAGGCATTACCCCATGCGCTTTTGAAAATTAAAGCAAGCTAGTTTTCAAGGATGATTCAAAATAAATCAATAGCTTTTGAAAATAGAAATAATTATTTAGTTTGAAATTGGAAATTAATTGCAAAAAGGCTCTTAAAATGAGATTTATTTTCGAAAATAAGGTTGAAAGACAATATATATATTTTTTGCAATAGCTTTTGTTTTTTTATAAATCCATTTGAGATTGAGAGATTTAGAAGAAGGTTAGGGCTGAAAGGTTTTGAAATAAAGCTGAGCCAGGGGTTTTGAAAAAGATTTGAAATAGGCTTTTGATTTATCAAAGCTCTTAAAACATTTTCAAGAACAGTTGAGTCTTTTGGTAAGAGAGCATTTTGAAATCAAAATATTTGCAAAACTTTTCCAAACAAGCTTTTGGTTAAAAAGGTGTTTTGTAATGGCAAAAACAGGTAATTTGAAATCCTTTTGAAGAGACGTAAAGCAAAACTTTATAAATCCAGAGAAATCCTATCTTTGAAGATAGTTGAATTCGACACCGGTTTTGCAATAAAAGCATTTTGAAAGTCTTTTGTTTTCAGAGACAAATCATACTCGTTTATTTTAAGAGTTTTGAAACAAGCAGTTTTGAAAACACAAAGGTTTTTGAAGCGAGGCGTTGCTCCCTTTTGTTTGAAACTGAATATAAAACTAATTTTGAAACGAACTTTTTAAATAGTGTTCTTATGAAAGGCAAAAATTTTGCAATCAACTTGTTTTCCAGAAACCATTTTCAAAACGGCTTTTTGAAATAAACTTTGGAAAAACCCTTTTTGATTTTGATAAATACTTCTTAGCATAGTTGCAAAACATCCTTTTCGCAAAGATTTGCTTGATAAAACAGTTGCAAAGCATCATTTGGTAAGCAGAGTTTATTTTTGGAAAGTGGTACTTGGCCCTCGGTTTGAAATCAAAACTGTTTAAAACAAAGCCAAGCCAAGGACTTTTGGTTTGAATTTTTTTTTTTACTGAAAGAAAGCAATACTTGGTTTCCTGAAATCGAGTTTTGAAACACTTTTTGAAAAGAAAATGTTTTTTTAAAATAGCTTTGTGAAGGAATCAGTTTTAAGGAGAGACTAAATCTATTTTGTTTCGAAAAGGAAATGCCATTTTTAAAGGGAGGTATTTCGAAAACAAAACATTTTGTAAGGTTTTTGGTAAAAACAGTGTTTCAAAATAGAGAGGATGCATGGTTTGTAAAATCCTTTTGATTTTGAAACATACACACACTTTTGTTTTAACAAATTTTTGGAGAACAATAGCTTTTAAAATCTACGACAGTCTTTGGGAGGCAGTGATTTTGTAAATAACGCGGTTTTGAAGAGGAATCATTTTTAAATCAACTTTTAAAATGGACTTTGAAAATTTATTAGAATGGTTGCTTTTGAAATCCAAGACTAGTCTCAGGTTGAAAATATAAATCCAAATTTTACAAAGGAGATAGTTTATATTTTTAATCAAATAGGGGACAATTTTGAAGTCTGAAGTTTAGAAATCAAATCTGTTTTTTCTAAATAATCTGGAAAGACATGGTGCATCGTCTCATAACTTTGGGTAGTTGGGTCACTTATGTAGCATATGAAGGGGTCTTGGGTGGGATCTACCCCGAGATAACTAGGGTCCAGAGTCATTATTAAAAATAACTCTACAAATTACACTCATGAAGTAAGTACGAATGAAAGTGCAATAACACAAGATCCAGGCAATCAGACAGCATTGCAACTCCTATATGCATAGTGTTGACTTAAGGTGACTCTTTAAACCTTCAAGTCTCACACATCTACCGTCTAACGTGGACAGTAAAAGGGCATGTTGTTTTCTACACCACTTTTCCACGGTAAGAGTGTTAGTAAGTAGCAGAAGTCAAGGCGGGGTAAAGAAAAAGTGCCAGCAGTTATTAGACAAGATATTTGGCTTCTATACTAGTGTTTGGGTCCTAAGGTCAAGTATGGCTCCGATACCAACTGAAACGTCCTCAATTTTCTGCGAAGGGAAAATCCACAGAACGAGTTATAATATGACAAAACCAGGAATTGATCTTATCATATTATCATATATCAGTCGATATCACAGTCATACATCGTAAAGTTTACATAGATATAAGCATTACATCATTGAGTAACACCTATTACAGAGTCTAATTTTAGCAGAAGACTATTGAGTGAAGGCTCCTCCTTCACAGACATCATCAGAGCTGTTGTAGCGCAGCATCAACCGGATCCTCCGAACCAAACTTGAGCGTAGGCATGAAACTTTCTAAAGTTAGCACTTCTGAAGCAGGTTATCTGCACACCGCCAGATGTGTGCAGGCCATGGTCAGCACCGATGAGCTTTAGTGGAAAAGATAAAACAGGGGATCTGGCGATCCTAATATTTGGCTGTGGATTTGCATCCTAGCGCATGAGCAGTAGCAATATGTAATATTTATCAAGTTTTAACACATTCCCATACACACACATCCACATCCACCCACCATATCCATCCCAACATCACCACACCAACACCTCATTTCATCTCACTCACTCAATCGACAGAGGCCAGCTCCCTCCCAGCCTTGTCTCAACGGCCCACAACCTCACACCAGGTTCGCGGCCGGCACTCATATACCAGGGGGAGAAGAGAGAACTCTCACTAGTCGGAAACAGGTCAGGGAAAAAGGTCCGCGACCAACGAATTGGCCAACGTATCGATCGATCAACCATACACTCTGCAGAGGTTCTACAATATCCACAAGATCGCCATCCTCGGCACTCTAGAATGCCTAGGCGAATACCGGTCGCTTGCCAGCCTAGAATAATGCCACCCTACCACTCAGCCCTGGAATCACCCCAAGTATGTCTGGGATGGCTAAGTCTGTGAAGTCATGTCCCCTCTCCCGAAGTGGGGGCCGTGATCGTCTCGGAAGGGTGTGGGACTCTGATACCCGTACCTTCCTCGCACTCTCTCGCCTAGCAGTAGTGGCATTACCCTACCAGGTAGTCCGACCGTCCCCGTCCATAAGGAGCGAGTGGCATGTAAAGGTATTTCCCCGTGGTCCAGATCCCGCACCAATCTAGGGTGACTAAGCCGGAATGTCTTCTCAAAGGTTTTCATTATATGTGCCACCACAGCACGCTCCTGATCTGGGCTCCACTAGCGGCTCACACCCAGATCCACCTCATGTCACCATTTAACCCGCCACAGGTTTCACCACCACAGGGGCTTCCAGATCTGCCCCACGGCAAGACTCGCACCTGGCTCGTCGTATATTCCGGCTCGGTCGACTCAACCCTCACCCTCCACACACCCAAGTCACACACGCAGCACGCTCACACATCACCAAGTCTGGCATCACCCGCCAAACCATTTCCGAGGGTTCACCACCCGCATCACATCTCAGATATAATACGAAGTGGAGTTAATAATATAATGGTGAATCATGCAAGCAAGCAGGCGAGTAAGCATGAATAAGTGAGCGAATGCGCAAAGCAGGGTGTTGTGGTAGAGTGGGTTGCATTCAGGTAATAAAGGCTTAGGTAATATCATGCATCAATATACTAGCAAGGAATAAATATAAAAGCACTAGCAAATCTACTTATTTGCAATGTCTAATAGGATTCTCTAAAAGAGGGTGCTGCCATGACACCTGCGAAGTAGTCGTAGTCGTGGTTAATTATTCCTCGTTGGTGTTCCATTAGCGAGGTTGTCTCCTCCTGAGTTGACTCCACCTTGTTGTCGCCCTTGCTTTCTCGGTCCAATCGTATGCTACTCCACAAAATGACACACAAGGCAAAAGAATACTCACGCAATAATTGAGAAGTCGACTGATCATAGGGAGATCCAATAATACCAACGAGACTCTGAAATGCACAAGGTTTAGCTCTCTCGGCGTTTGTCCGATTTCCTCGAGCTAGGAACAAGGTGGTGGTTTGCAAGTTTAAGTCTTGGCCAAGCCAATACGGCTTTATGACATAGGGTTCAAACCAAGGCCTATCCTTAGCAAACACCACGGCTCACGTCCTTTGATTTGGTCGTCATTTACAAGCGCGTAAATCGGAGGACGGGACTAACGAATAAAGTACGACGGGGTTTGGCTCTTGTAGCCTTATCCAAAAGATCAGTTGATCATGAGAACGATTAACACCATTGTGACTTGACTCCAAAGCACCTTGGCTTGCCCGCTATGGTAAAAGCGGTAGCGCAAAAGGGTTGGAGGTCTACAATCCTCTCGATCCACACGACACAGTACGTCGGGAACCAAGACTCAGGGTCACTAATAAGAGCGGGGTTAGCTCAGCACATCTATGCCATGTTCTCAGGCACATTTCCAGGGAAATGTGTTTAGGTGGTTGATCGAGTCAACGCGCGGGGTCCTGAGATACAACATAGACCATAGCTTTGCTAACAAAAGGAATAGCAAGAGTACAAATATATAAGTCAGAGGTTCATTCTTTCCAACGTACACGTCATGGTAGAAGACGGGGAGTTGGAATGAGCGGCACAATATAAGATGCAAGTGCGCAAACTACTCGTAGGGTACCCGACCGGGTGCTCTGGCACTAGGTCATTTCCAGATTCGTAGCGGTGCGGTTGTCACCGCGAGAATCGAGATATGCAGTGGTCAACGAGGTACAAGCATACAAGAGTTTGTGTACGAAGAAACACAAGAGCGTAGCTCCATGGTCATGGCAAGGTGTACTCGCGACCACAAGATACACTAACAAGGGTCGTGTTACATTCGGCATCTCGGTCATGGCGAGATGGGTCTCGCGATCGTAATGTCCGAATGAGGTACGATCCCTCAGCCAGCTTTAAAGTCTCGGCACACACAGACAACACACGAACATCCATCAAAACAACAATAAGAACCATAAGCGACACAAGACACATCGAACCAAAATAAGTGGAGTAGCACATTCCCATAGCATGAGATTGGATGGATTCCTGTATCACAAGTGCATATACAGGTGGTCGTAAGAACGAGGTACAGCGCGAGTATAAAAAGATAAATAAGAGAATTTTCCAAGGGCTCGGTAAGTCAACGATAAGATGACACGGGTTCTAACGAGACATGGTGGCAACAGTCACGACGCCAAAGGAGGCTCGACTCAGATAGATACCGTTCATACGAGCGAAAATTCAAAAGACCCAAATGCACTCAAACTTGGTACCATTGGGTAGATCTTGATTTTAGATGAATTTAGCAACTTGAACCACTATTTTTGGAGTCCGTATGAATTAGTTATGAATTTCTGAAGTTTATTCTATTTTCTGAAATAACAAATGGCTAATTTAACCAGGTGATGACACGTGTCCAAACCTAATTGGCTGGTGCGTCTGTACAGTATGACAGGTGGGTCCGCGGTCAGCGTTGACTCGGTCAACGAGTGATGACGTCAGCATAACGTCATGATGACGTCATCGCTGGGTTCGGAGTGGGCCTGGCGGGCCGGGCTTGGGCCGGTCTTGGGCCGGATGGGAAGAGAAAGGGAGAAGGAGAAGGGAAGAACGAGAGAAGAATTTGGCCCAAGAGAAGGAAAAGGTTTTGTCTATTTTGAAAAGAGAGGTATTCCATTAGGAGTTTGGGAGAAATTTGAAAAGGGTTTTGATTGAAATTCATATGAGGGAATTTAGGTTCTTAATGGAGATTGATGACGAATTCCCGGGGGGTGGTGATACTAGAAGTTCGGGGATCACTGAGAGAGACTCAAGATAATCCCAAAAGGAATAAGGAGATTGCTATGGTCCTTTGCTCTCCATCATAAGACTCAAGTTGCGAAAAGAATCTCCGGCAGATTCCTACAAGCAACACTACATGAATGCAACAATTTGTTTATAAATTGTTCTCGGTTCGGTTAGCAGCTACATGCTTCACACGTTCACAGAAAAATTTTAAAAAAGTTCGAATTTTTGGGTTATTACATCTTGGGGGAGTTTGTTGGCGGTTCTTATCGACATATTTATCCCACCAACATAGTCCACATAAAAGGAGAAAGCATGTATTTTACTCATATATACATTTATTGCTAACCAAGTTCCACATGTAGTGCAAAGTTATGTTTTGCAGATCATAAACATGCATACAGGTGGATAGCAACCAAAAAAGCGCAATCCAACATGCCGAAATGCGCAAAATAAACAAGAACACAAAAAGCCCATATAGAAGTGCAGCAAAATTCAACCGGGAACGAAACCAGAGGCCCAAGAGAGCAAGTCCAGGCTTTGGACTGGGCTGGACAGGCCCATCCTGGGGGCGACCGCCCGCAGGGGCGACCGCCCCCCTGGAGACGCCACATGGCCACCGCCTTTGCAGAGGCGGTGCAATCAATGCCCCTAAGGCGGTTTCGGGTGAATTTTGCAGCGACACCCCTCCTAAACTGACCTAAAGCACCTATATAAGGAGGGGGAGAGGGGAGGCCAAAGGAGAACACAATCACCTCTTGAGCTACACACTTGGGCACTACCTCTTCTTAGTTTTTCCTTGTTCTTGTGCTAGAAAGAGAGCTAGGCAAAGCTATCAAGGAGGGCTTGGCTCCTTGGAAAGATATTGGGTATGAATAAGATAGATCTGATCTCCAAAGCCCTGTCTTCATTCTTTCGATACAGTTCTTCATATGAACTAGATTATAGTTCTTGCTCTAGTATTCTGGTCTATGACTTAGATCTTAGGTCTTATATCATGTTGCTAGTATATGAACTTATGAATAGTTCTTGTGGAATTAGTATAATATACATTCTAGTGTATAGTTCTTATAATATATTGCTACCCTAGGGTTAGTAGTGTATTATGTGAATTAGAGCTAAGTGTGTATTGTATTATTCTCACATAGAACATTAGTCTAATTGTTCCATGTTGATTATATGATTAGAAATAAGCTTATGACAAGGGTGGTGGTTTATCATGCTCTTCTGAGTAGGCTCAGGCTTCTTACCTGTCGATCCGTAGGGTCGGGGACCCGGGGGACTCTGAGTGGATTCTGTGCATGCAAGCATGGTGCTTGGATGTAGAGGCCGGGTAATTGCATGGTCTTAGTCCACGGTAGTGGGGATGGCGGCAGGTGGTGACAGCCCTGTCCGTCCTTGGCATTCCCCCACGTTCGGCTAGGGTGTAGGAGTCTAAATTGTTACGAGAGGTTGCTGGCAGACCAGTACTCGCGTAATCTCCCGTACCATCCAAAGCATGAGATTAGTTCTATGTCATATGACTACATGATTAACTTGTTCTGTGTATGACCCGTATCCAGACCATGCCTGCTCTATTAGGTTATTCAATTATTCTTTTATTCATTTATTCTTTTAGTCTCTTTTTACTCTTTGCCCTCTTGCCATGCTCAAGATTGTGTTTCTCCACTATTCAAATCATCACTGTTTATCACCTATTATGATAATTGATCCATTATTGCTATCATGGTATTTGGTACTATATTTATCCTAGAACTTGATACATACAAAGCCTTCCTCGAGCAAACTAATAAATCATGATACTCGGTATATCTCCGGGTGAAATGCTACACGATAATTCCATGCGCTTGCGGACCTAAACTCCAAACCTACGAACTATCGTAAAGATGCATGCTTAACACTATTGCTGGAAACGTGCCATTCTAAGCAACTTGTTAAGAGACATCGTACAGACACTTCTAGCGCCGTTGCTGGGAATAGATCTTCGGGTCCATTGCTATGCCAATATCCGGCGCCGTTGCCATGGATGGATTGCAAAGTCCATTCTTAGTGATGACGTTAGTAAGTGTCGACGTGCATTTCTGGCGCTGTTGCCGGGGATGGATCGTAAGTTCCATTCTTAGTAATAACGTTAAGAAATGCCAACAACGGCCTATCCAAGCCCTGCTCTTTCGCTTCTCGGATAGCTCCATTCGAACAGACGCGGATGTAAAACCAAAAGTCCGTCCATTGCGGCCATTTGTTCTTATAATGCGGCGATATGCAGATGTTGCCGCGAGCCTTTCGTGGAACAAAATTTATACAACCAATTTCGCTCGGCAGTTCCTCACGCAAGAAATAGTCCACCACTTGGCTGCGCCGACGGTGAATGTTGTAATACTTCGCAAAAACTTCGGCGCGTAGCCCACATCCCATCATCTTCAGCGCCATAGCGAATACGCTCAGCCGCGAAAAGGCATTCGGCGTAAGCTGATGAAGTTGTATCTTGAAGGTATCCAGCACGCCACTAACAAAATCCTCCAAGGGGAAGTCCAATTCGGCCATGAAGTAGTCGCGGAAAACAATAGCCTCGTAAGGTTTGGGACTCGGAATCGCCTCTTCTCTGGGCACGCGACAAAGCGAAAGCACGCGTTCGCTTATAATCCCTTTCTCAGCGAAACCCTGTAGAACTGATGGGGTCACTTGAGAACACCCCAGGTAGAACGAGCAGTCCTCTGGGAGTGGAGCCGAAAGCGAGTCCCCTTCGTCCGAATGATCGCTCCCAGTGCGCCCCCTACCCGATCGCCGACAGTGCCGGACACAATCGACACAGTCTTGCTTGAATCCGAAGCACTGGTACTTTCGCTACTCGAGTCGGACATGGACGTGGACGAAGAAGAGCTCGAGGACGCCATCTAGCATGGCGGCGAATTGAAAAAAGTGCACGCATATGTGAGCACTCAAGAAATAACAATACCCAAAGCAAAAGTAGAAAAAAGTAGCGGCACTAAAGCATGAAAACGAAAGTGTAAAATCAGCGCAACACTTTCGTCAACGAAAAGCAAAAGTTGTATATAGAGCTCACCTGAAAACCGCGCTGAAACACATGCTAGCTTCCGAGCGAAAGCGACGAACGCCGAAAGCGAAAAGGTGCCGAAAGTGAGAAGGAAGCAGAGAGGTAGGAAGTGCGCGCGACCTCTGGCAGGCGGGGGAAGCCCCCTTTTTATACCCGCGCACACTGGGTGGTCCAAAACCCGAGGAGCCGCCTCAAAACGCCAACCGTCGCGTCTCGAGATGCCAACCATCACGTCTCGGGATGCCAACCATCACGTCTCAAGATGCCAACCGTCGCGTCTCGAAGCGCCAACTGTCGCGCAATCAGAACGCCGACCGTTGCGCACTGAGGCATCCTCTAAATCCTAAACCACTAAACCCTAAACCCTGAAATGCGTCAACGACAAGCGAAAACAGGAAGCCATTTCCGCATATCTTTTCGCGGGCGGGCGTACCACGAGCAGACAACGTCAACCCGTGACTTCGCACTGGATGACATTAAGGGGCTATTGTTGGGGCGGTAGCCCGGACGTGAGCTACCTGTTTTCGCCTGGTAAGGTTTTCACCACCAAAACCGAAAGCGGAAAGGTCGCGAGGGTGAAATCCAAAGGCAGGCAGCTTCACGGGTCCGCCTTTCGCGTGAAAGCAAGGCGAGCTTCAGGGCGCTCGCGCCAGCCACGCTTTTGAGCGGAAGCCGAATGTCAACGGCGTGCCTTCACGCCGATTGGGCTTTGGAGCAGAAGCCGAATGTCAACGGCGTGCCATCGCGTCGATCGGGCTTTCGAGCGAAAGCCGAATGTCAACAGCAGGCTTTCGTTTATTCCTTTCGGCCATGGCCGTGTGTTTTCTTTTCGCAGGGTTCTCCGGATGATGACGTAAAGAGGGCCCACAGGTCAGAAGGACGGGCGCACAGACTGCCTCGCTCCCGCGTGTATTTACGGTGGTGCCCTTCATGCCCGGAGAGCCAGAGAAGCCACAAGGTAGATTAGGAGAGGGCCTTTTTGTAATTATGGCGGAGTGGTTGGAAGGGCATCTTTGTACTTTCAAACGGTTTGGGATTAATATAAAGGGCTCCCTAGCTCCCTACGGGGGGAGGAGAACACTGTTCACTTCTACCATTTTCCTTACTTTCCCGGTCGTGTTCCGCTTTCGCTTTGTGCTTTCGTTCGTGCGACAACCCGCTGTTTCAAGGACTCGGTCCTGAAAAAACATGTACCCCAGCAAAACGGTGTTGTTGAGCGCAAGAACCGGACCCTTGTTGAGATGGCCAGGACGATGCTCGATGAGCATAGGACTCCTAGGCGTTTTTGGGCCGAGGCAATCAACACCGCTTGCCATGTTGCAAATCGCATCTTTCTTCGAGCCTTCATGAAGAAAACATCTTATGAGTTGCGTTTTGGTCGGGTACCCAAGGTGTCTCATTTTTGGGTGTTTGGGTGTAAGTGTTTTATCTTGAAGCAAGGCAATTTGGACAAATTTGAATCTCGCTCTGCTGATGGCGTGTTTCTTGGTTATGCTTCACATTCACACGATTATCGAGTTCTTAACCTTGAGACTAACCGGATAGTGGAGACCTGCGAGGTCACATTCGATGAGACTATGCCTTGTGTTTCTTCTGCTTTTGATGTTGCAGGAGAACAGGAGCTGGGAGAGACCATCTTTATGGAGGAGGAGCAGGAGAATGCTGATTGGGGTGATCCCGAGCCAATTCCACTGGCTACCCCTGTCGACCCTGCGACGATTACTTCACCTCGAGGACCCGATCCCACGACGTCTTCTTCTTGGGGTCCTCTTGAGCCACCTCTGCAGCGAGCACCCGCTGCACCTAAGGGAGCGACAGCATCTGGCGAGGGGGTGGCGATTTCGGCGAGGCAAGCGCCCTGAAGCGTTCAGCTGACTCACTGTTGACGCTCACTAATGCTCATAATTATCCATCAACTATTGCATGAAATGACACTAAATGAATCACAAAGCATAGTTATAGGGTTTGAAACTAACAAGTTCCATGAGTTTTGGTGCTCTCACTTGTTTTGTAGGACATCCATGTTTTTACCATATAAAAGTATCTCAAGTGATGAATTGGAGTACACCATTGTGAAGAGCTCGTCGAGACGATCGAAACGGACATATCATTTGTTATAATCAGAGTCCCGAATGAAAAGATATTAATTTTGCGACGAAATATGCAAAAGAAGGATCTAGAAGACACCAGGAGACACCACGAGGCGGGCCACCACGTGGGCCCACTGGGCCAGACCAACCGGTCCCACATGGGAGACCGACCGGTCGGCCACGGAGGCCCCTCACTTCCGTCTTTTGCAAGCTACTTCCACCGCCTCCTAGGATGCATCTCGACCGTACCCCGAAGTCGGTTTGATCCAAGGGCTCACGTTCCACGCTCCGGGCTATAAAACCAGACCCAGACCCCCCACTCCAGGCATCTCCCTCTTCATTATTCATCTCCACATCAGAAACTAGGGTTCCAATGTAGAAGTAGAGGTCCCTCTAGATGAATCTCTTCTAGTTCATCTAGACTTAGATCTAGTTCATCTAGTTGTAATCAAGAGCCAGCTATCAAGTAGAAGACTAGTTACCCCCTCTAGTAGGATTAGAACCTAGTCTTATTCAAGAACTAGAAGAGAGAGAGAGAGGAAGAGATCAAGAGGAAGCTTCGGCCTGTCGGATCAACTTCTTCATCTTGTACCTGTGGATTCAAGTTCTTCATCGACTTGCTTCAACGATTGTTTGGGTAATCGACATCTTTATTTAAGTTTGAGCCATTGTTCTTATTATTCTTAAGGTTTGTGACTCTCTTTTGAGTACTTTAATTCTAGTCATTCTAGAGTTAGAGTGGTTGGATAGTGTAAGCGTGGTGCTTAGACTTGATAGCTCATCATAAATGCCTCCTATAATGCCGGTAACAGTGGTAGTTCGCAAGGGTGACTCTTATAGCCCTGTTGATTCTTCTATAGTCCACTACCCGTGTGTAGGCCCGGTAGGATTATACAATTGCATAAAAGAATCATACTCTGTTTGTGACCTTTTATGGCAACTTCCCCATTAAGAATAATAAACATATCACTCTTAAGTTGGATTTAGATAACCTTAGTGATCCCCTCTATGCTTCTAGATTCTCCATCCTTGTTAGCCACTCAGGGGTTATACACTTGAGACTCATTGCTATCTGTTCCTTTGGGTTCGATATTAAACTGGGTTACTCCGGTGAAGTGCTACATCGGTAGATGTTATCTATGCGCTTGCGGATAAAGTAGAGTGTGCGTTAATTTATACCAACACTCGCCCCCGCAGCAGATGATCGGCGGCATCGACCAGCGAGTCACGCGGTCGCGAGCGTATGAAATCTCACACTTTGCTCATTCTGCATTCGTTGCTTCTTTTGAGCCCAAAGATGTTGGACACGCACTTTCTGATTCTAACTGGGTAAACGCCATGCATGAGGAGCTAGAAAACTTTGAGCGAAACTGAGTTTGGACCCTAGTTCCACCTCCACCAGAATGCCACCCTATAGGTACCAAATGGGTTTTCAAAAACAAAGAGGGTGAGGATGGGATGGTAGTGAGGAACAAGGCTAAGCTAGTAGCCCAGGGTTTTTGCCAAAAAGAGGGGATAGACTATGAGAAACCTTTGCCCCTATAGCCCGTTTAGAAGCCATCAGAATCCTTCTAGCCTTTGCTGCTTCGAAGGGTTTTAAGCTTTACCAGATGGATGTCAAGAGTGCCTTCTTGAATGGGTATATAGAGGAAGAGGTTTATGTTAGGCAACCCCTAGGTTTCGAGGGTCCCAAGTTTCGAAACCATGTTTATAAACTTTCAAAAGCTTTGTATGGTTTGAAACAAGCCCTGAGAGCTTGGTATGATTGTTTGAAAACCTTTTTACTCTCAATGGGTTTTAAAATGGGACGGGTCGATAGAACTTTGTTTCTCCTCAAGCAAGGCAATGATACCCTGATAGTCCAGATTTACGTGGATGATATCATCTTTGGTGGCTCTTCTCATGCGCTTGTTGCCAAGTTTGCAGATACTATGAGCAAGGAGTTTGAGATGAGTATGATGGGTGAGTTGACTTTCTTCCTCGGTTTGCAAATCAAGCAAACCCGAGACGGTACATTTGTGCATCAAGGTAAATACACGAAGGACATCCTGAAGAAGTTCGACATGGGCGAGGCCAAGCCTCTTACGACGCCCATGCCGATGACTGCGGCGATGGACGCGGACCAAGACGGAGATTCGGTTGACCAGAAGGAGTACAGGAGCATGATCGGCTCGCTTCTGTACCTGACGGCTACGAGGCCGGATATACAGTTCATTGTGTGTCTGTGCGCCCGTTTTCAGGCGTCCCCTCGAACTTCCCACAAGCAAGTGGTCAAGCGCATCATGAGGTACCTCTGATACACTCCTGAGTTAGGACTTTGGTATTCATCTTCTTCGAACCTCTCACTTTGTGGTTATTCCGATGCGGATTTTGCCGGCTGTCGGCTTGAGCGCAAGTCTACTTCTGGGACTTGTCAGTTTCTTGGCTCTTCTTTGGTTTCATGGTCTTCTCGCAAACAGTCAAACGTAGCCCAGTCTACCACAGAAGCCAAGTATGTTGCCGCTGCTTCTTGTGCTTCGCAACTTTTATGGATGGTTGCTACTTTGCGTGATTTTGGTCTAGATTTCAGTCGGGTTCCTTTGCTTTGCGATAGCACCTCTGCCATTAGTGTAGCAAAGAACCCTGTTCTTCAATCCAAGACCAAAGACATCGATGTCCGCTTTCACTTTCTTCATGATCACTATGAGAAAGGCGACATTGATCTTAGGCATGTAGACACCCATAACCAGGTTGCGGATATTTTCACCAAGCCTTTGGACCTCTCAACTTTTGCTAGGTTGAGAGGTGAGCTTGGTGTGTGTTTCCCCTTTTAAATGGGGGAAGCATTTTGCTTATGTACCATAGACTAACTCTCTGATACTTTTTGTTTTTGGGTCTTGAGTCTTTTTAGTTTTATTTTGGCTCTGATTCTGACTTCATCATATATGCATCTTGCATTTTCAAGCTTCATGTCTATATTCTTGAGAATGGATCTATGCATATATGATGATGCTTGTAGCTTAGGCTATTTTTTATCACTGATACATGTTGTGAGCTAAGCTATTATTTTCCAGAATGATGAACATGTTTAATGAACTTAAAACCTGTTACATGTTCACCATTGAGATTGGCAAGTAGCATGTGTTGGACGTGTTGAGGTCACTTGAGCTATTTCATATATGCTAGGTTGCTATGTCTCTAGTTTTGAGTCATTCACTTGCTTGGATTGTCCATATTCTACTTAAAATGAACCAAGTTGTAGTGAATTGAAAACATCGAGACGGGATTGCTTTGTCAGCACATCACGGTTTTGAGACTGTTTCTCATTGCACTTTGAGTTAAACTTGAGCCGTGTAGTGTAAGACTGAAACCGATGCTTCGAGCTTCTGATTGCATATGCATAGGCTTAGCACGGTTGAAAAGTTGGGCAATGACAAGCTTTCACCTCTCGCAATCACATGCTGATTTTAAATTTGTGTTAATAACCGCTGCAAATTCTCCGATAAAATCTGAAAACACAAGTCTATGTTTCATTCTATAGCATGATGATTGAACTTTGCTAGGGGTAGTTCACCTTGTATACATGTTTTAGCACTTGTTTGACTTCCTGTCTATACATGTTTAGTGCTATTTTGATGGTGAAACTCCTTTCAGAATGGCTTAAAACTGCTCACTTGGTTTATGCATTCACATCTTGTGTTCGGTGATCAGTTTGAGCCTTTGCTAGCACTTGTTTATGTTGCTATGTAGTCGGATCAGCACTTATTAGAGCATTGATTCACTCTTTCGAGTATATATCTGAAGCTGCTAACATGCATTTTTGACTCATATGCATGTGCTTGACTCTGATAGGCATGACCTAGCTCTGTTTTACTTACTTAAGCTCTTTACCTTCTCTTTTGATTGCAAATTGCCCCCAAGACGGAGAATTGGGAGAAAATGTCTTTATATGGTGACAATTTGCAATTTATGCTTAATTTATGCTTCTCTTGTCGAGGGGGAGTTCTTTGAGTAAGGGGGAGTCTTTATGCCTATTCCGAGTTGGTTTTGTTTGATATCGATCTTTTCAGCTAGTTGCGTCGAGCCTCTGTGCCTCTATCTTGAGGGACTAGTAGTAGCTGCTTCTCGTGCAGTGTTCAGTTGGTATTCGAGCTTTCAGCTAGTGGTGTTGAGCCCCTTCTGCCTCTTCTTGAGGACTAGCTTGTTTCTGACTTGGTTGCGTCGAGCCGTTGCCCATGTCTTTGGGAACCAAGTCTTGTGCTCTGATTTTGATCGGGTGTTGCTCCTTGATGAGTTGTTGCTCCGATTTCTTGCTTGGTTGTGTCGAACCGTTGCCCATGTCTTTGGGGACCAAGCTACGCTTATCTCGATTTGTTCTTCTTCGGCCTTTTCCCTGGCTTTTGGACATTTCGAGTAAGTTTTGTCCTTCTATCTAATTCTGCTTTCTTTTATTTTTATTACGGATACTATGAGTTGACGATGCACTCATCAAGGGGGAGATTGAGAACACAAGGTTGATATGTGCCCTTGTGGTTCCCTTCCTGAGTGATGAGTGATCGATCAACGGGCAACATGTCTCTTGGCTGTGTTGATGTGCAGGTGCGGAGCTCGGGCAGTGGTCGAAGGTGAGGTGAAGGTCAAGTAGGGATGTGCCGTGCCGACGGACCAGGAGCCGTGAAGGGCGGACGTGGAGCTCGGACCAACGGACCAGGAGACCTAAGGACCAGCTGTGGTAGTGAGAACACAAGGTTGATATGTGCCCTTGTGGTTCCCTTCCTGAGTGATGAGTGATCGATCAACCGGCAACATGTCTCTTGGCTGTGTTGATGTGCAGGTGTGGAGCTCGGAGACAGTGGTCGAAGGTGGGGTGAAGGTCAAGCGGGGACGTGTCGTGCCGACAGACCGGGAGCGGTGAAGGGCAAACGTGGAGCTTGGACTGACGGACCGGGAGACCTGGGGACCAGCTGTGGTAGCTGGCATGTGGCGTTGATAAGTAAGAGGACATGGGGATGTGCGGTGCATCGGCCGAGTCCGGAGGAAGGTGATGGCGTCGTGACACTTGGCGGGAGGCCGAGAAGGATGGCGAATGCACTGTGCCCGGTGTGGAGGCTGGACATGCTCCGGCATCGGTGCTGGAACTCGGGGTGTGCGAACCACATCCCGTCTACGGTGCGGGTTCGGTAGCTGAGCCTCAAAAAGCTACCATCGACGGTTTCTAGGTTTGGGCCTCAAAACCTGGGGTGGCTGGTTTCTGAGTTTGGGCCTCAAAACTCGGCGTGGACGGTTTCTAGGTTTGGGCCTCAAAACCTGGGCGTGCTGGTTTCTAAGTTTGGGCCACAAAACTCAGCTGGAGGATAGGTTTCCCGGTTTCAGCCTCAAAACCGGGGGAAGGCCCAGGTTTCCCGGTTTCGGCCTCAAAACCGGAGGGAGGTCCACAAAAAGGACGGTCGACATGTGGCGGCGTGGAGAGGCTGGCGCGGCGGCGCAGCTATCCACGAGGAAGGCGCGGTGGTCGGCAGGGCGGCACGTGGCGGCATCCTGGGGCTTGCGTCGAGGTGAAGCTAAGGGTGAGGAAGGCGCGTGGCCGTCGGATCAACATCAAGCAGAGTTGGACCGGGATACCCCTAGGGTTAGCCGTTTCGCTCAGTTATCCTAGGGTTAGAAGGGGATTATTGTTTAGGCTATAAATAAGAGAGGCACCCCTCCTCTCCACTTGATCCTTGCAGTCATTAGCCCTAAGCACTCTCTCTCCTTAGCCCCCGCTTAGGTTCTAATCATACCTGGCTGTAGAGGATCCACAGAACATACTCAATCATGTCTCTGTGTTTTGGGAAATTCAGGAAGTGAGGCCGTAACCTCATGGTTGTAGCGTGTGTTCGCCACACGGTTGCAATTTCGTGCGTGTGATTCGTGTTTTGTTTGTGTTCTTCGCGGATTACTTTTTGTCGCATTTTTCCCGTCGCTTGATCTCATTGCTTGGAACGTCTTTTGCAAATCCACTTGAACCAAGTTGTTCTAGATCATGAGGCAATTCTTTCCTCCAAAAGAATTCATCTCAAACCTCACGGTCTAGGAGATCGAGTGATTTTCGTTTCGGATCACATTCTTGCTCCTTTACCTCGAAATCTTGTGATTCATCGATATGGAGTTAGGTTCGAGCCATGATCTCTTAGGAGTAGCTCACCAACATCCTTGTGACCCCTCAGATCAAATCCTAGACCTAGAGTTATTGATTCGGAGGAGATCCGATTGAATCACCAAAGAACTGTGCTATTTTCGGGGTGACCGGACGCTTGATCGTGATGACCGGACGCACAGACCTAGAGTCCAGTCGTTGATCGCTCGTACTGGATGTTTCTCGTGTTGACCGGATGCAGGCTTTGGAAAGTGAGCGGACGCACGCTCTTCACTGTTCATTGCTATTGTCACTTGCTAACCGGACGCTTGTTCAATGACTGGACGCTCTGGTACCGTGAGTCCGGTCAGAAACAGAGAGCTCCCAGAATCAGTTTGGCTCGACCGGACGCGTTCGGTGCCGTATGACCGGACGCAGCCAGAGTCCGGTCAGAGCTGTTTTGTGCAGTTTCATCCGTGGTTTGTTCGTTCGTCGTCGGTTTTGGTTTCCGGCTTTTGCGTTGGGTTCCTAGAGTCGTGTAGTGTCTCGCTGTGCTTCTTGGAAGCATCCACCCTACTCCTAGGGTCATGGACATTATTCATGCTCGAGGCTTGCCTTTGGTGTGACTCTTGGGACAGTGGTTTAAAGTTTCTAAAAAGAAATTTTTAAGCTCCCATTCACCCCCCTCTGGTCGTTTATCCAGTCCTTCAATTGGTATCAGAGCCGGTTAAGGATCTCTTCTACCTTAATCAGTTTCGGATCCTAAGGGTGACATGGATCGAGGGAATGGCAAGGCTCCCTACTTCGATGGGACGAACTATCCTTTTTGGAAGATTCAGATGCGTGCTTATCTCAACAGCATCGGATCTTCTGTTTGGGAAATATGCGAGGGTGCCGATTACGTGGTTCTTGCGGCTCGAGTTGGTCAGCACCAGATTGACCAACACGAGGCCAACTCCAAGGCCCGTAACGCGCTTTTGGCCAACATCTCTCTTCCTGAGTTCGAGCATGTTTTCGAGCTTCAGACTGCTCGAGAGATCTGGGTCAAGCTTCAGAGCTATCACGAGGGGACCGCTCAGGTCAAGACCAGACTCTTTGAGACTTACAAGCGGGAATACGAGAACTTTGTTTAGATGGAGGGAGAGACGATTGACGCTATGTTCACTCATTTCCAAACGACTGTGAACAAGATGCGTGCCAATCGGGCCAACCTACCCTATGACGATCATGGGAGTGCACTCAAGTTGCTATACGCCCTGGATCAGAGGGTATGGGAGGTGAAGGTGTCAAATATTATTGAGTCTGCTGCTTACGACACCCTCACCGTGGACGAGCTATTCAGCAAGCTCAAGTCCACCGAGATGGATCACTTGACTCAGACCAAGCTGAAGAACCCATCTTCACATTCCATGGCTTTGGTCTCAGGCAAGGGTGGGTCGACTCTTTCCGCTGACGCTTCACCCCCTCTCTTTGCTTTGTCTTCTTTGCTTTCAGTGACTGAGGAGCAGGTGGAGGCGTTGGACGATGACGAGCTCGCCCTCATCATCACCCGGTTCTCGCGGTTTCACAACAACCGCCTGAATCGCCGGCGTGGTGGTGCACGTGAGGGCTGCTATGGATGTGGAGATCCGGATCACTTCATCGCGAACTGCCCCAAGCGCGACAAGACCTTCCCCGGCAAGAACCGCAACTCCAGGCGCAAGGGCAAGCCGGAGATCAAGGCCGAAAAGAAGAAGAAGGGCGGCTACCGCCGAGAGGACATGGAGAAGGCCTTCGATGCCGGCAAGCGTGCCTTCCTCGCCACTTTGAGCGATGGCGAGAAGTCCTCCGACGGCGACTCCAGCGACGATGGGTCCGAGCACAAGACTGAAGAACGCTTCAACGGACTCTGCTTCTTCGGCAAATCCTCCAAGAACATATGCACCATGGCCTTGCATGGAGAGGACTGCAAATGCCAGGACAAGCACAACGGCACCGACGACGACGACGACGACGCTTCCGAGGTATCATCCTCTTCACTTGTCGAGCATCTTACCGGTGAGCATGATTCCCTTATCGACATAGTCCTAGGTCAGGATAAGCAACTCAAGTGAGCCATCTGAGAGCGCAATGAGTTTAAGGCGAAGATGAATGATGCGCTTAAGGAACTTGAGTTCACTAGGTCCGAGGTGAAGGTGACTGATGAGGAGGAGTGTGAGCAGTGCACGATGCATATGACAAACTTTGCTGCCCTACAAACCAAGTATGCCTCTTTGATCGAGGTGTATGATGAGCTGAAGAGTAGGCTAGACTTGGTGGGTGATTGCAAGGAGTGTCCCTCCCTAAAGAAGGAGCTGGAGGAGGTGAAGGCGAGGCCTTCTTTGTTGGGTGCTTGCAAGCTTTGTCCTAGCTTGCAAACTGAGTTGGCAGAAGTTAGTACCAAGCTTGCTAAAGCCATGAAGGTTGACTCAGTTAGCAACTCGGCCGCTCAATGTGAGCGATGCATGGGGATGGAGCTTGAGATTGCCAACTGTCGGCATGACAGGATGCAAACCGAGGAGGAGAACACATACCTTCGGTCCATCCTGAGTTGGGTGTCATGCAATGAGCCAGAGTTGGTCATGATGATCAGTCAGTTCAAGAGGGGAACTGATTGCTCGGGAGTAGGCTTTGAGTCCGGTGGGAAGAGAGCTAGCAGCTTTGGCAAGATTGGTGAGTTTAGTGAAGTGAACCCTAGTGAGAAGCCATCCACTATCCCTAAGCTCATCAAGATCACCCAAACTAAACCTCCCAAGTCTATCACCAAGGATGGGATCCTTGATGAACCTCCCAAGGCTCCACCTCGCAAGCAAGTGTGGGTTCCCAAACCTAACCATCTTAGGAACACACTTGACACCCTTCCTGACATCTCTAGTGATCCCCTTCCAAAGGGCAAGCAGCCGGCTAGAGTGAACAACCCTCGCAACCATAGAAACCAACAACCCAAGAGAGTGGTGAGGTTTGAGTGCGAGTACTGTCACCTTGAGGGTCACCTAGCTGAGTTTTGCTTTCGGAGGAAGAGAGAAGCTAGGAAGGTGTTGGAGCTGAACAACCAGGCCAGACACCACCCTCTCCATGGTGTGCAAGGTTGGGGAGTTCAGAGGCAGGGCGCTAGGCCTAGAGGAGCAGCCCCTCAGGCAGCTAGGCCCCAGGCAGCTAGACCACAGGGTGGTGGTCATGCCCGTCGCGGTTCCGGTCATTCTCAATACGATCGAGAGCCGAGTGTAAGAGGCTTTGCTACTCAGTTGTGACACCCCAATTTTAAGAACAAAATTGGAGCACAATATATGTATGCCAGGATCAATTTTCATACATATATCCACATCATAGTAAATATCAAAACAATGCTTTTATTAATATATCGAATATTATTACATAAATGACCCTCGGGTCTGAAAGAAAAAATACAGACTCTCTCGACATCTAACTCTAATGAAGACTCTGAAGTAGTCGCGGAAGTCTGGACTCCATCTCCACAGGAAGGTCGACCGGGGGTAGCGCCATCCTAGTACAGGTCGTCAGGGTCGAAGCCACCGTCCTCTGGATACTCCGGCTCCTCGTGAACGTAGCCACCAGTGTCTCCGTAATCGCCAGTGTCTGGGTGGGGTAGCAGGGGGACATAGAGGAAGGGTGAGTACATCGAAATGTACTCCGCAAGTGTAGGAAATATATGCTTATGAGGCTTACAACAAAGGTAGGCTGACTTGGTTTGACTCGAGCGCCTAAAGCGACACTTCCTATTAATCCTATTAATCCTATGCACCTATTTACTAGGTTATAGACAGACTCTGTAGTAAAGTAACAACACTCGGAGTCGCACCGAGCAAGACCACACTCGGAGTCGCACCGAGTAACCAACACTTGGAGTCACACCAAGCAACCGCGCTTGGAGTCGCACCAAGTACCCACACCTGAAGTCCATCAGGCAACCGCACCTGAAGTCCATCAGATGACCCGAAACAGCAACCAGTAACCAACTAATCTCGAAGAAGTCCAAGCCGCTCGTGACCGTGAGCACGGCTGATATATCAGTTTTACACTCTGCAGAGGTTGCACATCGTTACCCATGAGTCGTGCAGATCCCGTCACGCTAAACACTGCCAAGGTGCATAGCAGGTTGCACTGCAAGGCCTTTACAAAGCCCCTCCAAGTCTGTGTTACACGTACTCTAAGGTTTCTCCCCTGTCCATAAGTCAACGACCCCAAGGGACCCCTCTTGAGCCACTAAACAAACCCCGTGTAGCATAACTTAGAGGATACTAATTAATTAGCCAGGTCCAGCCCATCCAGATCTCATGGTTGCGCTGTCAAGCCGGGTTACATGCTCTGAGAACCGGGTCCTAGGGATCCAGGCAGGATATGTCTAGCACGAGCCCCGAACCAAAAAACCAAAAGCAGCTGCCGAGTCCCACGGCACAAAACCACCAATACGGTTCCATCCTGCCGGATTTACCTAAACCATGTTTCTACAAAAGTTACCATGTCCACATTCGTTCCATAGTTCATTAATCAAGATTATAAACATTTAACTCTCATCCCAACCATGACTGCAGGGCTAAGCAAGACACCTACCCAAGACATCCAAACAAGCGACAAGGATAATAGAGCAAGATCTAGTAAACCATAGTGTAGGATTCAAATTTGACATTTGCATGCATCTACTGGATCTAATCTACTCTAGTACCAAAAGTAAAATAAAGTGTAGGTGCAAAATGTTCAAGAACACTTGCCTTCGGGCTGGGTCGAATCTGCAGGGTCACAGGAAGGGTCGGGAGCGTCCTCGTACTCCGCACTCTCTGGCCCAATCAACATACATGGCACATACAAAGCAAAAATAAATAACAGTACAACAAACAGTATCAAAACAGTAAACCAACAGTTCTACTGCGTAGAGAACGAAATTATGAATCTAACGCAAGTTGAATGGGTCGAATCGGAGTTAAAACGCAAAAGTTATAAGCATTTGAAGTTGGATGGCAAAACTGTGAATAAACCAAACTCATTTTCGTATTTTAAATAAATAAAACTGAATTTAAAAGAACTCTGGACCGGGCCTCATTTTCAAGGAAAAACGGGGCTAGATCAAAAGAAAACGCAGACTCAGCGCATAGTAGGAGTGGACGGCGGGTTGATATCTATGAAGTTCAGGGGCTCTTTAGCAAAACAAGCGGCGGAGGGGTACCGGCGGCTCTCGGCCGTCGATCCGGCGATAGCCTACGGCCACAGATAACCAGACCCCAGGTGACAGCGTCCTCTTTCTCCGCTTCGTGCCGAGGCCAGCGGGCTCTTCTCCGTCTCGCCCGAGGCCATCCGATTCGCCTCGCGCCGAGGCTAGCGGGCTCTCCTCCGACTCGCCCGAGGCTAACGCTCGATTAGCCTCGGCCTTCCTTCTTCCGACTCGCCCGAGGCTAGCGCTCGGTTAACCTCGGCCTTCCTCTTCCGACTCGCCCGAGGCTAGGATTAGATCGGGGGCGGTCGGCTGGCGTGTGCGCCGTGTGGTGCCGACGTGTGCCATATGGCGTAAGAGGGTTGGACCGGCGTGCCGCGTGTACGGTGGACCGCTGACGTGGACGGGGTGAACTGTGTCCACGGCGCAGGCGCACCCGGTGTATACCGGTTCGGGGTTTGATCTAATCTCAACCGCGGAATCAAGATTGGACGGCTGGGAACGAAAAGGGAGCCAGGGGTTACCGCCGGCGGGGAAGGGCACGGCGGCGCCCGAGCTCTACGCGGCGGCGCCATGAAAGGACTCGCCGGAGTTCTCGGGGAGGGGCCTAGGGACCAGTAGAGACCTAGGGGAGAGGCGGGATCGGACGAGGGCCTTACAGCGGATCCGATGGAGGGTTTTCCGACGACGGGGAGGGCTCGGCAGGGTGGTTTCGACGGTGGGGCGATGTCCCCGGCTCGGAGCTCCGGCGTGATCGAGGGAGGTGTGCTCCGGCTCGGTTTCGCCCCGAGAAGAGTCTCCTGGGCGCGGCGTAGCCTCGCGAAGTCGAGGGAGAGCGGTGGCGGCTCCGCGGGCGAGACCGAGCGCGTCGATGGAGGGGTGGCGGCGGGTCTGTTGGAGCAGATCGGTAGAAGCAAGGTGACGCGTAGGTAGGGGTGTTAGGGCTACTAATAGGCGAGAGGAGGAGGTATGACGGCTTTATCAGATGGGATCGACGAGTCGATAGCGCGGTAGGATGAGGCCGAGCGCGAGCGCGATACGGAGGAGCCCGATGCGGAGACATCGCGCGAGAGGTTGGGGAAGATGCACTGACGAGTGGGTCCCGCCTGGCAGTGAGGCCGCACGCGCTGAGGGGAGGCGGGCGCGGCGCCGTGGACCGTGCGGAAGTGGAGGGAGTTGGAGTGGGCCGGGAGCTGACGGGCCGGCGCTGGGCCGAGGAGGAGGGGAAGCCTGGGAGGAGGCGGGGAGCGCTTGAGAGGGGGGTTGGCGGGCCGGTGCGGGAGAGGAGAGTGGGCCGACCGGTTGGGTCCAAGGGAGAAGGAGAGGGAAGGAGCCCAATTGCTTTTCTTCCTTTCCTTTTCCTTTACAAATTTTGCAAAAATCATTTGAACTTCAAATTCAAATCAGTTACAACCCAAAACAGTTTGCAAACTTTTCAAATTAGTTTCCCTAGGTTTTGGAAATAAAACTTTGAGTTTGATTTGATAAAATTTCATAAAGCTTTTATTTGTTTTCTAAATAGAATAAATCCGATTCGCGCTATATGGGTTTAATAAATTTATTTTCCACTCAATAAAAATATGCAATGGCATGAATGCAACAGAAAAATGATAAATAAATTTTATTTTCCTCCTCTAATTAAATAGACAACCTATTTAATTTCTAATTTATTTTATTCAATTGGGGAAAATTAAATCAGGGTGTTACAAACCTACCCCCCCTTAGAAGAATCTCGTCCTCGAGATTAGGAAGAGTCGGCGAAAAGGTGAGGAAAATCTGCCCGAAGATCATCTTCTTTCTCCCATGTGGCTTCTTCTTCGGAGTAATGCTTCCATTGCACCTTGCAGATTTTAATCCTCTTGTTGCGAGTACCTCGTTCCATCGTGTCCAGAATCTTGATCGGCTCAGAGAAAGTCAAATCATCCCGCAGATCAAGCTCCTCAAGTGGCAACTGCTCCTCTGGAACTCGGAGGCATCTCTTCAGCTGGGATACATGGAACACATTATGAATACCTGCCAGACGTGCAGGCAACTCCAGCTGATAAGCAACTGCACCTTTCTTGTCAATCACCTTGAAAGGGCCAATGAACCTCGGAGATAGCTTTCCTTTAACATTAAACCTCCGAAGACCTCTGAAGGGTGACACCTTCAGATAGACATAGTCCCCAATCTGGAACTCCAGCTCTCGTCGTCTGACATCTGCATAACTCTTCTGTCTAGACTGAGCTGTCTTCAGGTTGCTTCTGATTTGCCTGACCTGTTCTTCAGCTTCTTCTATAGACTCGGGGCCAAAGACTTTCCTTTCTCCAACCTGATTCCAGAACAGAGGTGTTCTGCACTTCCTGCCATATAGTGCCTCAAACGGTGACATCTTCAGACTGGCCTGATAGCTGTTGTTATATGAAAACTCTGCATATGGCAGACTCACATCCCAACTCTGGCTATTCTGGAGTGCACTGGCTCTCAACATGTCCTCAAGAATCTGATTCACCCTTTCTGTCTGACCATCAGTCTGAGGATGATAAGCTGAACTGAAACTGAGGCGGGTGTCCATAGACTCATGTAACCGCTTCCAGAATCTGGATGTGAACTGTGTACCTCGGTCAGATACTATGATCTTCGGCACCCCATGCAAACATACAATGCGGGACATATACAGCTCTGCCAGCTTCGGACCCTGATATGTCTCCTTGACCGGAATGAAGTGAGCCACCTTGGTCAAACGATCAACTATGACCCAGATAGAGTCATATCCAGACTGTGTCCTAGGCAACCCAGTGATGAAATCCATGCTGATCTGTTCCCATTTCCACTCTGGAATCTGCAGGGGCTGTAGCAAACCAGCTGGTCTCTGATGTTGGGCCTTAACCCTCTGACATGTGTCACACAAGGCCACATACTCTGCTACATCTCTCTTCATCCCATACCACCAGTAATACTGCTTCAAATCCTGGTACATCTTGGTACTGCCTGGATGGAGAGAGTAGGCTGAATCATGAACTTCCCTCAGAATCAACTCCTTGATAGCCTTTACATCGGGAACACAGATCCTGCCTCTGAACCACAAAACACCCTGATCATCCTCCGTGAATCCAGGGGCTTTGTCTTCCTTGATCAACTGTCTGATCTCTAGCAAGTACTCATCAGTGAGCTGCCCTGCTCGGATATCACGCTCCAAGGTCGAATCAACCTCCAAGGCCACTGCATCAGTATGACCAAGAATACCCAAGTTGAGCTTCTCAAACTCCTCATGCAACTCGGGCTGCTGCTCCTTGATCTCAAGCACATTGCAGTAGACCTTCCTACTCAAGGCATCTGCAACAACATTCGCCTTGCCCGGATGATAGTTGATACTCAGATCATAATCTTTGATCAACTCTAGCCATCTCCGTTGGCGGAGATTTAGATCTGGCTGGGTGAAGATGTACTTCAAGCTCTTATGATCGGTGTATATCTCCGTCTTCTTGCCCATCAGATAGTGCCTCCAGATCTTCAGAGCATGAACAACTGCTGCCAACTCCAGATCATGTGTAGGATAGTTCAGCTCATGCTTCCTGAGCTGTCTCGAGGCATAAGCAATCACCCGACCTTCCTGCATAAGCACACATCCCAGACCCTGACGCGAAGCATCACAATACACCGTGAAGTTCTTCTGAACATCTGGCATGACAAGGATAGGAGCAGAGGTCAATCTCGCTTTCAGCTCCTCGAAACCAGTCTGGCATTCAGGGGACCATACCAACTTGGCACCCTTCTCAGTCAATCTCGTCATCGGCTTCACGATCTTGGAGAATCCCTCAATGAATCTGCGATAATATCCTGCCATACCGAGGAAACTCCGAATCTCAGTAACGCTCTCAGGTACCTTCCAGTCCAATATATCTTGGACCTTGCCTGGATCCACTGATACACCACCCTCTGAGATGATATGCCCCAAATATGCAACCTTCTTCAACCAGAACTCGCATTTGCTCAGCTTTGCATACAACCGATGCTCTCTGAGCTTCTGCAACACTAACCTCAGATGCTTCTCATGTTCTTCTTCAGTCTTCGAGAATATCAGGATATCATCAAGGAACACCACGACGAACAGATCTAGAAATTCCATGAAGACCTTGTTCATCAGATACATGAAGAAAGCTGGGGCATTAGTCAAGCCGAAGGACATCACTGTGTACTCATATAGCCCATATCGAGTCACAAACGCCGTCTTCGGGATATCAGCTTCATGAATCTTCAGCTGGTTATAACCTGTTTGCAGGTCAATCTTCGAGAACACATGAGCACCCTTCAACTGATCAAACAGATCATCAATGCGAGGAATCGGGTACTTGTTCTTGATGGTAGCTTCATTCAATGCGCGGTAATCAACGCACATCCGCAGACCTCCATCCTTCTTCGGAACAAAGTTCACAGGGGCTCCCCACGGGGATGTACTAGGACGAATATGCCCCTTCTCTAACTGCTCTTGAATCTGCGTCTTCAGCTCGGCTAGCTTTTCGGCATCCATTCTATATGGTCGCCTGTATATAGGTGCAGTGCCAGGAACTAAATCAATAGAGAACTCAATCTCACGATCAGGTGGCATACCTGGCACTTTCTGGAAGACATCAGGGAACTCCTTGACCACTCGAATATCAGGTACCACGACAGCCTCATATGCTCTGGCTTCTTCCTCCATCCTCGTCGGTGCCTGATACACAATCTCCGTGCCATCTGGATGCTTCACTGTGATGAGCCCCTGAGCACAATCAATGACTCCCTGGTACTTGCGTAGCCAATCCATTCCCAGAATGACATCAATGCCTTGGGAATCCAGAACAATAAGAGAGGTGGGAAAGACTACCCCCCTTATGGTTAAGCTCACATTCGGGCACACATGCCTCGATATCAGTTCTCCTCCAGGAGAATTCACTAGCAGATGCTTTTTCATCAACACTCTATTCATATTATATTTAGATGCGCAGGGTGCTGATATGAACGAATGAGATGCTCCAGAATCAAACAAGACTGTTACTGGGTGAGAGTCAACAAGGAACGTACCAAACACCACATCTGGTGCCGTCTGAGCAGACTCTGCCGTCACGTGGTTCACACGACCACGAGTGTAGCTCTGGGACTGGCCTGCAGGACGAGACTGCGGTGGAGCTGGCTGCCTCAATGGACACTTGTTGGCGAAGTGTCCCATCTGGTTGCACTTGTAGCACGGGCCAACCTGACCTGCCCCCTGTGCTGGACGGGGCTGCTGCGGAGCTGGAAGACCCTGGCGAGGTGCCTGAGCCTGGCGTGGCTGCTGCTGCTGCTGCTCCTGGGGTGGAGCCTGATACTGTGGAGCTGGATGCCTGTACTGGGGAGCTGGCTGCCGGGACTGGGGCGGGCGGTACTGCTGCTGCTGGGGAATCTGCCTAGAAGCTGAGGCAGGTGGAGCGTAGCGGGGACGAGTAGAGCTGCCGGAGGACTGTCCCTGGAACGTCATCTTCCTCTTGCGATCGGCATCGAGGTCCTTCCGTTCCTTCTCCACTGCGAAGGCACGGTCAACCAGCTTCTGAAATGAGGAATACTCATTTGAAGCTAGGGCATAGCGGAGTCCTGGGTTAAGCCCATGCCTGAAGCAGATAACAGTTTTATTATTTATCAGGTAACGAAGGAATGAACAAGGGTATATGAAGAATATATTTAATATGGAAGAATGACAGAGATCTTGCCTGAAGCACTCCTGCTTCTTATCATCTGTGTCCACGTCATCTGGGGCGTAATGGGACAGCTGGCTGAACCGCGTGAGATACTCACGCACTGTCATCGCGCCCTGCCTGAGATCCTGGAACTCGCGGCGCTTCACCCTGATCTCGCCGAAAGGGACGTACTGGTCGCGGAATGCCCTGCGGAACTCCTCCCAAGTGATCGAGTCGGCGTCCGCATGAGCTGTGGTGTACGCAGTCCACCAGTTCTTCGCCGGGCCCTGAAGCTGGTGCGAGGCGTAGAGGGCCTTATCAAGGTCCCCGACATGGGCAAGCTGCAACTTGCCTGTAATCGTCTCGAGCCAATCATCTGCATCCATTGGCTCTATGGCGTGGTGGAATACTGGAGGGCGCGTCGTCATGAAGCTCCTGAGAGTGTCATCCGGTCGGGGTGGCTGTGCGACTCCTGCACCCTGAGCACCCTGAGCAGCCTGCGCCATCTGCTGCATGTGCTGCATGATCTGGGCCATGTTCTGCATCATCTCATTCTGCACCTGGGCCATCTGGAGCGGGTCGTACGGAGGCGGAGGTGGAGGTGGATGAGGATGAGGCGGCTGGTTGCCACCTGCTCCGCTCCCGCCAGCGTGACCGGCGTTACCCGCGCTGCTCCTGGTGTCAACCATCTGTTACATTTTCCAGGAGTAAGAGTGAGATATGATAGATAGATATATAGCAACCCTGATTTGGTTAATTAATTTGATTAGTAAAACATTTTAAACAAATGATGTTGCTGCAACCTGACGGCCGCAACACACAAACAATCATTACAAAGAACCAAATCAAAACATGTGCACAAGTACATGTCAATCAACGTGCTACGAATTCAAACAATTATGGTGGGCATCCTACTATTGGAGGACCTACTCTGAAACAAAGATAGAATTTTCAGCAGAGAAAGGGTCTACAGAAGTGAGAAAAAAGATGGGGCTTTTAAAAATAGTTTTGTAAACTCGACGACTGACTAGGGTAGCGTCCTACGGTCAACACGGCTCCGATACCACTCTGTGACACCCCAATTTTAAGAACAAAATTGGAGCACAATATATGTATGCCAGGATCAATTTTCATACATATATCGACATCATAGTAAATATCAAAACAATGCTTTTATTAATATATCGAATATTATTACATAAATGACCCTCAGGTCTGAAAGAAAAAATACAGACTCTCTCGACATCTAACTCTAATGAAGACTCTGAAGTAGTCGCGAAAGTCTGGACTCCATCTCCACAGGAAGGTCGACCGGGGGTAGCGCCATCCTAGTACAGGTCGTCAGGGTCGAAGCCACCGTCCTCTGGATACTCCGGCTCCTCGTGAACGTAGCCACCAGTGTCTCCGTAATCGCCAGCGTCTGGGTGGGGTAGCAGGGGGACATAGAGGAAGGGTGAGTACATCGAAATGTACTCCGCAAGTGTAGGAAATATATGCTTATGAGGCTTACAACAAAGGTAGGCTGACTTGGTTTGACTCAAGCGCCTAAAGCGACACTTCCTATTAATCCTATTAATCCTATGCACCTATTTACTAGGTTATAGACAGACTCTGTAGTAAAGTAACAACACTCGGAGTCGCACCGAGCAAGACCACACTCGGAGTCGCACCGAGTAACCAACACTTGGAGTCACACCAAGCAACCGCGCTTGGAGTCGCACCAAGTACCCACACCTGAAGTCCATCAGGCAACCGCACCTGAAGTCCATCAGATGACCCGAAACAGCAACCAGTAACCAACTAATCTCGAAGAAGTCCAAGCCACTCGTGACCGTGAGCACGGCTGATATATCAGTTTTACACTCTGCAGAGGTTGCACATCGTTACCCATGAGTCGTGCAGATCCCGTCACGCTAAACACTGCCAAGGTGCATAGCAGGTTGCACTGCAAGGCCTTTACAAAGCCCCTCCAAGTCTGTGTTACACGTACTCTAAGGTTTCTCCCCTGTCCATAAGTCAACGACCCCAAGGGACCCCTCTTGAGCCACTAAACAAACCCCGTGTAGCATAACTTAGAGGATACTAATTAATTAGCCAGGTCCAGCCCATCCAGATCTCATGGTTGCGCTGTCAAGCCGGGTTACATGCTCTGAGAACCGGGTCCTAGGGATCCAGGCAGGATATGTCTAGCACGAGCCCCGAACCAAAAAACCAAAAGCAGCTGCCGAGTCCCACGGCACAAAACCACCAATGCGGTTCCATCCTGCCGGATTTACCTAAACCATGTTTCTACAAAAGTTACCATGTCCACATTCGTTCCATAGTTCATTAATCAAGATTATAAACATTTAACTCTCATCCCAACCATGACTGCAGGGCTAAGCAAGACACCTACCCAAGACATCCAAACAAGCGACAAGGATAATAGAGCAAGATCTAGTAAACCATAGTGTAGGATTCAAATTTGACATTTGCATGCATCTACTGGATCTAATCTACTCTAGTACCAAAAGTAAAATAAAGTGTAGGTGCAAAATGTTCAAGAACACTTGCCTTCGGGCTGGGTCGAATCTGCAGGGTCACAGGAAGGGTCGGGAGCATCCTCGTACTCCGCACTCTCTAGCCCAATCAACATACATGGCACATACAAAGCAAAAATAAATAACAGTACAACAAACAGTATCAAAACAGTAAACCAACAGTTCTACTACGTAGAGAACGAAATTATGAATCTAACGCAAGTTGAATGGGTCGAATCGGAGTTAAAACGCAAAAGTTATAAGCATTTGAAGTTGGATGGCAAAACTGTGAATAAACCAAACTCATTTTCGTATTTTAAATAAATAAAACTGAATTTAAAAGAACTCTGGACCGGGCCTCATTTTCAAGGAAAAACGGGGCTAGATCAAAAGAAAACGCAGACTCAGCGCATAGTAGGAGTGGACGGCGGGTTGATATCTATGAAGTTCAGGGGCTCTTTAGCAAAACAAGCGGCGGAGGGGTACCGGCGGCTCTCGGCCGTCGATCCGGCGATAGCCTACGGCCACAGATAACCAGACCCCAGGTGACAGCGTCCTCTTTCTCCGCTTCGTGCCGAGGCCAGCGGGCTCTTCTCCGTCTCGCCCGAGGCCATCCGATTCGCCTCGCGCCGAGGCTAGCGGGCTCTCCTCCGACTCGCCCGAGGCTAACGCTCGATTAGCCTCGGCCTTCCTTCTTCCGACTCGCCCGAGGCTAGCGCTCGGTTAGCCTCGGCCTTCCTCTTCCGACTCGCCCGAGGCTAGGATTAGATCGGGGGCGGTCGGCTGGCGTGTGCGCCGTGTGGTGCCGACGTGTGCCATATGGCGTACGAGGGTTGGACCGGCGTGCCGCGTGTACGGTGGACCGCTGACGTGGACGGGGTGAACTGTGTCCACGGCGCAGGCGCACCCGGTGTATACCGGTTCGGGGTTTGATCTAATCTCAACCGCGGAATCAAGATTGGACGGCTGGGAACGAAAAGGGAGCCAGGGGTTACCGCCGGCGGGGAAGGGCACGGCGGCGCCCGGGCTCTACGCGGCGGCGCCATGAAAGGACTCGCCGGAGTTCTCGGGGAGGGGCCTAGGGACCAGTAGAGACCTAGGGGAGAGGCGGGATCGGACGAGGGCCTTACAGCGGATCCGATGGAGGGTTTTCCGACGACGGGGAGGGCTCGGCAGGGTGGTTTCGACGGTGGGGCGACGTCCCCGGCTCGGAGCTCCGGCGTGATCGAGGGAGGTGTGCTCCGGCTCGGTTTCGCCCCGAGAAGAGTCTCCTGGGCGCGGCGTAGCCTCGCGAAGTCGAGGGAGAGCGGTGGCGGCTCCGCGGGCGAGACCGAGCGCGTCGATGGAGGGGTGGCGGCGGGTCTGTTGGAGCAGATCGGTAGAAGCAAGGTGACGCGTAGGTAGGGGTGTTAGGGCTACTAATAGGCTAGAGGAGGAGGTATGACGGCTTTATCAGATGGGATCGACGAGTCGATAGCGCGGTAGGATGAGGCCGAGCGCGAGCGCGATACGGAGGAGCCCGATGCGGAGACATCGCGCGAGAGGTTGGGGAAGATGCACTGACGAGTGGGTCCCGCCTGGCAGTGAGGCCGCACGCGCTGAGGGGAGGCGGGCGCGGCGCCGTGGACCGTGCGGAAGTGGAGGGAGTTGGAGTGGGCCGGGAGCTGACGGGCCGGCGCTGGGCCGAGGAGGAGGGGAAGCCTGGGAGGAGGCGGGGAGCGCTTGAGAGGGGGGTTGGCGGGCCGGTGCGGGAGAGGAGAGTGGGCCGACCGGTTGGGTCCAAGGGAGAAGGAGAGGGAAGGAGCCCAATTGCTTTTCTTCCTTTCCTTTTCCTTTACAAATTTTGCAAAAATCATTTGAACTTCAAATTCAAATCAGTTACAACCCAAAACAGTTTGCAAACTTTTCAAATTAGTTTCCCTAGGTTTTGGAAATAAAACTTTGAGTTTGATTTGATAAAATTTCATAAAGCTTTTATTTGTTTTCTAAATAGAATAAATCCGATTCGCGCTATACGGGTTTAATAAATTTATTTTCCACTCAATAAAAATATGCAATGGCATGAATGCAACAGAAAAATGATAAATAAATTTTATTTCCCTCCTCTAATTAAATAGACAACCTATTTAATTTCTAATTTATTTTATTCAGTTGGGGAAAATTAAATCAGGGTGTTACATCAGTCCTATAGCGGACCACCTTTTCAGTATGGTGGTGATCGCTTGGCTCAGATGGGACAGGTAGGACAGTTTGGAGGTTTTCTGTTCCATAGCGGACCACCCTTTCAGGTTGGTGGTGATCGCTATTCACCCTTGGGACGAGGACAGTTTGGTGTGCCTACTAACACTTTTTCTGGGCCTATGACACAGCACTGGTATCCTTCTCAGTGTACTAACCTAGTGTTGTGCCATATGCTCACTTCCTGCATTTCTATTGATGCAGGAACTTCGGTTGGAGAACATGTGGCTCATGGATTTCGGGTGTTCACGCACATGACCGGAAAGAAAGAATGGTTCTCCAGCCTTAGCCCGTGATGCACAAGAAGTACGTCACTTTTGGGGATAATAGTAGAGGTAAGGTTGTTTCTCATGGAGCTATCCGGCTCAATGAGAGCTTTGTTCTCAAGGATGTTGCTTTGGTTTCGAGCTTGCATTACAATTTGCTTTCTGTTTCGCAACTTCTTGAGGATGATTTTGAAGTGCGTTTTAAGAAGGGTTTGAGTCGAGTCTTAGACCCTCGGGGAGATCTTGTTTGTTGGATTGTCCCTTTTGGCCGTGTTTTCAGAGCTGACTTTTCTCATTCCTTCGGCTCTGCTAGATGTTTGATGGCTAGTTCTTCTTCTGATTTGTGGAAGTGGCATAGGAGGCTTGGTCACTTGAGTTTTGACTTGCTTGCAAGACATAGCTCACTTGGCCTAATCCAAGGATTGCCCAAGCTTAAGTTTCAGAAGGACCTTGTCTGCCATCCGTGTCGTCACGGGAAGATGGTTGCTGCTTCTCACTCACCTGTTAATCAGGTGATGACCAAGCGACGCGGCGAGCTTTTACACATGGACACAGTAGGTCCAGCTCGGGTTTGCCCAGCGGGTGGGAAGTGGTATGTTCTAGTGATCGTTGACGATTTTTTGAGGTACTCTTGGGTATTTTTCATGGAGGGTAAGGATGAGGCTTTTTCTTTTGCTCGTGACTTGATTTTGAGGTTGAAAATTGAGTTTCCCCCTGATACCATTAGAGCTATTCGTAGTGATAATGGTACTGAATTTAATAATTCTCAGTTTGCCTCTTTCTATTCTTCTAATGGAATCGAGCATCAGTTTTCTTCTCCTTATGTTCCCCAGCAAAACGGTGTTGTTGAGCGCAAGAACTAGACCCTTGTTGAGATGGCCAGGACGATGCTCAATGAGCATAGGACTCCTTGGCATTTTTGGGCTGAGGCGATCAACACCGCTTGCCATGTTGCAAATCGCATCTTTCTTCGGGCTTTTATGAAGAAAACTTCTTATGAGTTGCGGTTTGGACGTGTACCCAAGGTGTCTCATTTTTGTGTGTTTAGGTGTAATTGTTTTATCCTGAAGCAAGGCAATTTGGATAAATTTGAATCTCGTTCTGCTGATGGCGTGTTTCTTGGTTATGCTTCGCATTCGTGCGCTTATCGAGTTCTTAACCTTGAGACTAACCGGATAGTGGAGACCTGCGAGGTCACATTCGATGAGACTATGCCTTGTGTTTCTTCTGCTTTTGATGTTGCAGGAGAACAGGAGCTGGGAGAGACTATCTTTGTGGAGGAGGAGCAGGAGAATGCCGATTGGGGTGATCCCGAGCCAACTCCACTGGCTAACCCCGTCGACCCTGCGACGACTACTTCTGCTCGAGGACCTGATCCCACGACTTCTTCTTCCTAGGGTCCTCTTGAGCCACATCTCCAGCAAGCACCGGCTGCACCCGGAAGAGCGACAGCATCTGGCGAGGGGGAGACGACTTCGGCGAGGCAAGCGCCCCGAAGCGTTCAACAAGTTCACCCCCCACAGCAGATGATCGGCAGCATCGACCAGCGAGTCACGCGGTCGCGAGCGTATGAAATCTCACACTTTGCTCATTCTGCATTCGTTGCTTCTTTTGAGCCCAAAGATGTTGGACACGCACTTTCTGATGCTAACTGGGTCAATGCCATGCATGAGGAGCTAGAAAACTTCGAGCGAAACCGTATTTGGACCCTAGTTCCGCCTCCACCAGAGTGCCACCCTATAGGTACCAAATGGGTCTCAAAAACAAAGAGGGTGAGGATGGGATGGTAGTGAGGAACAAGGCTAGGCTAGTAGCCCAGGGTTTTTGCCAAAAAGAGGGGATAGATTATGAGGAAACCTTTGCTCCTGTAGCTCGTTTAGAAGCCATTAGAATCCTTCTAGCCTTTGCTGCTTCGAAGGGTTTTAAGCTTTATCAGATGGATGTTAAGAGTGCTTTCCTTAATGGGTATATAGAGGAAGAGGTTTATGTTAGGCAACCCCCAGGTTTTGAGGATCCCAAGTTTCCAAACCATGTTTATAAACTTTCAAAAGCTTTGTATGGTTTGAAACAAGCCCCGAGAGCGTGGTATGATCGTTTGAAAACTTTTTTACTCTCTAAGGGTTTTAAAATGGGACGGGTTGATAGGACTTTGTTTCTCCTCAAGCAAGGCAATGATACCCTGATAGTCCAGATTTACGTGGATGAAATCATTTTTGGTGGCTCCTCTCATGCACTTGTTGCCAAGTTTGCTGATACTATGAGCAGGGAGTTTGAGATGAGTATGATGGGTGAGTTGACCTTCTTCCTCGGGTTGCAAATCAAGCAAACCCGAGACGGGACGTTCGTGCATCAAGGCAAATACACAAAGGACATCGTAAAGAAGTTCGACATGGGCGAGGCCAAGCCTCTTACGACGCCCATGTCGATGACTGCGTCGATGGACGCAGACCAAGACGGTGAGCCAGTTGACCAGAAGGAGTACAGGAGCATGATTGGCTCGCTCCTGTACCTGACGGAGACGAGGCCGGATATACTTTTCGCTGTGTGTCTGTGCGCTCATTTTCAGGCGTCCCCTCGGACTTCCCACAAGCAAGCGGTCAAGCACATCATGAGGTACCTCCGTTACACTCCTGAGTTCGGACTTTGGTATTCTTCTTCTTCGAACCTCTCGCTTTGTGGTTATTCCGATGCGGATTTTGCCGGCTGTCGGCTTGAGCGCAAGTCTACTTCTGGGACTTGTCAGTTTCTTGTCTCTTCCTTGGTTTCGTGCTCCTCTCGCAAGCAGTCGAACGTAGCCTAGTCTACTATAGAAGCCGAGTATGTTGCCGCTGCTTCTTATGCTTTGCAGCTTTTATGGATGGTTGCTACTTTGCGTGATTTTGGTCTAGATTTCAGTCGGGTTCCTTTGCTTTGCGATAGCACTTCTGCCATTAGTGTAGCAAAGAACCCTGTTCTTCACTCCAAGACCAAACACATCAATGTTCACTTTCACTTTCTTCGTGATCACTACGAGAAAGGCGACATTGATCTTAGGCATGTAGACACCCATAACTAGGTTGCGGATATTTTTACCAAGCCTTTGGACCTCACAACTTTTGCTTGGTTGAGAGGTGAGCTTGGTGTGTGTTTCCCCTTTTAGATGGGGGAAGCATTTTGTTTATGTACCATAGACTAACTTTCTGATCTTTTTGTTTTGGGTCTTGAGTCTTTTGAGTTTTGCTTTGGCTCTAATTCTGACTTCATCATATATGCATCTTGCATTTTCAAGCTTCATGTCTATATTCTTGAGAATGAATCTATGCTCTGATTAGTGTTTGCTTCCATGATATATGATGATGCTTGTAGCTTAGGCTCCTTTTGATCACAGATACATGTTGTGAGCTAAGTTATTTTTCGGAATAATGAACATACTTAATAAACTTAAAAATTTGATACATGTTCACCATTGAGATTGGCAACTAGCATGTGTAGGATGTGTTGAGGTCTCTTGAGCTATTTCATATATGCTAGGTTGCTATGTCTCTAGTTCTGAGTGATTCACTTGCTTGGATTGTTCATATTCTGCTTAAAATGAACCAAGTGGTAGTGAATTGAAAAGATCGAGATGGGATTGCTTTGTCAACACATCACGGTATTGAGACTGTTTCTCATTGCACTTTGAGTTAAACTTGAGCCGTGTAGTGTAAGACCGAAACCGATGCTTTAAGCTTCTGATTGCATATGCATAGGCTTAGCTCGGTTGAAAAGTTAGGCAATGACAAGCTTTCAACCTATCGCAATCACATGCTGATTTTATACTTGTGTTAATAACCGCTGCAAACTCTCCGATAAAATCTGAAAACACTAGCATATGTTTCATTCTATAGCATGATGATTGAACTTTGCTAGGGGTAGTTCACCTTGTATACATGTTTTAGCACTTGTTGACTTCCTGTCTATACATGTCTAGTGCTATTTTAATGGTGAAACTCCTTTCAGAATGGCTTAAAACTGCTCACTTGGCTTATGCACTCATACTATGTATTTGGTGATCAGTTTGAGCCTTTGCTAGCACTTGTGAAGGTTGCTATGTAGTCGGATCAGCACTCATTAGAGCATTTATTCACTCTTTCGAGTATATACTTGAAGCTGCTAACATGCATTTTTAACTCATATGCATGTGCTTGACTCCGATAGGCATGACCTAGCTTCGTTTGACTTACTTGAGCTCTTTACCCTTTTCTTTTGATTGCAAATTGCCTCCAAGGGGGAGTTTTTGTGAAAATGTTCTTTTGTGGTGACAATTTGCAATTTTTGCTTCACTTATTGAGGGGGAGTCTTTGAGTAAGGGGGAGTTCTTCTGCCTTTTCCAGGTTGGTTTTTGAGTCTGTTCTTCAATTGGTATCGATCTTTCCAGCTAGTTGCGTCGAGCCTCTGTGCCTCTGTCTTGAGGGACTAGCTGTTTTCATCTTGTTTCGATGATTCTTGATTGGTATCATGCCTACTGCTAGTTGTGTTGAGCCTCTGTGCCTCTATCTTGAGGGACTAGTAGTAGCTGCTTCTCGTGCAGTGTTCAGTTGGTATTCGAGCTTTCAGCTAGTGGTGTTGAGCCCCTTCTGCCTCTTCTTGTGGACTAGCCTTTTTCTGACTTGGTTGCGTCGAGCCATTGCCCATGTCTTTGGGAACCAAGTCTTGTGCTCTATTTTTGATCGGGTTTTGCTCCTCGATGAGTTGTTGTTCCGATTTCTTGCTTGGTTGTGTTGAACCGTTGCCCATGTCTTTGGGGACCAAGCTTTGCTTATCTTGAGCTGTTCTTCTTTGGCCTTTTCTTTGGCTTTTGGACATCTCGAGTGAGTTTTTCTCCTTCTACCTAATTCTACTTTATTTTATTTTGGTTACGGTTACCATGAGTTGACGATGCACTCATCAAAGGGGACATTGAGAACACAAGGTTGATATGTGCCCTTGTGGTTCCCTTCCTGAGTGATGAGTGATCGATCAACCGGCAACATGTCTCTTGGCTGTGTTGATGTGCAGGTGTGGAGCTCGGAGACAGTGGTCGAAGTGAGGTGAAGGTCAAGCGGGGACATGTCGTGCCGATGGACCGGGAGCGGTGAAGGGCGAACGTGGAGCTTGGACTGACGGACCGGGAGACCTGAGGACCAGCTGTGGTAGCTGGCACGTGGCATCGACAAGCAAGAGGACATGGGGATGTGCGGTGCATCGGCCGAGTCGGGAGGAAGGTGATGGCGTCGTGACACTTGGTGGGAGGCCGAGAAGGATGGCGAATGCACTGTGCCTGGTGTGGAGGTTGGACATGCTCTGGCATCGGTGTTGGAACTCAGGGTGTGCGAACCACATCCCGTCTATGGCGCGGGTTCGGTAGCTGAGCCTCAAAAAGCTACCATCGACGGTTTCCAGGTTTGGGCCTCAAAACCTGGGGTGGCTGTTTTCCGAGTTTGGGCCTCAAAACTCGGCGTGGACGGTTTCCAGGTTTGGGCCTCAAAACCTGGGCGCGCTGGTTTCTGAGTTTGGGCCACAAAACTCAGCTGGAGGACAGGTTTCCCGGTTTCAGCCTCAAAACCGGGGGGAAGGCCCAGGTTTCCCGGTTTTGGCCTCAAAACCGGGGGGAGGTCCGCAAAAAGGACGGTCGACACGTGGCGACGTGGAGAGGTTGGCGCGGCGGCGCAGCTATCCGCGAGGAAGGCACGGTGGTCGGCAGGGCGGCACGTGGCGGCATCCTGGTGCTTGCGTCGAGGTGAAGGTAAGGGTGAGGAAGGCGCGTGGCCGTCGGATCAACATCTAGCAGAGTTGGACCGGGATACCCCTAGGATTGGCCGTTACGCTCAGTTATCCTAGGGTTAGAAGGGGATTATTGTTTAGGCTATAAAAAAGAGAGGCACCCCTCCTCTCCTCTTGATCCTTGCAGTCATTAGCCCTAAGCACTCTCTCTCTCCTTAGCCCCCGCTTAGGTTCTAATCATACCTGGCTGTAGAGCATCCACAGAACAGACTCAATCATGTCTCTGTGTTTTGGGAAATTCAGGAAGTGAGGCCGTAACCTCACGGTTGTAGCATGTGTTCGCCACACGGTTGCAATTTCGTGCTTGTGATTCGTGTTTTGTTTGTGTTCTTCGTGGATTACTTTTTGTCGCGTTTTTCCCATCGCTTGATCTCGTTGCTTGGAACATCTTTTGCAAATCCACTTGAACCAAGTTGTTCTAGATCGTGAGGCAATTCTTTCCTCCAAAAGAATTCATCTCAAACCTCACGGTCTAGGAGATCGAGTGATTTTTGTTTTGGATCACATTCTTGCTCCTTTACCTCGAAATCTTGTGATTCACCGATTTGGAGTTAGGTTCGAGCCATGATCTCTTAGGAGTAGCTCACTAACATCCTTGTGACCCCTCAGATCGAATCCTAGACCTAGAGTTATTGATTCGGAGGAGATCGGATTGAATCACCAAAGAACTGTGCTGTTTTCGGGGTGACCGGACGCTTGATCGTGATGACCGGACGCACAGACCTAGAGTCCGGTCGTTGATCGCTCGTACTGGCTGTTTCTCGTGTTGACCGGACGTAGGCTTTGGAATGTGACCGGACGCACGCTCTTCACTGTTCATTGCTTTTGTCACTTGCTGACCGGAAGCTTGTTCCCTGACCGGACGCTCTGGTACCATGAGTCCGGTCAGAAACATAGAGCGCCCAGAATCAGTTTGGCTCGACCGGACGCGTCTGGTGCCGTGTGACCGGACGCAGCTAGAGTCCGGGCAGAGCTGTTTTGTGCAGTTTCATCCGTGGTTCGTTCGTTCGTCGTCGGTTTTGGTTTCTGGCTTTTGCGTTGGGTTCCTAGAGTCGTGTAGTGTCTCGCTGTGCTTCTTGGAAGCATCCACCCTACTCCTTGGGTCATGGACATTATTTAAGCTCTAGGCTTGCCTTTGGTGTGACTCTTGGGACAGTGGTTTAAAGTTTCTGAAAAGAAATTTTTAAGCTCCCATTCACCCCCCCCTCTGGTCGCTTATCCGGTCCTTCAAGTAGCTGGCACGTGGCATTGACAAGCAAGAGCACATGGGGATGTGCGGTGCATCGGCCGTGTCGGGAGGAAGGTGATGGCGTCGTGACACTTGGAGGGAGGCCGAGAAGGATGGCGAATGCACTGTGCCCTGCGTGGAGGCTGGACATGCTCCGGCATCGGTGCTGGAACTTGGGGTGTGCGAACCACATCCCGTCTACGGCGTGGGTTCGGTAGCTGAGCCTCAAAAAGCTACCCTTGACGGTTTCCGAGTTTGAGCCTCAAAACTCGGGGTGGCTGGTTTCCGAGTTTGGGCCTCAAAACTCGGCGTGGATGGTTTCTAGGTTTGGGCCTCAAAACCTGGGCGCACGGGTTTCTGAGTTTGGGCCACAAAACTCAGTAGGAGGACAGGTCTCTCGGTTTCAGCCTCAAAACCGGGGGAAGGCCCAGGTTTCCCGGTTTCGGCCTCAAAACGGGGGTGGGAGGTCCGCAAAAAGGACAGTCGAGAGGCTGGCGCGGCGGCACAGCTATCCACGAGGAAGGCGCGGCGGTCGGCAGGGCGGCACGTGGCGGCATCCTGAGGCTTGCGTCGAGGCGAAGCTAAGCATGAGGAGGGCGCGTGGCCGTCGGATCATCATCAAGCAAAGTTGGATCGGTATACCCCTAGGGTTGGCCATTTTGCTCATCTAGGCTTAGAAGGGGATTATTGTTTAGGCTATAAATAATAGAGGCACCCCTCCTCTCTCCCTATCCTTGCAGTCATTTGCTCCTAAGTACTCTCTCTCTCCTTAGCCCCTGCTTAGGTTCTAATCATACCTGGCTGTGTGTGATCCACAGGGAAGACTCAATCTTGTCTCTGTGTTTCGAGAAGTTCAGGAAGTGAGGCCGTAACCTCACGATTGTAGCGTGTGGTAGCCACACGGTTGCAATTTCGTGCTTGTGATTCACGTTTTGTTTGTGTTCTTCGTGGATTATTTTTTGTCACATTTTTCCTGTTGCTTGATCTCTTTGCTCGGTTCATCGTTCGCAAATCCGTTTGAATCAAGTTGTTTTAGATCGTGAGGCACTTCTTTCCACTGAAGGAATTCACCTCTAACCTCACGGTCTAGGAGATCGATCAAATTTCGTTTTGGGTCAAGTTTCTCTCCTTTCCCCCAAAATTCTTCGATTCACCGTTTTGGAGATAGGTTCGAGCCATGATCTCTTAGAGATAGCTCACTATACTCCTTGTGACTCCTCTCTCCAAGTTTGATCCCTAGAGGATTTGTTTTGGGAGAGATCGAGTCGAATCGGTGGACGAACGAAGAAGTCTCGGGGTGACCAGACGCTGTCATCATGTTGACCGGACGCGTCCAGTGGTTGAATACCACGCGCGGTTTTCTGAGTCTTGACTGTAACACTCTGGTGTTAAGCAAACTAAAACTTGACATGTCATCATATGCACTGGCATTTCATTTGAGTGATAACATGGTTATGCATTCACTAAAACAAGTTTATTATTTTATGCTTGTGCTTAGTTGATAAAAAGTATTTAAGAAAAACCCTAGTTTATGTTTTCTTGTGTGTGAGTAATGCTTTTATGCTTTATAGGGGTTCTATGGTAATTTCTTATTTAGTAGTTGAATTTTGGACCACATCTTGGTATTATGTCTCAAAGGTGAATTGGAACATGTTTCAAGTCACCATTGGGGTTTAATTCAAATTTTGGTTGAAATTCAATTAAGTAATGTAATTAATTTAAAAATCCTATTTTATTCCCTTTTATAGCAATCAAAATCTAAGAAGAATTTGAGTATGCTTCAAAAAGCAAAGTTGCTCCATTTTTGGTAAGGATCAACTTTGATGTTTAAAGTTTCTCAAGTTCTTATTTGAAATCAAAAGCAATTGTGAAAATACCCTTTTGTCCTTTTTGTCCCCTTTTGATTTGCAAACCCTAATTTAAAATCTAAGCATTTTCTGGTCTTACTGTAAAAATAAAAGATGTTCAGTTTTGAATTCTGAACATTTGATATTTTAACATATTTTCAACTTATATTCAAAAATTTGAAGTAATTTCTTATAAACCGAAAGGGTATAAAGGAGAAGGGGGAGATAAGCTTCTGGCTCTGTTCATGGCGGTGGCCGCCGAAGCCTTGACCGGCGACGCCAGCGCACTGGGCGCAGCTCCCTCTCGAACAAGCACGTGACCGTGTTCGTGGCCAAGTTAAGCAGCTGCTGGCAAGCTCTCTCGCGTCGTGGCGTCCTCTCCCGCGCTTACCGTCGACATCTTGCCACGAAACCCCGACGAGCACCTTCTCGGGTCAATCTTCAATTCACCACCCACCGATCATTCTTATCCCAAATTGACCGCGGGTATAACTACCTTACATCCTTGCGCATCTCCAGAGTCCATTCTTGCAACCTCTACTCACTCAGAGAGCCGATCATCGCCGTTTTTCTTTCCGCCGGGCAAACTCGCCGCTAAGCTCGACCTCACCGTGGTCAGCCCAACTGGGCACTCCTCTACTCTCCCTGTTTTATGTCTATACTTCACCTTGACCCCAGGTTGCTCATCGGCTTGGTGGTTTTCCTTTTCGTGTTCAGGTCTCGCCGGAACATCACCTTCCTCGTCGGAGTTTGCCGCCGGAAGCCACTGCTCTGTGGACTCCTTTTCTCCGTGCATCCTCCGTTCGAACCATCTACACAGGTAGCATCAGGGTAAGCTACTGGATCTTCCTAGCCCTTCCGTTCCGCTGCTACCGGCATGAGTTCGCCGGAACAGCTCCGCCGTGGCTCGGTCCGCCGCCGTGCGTGGCCAGACCTCCCCGGAGCGGTAGAGTTTAGGGTTAGATGCTCTATCGGCCGCGGGTGACTCGCCGGTGCTGGTGCTCGCGTCCGTTAGGTCTCTACTGGCCGGAGTTGGCCGGCGTAAGGCTTGCCGCCGCTCGGTGCGCCGCCGTCCGTTCGAGCCAGGGTCGTGGACCTCCTCGTTGTGAAGACGAGAAAGTCCAGGGTGTCGGTTGCAAAGTCCGTGACTCAGTTAAATAGTGTCTTGGACTGCGGGTTAGTTTCGTTTAAGCCGAAGGGCTTATCTGCAAAGTAGCCAGAGCGCGCGGGCGGGAGCTGGCTGGGCTGGCTTTCGCGTGGCGTTGGGCCGCTTAGGCTGGGCCGTAAGCCGGTTTGGGCGCGTTTTGAGTTTTTCTTTTTCTGTTTCTTTAAACAGTAACTAGATTTGTTCTTTTTGCTGTATTTAATTTATAGCTCTAAAAATTATGAAATTTTGTGTGAAGTATTCTCAAGTTATCTAGTATTTATGAAAAATCTGAAACTTGAGTTTTGAGTAGCTTTTAAAACTGATTTAAATAGGTCTTTTAATTAATAAATGAAACTTTGATGATTTATGTAGTTTTCTGTGTTACTCCAAAAATCATGAAATTTGACATGTGAGTTTATATCACTGATATACACCTTCATGTTTAATTTCGTCTCTGTTTGACAAAGTATGATTTGGGTATAAGTAAAAGGCTATATGAAAGGGTTTATTAAATAAAATAAAAAGATATAGATGTTCACTTTAGGATTGTGTGACTTTTGGGATTGTTTGACAACCAGTGGAAAACTAACATGATTTGCTCCCTGGTTATGGACTCATTTATACAAGTATCTTTTTGTTGCTTGTTAAGTTGTATCATCATATTTAAAGAAAATAATAAAACTTGTTTAGTGCTAATAATAGCTAAAATTGGTTTGTTGGTTTGCAACTTTACCGTGCTGAAAGATTGTTTAAATAAATGTCTACAGCTTAGAAAATTTCTATCTTTACCATGATCTTATCATGAGCATTCCATTGATCATGCATATGCACTTTTACGTGTAGCTCCCGTTTCGGAAGAATCCGATCCGCAGTGGAAATCTCCTGAGGGTGTGGACTTTTCTTCTTTTTCTGAGACTCCGGACTTCGCTGACTCTCAAGGCAAGCCCCGGACATTAACCTTATCCTTATGATTTTCTAAAGTTATTTCACTTGAGTAATATGATGCATTAGGTATTAGGAGTTGGGTGAATCCTATTTGATGCATTATCTACCTTGATGTTTCCAACCTTTAACCTGGATATCTATTTATGAAAATGTTTAGTATGCTTAGCCAAGCTTTACTACTTTATTTATAGTAGATACTTTTCAAAATGATGGTTATGCTATGGGAATAATGAATCATGAGACAACATGATAATGATAGTAACTTACAACAAGAGTGGAGTCTTGTTGTAAGATTACTCAACATAGGACCTGATCGTTGTTGGACCGCTGTGATTGAGACCTTTGAGTACAGCCCACATGCGGTGGTAAGCCTCTTCTATAGCTATTCCGATACTCGAGAATGGCTAACCGCGCACTGGGAGTGGAAAGATGGCGGGAGTAGCGTGTACCCTCGGGGCTATGAGATAGTCGGATTCGAGGTGTACTGTACTCTCGGGTGGCGCGGACCCGTTCTTGTATGGGAGGATCTATAGATAGGGTTGATATATGCAAGATTAAGTTCTACATATGTCGTGTGGTACTGAATCCCCAGCTGGGTTTAATCGATTCGAATCGCCGTGTTTCCTCGGATATGGAGCCTCAATCCACTGTCCCGCACCGTAGTAAAGAATGGGATGTTTATGAAATGAGTTTTTAAAGAAGATTAAAGTTTAAGAATCTTTGGTTGGTTACAAACTTGAGTTAAAACTTGAAAATAGGTTTTACTTTTAGTAAGCTTTTACGCAAACAAAATGCTTTGACTTTGCTAAAGCCTTACCTTGAATCCTTACAGCCCTCATACCTAAGTATTCTTCTTTTCCCTAGGCGGTTAAGTCTTGTTGAGTACTTTTGTACTCAGGGTTTGTTAACCCTTGTTGCAGGTGAGTACATGGATCCACCTTTTGATGGACAGTGCTACTTCACTCTAGTAGAAGAGAGTGATGATGATTCTAATGTGTGACCTTGGGCAAGTGAAAACTTTTGTGTGTTATATGTATTATAAAGTTCCGAACCGTTTATGTAATAAATACTTATGGTTTGTAAAACTCTAAATTCTTAATCTATGTATTATAATCTTTCCGCTTACTCTGATTTATCTTACCTATAAAACTGTTGTAATACTGTAATGCTTGACAAGGGATTATTCTGGAAAGAATGTAACGTGGATGATTCGGGTTTCCCGAGGACACCCGACAGACCTCTTGAATCAACTGGAACTCGTGCACGCCGATCAAAGGTCCTTAGGACAATGATGGGTGCATGTGGGTCACTTAATTTAGGAGGTTCTGCCACAGCTTGGTATCAGAGCAGGAATCCCTTAGAAAGTATAACAGTATTCATTTTTGAAAACTTCAAAAGTTTTGAGTTAAACTAAATTTCAAATTAGTTTGAGTCTAAATTGCTTCTAAGACTTGTCTCATTCTTCTGACTTGCCTTGATTCATTCTTTAGACTTATCCTTCTATCTAAATGCAAATGTTTTTAGTATAGTTATGGTGATATTTATATCTAATGAACATTGTTTATAATATTGCCCTACTTATAAAAAGAAAGTTTATTCACTTTTACAGTAAGTGACTATTTTAAAGATTATTTGTTTATTTGTTTGATATGCTTTGTTCGTAAGTTCGATTCATGCATCATGATTGATAACATATAATTAACTTTCCCTCTTAAAGGTTATATCTAAATAGAGTTAGTATAGTGATTAATTATAGAACTCTATCTCTTAATCCTGGAACATATATAGTTCTAATCTTCAAAATGGATATATTTTTAGCAGATGGTACGTACCAAGCAGACTGCACGCAAGTGCACTGGACCTCGAGGTGTTCCTCGACACATCCTTGCCCCAAGGAATGATAACTCTGCTGAGAGTGAGGGAAGTAACCAGCCCCTGGTTACTTACGAAGAAGGAGAAGGTAGTAACACTGCCACTTCACAGCTGCAGGCGGAAGTAGACCGCCTGTATATGGAATTGGCAAGGGCAAATGGAGAAAGGATGAGGGGCAACAGAGATAGGGAAGAGTTGCGTGAGCAGCTACAATACCACCACGAGCAGCACCAAGAGTATGAGTGCAAATGGAGGCAGGCCGTTGAGCAAAGGAACCGGGCACGAACCCGGGTAGATGTAATGAGGGATAATCAGAACCTCATGGCAAATCATCATGCCGACCTACATAGGCATATAGAGGAGCTGACCGCACAGTTGCAGCCAGAACCTGCCACACCACCACATCCTGAGAATGCTTCTGAAGAAGAAGAAGAAGAAGAAGGAGATGAGGAGTTAGAGCCGGTGGAAGATGAAGTCACATCTGAGGAAGAGTCATAGGTTTCGAGGTTGGATATACATAAGGAGTATCATAATATCTTTCTGACTTTGTAACCTAGTTAGTCAGAAAACCTTTAATATGGTTAGGCGTGTAAAATAGTGATATCAGTAGTCCGGCCCAAGAGCGGACTTGTATGAAAAATAAGTTGACCATGATATGTATGTTATAATGTGTATATGAATGTTAATTAAGGTATGTTTGTTTAAACAGATGCCTGTTAACACTCGTGGAGCTAGTTCTTCTCATGATGGGGATGACATCCCAAATGCACCTCCAGTTCCACCTTCTTTAGCCGATGCGATTGCAGCATTGGTCAACGCAACCACCTTGTTGGCACAAAATCAGAATGGTAGTCAACGTGGTCGTGGTCGAAATAATAGGGAAGAGACAACATATATGGACTTCACGGATACTCGTCCTCCTGTATTCATAAAAGCAGATGAACCTCTGGAAGCGGATGACTGGCTCCGTACTATGGAGCAGAAGTTCAGTCTTATCAGTTGTACCGAGATCCAGAAGCCAGCGTTTGCAGCGCAACAGCTTCGTGGCGCTGCAGGAGTTTGGTGGGCAAACCTCTTAGCGGTTCAACCGGCTGGCCACCGAATCACGTGGGCTGAGTTCAAGGAAGCCTTCAGGGCTCATTATATTCCTGATGGAGTTATGAAGATGAAGCTTGAAGAATTCTTAGCTCTTCGTCAAGGAGATGAACCAGTCATGCAGTACATTGGGAAGTTCAACCATCTGTCCCAATATGCTTTTGATCAAGTTAACACTGATGAGAAGAAGAAAGGATGTTTTATGCGTGGATTGAATACAAAGCTTCAATCTATGATGACCACTTGTGGCAATATAAATTTTAATGAGGCAGTGAATATTGCTATAGCTAGTGAGGAAAAGAACCGCAAACATAAGGAAGCCAAGAAGAAGAGAGGAACTGTGTCCGGATCAGGATCATCTGGCGGCAACAAGAAGCGTCAAAGGTTTATATATCATCCAGTCCAGCAGTTTCGTCCATCCTATCGTCCATCTTACCGTCCGCCTCAGCAGCAGATTTCTCAGAGGACTTTTGTAAGGCCTGCTATGCCTTTTAATGTTCAACGTCAGCAGAATGTTCCTGCTATTCGTCCACCAGTGCCACAAGCTGCAAACTATCCATGTTACAACTGCGGAAAGGCAGGGCATTTCTTTCGGGAATGTCCTTACCCCAGACAGAATGTTCCCAACCTCAATGCACCAAGACCAGCAGGTAATCAGCAATCAAATCAGAATCGGGGCAATGCACAGAATAACCAGAAGGGTAAGGGTGTTCCGAAAATGGGAAAGGTTTTCCACACTCAGATTGAAGCTATTCCTGAAGGAGAACCTGTTATGCTTGGTATGTTCCCTGTTGCTCAACACCTAGCAGTTACACTTTTTGATTCTGGTGCACCGCATACTTTCATGAATAGAACATTTGCGGAAAAGCATGATATACCTATTGATGAAACCCAAGATAACTTCTTTATACAGTCACCTGGGGGTCGACTATGTACTAAGGAAATGGTACATCAGGTACCTATAGATCTGGGTGGAAATATATTTCCCACCTCTATGATAGTCTTAAAAGATCCAAGTATAGATGTAATCTTGGGTATGAATTGGTTGAATCAAAGAGGTGCAGTGATAGACACCTTGAATAGAACCATCAAGCTTAACGTACCTAATAGCAAGTCTCAACTTCTTATCCATCTTCCTACTCTTAAGAGAGCAGTTGAGCGAGTGTGTGCTACCTCTGTCAGGGAAATCCAAGATATACCAGTGGTCTGTGAGTTTCCTGATGTGTTCCCAGAAGATTTACCTGGTCTGCCACCTGATCGTGATGTGGAGTTTGAAATAGAACTCAAACCAGGGACAGCACCAATAGCCAGAAGAGCTTATAGAATGCCCCCAAAAGAGTTAGCAGAATTGAAAACTCAGTTGCAAGGTTTGATAGATAAAGGTTTCATTCGACCCAGTTCATCACCATGGGGTTGTCCAGCGATCTTTGTGAAAAAGAAGGATCACACCTTGAGGCTATGTGTTGATTATCGTCCCTTGAATGAAGTAACAATTAAGAATAAATATCCTTTGCCCCGTATTGATCTTCTTTTTGATCAACTTACTGGTGCAAAGGTATTTTCAAAGATAGATTTGAGATCAGGATATCATCAGATCAAGATCAAACCAGAAGATGTTCCGAAAACAGCATTCACTACCAGATATGGTCTATATGAATATCTAGTCATGTCTTTTGGTCTGACCAATGCCCCAGCACACTTCATGTATTTGATGAATTCAGTGTTTATGCCAGAGCTAGATAAGTTCGTGGTTGTGTTTATTGATGATATTCTCATCTATTCCAAAACCAAAGAAGAGCATGCAGAACATCTCAGGGTAGTATTGACTCGCCTGAGAGAACATCAGTTATATGCTAAATTCAGTAAATGTGAGTTCTGGATAGACAAAGTTCAATTCTTAGGTCATGTTTTGTCAGCTGAAGGAATTGCAGTGGATCCAAGTAAAGTTCAAGAAGTTCTTGACTGGAAGTCACCAACTTCAGTACATCAAGTTCGGAGTTTCTTAGGATTAGCAGGGTATTATCGTAGATTTATCCCTGACTTCTCCAAGATCTCTAAACCAATGACAACACTGCTAAAGAATGACACCAAGTTTGTATGGTCGTCAGAATGTGAAAAAGCTTTTCAGACTCTGAAAAAGTTATTAACAACAGCACCAGTACTAGCTCAGCCAGATATTGAAAAGTCCTTTGATGTCTTTTGTGATGCTTCAGGCAAAGGCATTGGGTGTGTACTAATGCAAGAAGGCAGAGTTATTGCCTATGCTTCACGACAGCTTAAACGGCACGAAGAACATTATCCAACACATGATCTAGAGTTGGCAGCTGTGGTTCATGCTTTAAAGATCTGGCGACATTATTTATTGGGTAATATTTGTCACATATACACTGATCATAAAAGTTTGAAATACATCTTCACTCAGTCTGAACTGAATATGCGTCAGAGAAGATGGTTAGAACGGATAAAAGATTATGATATTGAAGTACACTATCACCCAGGTAAAGCCAATGTGGTGGCAGATGCACTTAGCCGAAAAGGTCATTGCAATTGTCTGGAAGTCAAGCCGATAGATATTACCTTATGCCATGAGTTTGAAAGGTTAAGCCTTGAAATGATTCCACAAGGGAATCTCACGAATGTGATAGTTCAATCATCCATTAAGGATCAGATCGTTGCAGCCCAGAAGGAAAGTAAGGGAATGATCCATCTAAAAGAAAAGATTCACTCTGAGCAGAATTCTAATTTTAAAATAGATGAAGCGGGAGTGATATGGTTTAAGGATCGGTTAGTAGTTCCAAAAGTTCCTGAACTCAGAAAGCAGATTCTTGATGAAGCTCATGCAACAAGATTTTCAGTACACCCAGGCAGTAATAAGATGTATCATGATCTGAAACAGAGATTCTGGTGGACTAAGATGAAACTTGAAATTGCTAGTTATGTAGCTAAATGTGATACTTGTCAAAAAGTAAAAGCAGTGCATCTTAGGTCTACTGGAGAGTTGCAACCGTTGCCAATTCCATCTTGGAAGTGGGATGACATTAGTATGGATTTCATAGTGGGTCTGCCCAGAACATCAAAAGGGTTTGATTCCATATGGGTCATTATTGATCGTCTGACTAAGTCAGCTCATTTCTTACCTGTCAAGACAACATATCATGCATCCAATTATGCCAAGCTGTACTTTGATCGAATTATAAGTTTGCATGGTATACCCAAGACTATCATATCAGATAGAGGAACACAGTTTGTCAATGTTTTCTGGAAGCATTTACATGAATCTTTGGGTACCAAGCTTTTGCACAGCACAGCTTACCATCCACAGACTGGGGGTCAAACCGAAAGAGTTAATCAGATCTTAGAAGATATGTTAAGATCATGTGTACTCTGTTATTCAGAGAAATGGGATGAATGTTTGCCTTTAGCAGAGTTCTCTTACAATAATAGTTATCAAGAGAGCATTAAGATGGCACCATTTGAAGCTCTGTATGGCAGAAGATGCAGAACACCTTTAAACTGGTCTGAATCTGGAGAACGTAGTCTCTTCGGGGTTGATTTAGTTAAAGAAGCTGAAGAAAAAGTCAGATTGATTCGAGAAAACATGAAGAAAGCACAATCCAGGCAAAAGAGTTATGCCGATAAGAGACGTCGGTCTCTTACCTTTGAAATTGGTAATTATGTCTATCTCAAGGTGTCACCAATGAAAGGAGTTACTCGATTTGGAATTAAAGGAAAGTTGGCACCACGATATATAGGTCCTTATCGGATCCTTAAAAGATGTGGAAAGGTGGCATATCAACTTGATTTACCACCACAGCTATCTTCAGTCCATAATGTGTTCCATGTCTCTCAGTTAAAGAAATGTCTTCAAGTGCCTGATCATGTCATTCATGTTGAAGAGATTGAATTAGAGCCTGATCTGACATACTCAGAATATCCTGTCAAGATTCTTGACCAGAAAGATCGAGTCACTCGAAAAAGAACTGTTAGATTCTATAAGGTTCAATGGAATCAACATACAGAGGATGAAGCCACGTGGGAGTCAGAAGAGTTTCTCTTAGGAAGCTTTCCTGAGTTTCTTTCTTCTATATAGTTCTGGTAATCCATAGTATGATGACCTATCCCCTGCTTTATGAAAAGGTTAGCAATAAAAGTGTCTGACACGTTTCCTTTTCCATTAGTTAACCTACAGGTTAAATCTCGGGACGAGATTTCTTTTAGGGGGAAAGAGCTGTAACACTCTGGTGTTAAGCAAACTAAAACTTGACATGTCATCATATGCACTGGCATTTCATTTGAGTGATAACATGGTTATGCATTCACTAAAACAAGTTTATTATTTTATGCTTGTGCTTAGTTGATAAAAAGTATTTAAGAAAAACCCTAGTTTATGTTTTCTTGTGTGTGAGTAATGCTTTTATGCTTTATAGGGGTTCTATGGTAATTTCTTATTTAGTAGTTGAATTTTGGACCACATCTTGGTATTATGTCTCAAAGGTGAATTGGAACATGTTTCAAGTCACCATTGGGGTTTAATTCAAATTTTGGTTGAAATTCAATTAAGTAATGTAATTAATTTAAAAATCCTATTTTATTCCCTTTTATAGCAATCAAAATCTAAGAAGAATTTGAGTATGCTTCAAAAAGCAAAGTTGCTCCATTTTTGGTAAGGATCAACTTTGATGTTTAAAGTTTCTCAAGTTCTTATTTGAAATCAAAAGCAATTGTGAAAATACCCTTTTGTCCTTTTTGTCCCCTTTTGATTTGCAAACCCTAATTTAAAATCTAAGCATTTTCTGGTCTTACTGTAAAAATAAAAGATGTTCAGTTTTGAATTCTGAACATTTGATATTTTAACATATTTTCAACTTATATTCAAAAATTTGAAGTAATTTCTTATAAACCGAAAGGGTATAAAGGAGAAGGGGGAGATAAGCTTCTGGCTCTGTTCATGGCGGTGGCCGCCGAAGCCTTGACCGGCGACGCCAGCGCACTGGGCGCAGCTCCCTCTCGAACAAGCACGTGACCGTGTTCGTGGCCAAGTTAAGCAGCTGCTGGCAAGCTCTCTCGCGTCGTGGCGTCCTCTCCCGCGCTTACCGTCGACATCTTGCCACGAAACCCCGACGAGCACCTTCTCGGGTCAATCTTCAATTCACCACCCACCGATCATTCTTATCCCAAATTGACCGCGGGTATAACTACCTTACATCCTTGCGCATCTCCAGAGTCCATTCTTGCAACCTCTACTCACTCAGAGAGCCGATCATCGCCGTTTTTCTTTCCGCCGGGCAAACTCGCCGCTAAGCTCGACCTCACCGTGGTCAGCCCAACTGGGCACTCCTCTACTCTCCCTGTTTTATGTCTATACTTCACCTTGACCCCAGGTTGCTCATCGGCTTGGTGGTTTTCCTTTTCGTGTTCAGGTCTCGCCGGAACATCACCTTCCTCGTCGGAGTTTGCCGCCGGAAGCCACTGCTCCGTGGACTCCTTTTCTCCGTGCATCCTCCGTTCGAACCATCTACACAGGTAGCATCAGGGTAAGCTACTGGATCTTCCTAGCCCTTCCGTTCCGCTGCTACCGGCATGAGTTCGCCGGAACAGCTCCGCCGTGGCTCGGTCCGCCGCTGTGCGTGGCCAGACCTCCCCGGAGCGGTAGAGTTTAGGGTTAGATGCTCTATCGGCCGCGGGTGACTCGCCGGTGCTGGTGCTCGCGTCCGTTAGGTCTCTACTGGCCGGAGTTGGCCGGCGTAAGGCTTGCCGCCGCTCGGTGCGCCGCCGTCCGTTCGAGCCAGGGTCGTGGACCTCCTCGTTGTGAAGACGAGAAAGTCCAGGGTGTCGGTTGCAAAGTCCGTGACTCAGTTAAATAGTGTCTTGGACTGCGGGTTAGTTTCGTTTAAGCCGAAGGGCTTATCTGCAAAGTAGCCAGAGCGCGCGGGCGGGAGCTGGCTGGGCTGGCTTTCGCGTGGCGTTGGGCCGCTTAGGCTGGGCCGTAAGCCGGTTTGGGCGCGTTTTGAGTTTTTCTTTTTCTGTTTCTTTAAACAGTAACTAGATTTGTTCTTTTTGCTGTATTTAATTTATAGCTCTAAAAATTATGAAATTTTGTGTGAAGTATTCTCAAGTTATCTAGTATTTATGAAAAATCTGAAACTTGAGTTTTGAGTAGCTTTTAAAACTGATTTAAATAGGTCTTTTAATTAATAAATGAAACTTTGATGATTTATGTAGTTTTCTGTGTTACTCCAAAAATCATGAAATTTGACATGTGAGTTTATATCACTGATATACACCTTCATGTTTAATTTCGTCTCTGTTTGACAAAGTATGATTTGGGTATAAGTAAAAGGCTATATGAAAGGGTTTATTAAATAAAATAAAAAGATATAGATGTTCACTTTAGGATTGTGTGACTTTTGGGATTGTTTGACAACCAGTGGAAAACTAACATGATTTGCTCCCTGGTTATGGACTCATTTATACAAGTACCTTTTTGTTGCTTGTTAAGTTGTATCATCATATTTAAAGAAAATAATAAAACTTGTTTAGTGCTAATAATAGCTAAAATTGGTTTGTTGGTTTGCAACTTTACCGTGCTGAAAGATTGTTTAAATAAATGTCTACAGCTTAGAAAATTTCTATCTTTACCATGATCTTATCATGAGCATTCCATTGATCATGCATATGCACTTTTACGTGTAGCTCCCGTTTCGGAAGAATCCGATCCGCAGTGGAAATCTCCTGAGGGTGTGGACTTTTCTTCTTTTTCTGAGACTCCGGACTTCGCTGACTCTCAAGGCAAGCCCCGGACATTAACCTTATCCTTATGATTTTCTAAAGTTATTTCACTTGAGTAATATGATGCATTAGGTATTAGGAGTTGGGTGAATCCTATTTGATGCATTATCTACCTTGATGTTTCCAACCTTTAACCTGGATATCTATTTATGAAAATGTTTAGTATGCTTAGCCAAGCTTTACTACTTTATTTATAGTAGATACTTTTCAAAATGATGGTTATGCTATGGGAATAATGAATCATGAGACAACATGATAATGATAGTAACTTACAACAAGAGTGGAGTCTTGTTGTAAGATTACTCAACATAGGACCTGATCGTTGTTGGACCGCTGTGATTGAGACCTTTGAGTACAGCCCACATGCGGTGGTAAGCCTCTTCTATAGCTATTCCGATACTCGAGAATGGCTAACCGCGCACTGGGAGTGGAAAGATGGCGGGAGTAGCGTGTACCCTCGGGGCTATGAGATAGTCGGATTCGAGGTGTACTGTACTCTCGGGTGGCGCGGACCCGTTCTTGTATGGGAGGATCTATAGATAGGGTTGATATATGCAAGATTAAGTTCTACATATGTCGTGTGGTACTGAATCCCCAGCTGGGTTTAATCGATTCGAATCGCCGTGTTTCCTCGGATATGGAGCCTCAATCCACTGTCCCGCACCGTAGTAAAGAATGGGATGTTTATGAAATGAGTTTTTAAAGAAGATTAAAGTTTAAGAATCTTTGGTTGGTTACAAACTTGAGTTAAAACTTGAAAATAGGTTTTACTTTTAGTAAGCTTTTACGCAAACAAAATGCTTTGACTTTGCTAAAGCCTTACCTTGAATCCTTACAGCCCTCATACCTAAGTATTCTTCTTTTCCCTAGGCGGTTAAGTCTTGTTGAGTACTTTTGTACTCAGGGTTTGTTAACCCTTGTTGCAGGTGAGTACATGGATCCACCTTTTGATGGACAGTGCTACTTCACTCTAGTAGAAGAGAGTGATGATGATTCTAATGTGTGACCTTGGGCAAGTGAAAACTTTTGTGTGTTATATGTATTATAAAGTTCCGAACCGTTTATGTAATAAATACTTATGGTTTGTAAAACTCTAAATTCTTAATCTATGTATTATAATCTTTCCGCTTACTCTGATTTATCTTACCTATAAAACTGTTGTAATACTGTAATGCTTGACAAGGGATTATCCTGGAAAAAAATGTAACGTGGATGATTCGGGTTTCCCGAGGACACCCGACAGACCTCTTGAATCAACTGGAACTCGTGCACGCCGATCAAAGGTCCTTAGGACAATGATGGGTGCATGTGGGTCACTTAATTTAGGAGGTTCTGCCACATTGACCGGACACCCGTGATCGGACGCTGTTCATGGAACTGACCGGATGCACCTCTGCTACTGTTCATCACATGTCTTTCTTTCTGACCGGACGCTCTGTTCACGACCGGACTCTTCTCGTCAGTGAGTCCGGTCACAAATAGAGAACTCTCAAATCAGTTCTCGCCTGACCGAACGCGTCCGGTGCACTGTGACCGGACGCAGGCAGAGTCCGGTCAGTGTTGTATCTGAAGGACCGAGAATGCTACTAGAAAGCGACCAGAGGGGGTGAATGGGAGCTCCAAATTTTCTTTCGAAAACTTGTTACTACTGTCCCAAGAATCGACCCCAAATGAAAATCCTAGAGTTTGTTAGTGTCCATGACCCTAGATGTAGGGTGTGTTGGTAGTTCTTCACTACACCTAAGATAGGATAGCTAAAGTAGCTATCTACTAATGCCAAGCGGGGTTGTCAATCCTGACACTAGTAGGAGCTAGCTAGCGAGAATGAAATCTACCAGGAGGAGATTCTGCAAGCGCACAGAACTATCGTAGTAGCACTTCCCTGAGAGTACCAGGTGTCGATTTATTTGATCCCAAAGGAAGGCTAGGGTGGTGTATGAGTCGAGTCAAGGAGGGTATGAGAGTCGAAGAAAAGGAAAAAAGAGAAAAGGGGAGAAGGGAAGATGAAAGGCTAGAAAGAATATGTGGGTGGATAGGTAAGGATGAAATGGATGGCTAAGGTAAGGTGGATAACTAGGTAGGTAAGGGGGATAGGATAATTAAGGATAACTAAGATAACTAACTACTACTTACTTACCCTATGTAACCACTAAGCAAGATAACTACGAAGCAAGATAGTTACGACAATAAAGCAGCTAAGCTAAGTATAGTTTTATTCCTATCTTGTCAAGTATCGAGGCGTACTAGCCTTTACCACCTACTTAGGTTGAACGCTAGCACAATGAGCCTTACTTTTAAACTGGGCCAACTACGTGGTGGAATTCAAGGCGCATAGGGCTGTCACCACCTGCTTGCTACCACAGCTATTCGGGGCTCCAGCCGTATCTGAAGGTATGTCTATGACTAAGCACCACGCTTAACTATATTCCAACTATCTCTATCCTAGCTCTGAATTGAGACACCCTTGCGGACGTCAGAGCAAATACTTGACTTAATAAGATAAACACTAAACTAACTAAGCAACCTATTGGCAAAGATCAAACACTAAGCTCACTAGAGATTAACTACTATGGCTAAGTGAATTGAAATGTAGGATAGCTAGGCACTCAAGCAATCAATCAAGTATAGCACTCAATACTGATAAGTAGAGTAAAGTAATACTTGAAATGATAAAATAGAATAAAGTAAAGTGCTTGAGTAACAAGAGCAAAACCTGAATTGGAGATGAAGGAACACTCTTCCCAGCTCCAGAGCCGATCACTCGCACGCCTCTACACTTGAGCTGAGCCTTGAGCAGCGCTACCACGAGGGCGAAGATGCCTTGCTCAACTAGCTACCTACTTGCCTAAGCTCTCTAAGCTTCTAACCTAACTCTCACTTCTCTTGCTTGGAGTTGCTTTGCTTGGAATGGTACGAATGGAGAGGTGCCTCCAGGGGGGTATTTATAGCTTGAGGAGTGAGGGGGTTCTTATAGGGGGCAGCCACCCGACCTAGGGTTAGGTCAGGTGGCGGGCGCCACTCCCCACTGGCGGCCGCCAGTCCACATGCCGTTGGATGAACCGCCTTTGATCCAACGGCCTCTAGGAGTTTGTCCGAGGCGGTTTGGAGGTAGGTTGCATGTCCTAGCAACCGCCCATCGGCCTTGATCTGCGTCACTCCATCCTGAGTCGTCCGATGCCACTGACCTAGTGGCCAAGGGCCAAGATTTGGCCCTGGGGAGGTCACACGGATCGGTGACGTGGCAGGGGGTGAAGTTGGGCCAACCCAAGTGGCGGGCGCCACCCCTCTTAGGCCCATTTGGGCCCTGCCGAGTGGGCTTGTCTCCTGGTGGGTCAAAATGTCCAAATTTGGTTCAAATCCTGCATTCAAATAAAATTCTATGGACATGTGGAATTCGGTTAGTTTGAAACCTATTTGACTACATTTCATGCCTTTTTGTTGGGTTTTAGGGCCAAATGTTGACAATAAAACAGGGGTTTAAGGACTGTCAACAGAGTGAATGCTTCCAAGAAGCACAACGGGATACTACACAACTCTAGAAACCCAACGCAAAAGACAGAAACCAAATCCGACAACTAACGAGCAAATCGCGAACGAAAATGCGTTGAGACAGCACTGACCGGACTCACCCTGCGTTCGGTCAACAGGCACCGGACGCGTCTGGTCAGGCAAGGTCCAATTTCTGACTTCCGGACGCACTGTCTTCTAGCGTCCGGTCATTTCACTACACCACAGCCCCAGAATAGCGACACACTGTTGGTCGGTATAAGTCGATATAGCGACGTTCTGTCGGTCGGTATAGGTCTATGCCGACACTTATCTGGAGTCGCTGAAAGTGGCGTCGGTATAGCCTATACCGACCAACATGTCTTTAGCGACCAACAGTTTGATGCCTTAGGGGCTATATATAGCGACACATGGTTTGATGCTATAAATACTTTTAGCAACTAACAGTCCAATGCAAATCATTTACATAGAGACAATATATACGTTGCTAACTAGCAATACATAATGACTATTAATCATTCAACAAACATTAAGCATACACACAAGGACATTGATTAGTATGAGCATAAACCATTGACATTGATTTATTCATATATGAGCTAGCTTAATAAATGTTCGGTAAGATTCAACATCATACAAGTACAACATAGAGCTCACCACTCAATTTTCACTGACACCTAAAGCTCACTACTCAAATTTGACTAATAGTAAGCTCATAGTCCTATATCTAATAGGTTCAACAAAACACAGCTTCGATGATGACAACTTTTAACTTGTCGACACCATCAGGTAGGCTACCTAGCTAGGACCTTGCAGGATACCTGAAATGCAATATGAATATCCAATTAGCGACAAAGACAACCAATAAGAGAAACTCTAAGAGGTTCTATAAAATTAATATCAAATTGTATAAAAAGAAAGTTCAATGTTCCAAACCATTTTAAATGAAATAAATAACTAAACTGATAGCACCTAACTCAATGCAATATATAGACTAAATTAATAGTACCTAACTCAAAGCAATATACAGATTTGGTATAGGGGCTAACACTAGAGGGTAACATATAACTATAAGATGAGCCTATACAGTTTGAAAACTTCAGTAACACTATCTAGATAGAAATATGATCATACTGTTACGCTATATAGATCATTTATTTACAGAAAGTTTGGATGGTGAACTAAGGTTCAACAATCAATTTCTTAGGTTCAGCAATGGCAGTTTTAGAGTGTTGGCCATCTGCCAATCAATTTCTTTTCTAGTATAGGTAGCACAGTGTGAAGTATTATTTCTCTTCTAGTTCTAAGCAACACTGCTTGTCTGCACTATACAAAAATATTAAAAAGGAGCATTAGTGACTCACATATATAGATCAAGCAGCTTGAGAAATGAATTATAAAATGAAAAAGGCCGCATAAGCATCAAAATAAGCCAAAAAATAGCCTGCAGTTCTGTTTTCTATTTCTTTGTATATGAACTCAGAGCATGAAAGTAAAAGACAGGAAACAAGATATGTAGGGTGACAATTTATGGTTTAGCTAAATAATTTAATTCCCCATAAAAAGAGGAAACTGGTAAATTAAAAAGGGTTGACAAATCTGTATAACTGCGCTAAAAAGGTTATCAATTAAACATATTAGGTTGGCTACTAATGTTTTTTTATAGTAGAACATCTTCCGATCTATAGTGCAAATCAAAAAACACCTTTCACTGTGAGGATAGAAGGTATTCAGTACCTGTACATAGGCCATATTGATCATTGAAAGATCCATGTGGCAAGATTGATCAATATAGTGGATGTCCTGTGCTGCCAGTGGTGGAGAGGCTAACAGCAGGTGTGCCTGACCTGAACAACAAAGCCATTAGCCTTAGAAAAACTCAATAGCCTTTTATTTTAATTTGCTATCCAAAGATAGAAAATGGATCAATTGTGTCTGTAAGAAGAACAGTGTAGGTATCAGCCCCGAGATACTTTCAGTATGTTTTAGACAACATGGTTATCATGGCAAAAGCAATGCAATCTCTGTTCAAATAAATAGATTTTCATTCTGAACCCATAAACTAGGTTGAGAATATTATAAGAAGTTCCAGCTATTCGATACCCATAAGAAAATAAAGAATTATAAGAAGTTCCCAGCTTTTTATATACCTATATTTTCAAATTAATGTATCCAAAACCTGAAAAAATATGCTCCTTTCTCTGACAGAATGCATGCCTCTACAACAAATTTGGTGACCTAGTCAATGGAACTAGGTTAATTAGGTTAAACAAAATTAGCTAGATAATTGGAGCAGGTAGAAGATGTCTCTACAGATCATTCAATTGCAGAAACTAGAGAAGGGATGAATACATTTAAATTTGACGCCTTCTTCCTAGCCAATAGCCCCTATAAGAACATGAGTCAGAAGACATCACAGGTCATTCAACCGTTGCAACAATTCAGCAATCGAATATAGACAATAATAAAAAAAAGATAAGTGACCAACATATGGGCTTGTGCGCATAATGCAGTTCCTTAAGTTATGCATTGCTAGATGAAGAATAATGAGCATTGTACGAAAGCAAAAACCAAGCTCTGACTCTTAGTTGCCAACAATAAAAAATCTAGTGGTTGATATTAAGCTAAGTACATGGTAAACCTGAGTCGGAAGTTCCTTAAGTTATGCATTGCTAGATGAAGAATAATGAGCATTGTACGAAACCAAAAACCAAGCTCTGACTCTTAGTTGCCAACAATAAAAAATCTAGTGGTTGATATTAAGCTAAGTACATTGTAAACCTGAGTCGGAACTGATATGCACCTTTTGATAGAGACATAATGAGCACCTTGCAAGAACTCCAGTGTTGGAGCAAATTAACAGTTCATCACCATGGCTATAATGAGCAAGGGGCTCCTAAAAGCATAAAAGAACTACAATACAGACACAAATGAAATTAACACAAACAAAAGATATTTGTGCATCTAAGTCACATAGCATCGAAACTCAGATGATTTTTTTTAATATTTCCCTGAACATGCATCATGGGCTCATGACATATAGATCAAATACAAAATAATTTATAAAAGTAATAAGTAACATAGCACCTTGCGAGGCACTGTATAATTAGAAGAGTCCAGCTTCACCTGTACTCCCCAGCCCAATCGTCTTCCACCAGTGTTTCCTATGGCAAGCCAAACATCAGCCATGGTGGACGGCCCAACAATGATTCAAAGGGGTATTCACATGCCAGAGAAGAACAAAAGCAAATTGTTGAAGACAAGGACAAGCAACAACTTAATTAGCTCGTCAACCAACTAGACCGGCGTGACTCTCGGCTGCTCGGTGTTCTCTTGGTCTTGGGTCACGGTGTACTGCTGCTTGGGGACAGGGGAAGGGGAAGGGGAAGGGGAAGGAGGGCTGGTGTTGCTTCCTCCTTCTACACCTCGATCTGGGGTCATGAGCTGCTTGGGGACAGAGGAAGGGGAAGAAGGTTGTGGTTGCTCCCTCCTTCAATCCTTCTACACCTCAATCTGGAATCACCACGTGCTGCTGCTTGGGGACAGGGAAAGGGACTTACGTGCAGGCATTTGGAGCAAGGGAAGTGGTGGGCGATGGAGGATTTGGATGCATGCCGCACGGCTGCGGATCTGGGTGGCCTTGCAGCGAGCGATGCAAATCACGTAACGTGGAGTTGGGCAGCGGCAAAGTCGAGCGGCAGCGGGATGGCGGCGGCGGCGAAGTCGAGCGGCGGTGGGATGGCGGCGCCGATGAAATTGGGCGCGCTGGATTTGGGCGGCCGTGCAGGGATTTGGTAGGAGCGAGATGGATGGAGGCGGCGACCATGGCAAGTTGAAGACTAAAGCGACGAGTTAGGGTTTGGACTGGAGAGTGTATTTGGGCCTAAAAATTTTAACGTGAACGGGCCTATTTTCCATTTCAGAAGTTTCTTTTTCATTTTCAGAGCGCGCCATAGACACCGTCCTATACCGACTGAACGTTGGTCCCCTTTGCTTAACTTTGATGACCAACAGTCTGATTGTATATGTAAATATTTTTACCGACCGATCATTCATCGTGAAAAACACATTTAGCGACACTTGATCTGTGGGCCAACTATACCGACCAACAGTTCAACGGTATTAATATAATTATAGCGACACACATGTGACGCTATATTAGTGTTGTGGTGTAGTGTTTCTCAAGCGTCCGGTCACAAGGAAACGCAAGCAGTGAACAGTGGGTCAGTCGAGTCCGGTCACACGCGAGAGCTAGCGTCCGGTCGCGTGTGTCCGGTCAAGAGGCAGAAACGCACGAGTGTTCAACCATCGGACGCACTTCCCCAGCGTCCGGTCATCCCGAGCCTGCGTTCGATCACCCCGCAGCAGCTCTGTTCGTTCACCGATTTGCCTCGATCTCACCCAAAACAAATCCTCTAGGGATCAAACTTGGTGAGATGAGTCACAAGGAGTATAGTGAGCTATCTCTACGAGATCATGGCTCGAACCTATCTCCAAAATGGTGAATTGAAGGATTTCGGGGGAAGAGAGAAAAAGTTGGCCCAAAACGAAAATTGATCGATCTCCTAGACCATGAGGTTAGAGGTGAATTCCTTCGGTCGAAAGAAGTGCCTCACAATCTAGAATAACTTGGTTCAAACGGATATGCAAGAGATGAAACGAGCAAAGAGATCAAGCGATGGTAAAAACGTGGAGAAAAGGATTCCGCGAAGAACACAAACAAAACGCGAATCACAAGCATGAAATTGCAACCGTGTGGCTACCACACGCTACAATAGTGAGATTACAGTCTTACTTCCTCAAAATCTCACGGGCACAGAGGTATTGTTCTCAACTCTGTGGATCTCAGGTTCACTACAGTAGAGGAGTGGGAGAGCAGGAAACCCTAGCTATGAAAGAGCAAATGACTGAGATAGGAAGGGAGGAGGGTGTCTCCCTCTACTTATCCTAATTTCTAATTCCTACTCTACTCCTCTCTAATTATAGAGCGAACCAGCTAAACCCTAGGGTTATTTTGGACCAACTCGGTGGTAGGTGTATCCAACGGCCACGCTCGCACAACTCGTAGCGTTGCCTCGACGCAACCTCCCGATTGCTGCCACGTGCCGCCCTCGCTCTGCACCCCTGGTTTTGTGGCCCAAACCGGGAAACCAGCCTTTCCAGGCAACCCCCGGTTTTGAGGCCCAAACCGGGAAACCAGCCCTCCAGCTTCTGAGTTTTGAGGCCAAACTCAGCAAACCATCAGCGCCCAGGTTTTGAGGCCCAAACTTGGAAACCGTCCTCAGCCCGAGTTTTGTGGCCAAACTCGGAAACCCTCAGCCTGAGTTTTGTGGCCAAACTCGGAAACCATCCGCGCCTAGGTTTTGAGGCCCAAACCTAGAAACCGTCCATCGATGGTTTTTCTCTGGCTCAACCACCAAACCGACGTCATAGATGGGATGCACCTCCCGTGCACCCCGTCCACTGACACGTGTCCCCGAGTCCACGACTCAGGCAACACATGACCGCAAGTCTTTGCTCGTCGCTGTCCCAGGCTGCCAGCGACCACAGCTGATCCTCGGGCCTCTGGTCCCTCAGTCCAAGCCTCACGTCCACCCTTTGCCACTCTCGATCCATCGCCACGACACGTCTCTACTTGACCTTCACCTCGCCTCTAATCACTATATCCGTGCTCGACACCTGCACAACACAAGCCAAAGAACATGCGCATCATCCCAGTTGACAATCACTCATCACTCAGAGACTCGGCATACACCCATGTATCCGCAATCTCCCCCTTGATGAGTGCATTGTCAACTACACACTCACACAAATCGTAAAGGAAATAGAAGGAAGAAGGAAGGAAGAGAGAACTCGACCAAATGACCCAAAAGCATAGCAAAGCCGAAGAAGGTCAAGTGGAAAGAGCAATAGAACTTGGTCCCCAAAGACATGGGCAACGGCTCGACGCGACCAAGCAAAGCAAAGCTAGCCCTCAAGAAGAGGTAGAACAGGCTCAACACCGCTAGCAAAATCCAATTGAGAAACTCCAGAAAAAGAGCTCGACACCAATTGGAAAATCGAAGCAAAAGCTAGTCCCTCAAGATAGAGGCACAGAGGCTCAACACAACTAGCAAGAAAGCTCGCTCCGAACCAAACAAAATCAAATGCCCTAAAAACAATGTTTGCTAGTTCCTCAAGATAGAGGCGAAGGCTCAACACAACTAGCAAACTTCCCCTCGAAAAGTGCAAGCAACTAGGAAAACTCCCCCTTAGTTGAACATTCGGAGAAAAACTCCCCCTTAGTTGAACATTCGGAGAACGCCTGATTTGTCAATTTTCTCCCCCTTAGTTGAAAATGCACTTATCAAGAAAAAGCATCAACAGGCAAATGAGCAAAGAACTCCCCCTTCCAAGATGCATATGAGTCAAAATGCAAGTTAGGAGCTTCAGGAGTATACTCAAAGGAGTGCAAAGATGCTCTACGGAGTTTGGATCCGATGATGTAGAAAATGCACAGTATGCTAGCAAAGGCTCAAACTGATCACCAAATATGAAATATGAACATATGAGTAGTTTTTAGCCGAAAAGAGTATTCACCATCAAAATAGCACATAACATGTATAGACAGGAAGTCAAACAAGTGCTAAACATGTATACAAGGTGAACTACCCCTAGCACAGTTCAATCATCATGCTGATTACCAAATTAGGCATATACTTGTGATTTCAGTTTTTAATCGGAGTTGCAGCGGTGAAATTACACAAGTTCAGAAAACAACATGTGACCGCGAGAGGTTGAATGCTTGTTGTTGCCTAACTTTCCAACTGTGCGAAGCCTATGCAGAAGCAAACAGAAGCTTAAAGCAACAGTTTCGGTCATACACTACACAGCTCAAGTTTAACCCAAAAGTTAATGGGAAACAGTCTCGAAACTGTGAGGTGTTAACAAACAAACCCATCTCGATCTTTTCAATTTACTTGACTTGGTTCAGATTTTAACAGAAAGTAACATACCAAGCAAGTGAATGACTCAACACTAGAGACATAGCAACCTAGCATATATGAAAAGCAGAAGTGACCTCTACACATTCTACACATACTAGTTGCATATCTCAATGGTGAACATTTTCAAATTTTAAGTTCATTAACAAGTTCACCATTCAAAAATAGATCAGCTCACAACATGTATTAGCGATCAGAAAGAGCATAAGCTGCAGCATCATTAAGCATCGGAGTAAAAACTACACAGAGCATAGTTACATTCTTCAGACTATATTCATGAAGCTCAAAATGTAAAAGCGTATGCTAAAAATGCAAAAGAAAACAAAGACAAACGAAAAAAGAGTCAGTCAGAGTCAAAATGTTTCCCCATCTAAAATGGAAAACACACACCAAGCTCACCTCTCAACCGATTAAAGGTTGATTGGTCCAAAGGCTTAGTGAAAATATCAGCAAGCTAATGATGAGTATCGACATGGCGAAGGTCGATATCACCATTCCCATAGTGGTCTCGCAGAAAATGAAAGCGCACATCAATGTGTTTGGTCTTCGAGTGAAGCACAGGGTTCTTAGCAACGCTAATCGCACTCGTGCTATCACAAAGCAAAGGAACTCGAGAAAAGCTCAGACCAAAGTCACGCAAAGTGGCCATCATCCAGAGTAATTGGGAACAGCAGCTAGCCGCAGCGACATACTCAGCCTCCATGGTAGACTGGGCGCCACTAGACTGCTTGCGAGAAGACCACGATACAAGAGAAGATCCAATAAACTGGCAAGTCCCAGAAGTGGACTTGCGCTCAATACGACAACCAGCAAAGTCGGCATTGGAATAACCGCAAAGGGAAAGAGTGGAGGAAGCAGAATACCAAATCCCAAATTAAGGAGTGAAGGATAAGTACCTCATAATGCGTTTGACCGCCTGACGGTGCGAAGTGCGTGGCAAAGACTGAAAGCGCGCACACAGGCACACTGCGAACTGAATGTCCGGGCGTGTTGTCGTTAGGTAGAGGAGCGACCCAATCATGCTTCTGTACTCCTTCTGATCCACTGCTTCTCCCTCCTTGTCCGCATCCAGGGCCGTCGTGGTCGCAATGGGTGTTGGAAGAGGCTTGGCCTCACCCATGTCGAATTTCTTCATAATGTCCCGGGTGTACTTGCCTTGGTGCACGAACGTTCCCTCCTGAGACTGCTTGATTTGCAGTCCGAGGAAAAATGTCAACTCACCCATCATGCTCATCTCGAACTCCCTGCTCATAGTATCTGCAAACTTGGCAACCAAAGCGTGAGAAGAACCACCGAAAATGATATCATCCACGTAAATTTGGACCAAGAGAGTGTCAGTGCCTTGCTTGAGGAGAAAGAGCATCTTATCTACACATCCCATTTTGAAACCCTTAGCAAGCAAAAAGGTTTTTAACCTATCATACCAGGCTCTAGGGGCTTGTTTCAAACCATACAAAGCTTTGTGAAGTTTAAAGACATGGTTTGGAAACTTGGGATTTTCGAAACTGGGGGGTTGTCTAACATACACCTCCTCTTCTATGTAGCCGTTTAAGAAGGCACTCTTGACATCCATTTGAAAAAGTTTGAAACCTTTGGATGCAGCAAAAGCCAAGAGTATCCTAATAGCCTCCAAACGAGCTACAGGAGCAAATGTCTCCTCATAGTCTATCCCCTCCTTCTCACTATATCCCTGGGCTACGAGTCTAGCCTTGTTTCTCACAACATGGCCATCTTCTCCCTATTTGTTTTTGAAAACCCATTTTGTCCCAATTGGATGACATTCATAAGGTGGAGACACTAGAACCCAAACCCAATTTCTCTCAAAGTTTTCTAACTCCTCATGCATGGCATTGACCAAATCCGGATCCATCAAAGCGTGTCCAACATCTCGGGGCTCAAAATCAGCAACAAAAGCAGAATGAGCAAAACGAGAGATACGAGACCTGGACCGAGTGACCCGTTCGTCAATGTCGCCGATCATCTGCTGAGGGGGGTGTTGGCACTGGATGTGTCATGGCGCCTCTCATGCAGACGTGACCTCCCCCTCAATAGCAGCTGGTTCCACCCCGGGTACAAAAGGTATCGCGCGAGGTGGAGGATCCCATGGCCGCTAGGAAGAAGACGTGTCGGGGCCATGAGTCATCGTAGAAGCCGCTCTTTGCGGCACAGCAGGTGGAGGAGGTGCTGGGTCATCTATCCCTTTAGCACCTTCTTCATCATCATCGAAAAGCGGTTCGCCAACCTTATGATCACCTGCATGCTCAAAACGAGAAGAAGGACAAACAAGGGTCTCATCGAAGGTGAAATCTGATGTCTCCTTGACTCGGTTAGTATCAAGGTGAAGTACACCGTCAGAAGAACGAGACTCAAATTTGTCCAGGTTGCCTTTCTTCAATATAAAACAATGGCAACCGAAGACTCTAAAATAACTCACCTTGGGCTGTCTACTGTTGACGGTCCTTAAACCCCTATTTTACCGTCAACATTTGACCCTAAAACCCACAAAAAAGGCATGAAATGTAGTCAAATAGGTTTCAAACTAACTGAATTCCACATGTCCATAGAATTTTATTTGAATGCATGATTTGAACCAAATTTGGACATTTTGACCCACCGGGAGATGAGCCCACTCAACAGGGCCCAAATGGGCCTAAGAGGGGTGGCGCCCGCCACCCCTAGGTGGCGCCCGCCAGCTCCAAGTGGCGCCCGCCACTTGGGTTGGCCCAACTGCACCCCCCTGCCACGTCACCTATCCGTGTGACCTTCCCAGGGCCAAATCTTTGCCCTTGGTCACTAGGTCAGTGGCATCGGACGGCTCAGGATGAAGTGACGCGGATTAAGGCTGATGGACGGATGCTAGGACATGCAACCGACATCCAAACCGCCTCGGACCACCTCCTGGATGTCGTTGGATCAATGGCGGTTCATCCAACGGCCAGTGACCTAGCGGCCGCCAGTAGGGAGTGGCCCCCGCCACCTGACCTAACCCTAGGTCGGGTGGCTGCCCCCTATAAGAACCCCCTCACTCCTCAAGCTATAAATACCCCCCTGGAGGCACCTCTCCATACACCCCAGTACCATTCCAAGCAAAGCAACTCCAAGCAAGAGAAGTGAGAGTTAGGTTAGAAGCTTAGAGAGCTTAGGCAAGTGGGTTAGCTAGTAGAGAGAGTATAGCTCTAGTGCCCTCGCTATAGTGCGGCTCTTAGTTTAGCACAGCTCATCCTAAGTCGTTGGTGTAAAGAGCATAGAGCTTGCTAAGGGAGAAGCGGGTGCGAGTGACTGGCATCGGAGGTCGGTTGAGTTCCCGGTGTCTCTGGTCTGGTTTGCTCTCTCGTATCTTAGGTACATTTATCTTTATCTCAGTATTACTTTAAGCATTACTTTCAGTATTACTTTCAGTATTACTTTATCAAGTACCTTGAGTGTGACCTAGCTAGCCCACAGTTCAATTAACTTAGCCATTGTAGTTAATCTCTAGTGAGCTTAGTGTTTGATCTTTGCCAATAGGTTGCTTAGTTAGTTTAGTGTTTATCTTATTAAGTCAAGTATTTGCTCTAACGTCCGCAAGGGTGTCTCTATTCTAGGCCAGGATAGAGATAGTTAGAATATAGTTAAGCGTGGTGCTTAGTTATAGACTTACCTTCAGATACGGCTGGACCCCTAGATAGCTGTGGTAGCAAGTAGGTGGTGACAGCCCTGTGCGCCTTGAATTCCACCACGTAGTTGGCCCAATTTAACAGTAAGGCTCGTTGTGCTAGTGTTCAACCTAAGTAAGTGGTAAAGGCTAGTACGCCTCGATAATTGATAAGATAGGACTAAAACTATACTAAACTTAGTTGCTTTATTGTCTTTTGCCTGCCCTGCTTCGTAGCTATCTTGCTTGGTAGTTATCTTGCTTAGTGGTTACCTAGGACTAGTTATTAGGACTAGTTAGTTATCTTAGTTACCTTTAGTTATCCTTAGTTACCCTTTATCCACTTAGTTATCCACCTTACCTTAGCCATCCACTTCATCCTTACCTAGCCATCCATATATTCTTTCTAGCCTTTCTTCCCTTCTCCCCTTTTCTCTTTTCTCCTTTCTTCGACTCTCATCCCCTCCTTGACTCAACTCTTACACCACCCTAGCCTTCCTTTGGGATCAAATAAATCGACACCTGGTACTCCCAGGGAAGTGCTACTACGATAGTTCTGTGCGCTTGTAGAATCTCCCCTTGGTAGATTGCATTCGCGCTAGTTAGCTCCTACTAGTGTCGGGATTGACAACCCCGCTTGGCATTAGTAGATAGCTGCTTTAGCTTCACTCCTTTAGGTATAGTGACTAGACTTGCTACAAGCATTTCTGACGTCGTTGCCAGGGATAGACTCCATAGTCTACTTCTAGTAACAACGGTAGCAAGTGCCAACAAGCATTTCTGGGCCGTTACCGGGGATAGTGCCTAGCTCTATCTTTAGTGAAGTTAAGAACTACCAACAAGCATTTCTGGCGCCGTTGCCGGGGAAGGCAATCGGTGTTTCGGTTGAGTCCGTGTCGAATTTATCTTCGCTTAAGCTCCCGCTTAGCGAATCCCACCTTACCCCATTCTTTCTTTCCTTAACTCTTCTTATCTTTTTCCTTCATCTTCTTCAACTTCTTTCTTTCTTATCTTGTTCTATCTTCGCGATGGCCAACAAAGCCATTCATGAATTTTCTGCTCCTTCTGCCGCTAATATAGCGACGGGACCAGACGTGATCGAAGCCAACCTCAATTTTGAGTTGAAACCGGCTCTGATCACGATGGTCCAGGCTAGCCCGTTCTGTGGCAAGGCCCATGAGGATGCCAATGCTCACCTCCAACAATTTTTGGAGATTTGTGGCACCTTAACAATTAAGGGGATAACCCAAGAGGCCATCCGTCTTCGTCTCTTTCCTTTCTCTTTGCTAGGAAAAGCGAAGCAATGGTTCTATACTGATCGCAACGCTGTAGACACATGGGACAAGTGTTCCAATGCTTTTCTCGCTAAGTTTTTCCTATGGGCAATATGAATGCTCTACGCAACAAAATCTCCAGCTTTACGCAACAAGCCGAGGAATCTATTCTCGAGGCTTGGGAGAGGTTGCAAGAGTACATCGCTGCTTGTCCGCACCATGGTATGGAGGACTGGATATTGATCCAGAACTTCTACGATGGCCTAACCCCACTCTCTAGAAGCCATTTGGATGCTGCCGCCGGCGGTGCATTCTTTTCTTTGAATGTTGCAGATGCCAATGCCCTCGTAGAGAAGATGGTGTCAAACCAAGGATGGAATGACGAGAGACTGCAGCCCCGCAAGCGAGGTATGCATTCCCTTAAGGAGGCCGAAATGATCGTAGCCAAGATGGACCTGCTGGCAAAGAGGCTGGACAGCTGTGAGAAGATGAACCAACAAGAGAGTGTCCAAGCTCTGGAATCCTACATGACTTGTGAAGTCTGTGGAGAAACCGGACATTCTGGGAAATACTGCCCCGAGCTACAGGAAGATTTGAACTTCATCAACAACAACAACGGTTTCCGTCAACCAAATCAAGGATGGAATCAGCACTCCAATTCTCAAGGTAACAATTCATTCCCTCACTTTAATTTTCATAATTCTGATAGTCTCTCATTCTTGAAAAATTTAGTTTACTCACAAGGTAAAACTACTGATTTCTTGAAAGAAAGATTAATGGCGAATGATAAAATTCTTGAGAAGATAAATGCTAAATTGGAAGATTTCTCATCTGCTCTGAAAAATCAACTTAGCTTTAATAGGATGTTCGAAACCCAATTAGCTCAACTTGCTGCTATCATACCATCTTTTGAATATGGTAAAATTCCTGCTAAACCTGACATGGAAACTGCTAATATGGTTGAAATTAAATATTTTAACTATTATGAAGATCAAACCATGACTGTTAAAAAGGGTGATCCTGGTAGTCCCATAATAAGATGCTCAATCTTTGGTGAAGTCTTTAAAAATGCCATGTGTGATTTAGGATCGAGTGTGAACATTTTATCTAAAGATTTTTATGAAAACTCATTCTTTCCACCCATGTCATCCACATCTGCCTATGTTGTGCTAGCTGATCAGTCCACTTGCTATGTAGAAGGAATAGTTAATGATTTACCTATTCATATTAGAGGCTCCTATGTTCGTGCTGATTTCATAATACTACATATGGGAAATAGGAAAGATGTGCCTTTAATTTTGGGTAGACCTTTCTTGAATACTGTTAATGCTTGCATATATGTGGGAAGTGGTAAAATTCAGATGACATTAGGAGGGAGGAAGGAAATATTCTCCTTCTCCCGTGGTCCCGCATATGCCGCTAACATGCAGGTAGCAAAGCCCGTTCATACCAAGAAGAGGCGCCCAGGAACAAGGTGGAACAGAAAGAAAGAACCACCTCCTCCTAAGTTGTGTGATTCACATAACAAGGGAGAGGTGCCAAAAGAGGAAGAACCAGATGGAGTGCTAAGAGAAGAAGTGCCCAAGGAAGAAGATCCAGCCGATAAGGATGAAACTCCATGGACCTAAGGTATGGTTTTACTTTTACTTTTAGTTTTTATTTCCCTTTAAATTTCCCTTTCCAAATAAATAACATATGCCATGCATACAACTAAAAAAAATATCAAGTTATCATTAGTTATATGCATAGGTATATGTTAACTTAGAATAATAAAATATCATATGATAGTTTCCCTTTTCACAACATTAGATAGTTTCCCTTTTTAATAAAATGAGAACAAGAGCTCCGACTGAGAAGAAGAAGGCCCTTCACCAAGCAAGAAGCCAGCTTGGGGGAGACTCCCGCTCCAATAAGGTATGTCTCAAGCCTACCCTTTACATTCAGTTCTTAAATTTTATATCTTTTGAATGTCACATGCTTGCCTAAATTCTATGAATAATATTGATAAAATCCTCTTAAACAAGTTGAAACCTGGATAAAATTTGAAATATGTCATGCAAATGCTATTGCTATGGTTTGAATAACTAGTCTTATCTAAGTTGTAGCTTTTGTGGGTTGCACATGCTTAAACTGAAATCATGCTTAGTGAATAAAGTTAGTAAGAAATGGAGTAATTCTTTAAACTTGCTAAAGTGAAATTAGGACAAAATCTGGAGGATTTCTTTTAAAAATTATGAAAACCTTGCTAAAAGTTCCTCCCAGATTTTATCCCATCCCACCACCAGCCAAATATTTGTTAGTCATTAGTCAAAACCACAAAGAGCTTTGTTTGTGTTGAGCTTTGTTAGGCCTCATAGATCTTAGTAGAGAAGCTTATCATATCTTTTGAATCAAGATACACGTACACCCACCATAATTTGCCTACTTTCCACTTTGGAAGTTTGCAACCACCAAATAATTTCTTATTCTCTACACTGGAGATATGCAATATCCTGCCAAACATCCCATTGCTAGCCTTATGCTTATTCCTACACTAGGAATAAGCATTTCTCTCCCTTTCCCTATTCATTTCAAAAATCCTTTTCTATAGATAATTTGGGGAAATCTAGAGCTAAAAAAAAAGAGAGAGAAAGCTATTGAGCAAAGTAGCTCAAAAGAGGACTATGTCCTAGAAAATGTGAGGACACATTTTTGTCTACTCACATTGTATCCAAAAAAAAAGAGAGCAAAGTAGCTCAAGAGTGGACTATGTCCTAAGAAAATGTGAGGACACATTTTTTGTCTACTCACTATGTATTCAAACAAAAAGAGAGAGAGAATTATCATTAGCTCTAGACCCCAGAAAATCAACTAGGAGGATTCTGAAATGTCTCTCCATACACTTCCACATAACCACACATGCACATCTTGATCAATTTTTATGATTTGCTACTCCTTATGATCTGAGTGTCTAGCTTAGCAATAAACATCAGGCAATTTGCTCATGGTTCGTAGCCTACCTATAGCTCCACATATCATTCTTTAGAAATAGGAGAGGCTACATTTTTGGCCTAAGTGAGGATTTAAACACCATTGAGTGGCTGAGTGAATCTTGGAGGACTTAAGCAAGTTTTTATCTTTTGAAAACCTTAAAACCTCCAGACAGAATCCTAGTCAAACCTAACCAAGATAAAAGTTTCCTATCTACTACTTTGTTTTACTCTTGCATGTTTGAAGTGAAAAGCTATAAGCCCCATATTGCTATGATTCAGGATATATGCTAAGTTATTTCTCACTATACAATATGCACTTGCATACATCTTAATTTTGCTATCTTTTCATGCTCAATGCTTAAACCGCATTGTTGCTCGAGGACGAGCAACAGGTTAGCTTGGGGGAGCTTGTTGATGGTCCTTAAACCCCAGTTTTACCATCAAGATTTGACCCTAAAACCCACCAAAAAGGCATGAAATGTAGTCAAATAGGTTTCAAACTAACCGAATTCCACATGTCCATAGAATTTTATTTGAATGCAGGATTTGAACCAAATTTGGACATTTTGACCCACCGGGAGACGAGCCCACTCAACAGGGCCCAAATGGGCCTAAGAGGGGTGGCGCCCGCCACCCCTAGGTGGCACCCGCCAGCTCCAAGTGGCGCTCGCCACTTGGGTTGGCCCAACTTCACCCCCTGCCACGTCACCAATCCGTGTGACCTTCCCAGGGCCAAATCTTGGCCCTTGGTCACTAGGTCAGTGGCATCGGACGGCTTAGGATGAAGTGACGCGGATCAAGGCCGATGGACGGTTGCTAGGACATGCAACCGACATCCAAACCGCCTCGGACCACCTCCTGGATGCTATTGGATCAATGGTGGTTCATCCAACGGCAAGTGACCTGGCGGCCGCCAGTAGGGAGCGGCGCCCGCCACCTGACCTAACCCTAGGTCGGGTGGCTGCCCCCTATAAGAACCACTTCACTCCTCAAGCTATAAATACCCCCTGGGGGCACCTCACCATACGCCCCAGTACCATTCCAAGCAAAGCAACTCCAAGCAAGAGAAGTGAGAGTTAGGTTAGAAGCTTAGAGAGCTTAGGCAAGTGGGTTAGCTAGTAGAGAGAGTATAGCTCTAGTGCCCTCGCTATAGCGTGACTCTTAGTTTAGCACAGCTCGTCCTAAGTCGCAGGTGTAAAGAGCTTAGAGCTTGCTAAGGGAGAAGCGGGTGCGAGCGACTGGCATCGGTGGTCGGTTGAGTTCTCGGCGTCTCTGGTCTGGTTTGCTCTCTTGTATCTCAGGTACATTTATCTTTATCTCAGTATTACTTTAAGCATTACTTTCAGTATTACTTTATCAAGTACCATGAGTGTGACCTAGCTAGCCCACAGTTCAATTCACTTTGCCATAGTAGTTAATCTCTAGTGAGCTTAGTGTTTGATCTTTGCCAATAGTTTGCTTAGTTAGTTTAGTGTTTATCTTATTAAGTCAAGTATTTGCTCTAACGTCCGCAAGGGTGTCTCTATTCTAGGCTAGGATAGAGATAGTTAGAATATAGTTAAGCGTGGTGCTTAGTTATAGACTTACCTTCAGATACGGCTGGACCCCCGGATAGCTGTGGTAGCAAGCAGGTGGTGACAGCCCTGTGCGCCTTGAATTCCACCACGTAGTTGGCCCAGTTTAACAGTAAGGCTCGTTGTGCTAGCGTTCAACCTAAGTAAGTGGTAAAGGCTAGTACGCCTCGATACTTGACAAGATAGGACTAAAACTATACTCAACTTAGTTGCTTTATTGTCTTTTGCCTGCCCTGCTTCGTAGCTATCTTGCTTGGTAGTTATCTTGCTTAGTGGTTACCTAGGACTAGTTATTAGGACTAGTTAGTTATCTTAGTTACCTTTAGTTATCCTTAGTTACCCTTTATCCACTTAGTTATCCACCTTACCTTAGCCATCCACTTCATCCTTACCTAGCCATCCATATATTCTTTCTAGCGTTTCTTCCCTTCTCCCCTTTTCTCTTTTCTCCTTTCTTTGAACCTCATCCCCTCCTTGACTCAACTCTTACACCACCCTAGCCTTCCTTTGGGATCAAATAAATCGACACCAGGTACTCCCAGGGAAGTGCTACTACGATAGTTATGTGCGCTTGCAGAATCTCCCCATGGTAGATTGCATTCTCGCTAGTTAGCTCCTACTAGTGTCAGGATTGACAACCCCTCTTGGCATTAGTAGATAGCTGCTTTAGCTTCACTCCTTTAGGTATAGTGACTAGACTTGCTACAAGCATTTCTGACATCGTTGCCAGGGATAGACTCCACAGTCTACTTCTAGTAACAACGGTAGCAAGTGCCAACAAGCATTTCTGGGCCGTTACCGGGGATAGTGCCTAGCTCTATCTTTAGTGAAGTTAAGAACTACCAACATCTACCAAAACGCAACTCATAAGAGGTTTTCTTCAAGAAAGCTCTCAGAAAAATGCGATTTGAAATGTAGCATGCAGTGTTCATAGCCTCGGCCCAATATCACCTAGGAGTCCTATGCTCATCGAGCATCGTCCTGGCCATCTCAACAAGGGTCCGATTCTTCCTCTCTACAACACCATTTTGGGGCGGTGTGTAGGGGGAAGAAAACTGATGCTCTAAACCCAAAGAGTCACAAAACTTCTCAAAATCTGAATTCTTGAATTCGGAACCATTATCACTCCGAATTGCTCGCATTGAGTTCAAAGGGAACTCATTCTGAAGACGCAAAATCAGATTGCGAGCAAAGGAGAAAGTCTCGGTCTTCTTAGCTAAAAAGAAGACCCACGAATATCTCGAGAAATCGTCGACAACAACAAGCACGTACCACTTCCCCCCAACCGAGCTCACCCGAGCCGGACCAACAAGGTCCATGTGCAAAAGCTCTCCAGGGCGCTTAGTCATGACCTGAGTCACTGGATGGTGGGGAGCGGCAGCCATCTTTCCATGTCTACAAGAACGGCAAACAAGATCCTTCTCCATCGACAGCTTGGGCAATCCTCGGATTAGGCCATGTGAGCTAAGTTTTGCATGTAAGTCAAAGCTTAAGTGACCGAGCCTCCTATGCCACTTCCAAAGATCAGAGGAGGAAGGATTAGCCAAAAGACAGTGGGAAATACCAAACGACTCCGAGAAATCCGGTCGAAAGACTTTTCCATAGGGCGAAATCACACAAACAAGATTGCCCTGAGGATCCAAAATACGACTGAGATTCAGCTTAAAACAAATCTCATAGTCGTCGTCAAATAGTTGCAAAACGGAAAGAAGGTTAAAATGCAGATTAGAAACAAGAGCAACATCGCTCAACACAAAGTGCTCATTAACCCGCACAGACCCACGAGACAGCACCTTACCTTTGCTGTTGTCGCCGAAGGTTATGTACTCCTTTCCGAAGACCGGACTAAGACTAGAGAACCACTTGGCGTTTCCGGTCATGTGCCTCGAACACCCGGAATCCACCAACCAAACATTCTCCAATCGTTTTACCTACATCAATAGAAAGACATAGGTGACCATACGGTCCAACACTGGGGTTAGTGAAATAAGGCGAATACCAGTGTTGGGCCGGCTGCTCAAAAGAACGGTCAGTATAAAAACCAGTCCTAGCATGCCTACGAGAGGAGCGATCACCACATTGAGGAAAATGTGGTCCGCTAAGGGAGGAACGTCCATCGCTATACTCAAAACGTGGTGGGGGAAACGCTCAACTACAAAGCCACCGCCACGGGGTACATAGCCTACAACTGCAGGCTCCCGCCGGGCATGCTCTCTACGAGGCCTAGGCCTAGGAACTTGAGGTACTGCACCTCTCGCCCTAGCCTCTCTCCTCGGTGCTCTCTGCTGCCTAGGCCTGGGAACTTGAGGTTCTGGACCTCTGGGCCTAGCAGCTCTTCTCGGGGCTCTCCTTTGAACATTCGGCACATGCACATCATGGGAAGGATGGTACATGTCTAGGTTGTTCATCTTTCGAGCACGACGCGCCTCTCGCTTGCGCCGAAAGCAGAACTCACCTAAGTGTCCATCTCTCCCACAAAACTCACAGTGGTACCTCACCGCTCTCATAGGGGGTTGTTGGTACTCACGGTGGTGGGTGTGGATCACTTTGCCCTTCTGTGGCAACTCCTCCTGGATAGGTGGCATTGTGTCCAACTTGTTCTTCAGGTGGATGGGTTTGGGAGCCCATTGCTGGTTCTTGGGTGGAGCTCTCGGAGGCTCAACAAAGACCCCATCCTTGGTGTTTGGCTTGAGTGGCTCTTTGGGTGGAAGCTTGGTAAGTTTGGGAGTAGTGGTGGAGTTGGGCTTCTCACTCGGGTTCAGACCACTCGACTCTCCAATCTTCCCAAAAGCAGAAAGATCAACACCCTGAGCAAAGCCTACACCGGGACCTCCAGCAGCTCGCTTGAATTGGGAAATCATCATCCCGAGCTGTGGCTCACCACAAGACACCCATGACAAGATGGTCCGAAGGTATGTGTTTTCCTCCTCGGTTTGCATCTTGCCATTGTTGACGGTCCTTAAACCCCTGTTTTACCGTCAACATTTGACCCTAAAACCCACCAAAAAGGCATGAAATGTAGTCAAATAGGTTTCAAACTAACCGAATTCCACATGTCCATAGAATTCTATTTGAATGCAGGATTTGAACCAAATTTGGACATTTTGACCCACCAGGAGACAAGCCCACTCGGCAGGGACCAAATGGGCCTAGGAGGGGTGGCGCCCGCCACCCCTAGGTGGCGCCCGCCAGCCACAGGAGGAGCCCGCCACTTGGCTTGGCCCAAATGTCACCCCCTACCACGTCACCGATCCGTGTCACCTCCCTAGGGCCAAATCTCGGCCCTTGGTCACAAGGTCAGTGGCATCGGATGGCTCAGGATAAAGTGACGCGGATCAAGGCTGATGGACGGTTGCTAGGACATGCAACCGACATCCAAACCGCCTGGGACCACCTCCTGGATGCCGTTGGATCAATGGTGGTTCATCCAATGGCCAGTGACCTGGCGCCCGCCAGTGGGGAGTGGCGCCCGCCACCGGACCTAACCCTAGGTCGGGTGGCTGTCCCCTATAAGTACCCCCCTCACTCCTCAAGCTATAAATACCCCCCTAGAGGCACCTCTCCATACACACCAGTACCATTCCAAGCAAAGCAACTCCAAGCAGGAGAAGTGAGAGTTAGGTTAGAAGCTTAGAGAGCTTAGGCAAGTAGGTAGCTAGTTGGGAAAGGCATCTTTGCCCTCGTGGTAGCGCTGCTCAAGGCTTAGCTCAAGAGTAGAGGCGTGCGAGTGATCGGCTCTGGAGCTGGGAAGAGTCTTCCTTCATCTTCAGTTCAGGTTTTGCTCTTGTTACTCAAGCATTTTACTTTATTCTATTTTATCATTTCAAGTATTACTTTACTCTACTTATCAGTATTGAGTGCTATACTTGATTGATTGCTTGAGTGCCTAGCAATCCTACAGTTCAATTCACTTTGCCATAGTAGTTAATCTCTAGTGAGCTTAGTGTTTGATCTTTGCCAATAGGTTGCTTTGTTAGTTTAGTGTTTATCTTATTAAGTCATGTATTTGCTCTGACGTCCACAAGGGTGTCTCTATTCTAGGCCAGGATAGAGATAGTTAGAATATAATTAGGCGTGGTGCTTAGTTATAGACTTACCTTCAGATACGGCTGGACCCCCGGATAGCTGTGGTAGCAAGCAGGTGGTGACAGCCCTGTGCGCCTTGAATTCCACCACGTAGTTGGCCCAGTTTAACAGTAAGGCTCGTTGTGCTAGCGTTCAACCTAAGTAAGTGGTAAAGGCTAGTACGCCTCGATACTTGACAAGATAGGAATAAAACTTTAGTTAACTTTGTAGCTTTATTGTCTTTTGCCTGCCCTGCTTCGTAGCTATCTTGCTTGGTAGTTATCTTGCTTAGTGGTTACCCTAGGACTAGTTATTAGGACTACTTAGTTATCTTAGTTACCTTTAGCTATCCTTAGTTATCATAATCCCCTCTACCTACCTATCTATCCACCTTACCTTAGTCATCCATTTCATCCTTACCAATCCACCCACATATTCTTTCTAGCCTAACATCTTCCCATCTCCCCTTTTCTCTTTTCTCCTTTCTTCGACTCTCATCCCCTCCTTGACTCAACTCATTCACCACCCTAGCCTTCCCTTGGGATCAAATAAATCGGCTCCTGGTACTCCCAGGCGAAGTGCTACTACGATAGTTCTGTGCGCTTGCAGAATCTCCTCTTGGTAGATTGCATTCTCGCTAGTTAGCTTCTACTAGTGTCGAGATTGACAACCCCGCTTGGCATCAGTAGACAGCTACTTTAGCTACCCTATCCTAGGTGTAGTTAAGAACTACCAACAAGCATTTCTGGCGCTGTTGTCGGGGAAGGCAATCGGTGTATCGGTTGAGTCCATGTCGAATTTATCTTCGCTTAAGCTCCCGCTTAGCGAATCCCATCTTACCCCATTCTTTCTTTCCTTAACTCTTCTTATCTTTTTCCTTCATCTTCTTCAACTTCTTTCTTCCTTATCTCGTTATATCTTCTCGATGGCCAACAAGGCCATTCATGAATTTTCTGCTCCTTCTGCCACTATCGTGGCCAAGATGGACCTGCTGGCAAAGAAGCTGGACAGCTGTGATAAGATGAACCAACAAGAGAGTGTCCAAGCTCTGGAATCCTACATGACTTGTGAAGTCTGTGGAGAAACCGGACATTCTGGGAAATACTGCCCCGAGCTACAGGAAGATTTGAACTTCATCAACAACAACAACGGTTTCCGTCAACCAAATCAAGGATGGAATCAGCACTCCAATTCTCAAGGTAACAATTCATTCCCTCACTTTAATTTTCATAATTCTGATAGTCTCTCATTCTTGAAAAATTTAGTTTACTCACAAGGTAAAACTACTGATTTCTTGAAAGAAAGATTAATGGCGAATGATAAAATTCTTGAGAAGATAAATGCTAAATTGGAAGATTTCTCATCTGCTCTGAAAAATCAACTTAGCTTTAATAGGATGTTCGAAACCCAATTAGCTCAACTTGCTGCTATCATACCATCTTTTGAATATGGTAAAATTCCTGCTAAACCTGACATGGAAACTGCTAATATGGTTGAAATTAAATATTTTAACTATTATGAAGATCAAACCATGACTGTTAAAAAGGGTGATCCTGGTAGTCCCATAATAAGATGCTCAATCTTTGGTGAAGTCTTTAAAAATGCCATGTGTGATTTAGGATCGAGTGTGAACATTTTATCTAAAGATTTTTATGAAAACTCATTCTTTCCACCCATGTCATCCACATCTGCCTATGTTGTGCTAGCTGATCAGTCCACTTGCTATGTAGAAGGAATAGTTAATGATTTACCTATTCATATTAGAGGCTCCTATGTTCGTGCTGATTTCATAATACTACATATGGGAAATAGGAAAGATGTGCCTTTAATTTTGGGTAGACCTTTCTTGAATACTGTTAATGCTTGCATATATGTGGGAAGTGGTAAAATTCAGATGACATTAGGAGGGAGGAAGGAAATATTCTCCTTCTCCCGTGGTCCCGCATATGCCGCTAACATGCAGGTAGCAAAGCCCGTTCATACCAAGAAGAGGCGCCCAGGAACAAGGTGGAACAGAAAGAAAGAACCACCTCCTCCTAAGTTGTGTGATTCACATAACAAGGGAGAGGTGCCAAAAGAGGAAGAACCAGATGGAGTGCTAAGAGAAGAAGTGCCCAAGGAAGAAGATCCAGCCGATAAGGATGAAACTCCATGGACCTAAGGTATGGTTTTACTTTTACTTTTAGTTTTTATTTCCCTTTAAATTTCCCTTTCCAAATAAATAACATATGCCATGCATACAACTAAAAAAAATATCAAGTTATCATTAGTTATATGCATAGGTATATGTTAACTTAGAATAATAAAATATCATATGATAGTTTCCCTTTTCACAACATTAGATAGTTTCCCTTTTTAATAAAATGAGAACAAGAGCTCCGACTGAGAAGAAGAAGGCCCTTCACCAAGCAAGAAGCCAGCTTGGGGGAGACTCCCGCTCCAATAAGGTATGTCTCAAGCCTACCCTTTACATTCAGTTCTTAAATTTTATATCTTTTGAATGTCACATGCTTGCCTAAATTCTATGAATAATATTGATAAAATCCTCTTAAACAAGTTGAAACCTGGATAAAATTTGAAATATGTCATGCAAATGCTATTGCTATGGTTTGAATAACTAGTCTTATCTAAGTTGTAGCTTTTGTGGGTTGCACATGCTTAAACTGAAATCATGCTTAGTGAATAAAGTTAGTAAGAAATGGAGTAATTCTTTAAACTTGCTAAATTAGGACCTAATCTGGAGGATTTCTTTTGAAAAATTATGAAAACCTTGCTAAAAGTTCCTCCTGGATTTTTATCCTATCCCACCACTAGCCAAATATTTGCTAGTCATTAGTCAAACCCACAAAGAGCTTTGTTTGTGTTGAGCCTTGTTAGACCTCATAGATCTTAGTAGAGAAGCTTATCATATCTTTTGAATCAAGATACACGCACACCCACCATAAATTGCCTACACTCCACATTGGAAGTTTGCAACCACCAAATAATTGCTTATTCTCTACACTGGAGATATGCAATACCCTGCCAAACATCCCATTGCTAGCCTTATGCTTATTCCTACACTAGGAATAAGCATTTCTCTCCCTTTCCCTATTCATTTCAAAAATCCTTTTCTATAGATAATTTGGGGAAATCTAGAGCTAAAAAAAAAGAGAGAGAAAGCTATTGAGCAAAGTAGCTCAAAAGAGGACTATGTCCTAGAAAATGTGAGGACACATTTTTGTCTACTCACATTGTATCCAAAAAAAAAGAGAGCAAAGTAGCTCAAGAGTGGACTATGTCCTAAGAAAATGTGAGGACACATTTTTTGTCTACTCACTATGTATTCAAACAAAAAGAGAGAGAGAATTATCATTAGCTCTAGACCCCAGAAAATCAACTAGGAGGATTCTGAAATGTCTCTCCATACACTTCCACATAACCACACATGCACATCTTGATCAATTTTTATGATTTGCTGCTCCTTATGATCTGAGTGTCTAGCTTAGCAATAAACATCAGGCAATTTGCTCATGGTTCTTAGCCTACCTATAGCTCCACATATCATTCTTTAGAAATAGGAGAGGCTACATTTTGGCCTAAGTGAGGATTTAAACACCATTGAGTGACTGAGTGAATATTGGAGGACTTAAGCAAGTTTTTATCTTTTGAAAACCTTAAAACCTCCAAACAAATCCTAGTCAAACCTAAGCAAGCTAAAAGTTTCCTATCTACTACTTTGTTTTACTCTTGCATGTTTGAAGTGAAAAGCTATAAGCCCCACATTGCTATGATTCATGATATATGCTAAGTTATTTCTCACTATACAATATGCACTTGCATGCATCTTAATTTTGCTATCTTTTCATGCTCATTGCTTAAACCGCATTGTTGCTCGAGGAAGAGCAACATGTTAGCTTGGGGGAGCTTGTTGATGGTCCTTAAACCCCAGTTTTACCGTCAACATTTGACCCTAAAACCCACCAAAAAGGCATGAAATGTAGTCAAATAGGTTTCAAACTAACCAAATTCCACGTGTCCATAGAATTCTATTTGAATGCAGGATTTGAACCAAATTTGGACAATTTGACCCACCAGGAGACGAGCCCACTCGGCAGGGCCCAAATTGGCCTAGGAGGGGTGGCGCCCGCCAGCCACAGGTGGCGCCCGCCACTTGGCTTGGCCCAAGTGTCACCCCCTGCCACGTCACCGATCCGTGTGACCTCCCTAGGGCCAAATCTCGGCCCTTGGTCACTAGGTCAGTGGCATCGGACGGCTCAGGATAAAGTGACGCGGATCACGGTTGCTAGGACATGCAACCGACATCCAAACCGCCTCGAACCACCTCCTGGATGCCGTTGGATCAATGGCGGTTCATCCAACGGCCAGTGACCTGGCGGCCGCAAATGGGGAGTGGCGCCCGACACCTAACCTAACCCTAGGTCGGGTGGCTGCCCCCTATAAGTACCCCCCTCACTTCTCAAGCTATAAATACCCCCCTGGAGGCACCTCTCCATACACACCAGTACCATTCCAAGCAGGAGAAGTGAGAGTTAGGTTAGAAGCTTAGAGAGCTTAGGCAAGTAGGTAGCTAGTCAGGCAAGGCATCTTCGCCTGCGCGGTAGCGCTGCTCAAGGCTTAGCTCAAGAGTAGAGGCGTGCGAGTGATCGGCTCTGGAGCTGGGAAGAGTCTTCCTCCATCTTCAGTTCAGGTTTTGCTCTTGTTACTCAAGTATTTTACTTTATTCTATTTTATCATTTCAAGTATTACTTTACTCTACTTATCAGTATTGAGTGCTATACTTGATTGATTGCTTGAGTGCCTAGCTATCCTACAGTTCAATTCACTTAGCCATAGTAGTTAATCTCTAGTGAGCTTAGTGTTTGATCTTTGCCAATAGGTTGCTTAGTTAGTTTAGTGTTTATCTTATTAAGTCAAGTATTTGCTCTGACGTCGGCAAGGGTGTCTCTATTCTAGGCCAGGATAGAGATAGTTAGAATATAATTAGGCATGGTGCTTAGTTATAGACTTACCTTCAGATACGGCTGGACCCCCGGATAGCTGTGGTAGCAAGCAGGTGGTGACAGCCCTGTGCGCCTTGAATTCCACCATGTAGTTGGCCCAGTTTTACAGTAAGGCTCGTTGTGCTAGCGTTCAACCTAAGTAAGTGGTAAAGGCTAGTACGCCTCGATATTTGACAAGATAGGAATCAAACTTTAGTTAACTTAGTAGCTTTATTGTCTTTTGCCTGCCCTGCTTCGTAGCTATCTTGCTTGGTAGTTATCTTGCTTAGTGGTTACCCTAGGACTAGTTATTAGGACTAGTTAGTTATCTTAGTTACCTTTAGCTATCCTTAGTTATCATAATCCCCTCTACCTACCTATCTATCCACCTTACCTTAGTCATCCATTTCAACCTTACCAATCCACCCACATATTCTTTCTAGCCTTTCATCTTCCCTTCTCCCCTTTTCTCTTTTCTCCTTTCTTTGACTCTCATCCCCTCCTTGACTCAACTCATTCACCACCCTAGCCTTCCCTTGGGATCAAATAAATCGACACCTGGTACTCCCAGGCGAAGTGCTACTACGATAGTTCTGTGCGCTTGCAGAATCTCCTCTTGGTAGATTGCATTCTCGCTAGTTAGCTTCTACTAGTGTCGGGATTGACAACCCCGCTTGGCATTAGTAGACAGCTACTTTAGCTACCCTATCCTAGGTGTAGTTAATAACTACCAACAGCCATGCTTCACATTGGCAATCTCCATCTCCAAACCCTCACAAAGAACACACCTAGCCACACATGTGCTACATGAGTTGGCCTCTTCAAAAGACATAATCTTGGCATTCTTCTCTGCCAACTCAGATTGCAAGACAGGACAAGTCTTGCACGCACCCAGCAATGAAGGTCTAGCCTTCAGCTCATCTACCTCTCCTACCAATGCAACATACTTACTCCTCAAAGTGAGAAGATCAGTCATGTGCGGGGTGCACATCTCACACTCAGCCTCCTCAGAAACGACCACGGTGGACTTAGCAAACTCAAGCTCCCTCACCGTGTCCTCCCACTTCTGCCTAAACTCCTTGCGCTCTCTAGCGGCTCGCCTAAGCAACTTGTCCTGACTAAGGAGCGTGGCAGTAAGCTTCTCAACCTCGGTAGAAAGATCGTCGTAGGTGAGAGATACCTGGGAGGTGTCGTCGTCGTTCTGAGGGGAGCACACCAACACACCGTCGAGCGCCATGGTGCAGAAGCCATCATCGTCGTCGGCGAAGAAGCAGAGGACGTTTAGCTTGTCCTCGATCCTCTTCTTCTTCTTAGACTCGTCATCGCTTGAACAAGCGGATTCATCATCCGAGCTGTCGACGTCGCTGAGCATGGCGAAGAATGCACGCTGCTCAGCCTGGGCCTTCTCCAAGTAATTCTTCTTGATGTATTCCTTGTTGAAGTAGCCCCTCCACTTGTGCCTCGCGGGGACGTACTTCTCCATGTGCATGCCGAAGTTGTACTTGGGCCCATGGTCGCCCTTCCCAGAAGTGTGCTTATTCTTGGGGCAGTTGGCGATGAAGTGATCGGGGTCGCCGCACTCATAGCATCCCGAGCGTCCTCCTCCGCGGCGACGATTCATGCGGTTATTATGAAACTGCGAGAACCGGTTGACGAGCAAGGCTAGCTCGTCATCCCCCAGCGACTCAAGCTGCTCCTCTGTGACAGAAAAGAGAGAAGAGAGTGCAAATCCTCCAGAGGGGTTAGTAGAAGAGCCAGAAACCAAAGCCATCGACGGGCCAGAAGGATTTTCATAAGAAGCCCTCGCCATGGCATCAATCTCACTGTACTTGAGCTTACTGAAGAGCTCATCGCACGTGAGGGTCTCATAGTTCGGCGATTCGATGATCGCCTGAACCTTGGAATCCCACACCGATCGATCAAGAGTATGCAAAAGCTTCAAAGCTCTCTCATGATCGTCGAAAGGCAACAGCTCCTTGTTAGCCCTCATCCTGTTGACAATCACCTGAAAGCGAGCGAATAAACTTTCTATGCTCTCGCTAGGCATATGTTGAAAGTTCTCATACTCTCGCTTGAACGACTCGTAGAGTCAGGTTTTGACTTGAGAGGTTCCCTCATGGAAACGCATGAGGGTAGCCCAAATCTCCCAAGCCGTAGCGAGGTGAGAAACGCGATCAAACTCACTCATGCTCAAGCATGAGAAAAGAGCATTACGGGCTCGGCTATTGGCATCGTGCTCATCGATCTGAAGCTGAGAGACACGAGCAGCCAAGACAACGTAATCGGCAGAGATGCAAATATCCCAAATGGAAGCACCCAAACTCTGAAGATAGGCCGACATGCGTATATTCCAATACGCATAGTTTGTCCCATCGAAAAACGGTGGTTTGCCCACGCCGCGATCCATGTTGCCTTCTGCAGATTGTTGACGGTCCTTAAACCCCTATTTTACCGTCAACATTTGACCCTAAAACCCACCAAAAAGGCATGAAATGTAGTCAAATAGGTTTCAAACTAACCGAATTCCACATGTCCATAGAATTCTATTTGAATGCAGGATTTGAACCAAATTTGGACATTTTGACCCACCAGGAGACAAGCCCACTCGGCAGGGCCCAAATGGGCCTAGGAGGGGTGGCGCCCGCCACCCAATGGTGGCGCCCGCTAGCTCCAAGTGGCGCCCGCCACTTGGGTTGGCCCAACTTCACCCCATGCCACGTCATCGATCCGTGTGACCTCCCAGGGCCAAATCTTGGCCCTTGGTCACTAGGTCAGTGGCATCGGACGGCTCAGGATGAAGTGACGCGAATCAAGACTGATGGACGGTTGATAGGACATGCAACCGACATCCAAACCGCCTCAGACAAACTCATGGAGGCCGTTGGATCAAGGTCGGTGCATCTAGTGGCCAGGACACTAGCGGCCGCAAGTGGGGAGTGGCGCCCGCCACCTGACCTAAGCCTAGGTCGGGTGGCTGCCCCCTATAAGTACCCACCTCACTCCTCAAGCTATACATACCCCCTGGAGGCACCTCTGCATAAATCCCAGTACCATTCCAAGCAAAGCAACACCAAGCAAGAGAAGTGAGAGTGAGGTTAGAAGCTTAGAGAGCTTAGGCAAGTGGGTTAGCTAGTAGAGAGAGTATAGCTCTAGTGCCCTCGCTACAGCGTGGCTCTTAGTTTAGCACAGCTCGTCCTAAGTCGCTGGTGTAAAGAGCGTAGAGCTTGCTAAGAGAGAAGCGGGTGCGAGCGACTGGCATCGGAGGTTAGTTGAGTTCCCGGCGTCTCTGGTCTGGTTTGCTCTCTCCTATCTCAGGTACATTTATCTTTATCTCAGTATTACTTTAAGCATTACTTTTTGTATTACTTTCAGTATTACTTTATCAAGTACCTTGAGTGTGACCTAGCTAGCCTACAGTTCAATTCACTTAGCCATAGTAGTTATTCTCTAGTGAGCTTAGTGTTTGATCTTTGCCAATAGGTTGCTTAGTTAGTTTAGTGTTTATCTTATTAAGTCAAGTATTTGCTCTGACATCCGCAAGGGTGTCTCTATTCTAGGCCAGGATAGAGATAGTTAGAATATAATTAGGCATGGTGCTTAGTTATAGACTTACCTTCAGATACGGCTGGACCCCTGGATAGCTATGGTAGCAAGCAGGTGGTGACAGCCCTGTGCGCCTTGAATTCCACCACGTAGTTGGCCCAGTTTAACAGTAAGGCTCGTTGTGCTAGCGTTCAACCTAAGTAAGTGGTAAAGGCTAGTACGCCTCGATACTTGACAATATAGGACTAAAACTTTACTTAACTTAGTAGCTTTATTGTCTTTTGCCTGCGCTGCTTCGTAGCTATCTTGCTTGGTAGTTATCTTGCTTAGTGGTTACATAGGACTAGTTATTAGGACTAGTTAGTTATCTTAGTTACCTTTAGTTATCCTTAGTTACCCCTTTATCCACTTAGTTATCCACCCTACCTTAGCCATCCTTTTCATCCTTACCTAGCCACCCATATATTCTTGCTAGCCTTTCATCTTCCCTTCTCCCCTTTTCTCTTTTCTCCGTTTCTTTGAATCTCATCCCCTCCTTGACTCAACTCATCCACCACCCTAGCCTTCCCTTGGGATCAAATAAATCGACACCTGGTACTCCCAGGGAAGTGCTACTACGATAGTTCTGTGCGCTTGCAGAATCTCCCCTTGGTAGATTGCAATCTCTCTAGCTAGCTCCTATTAGTGTCGGGATTGACAACCCCGCTTGGCATTAGTAGATAGCTACTTTAGCTTCACTCCTTTAGGTATAGTGACTAGACTTTCTACAAGCACTTCTGACGTCGTTGCCAGGAATAGACTCCATAGTCTACTTCTAGTAACAACGTTAGCAAGTACCAACAAGCATTTCTGGGCCGTTACCGGGGATAGTGCCTAGCTCCATCTTTAGTGAAGTTAAGAACTACCAACAAGCATTTCTGGCGCCGTTGCCGGGGAAGGCAATCGGGGTATCGGTTGAGTCCATGTCGAATTTATCTTCGCTTAAGCTCCTGCTTAGCGAATCCCATCTTACCCCATCCTTCTTTCCTTAACTCTTCTTATCTTTTTCCTTCATCTTCTTCAACTTCTTTCTTCCTTATCTCGTTCTATCTTCATGATGGCCAACAAAACCATTCGTGAATTTTCTGCTCCTTCTGCCGCTAATATAGCGACAGGACCAGACGTGATCGAAGCCAACCTCAATTTTGAGTTGAAACCGGCTCTGATCACGATGGTCCAGGCTAGCCCATTCTATGGCAAGGCCCATGAGGATGTCAATGCTCACCTCCAACAATTTTTGGAGATTTGCGGCACCTTCACCATTAAGGGGATAACCCAAGAGGCCATCCGTCTTCATCTCTTTCCTTTCTCTTTTCTAGGAAAAGCGAAGCAATGGTTGTATACCGATCGCAACGCTGTAGACACATGGGACAAGTGTTCCAATGCTTTTCTCGTTAAGTTCTTTCCTATGGGCAAGACAAATGCTCTGCGCAACAAAATCTCCAGCTTTACGCAACAAGCCGAGGAATCTATTCCTGAGGCTTGGGAGAGGTTGCAAGAGTACATCGCTGCTTGTCCGCACCATGGTATGGAGGACTGGCTATTGATCCAGAACTTCTACCATGGCCTAACTCCACTCTCTAGAAGCCATTTGGATGCCGCCGCCGGCGGTGCATTCTTTTCTCTGAATGTTGCAGATGCTAAGGCTCTCATAGAGAAGATGGTGTCAAACCAAGGATGGAATGACAAGAGGCTGCGGCCCCGTAAGCAAGGTATTCATTCCCTTAAGGAAGCCAACATGATCGTGGCCAAGATGGACCTGCTGGCAAGAAGCTGGACAGCTGTGAGATGATGGACCAACAAGAGAGTATCCAAGCTCTGGAATCCTACATGACTTGTGAAGTCTGTGGAGAAACTAGACATTTTGGGAACTACTGCACCGAGCTATATGAAGATTTGAACTTCATCAACAACAACAACGGTTTCCGTCAACCAAATCAAGGATGGAATCAGCCTGCTAATTCTCAGGGTAACAATTCATTCCCTCGCTCTAATTTTCATAATTCTGATAGTCTCTCATTCTTGAAAAATTTAGTTTACTCACAAGGTGAAACTACTGATTTCTTCAAAGAGAAATTAATGATGAATGATAAAACCCTTGAGAATATAAATGCTAAATTGGAAGATTTCTCATCTGCTCTGAAAAATCAACTTAGCTTTAATAAGATGTTAGAAACCCAGTTAGCTCAACTTGCTGCTATCATACCATCTTTTGAATCTGACATGGAAACTGCTAATATGGTTGAAATTAAATATTTTAACTATTATGAAGATCAAACCATGACTATTAAAAAGGGTGATCCTGGTAGTCCCATAATTAGATGCTCAATCTTTGGTGAAATCTTTAAAAATGCCATGTGTGATTTAGGATCGAGTGTGAACATTCTATCTAAAGATTTTTATGAAAACTCATTCTTTCCACCCGTGTCGTCCACATCTGCCTATGTTGTGCTAGCTGATCAATCCACTTGCTATGTAGAAGGAATAGTTAATGATTTACCTGTTCATATTAGAGGCTCCTATGTTCCTGCTGATTTCATAATACTAGATATGGGAAATAGGAAAGATGTGCCTTTAATTTTGGGTAGACCCTTCTTGAACACTGTGAATGCTTGCATATATGTGGGAAGTGGTAAAATTCATATGACATTAGGATGGAGGAAGGAAATATTCTCCTTCTCCCGTGGTCCCGCATATGCCGCTAACATGCAGGTAGCAAAGCCCGTTCGTACCAAGAAGAGGCGCCCAGGAACAAGGTGGAACAGAAAGAAAGAACCACCTCCTCCTAAGTTGTGTGATTCACATAACAAGGGAGAGGTGCCAAAAGAGGAAGAACCAGATGGAGTGCTAAGAGAAGAAGTGCCCAAGGAAGAAGATCCACCCGATAAGGATGAAACTCCAAGGACTTAAGGTATGGTTTTAATTTTACTTTTTAATTTCCCTTCAATTTCCCTTTTCGAATAAATAACATATGTCATGCATGCAACTAAAAAAATCAGTTATCATTAGTTATATGCATAGGTATATGTTAACTTAGTTAAAATATCATAGGATAGTTTCCATTTTCACAACATTAGATAGATTCCCTTTTAATAAAATGAGAACAAGAGCTCCGACTGAGAAGAAGAAGGCCCTTCACCAAGCAAGAAGCCAGCTTGGGGGAGACTCCCGCTCCAATAAGGTATGTCTCAAGCCTACCCTTTACATTCAGTTCTTACATTCTATATCTTTTGAATGTCATATGCTTGCCTAAGTATCCATTCTATGAATAATATTGATAAAATCTGCTTAAACAAGTTGAAACCTGAATAAGCTTTAAAATATGTCATGCAAATGCTATTGTTATGGTTTGAATAACTGGTCTTATCTAAGTTGTCGTTTTTGTGGGTTGCATATGCTTTAACTAAAATCATGCTTAGTGAATAAAGTTAGTAAGAAATGGAGTAATTCTTTAAACTTGTTAGGGTGAAATTAGGACACAATCTGGAGGATTTCTTTTAAAAAATATGAAAACCTTGCTAAAAGTTCCTCCTGGATTTTATCCCATCCCACCACCAGCCAAATATTTGTTAGTCATTAGTCAAAACCACAAAGAGCTTTGTTTGTGTTGAGCTTTGTTAGGCCTCATAGATCTTAGTAGAGAAGCTTATCATATCTTTTGAATCAAGATACACGTACACCCACCATAATTTGCCTACTTTCCACTTTGGAAGTTTGCAACCACCAAATAATTGCTTATTTTCTACACTGGAGATATGCAATACCCTGCCAAACATCCCATTGCTAGCCTTATGCTTATTCCTACACTGGGAATAAGCATTTCTCTCCCTTTCCCTATTCATTTCAAAAATCCTTTTCCATAGATAATCTGGGGAAATCTAGAGCTAAAAAAGAGAGAGAGAGAGAAAGCTATTGAGCAAAGTAGCTCAAAAGAGGACTGTGTCCTAGAAAATGTGAGGACACATTTTTGTCTACTCACATTGTATCCAAAAAAAAGTGAGCAAAGTAGCTCAAGAGAGGACTATGTCCTAAGAAAATGTGAGGACACATCTTTTGTCTACTCACTATGTATCCAAAAAAAGAGAGAATTATCATTAGCTCTAAACTCTAGAAAATCAACTTGGAAGGATTATGAAATGTCTCTCCATACACTTCCACATAACCACACATGCACATCTTGATCAATTTTTATGATTTGCTGCTCCTTATGATCTGAGTGTCTAGCTTAGCAATAAACATCAGGCAATTTGCTCATGGTTCTTAGCCTACCTATAGCTCCACATATCATTCTTTAGAAATAGGAGAGGCTACATTTTGGCCTAAGTGAGGATTTAAACACCATTGAGTGACTGAGTGAATATTGGAGGACTTAAGCAAGTTTTTATCTTTTGAAAACCTTAAAACCTCCAAACAAATCCTAGTCAAACCTAAGCAAGCTAAAAGTTTCCTATCTACTACTTTGTTTTACTCTTGCATGTTTGAAGTGAAAAGCTATAAGCCCCACATTGCTATGATTCATGATATATGCTAAGTTATTTCTCACTATACAATATGCACTTGCATGCATCTTAATTTTGCTATCTTTTCATGCTCATTGCTTAAACCGCATTGTTGCTCGAGGAAGAGCAACATGTTAGCTTGGGGGAGCTTGTAGACGGTCCTTAAACCCTTGTTTTACCGTCAACATTTGACCCTAAAACCCACCAAAAAGGCATGAAATGTAGTCAAATAGGTTTCAAACTAACCGAATTCCACATGTCCATAGAATTCTATTTGAATGCAGGATTTGAACCAAATTTGGACATTTTGACCCACCAGGAGACAAGCCCACTCGGCAGGTGTGACACCCCAATTTTAAGAACAAAATTGGAGCACAATATATGTATGCCAGGATCAATATTCATACATATATCCACATCATAGTAAATATCAAAACAATGCTTTATTAATATATCGAACATTATTACAAAAATGACCCTCGGGTCTAAAAGAAAAGTACAGACTCAGTCTAACTCTAATGTAGACTCGCGGAAACTGGACGTCATCTCCACAGGAAGGTCGACCGGGGGCTGCGCCATCCTAGTGCAAGTCGTCTGGGTCTTGACCACCGTCTTCTGGGTACAAGTTGTCGGGGTCGTATCCACCGTCTTCGGGGTACTCCTGCTCTGCATAGGCGTAGACTCCAACGTCTGGGTGGGGTAGCAGGGGGTTCAAAGAGGAAGGGTGAGTACATCGAAATGTACTCCGCAAGTATAGGAAATATATGCTTATGAGGCTATTAACAAAGGTAGGCTGACTCTGTTTGACTCAAGCGCCTAAAGCAACACATCCTATTAATCCTATTAAACCTATGCACCTATTTACTAGGTTATAACCTCATTCTCCAACGGTAACAGTAACCACACTCAGAGTCGCACCGAGCAAACCACACTCGGAGTCACACCGAGCAACCAACACTTGGAGTCACACCAAGCAACCGCACTTGGAGTCACACCAAGCAAACCCACACCTAAAGTCCATCACGCAAACCACACCTGAAGTCCATCAGATGACCCGAACCAGTAACCAGTAACCAACTAATCTCGAAGAAGTCCAAGCCCGCTCCTGACCGTGAGCACGGCTGATATATCAGTTTATTTACTCTGCAGAGTTTGCACATCTTTACCCATGAGTCGTGTTGCCCTTGTGCCCGAGGTAGCTAGCCTCTTGACCCACTTCCAAGGTGAGTCGGCATGGTTCACTACAAGGCCGTTACAAAGAGTCCTCCTATGCATATTAGTTTCATATGTCACGATGTAGGGCTACCTTCCGTAATAACACCAGGTCTGGCGCCCGAGCCTGGGAATCACTCCCGTACCAAGCAGTATCCTGCGTAGAAGAAGCCCTGTCCCATGTCCATATGTAACTAATAACGACATAAGGCTTCTCTAATTAATTAGCCAGTCCCAGAGCCATATAGGCCTCATGGTTTGCGCTGTTTTGCCTGGTTACAGGCTTCGAGAACCAGGTCCTAGGGATCCAGGCAGGATAACAAACCACAAACCCAAACCAACGCCAAGTCCCATGGCAAACCGTAACGCCGAGTCACACGGCAACCGTACGCCAAGTCACATGGCACCACACCACCAACGGTCCATCCTGCCAGATTTACCTACTCACCATACTACAACATTACCAGCCACATGTTCCATAGATCATTAATCAGAATTTATTATTAACCATCCCATCCCAAGACAGCACGGCTAAGCATGACTTCTACCCATATCATCCCAACCAGGTGACAAGGAAAATATAAACAAGTACTAGTAAACCATATCATGGGATTCAGTATTAGACTCTGCATGCAACTACTGGATCTAACTACTCTAATACCAAAAGTAAAATAAGAGTAGGTGCAAGATGTTCAAGGACACTTGCCTTCGGGCTGGGTCAAATCAACTGGATCACAAGGAAAATCTGGAGCGTCCTCGAACTCCGCACTCTCTAGCCCAATCATCAAACATGGCACAATACAACAAAATAAATAATAGTACAACAAATAGTATGAAAACAGTAAACTAATAGATCTACTGCATAGAGAACGAAATTATGAAACTAACGCAAGTTGAATGGGTCAAAACGGAGTTAAAACGCAAAAGTTATGAGCATTTGAAGTTGGATGGCAAAACTATAAATCATTTAAACTCATTTTTGCATTTTAAATAATTTAAAACGAAATTAAAAGACTGGCTGGGCTAGGCCTCATTTTCGGTAAACTGCAAGGGTTAGAACGGAAGAAATCCAAGACTCAATGAATAGGGTGCATGTACTGCGGGTTGGTTATCAAATAAGACAGGGGCTCTTTTGCAAAAGAGCGGCTGACGCAGTGCTGATGTGGCGCCACATGGCCGCACGTGATTGGTTCCGGGCGCCAGCTCGGCGGATACGTGTGCAACGACTTCGTGGACCGTGCCTCATTTACACGATAAAAGAGGGGCTCAGATGCAAGATTCCCCAGACACAGCGCACAGTGGATCCGGATGGCGGGTTGATTTCCAGATAAAGAAGGGGCTCTTTAGCAAAATTGTCCAGCGAAGGGGTATCTTCTCATATGGATTGCCCGATCCAAATCGGACGGCCTGGATTAGAAAGGGGGGAAGAGTGTGTGCGCTGGCGCGGTGGACAGCGAGGCGGCCACGTGGCAGACGCGGTTTGGTGCGGCGCACCACGCATCGCGTGGACTCACTGACGCGGCGACTGTGGGCTGCGTCCACGGATCAGTGAGACCGGCCTATACCGGTTCGAGTTAGGATCTAATCTGGGCCGTTCAGAGGAGATCGGACGGCGCCGGATAGAGGAGTGGGGCGCTGACGGCGCCGGGGAGGCCGTGCGCGGCGGCGGTGGTGTCTGGGCATGGCGGCGCCATGAATGCCTTGCCGAAGCTCGCTCGGGACGCATCCCAAGGCCGGTAGCGACCTCGTAAAGGACAGGAGGGGGTAGGAGAGCTCTCTGCGGTGATGTTGGTGGGGTTTTCATCACGGTCAGAGGCCAGAGAGAACAAGCCCGCGGCGGTGCCATGGTTAGGGCGCGCCGGAGTGCTCGGGGAACAATCTAGACGATGGTAGACATAGCGGGAAGGATGGAATTTTAGTGCGGAGATTACAGCGGTTCTTCTGGTGGCGTTCTCGGTGTCAAGCGAGATTCTGTGAAGGCCGATGATGGAGGGGTGCGGCGAAGGTGCTCTGGTGCGCCGACATGGTCGACTAAGGACGTCCCTAGGCGTCGATGTACCTCGCTGAAGGGCTCCCTAGGTGCGGTGTGCTGTGGCGATGCCGAAGGAGAAGGGAACGAGGCTACCAGTGGCACCCCCTGCGCGGTACCGAGCTCAAGGCGGCTGGCAATAGTGGTGGCGGATCCGTGGAAGCGAAGAAAAGTTGGGGTCGAGAAGATGGGGTTGGCGCGGGGCAGAGGACGAGGCTACTTGTAGGGTGAGGGGGAATGAGGGGGTGGCGGCTGTAATCTGCTCTCGGCAGATAGAGGAAAGGGGGGGTCTCGGGCGATCGAGTCAGGGCGACACGCGTAGGGCGGGGGAGGTTAGAGACGACGGCCTGCCAAGCGGGGCGAGCATCGGTCAGCGGCTGGTGGCGCATGGCCAACTGGTCAGAGGAAGAAGGGATGGAGGGCGCTCGGCTGGGCCTGCTCGCGGCGCTGGCGGGATGCTGGGCGCGGTTGTGGGCCACCGCGGCTTCGCGGCCGGTGCAAGCGAGAGGAGGGGGAAAACGGGCCGGCTGGCCAAGGGAGGTGATGTCCGGCTAGGCCGAGTGGAATGGGGGAGGGGAATTCCGGCTGGGCTTTTGGGTTAGGGGGAGAAAATGAGCCCTTTGCCAATTCTTTTTTTCCTTTTTGTTTTTACTTTACAATCCTTTTCCAAATTCATTTTGAAATCCAAATTCAAATCAGTTTGAAATCAAATAAATTTTGTAAACATTAGAAATATTTTCCCTAGGTTTTGAAAATAGAATTTGAGTTTGATTTTCCAAAATTTTCACAAACCCTTTATTTAATTTCTAAATAGAATAAAACCGATTTGTCGTAAACGGGTTTGATAAAATTCTTTTTCACCCAATAAAAATTATGCGACGGCATGAATGCAACAAACATCTGGCTAGAATTTTCCTCCATCTAGGGTTTTGGCCATTTTCTAATTTATTTTTAATTAATTAAACACCAGGGGTGTTACAAACTTACCCCCTTAACTGGAATCTCGTCCCGAGATTCGGGCTAGAAAGAAAGGTGGTTGGGGAGCTTGTGAGACATACCATGGAACTTTTGGCGCTTGGCATTTTTCTTGTTCATAACCCGATTGGCATCTTTGGTTTCGAGGTGTTGTCCTAGAGCTTTCCTCTTGGCTCGACATTTGCGATCCTCACGCTTCTTCGGGCATTTGCTAATGAAGTGTCTAGCTTGCTTGCAGTAGAAACATAGTCCTTGGCCTTGACATCTCTTCGGGTGGATATCACTTGATTGTCTTCTTGTGGAACTTGAGGAGGTGCTTCTGTTTGGTGGAGCTGAGGAGGTGCTTCTGTTTGGTGGAGTTGAGGAGGAGCTTCAGTTGAGCTTGCAGGTGGGACCTCAGTGGGCTTCTGGACTTGTTCTTGAGGTGTAGCTCTAAAACGAGAAGAGTCTGCAACATACTTTCGATACTTGTCCTTCTTGCCTCGGTAAGGTGTTATCTGGAAGAGTCGATATGCCTCGTCACTCAAGTTGCAGTCTTCCCATTGTCGTAGATCCATCAGCTGGTATGGGTGAATAGAGGGTTGAGATGGGAGAGAGAAAGACCCCAAGTTAGTTAATTTTATTAAGAAAAGTTTTGACAAATATTGTCATTGCAACCTGACAGTTGCAATACACCAACAATCATTACGAAGAACCAAATCAAAACATGTGCACAAGTACATGTCAAACAACGTACTACGTGATCAAACAATTATGGTGGACATCCTACTATTGGAGGACCAACTTTGAAACAAAGTTTGAATTTTCAGCAGAGACAGACTACAGAAGTGGGAAAATAGGGTGAGGCTTTTAAAAATAGTTTTGTAAACTCAACGACTGACTAGGGTAGCGTCCTACGGTCAACACGGCTTTGATACCACTCTGTGACACCCCAATTTTAAGAACAAAATTGGAGCACAATATATGTATGCCAGGATCAATTTTCATACATATATCCACATCATAGTAAATATCAAAACAATGCTTTATTAATATATCGAACATTATTACAAAAATGACCCTCGGGTCTAAAAGTAAAGTACAGACACTCAGTCTAACTCTAATGTAGACTCGCGGAAACTAGACGCCATCTCCACAGGAAGGTCGACCGAGGGCTGCGCCATCCTAGTGCAAGTCGTCTGGGTCGTGACCACCGTCTTCTGGGTACAAGTTGTCGGGGTCGTATCCACCGTCTTCGGGGTACTCCTGCTCTGCGTAGGCGTAGACTCCAACGTCTGGGTGGGGTAGCAGGGGGTTCAAAGAGGAAGGGTGAGTACATCGAAATATACTCCGCAAGTGTAGGAAATATATGCTTATGAGGCTATTAACAAAGGTAGGCTGACTCTGTTTGACTCAAGCGCCTAAAGCAACACATCCTATTAATCCTATTAAACCTATGCACCTATTTACTAGGTTATAACCTCATTCTCCAACGGTAACGGTAACCACACTCGGAGTCACACCGAGCAAACCACACTCGGAGTCACACCGAGCAACCAACACTTGGAGTCACACCAAGCAACCGCACTTGGAGTCGCACCAAGCAAACCCACACCTAAAGTCCATCAGGCAAACCACACCTGAAGTCCATCAGATGACCCGAACTAGTAACCAGTAACCAACTAATCTCGAAGATGTCCAAGCCTGCTCGTGACCGTGAGCACGGCTGATATATCAGTTTATTTACTCTGCAGAGTTTGCACATCTTTACCCATGAGTCGTGTTGCCCTTGTGCCCGAGGTAGCTAGCCTCTTGACCCACTTCCAAGGTGAGTCGGCAAGGTTCACTACAAGGCCGTTACAAAGAGTCCTCCTTTGCATATTAGTTTCATATGTCACGACGTAGAGCTACCTTCCGTAATAACACCAGGTCTGGCGCCCGAGCCTGGGAATCACTCCCGTACCAAGCAGTATCCTGCATAGAAGAAGCCCTGTCCCATGTCCATATGTAACTAATAACGACATAAGGCTTCTCTAATTAATTAGCCAGTCCCAGAGCCATATAGGCCTCATGGTTTGTGCCGTTTTGCCTGGTTACAGGCTTCGAGAACCGGGTCCTAGGGATCCAGGCAGGATAACAAACCACAAACCCAACCAACGCCAAGTCCCATGGCAAACCGTAACGCCGAGTCACACGGCAGCCGTACGCCAAGTCACATGGCACCACACCACCAACGGTCCATCCTGCCGGATTTACCTACTCACCATACTACAACATTACCAGCCACATGTTCCATAGATCATTAATCAGAATTTATTATTAACCATCCCATCCCAAGACAGCACGACTAAGCATGACTTCTACCCATATCATCCCAACTAGGTGACAAGGAAAATATAAACAAGTACTAGTAAACCATATCATGGGATTCAGTATTAGACTCTGCATGCAACTACTGGATCTAACTACTCTAATACCAAATGTAAAATAAGAGTAGGTGCAAGATGTTCAAGGACACTTGCCTTCGGGCTGGGGCAAATAAACTGGATCACAAGGAAAATCTGGAGCGTCCTCAAACTCCGCACTCTCTGGCCCAATCATCAAACATGGCACAATACAACAAAATAAATAACAGTACAACAAATAGTATGAAAACAGTAAACTAATAGATCTACTGCGTTGAGAACAAAATTATGAAACTAACGCAAGTTGAATGGGTCAAAACGGAGTTAAAACGCAAAAGTTATGAGCATTTGAAGTTGGATGGCAAAACTATAAATCATTTAAACTCATTTTCGCATTTTAAATAATTTAAAACGAAATTAAAAGACTGGCTGGGCTGGGCCTCATTTTCGGTAAACTGCAAGGGTTAGAACGGAAGAAATCCAAGACTCAGTGAATAGGGTGCATGTACTGCGGGTTGGTTATCAAATAAGGCAGGGGCTCTTTTGCAAAAGAGCGGCTGACGCAGGGCTGCGGCTGACGCAGTGCTGATGTGGCGCCACACGACCGCACGTGATTGGTTCCGGGCACCAGCTCGGCGGATACGTGTGCAACGACTTCATGGACCGCGCCTCATTTACATGATAAAAGAGGGGCTCGGATGCAAGATTCCCCAGACACAGCGCACAGTGGATCTGGACGGCGGGTTGATTTCCAGATAAAGAAGGGGCTCTTTAGCAAAATTGTCCAGCGAAGGGGTATCTTCTCATATGGATCGCCCGATCCAGATCGGACGGCCTGGATTAGAAAGGGGGGAAGAGTGTGTGCGCTGGCGCGGTGGACAGCGAGGCGGCCACGTGGCAGACGCGGTTTGGTGCGGCGCACCACGCATCGCGTGGACTCACTGACGCGGCGACTGTGGGCTGCGTCCACGGATCTGTGAGACCGGCCTATACCGGTTCGAGTTAGGATCTAATCTGGGCCGTTCAGAGGAGATCGGACGACGCCGGATAGAGGAGTGGGGCGCTGACGGCGCCGGGGAGGCCGTGCGCGGCGGCGGCGGTGTATGAGCACGGCGGCGCCATGAACGCCTTGCCGAAGCTCGCTCGGGACGCATCCCAAGGCCGGTAGCGACCTCGTAAAGGACAGGAGGGGGTAGGGGAGCTCTCTGCGGTGACGTTGGTGGGGTTTTCATCATGGTCAGAGGCCGGAGAGAACAAGCCCGCGGCGGTGCCATGGTTAGGGCGCGCCGAAGTTCTCGGGGAACAATCTAGACGATGGTAGACATAGCGGGAAGGATGGAATTTTAGTGCGGAGCTTACAGCGGTTCTTCTGGTGGCGTTCTCGGTTTCGAGCGAGATTCTGTGAAGGCCGATGACGGAGGGGTGCGGCGAAGGTGCTCTGGTGCGCCGGCGTGGTCGACTAAGGACGTCCCCGGGCGTCGATGTACCTCGCTGAAGGGCTCCCTGGGTGCGGTGTGTTGTGGCGATGACGAAGGAGAAGGGAACGAGGCTACTAGTGGCACCCCCTGCGCGGTACCGAGCTCGAGGCGGCTGGCAATGGTGGTGGCGGATCCGTGGAAGCGAAGAAAAGTTGGGGTCGGGAAGATGGGGTTGGCGCGGGGCAGAGGGCGAGGCTACTTGTAGGGCAAGGGGGAATGAGGGGGTGGCGGCTGTAATCTGCTATCGGCAGATAGAGGAGAGGGGGGGTCTCGGGCGATCGAGTCAGGGCGGCGCGCGTAGGGCGGGGGAGGTTAGGGACGACGGCCTGCCAAGCGGGGCCATCGGTCAGCGGCTGGTGGCGCATGGCCCACTGGTCAGAGGAAGAAGGGAGGGAGGGCGCTCGGCTAGGCCTGCTCGCGGCGCTGGCGGTATGCTGGGCGCGGTGGTGGGCCACCGTGGCTTCGCGGCCGGTGCAAGTGAGAGGAAAGGAAAACGGGCCGGCTGGCCAAGGGAGGTGATGTCGGGCTAGGCCGAGTGGAATGGGGGAGGGGAATTCCGGCTGGGCTTTTGGGTTGGGGGGAGAAAATGAGCCCTTTGCCAATTCTTTTTTTCCTTTTTGTTTTTACTTTACGATCCTTTTCCAAATTTATTTTGAAATCCAAATTCAAATCAGTTTGAAATCAAATAAATTTTGTAAACATTAGAAATATTTTCCCTAGGTTTTGAAAATAAAATTTGAGTTTGATTTTCCAAAATTTTCACAAACCCTTTATTTAATTTCTAAATAGAATAAAACCGATTCGTCGTAAATGGGTTTGATAAAATTCTTTGTCACCCAATAAAAATTATGCGACGGCATGAATGCAACAAACATCTGGCTAGAATTTTCCTCCATCTAGGGTTTTGGCCATTTTCTAATTTATTTTTAATTAATTAAACACCAGGGGTGTTACAGTAGGGCCCAAATGGGCCTAGGAGGGGTGGCGCCCGCCACCGAAAGGTGGCGCCCGCCAGCTCCAAGTGGCGCCCGCCACTTGGGTTGGCCCAACTTCACCCCATGCCACATCACCGATCCGTGTGACCTCCCTAGGGCCAAATCTTGGCGCTTGGTCACTAGGTCAGTGGCATCGGACGGCTTAGGATGAAGTGACGCGGATCAAGGTTGATGGACGGTTGATAGGACATGCAACAGACATCCAAACCGCCTCGGACAAACTCCTGGAGGCCATTGGATCAAGGTCGATGCATCTAGTGGCCAGGACACTGGCGACCGCCAGTGGGGAGTGGCGCCCGCCACCTGACCTAACCCTAGGTCGGGTGGCTGCCCCCTATAAGTACCCCCTCACTCCTCAAGCTATAAATACCCCCCTGGAGGCACCTCTCCATTCATCCCAGTACCATTCCAAGCAAAGCAACACCAAGCAAGAGAAGTGAGAGTGAGGTTAGAAGCTTAGAGAGCTTAGGCAAGTGGGTTAGCTAGTAGAGAGAGTATAGCTCGAGTGCCCTCGCTACAGCGTGACTCTTAGTTTAGCACAGCTCCTCCTAAGTCGCTGGTGTAAAGAGCGTAGAGCTTGCTAAGAGAGAAGCGGGTGCGAGCGACTGGCATCGGAGGTCGGTTGAGTTCCCGGCATCTCTGGTCTGGTTTGCTCTGTTGTATCTCAGGTACATTTATCTTTATCTCAGTATTACTTTAAGCATTACTTTCAGTATTACTTTCAGTATTACTTTATCAAGTACCTTGAATGTGACCTAGCTAGCCTACAGTTCAATTCACTTTGCCATAGTAGTTAATCTCTAGTGAGCTTAGTGTTTGATCTTTGCAATAGGTTGCTTAGTTAGTTTAGTGTTTATCTTATTAAGTCAATTATTTGCTCTGACGTCCGCAAGGGTGTCTCTATTCTATGCCAGGATAGAGATAGTTAGAATATAATTAGGCGTGGTGCTTAGTTATAGACTTACATTCAGATACGGCTGGACCCCCGGATAGCTGTGGTAGCAAGCAGGTGGTGACAGCACTGTGCGCCTTGAATTCCACCACGTAGTTGGCCCAGTTTAACAGTAAGGCTCATTGTGCTAGTGTTCAACCTAAGTAAGTGGTAAAGGCTAGTACGTCTCGATACTTGACAAGATAGGACTAAAACTTTACTTAACTTAGTAGCTTTATTGTCTTTTGCCTGCGCTGCTTCGTAGCTATCTTGCTTGGTAGTTATCTTGCTTAGTGGTTACCTAGGACTATTTATTAGGACTAGTTAGTTATCTTAGTTACCTTTAGTTATCCTTTGTTACCCCTTTATCCACTTAGTTATCCACCCTACCTTAGCCATCCTTTTCATCCTTACCTAGCCACCCATATATTCTTGCTGGCCTTTCATCTTCCCTTCTCCCCTTTTCTCTTTTCTCCTTTTCTTCGACTCTCATCCCCTCCTTGACTCAACTCATCCACCACCCTAGCCTTCCCTTGGGATCAAATAAATCGACACCTGGTACTCCCAGGGAAGTGCTACTATGATAGTTCTGTGCGCTTGCAGAATCTCCCCTTGGTAGATTGCAATCTCCCTAGCTAGCTCCTACTAGTGTCGGGATTGACAACCCCACTTGGCATTAGTAGATAGCTGCTTTAGCTTCACTCCTTTAGGTATAGTGACTAGACTTGCTACAAGCACTTCTGACGTTGTTGCCGGGAATGGACTCCATAGTCTACTTCTAGTAACAACGTTAGCAAGTACCAACAAGCATTTCTGGGCCGTTACCGGGGATAGTGCCTAGCTCTATCTTTAGTGAAGTTAAGAACTACCAACATGGATCTGGAACCGGCTAAGGTAGAAGATCCTTAACCTGCTCTGATACCAATTGAAGGACCGAGAATGCTACCAGAAATCGACCAGAGGGGGGGGTGAATGGGAGCTTGTTACTACTGTCCCAAGAATCGACCCCAAATGCAAACCCTAGAGTTTGTTAGTGTCCATGACCCTAGATGTAGGATGAATGCTTCCAAGAAGCACAACAGGATATTAGACAACTCTAGAAACCCAATGCAAAAGACGGAATCCAAATCTGACAACTAACGAGCAAATCGCGAACGAAAATGCGTTGAGACAGCACTGACCGGACTAAGCCTGCGTCCGGTCAACAGGAACCGGACGTGTCCGGTCAAGCAAGGTCCAATTTCTGACTTCTCTGAGTTGGACCGGACGCACTATCTTCTAGCGTCCGGTCGTTTCTCAAGCGTCCGGTCACAAGGAAACGCAAGCAGTGAACAGTGGGTCAATCGAGTCCGGTCACACGCGAGAGCTAGCGTCCGGTCGCGTGCGTCCGGTCAAGAGGCAGAAATGCATGAGTGTTCAACCACCAGACGCACTTCCCCAGCTTCCAGTCATCCCGTGCCTGCGTCCGGTCACCCCGCAGCAGCTCTGTTCGTTCACCGATTCGCCTCGATCTCACCCAAAACAAATCCTCTAGGGATCAAACTTTGTGAGATGAGTCACAAGGAGTATAGTGAGCTATCTCTATGAGATCATGGCTCGAACCTATCTCCAAATTGGTGAATTGAAGGATTTTGGGGGAAGAGAGAAAAACTTGGCCCAAAACGAAAATCGATCGATCTCCTAGACCATGAGGTTAGAGGTGAATTTCTTCGGTCGAAAGAAGTGCCTCACAATCTACAATAACTTGGTTCAAACGGATTTGCAAGAGATGAACCAAGCAAAGAGATCATGTGACGGGAAAAACATGGAGAAAAGGATTCCGTGAAGAACACAAACAAAACGCGAATCACAAGCACGAAATTGCAACCGTGTGGCCACCACACGCTACAATAGTGAGATTACAGTCTCACTTCCTCAAAATCTCACGGGCACAGAGGTATTGTTCTCAACTCTGTGGATCTCAGGTTCACTACAGCAGAGGAGTGGGAGAGCAGGAAACCCTAGCTATGAAAGAGCAAATGACTGAGATAGGAAGGGAGGAGGGTGTCTCCCTCAACTTATCCATGCGGATACATGGGTGTATGCCGGGTCTCTAAGTGATGAGTGATTGTCAACGGGAATGATGCGCATGTTCTTTGGCTTGTGTTGTGCAGGTGTCCAGCACAGAGACAGTGATCAAGGGTAGGTGAAGGTCAAGTTGAGCCGTGCCGTGCCGATGGACTGGGCGCGATGAAGGATGGGCGTGCCGTGCGGCGGACGTGCCATGCCGATGTATCGGACAGCGAAGGGCGGACGGGAGGCTTGGACTGAGGGACCGGAGTACCTGAGGATCAGCTGTGGAGGCTGGCAGCCTGTGACGATGACAAGCGAAGAAGTGCGGTCATGTGTTGCTCGGGTCGAGGACCTGGGAACACGTGTCGGTGGATGGGGTGCACGGGCGGTGCATCCCCTCTACGACGTCGGTTTGTTGGTAGAGCCAGGGAAAAACCAACGGGTGGTCGGTTTCCAGGTTTGGGCCTCAAAACCTGGGTGCTGGGTTTCCAGGTTTGGGCCTCAAAACCTGGGCGCGACGGTTTCCAGGTTGAGCCTCAAAACCTGGGCGTGGGCCGGTTTCCGAGTTTGGGCCTCAAAACTCGGGCGCTGCGGGTTTCCGAGTTTGGGCCACAAAACTCGGGCTGGAGGCTGGTTTCCCGGTTTGGGCCTCAAAACCGGGGGCTGATGGAAAAGGCTGGTTTCCCGGTTTGGGCCACAAAACCGGGGGTGCAGAGCGAGGGCGGCACGTGGCGGCTATCCGGAGGTTGCGTCGAGGCAACGCTTCGGCCAGTGCGGGCGTGGCCGTTCGATCTACCTACCACACCGGTGGACCAGTTTAGCCTTAGGGTTTGCCTGGCCCGCTCTGTAATTAGAGTAGGGAGGGGTAGAATAGGAAATAGGTTTAGGCTAGGTTAGTATAAGTAGTCTAGGGGAGACACCCTCCTCCCCATCTCAGTTAGCGCAGTCATTTGCTTCCTAGCACCTAGGGTTTCCACTCTCCCATCTCCTGCTTTAGCTAGTTGAGATCCGCAGAGAGACTCCACTCTGTGTACTGTTGATTTGAGGTAGTGAGGCCGTATCCTCACCTTGGAGCACTGATCGATGACTTGATTCGCGTCCTCGATTCGAGTTCGTGGCTGTGATTCGCGTTCCTCTTGTGTTCTTCGCGGAATCCTTTTTCTCCACGATTTTCCCGTCGCTTGATCTTTTTGCTCGGTTCATCTTTTGCAAATCCGTTTGAACCAAGTTGTTCTAGATCGTGAGGTACTTCTTTCCACCGAAGGAATCATCCTCAAACCTCACGGTCTAGGAGATCGAACGATTTTTCGTTTTGGATCGCGTTCTTGCTCCCTTGCCTCGATTTTCCTCGATTCACCGATTTGGAGTTAGGTTCGAGCCATGATCTCTTAGGAGTAGCTCACTAACATCCTTGTGACTCCTCAAATCGAATCCTAGGCCTAGAGCAATTGATTCGGAGGAGATCGGGTTGAATCGTGAAGAACAGCGCTGTTTTCGGGGGCATCGGACGCTCGAGTTCTTGGCATCGGACGCTGACCGAGTAGCATCGGACGCGCCGTTGCCACGTGTCAGTCTCTGAGCTTTTGAAGTGGCATCGGACGCTGAGCATCGGACGCGTCCGTTGGCCATCGGACGCGCCTGTGCCTTTGCATCGGACGCTTGCTGTTCACTGTAGCTAGCGTCCGATGGGTGTCCAGTGAGGTTCCAGGAACCCTCAGTTTGCATCGGACGCGTCCGTTGACAAGGCATCGGACGCGCCGGCCCATCGGACGAGTTCATCGGACGCTCCTGCCCTAACCATCGGACGCTCTGTTGTCCATCGGACGCGTCCGAGGGTTGAGCATCGGACGCTGAAGGCTAGCGTCCGTTGCTCTCGTAGAGAGGTTCCAGAGAGGCACTGTTTGCATCGGACGCGTCCGACGCTTGAACATCGGACGCTCTCAGCGTCCGATGCAGTGACTTCTTCGCTGTTTCATTCGCAGTTTGCTCGTACGTTGTCGGTTTTGATTTCCGGCTTTTGCGTTGGCTTTCTAGAGTTGCGTAGTGTCCCGCTGTGCTTCTTGGAGGCATCCACCCTACATCTAGGGTCGTGGACATTAGCAAGCTCTAGGGTTTGCTTTTGGGGTTGAATTTGGGACAGTGGCATCTAGTTTCCAAAAGGAAATTTTGAAGCTCCCATTCACCCCCCCTCTGGTCGCTTTCGGGTATCTTCTCGGTCCTTCAATTGGTATCGGAGCGGGTTAAGGATCTTCCACCTTAGCCGGTTCCAGATCCACCGAAGGCGACATGGATCGCGGCGTGGGCAAACCGCCGTTTTTCGATGGGACGAACTATGTGTATTGGAAGATACGCATGTCGGCCTATCTCCAGAGCATGGGCTCTTCTGTTTGGGAGATTTGCAACAACGCCAACTACGTTGTCCTGGCTGCTCGTGTCTCTCAGCTTCAGATCGATGAGCACGAAGCCAATAGCCGGGCGCGTAACGCTTTGTTCTCCTGTTTGAGCGTGGGTGAGTTTGATCGTGTTTCTCACCTCTCTCTACGGCTCGGGAGATCTGGGACACCCTCATGCGTTTTCATGAGGGCATCTCTCAAGTCAAAACCCGACTCTACGAGTCGTTCAAGAGAGAGTATGAGAACTTTCGACATCAGCCTGGCGAGAGCATAGAGAGTTTATTCGCTTGCTTTCAGGTGATTGTCAACAGGATGAGGGCTAACCGAGAGCAGTTGCCTTTTGACGATCATGAGCGTGCCTTGAAGCTTTTTCACACTCTTGACCGTTCCGTGTGGGATTCCAAGGTTCAGGCGATCATCGAATCGCCGAACTTTGAAACCCTCACCTGCGACGAGCTCTTCAGTAAGCTCAAGTCCAGTGAGATCGATGCTATGGCGAGGGCTTCTTTTGAAAATCCTTCTCGCCCGTCCATGGCTTTGGTTTCCGGCTCTTCCTCTAACCTCTCAGCTGGCTTTGCTCTTTCTTGTCTCTTTTCTGTTACAGAGGACCAGCTTGAGACGTTGGGAGACGACGAGTTGGCTTTGCTTGCCAACCGGTTCTCGCGGTTCCACAACAACCGCATGAACCGCCGTCGTGGAGGAGGACGCACGGGATGCTACGAGTGCGGCGACCCCGACCACTACATCGCCAACTGCCCCAAGAAGAACAAGCACTCGGGGAAGGGCGATCAAGGGCGCAAGCGCGACTCCAAGTACAAGGAGAAGCACGTCCCCCCAAGGCACAAGAAGCGGGGCGGCTTCGACAAGGAGTACATCAAGAAGAAGTACTTGGAGAAGCAACAAGCCGAGCAGCGTGCTTTCTTCGCCACGCTCAGCGACGTCGATGGCTCGGATGACGACTCCGCTGGCTCCAGTGAGGACGAGTCCGTGAAGAAGAAGCTGGAGGACAAGTTCAACGGCTTGTGCTTCTTCGCCGGCGACAGAGGCTTGTGCACCATGGCGCTCGGAGATGAGGTCGGAGGCGAGCTGGATCACACGCCTCGGAACGACGACGACGACGACACCTCCCAGGTATCTCTCACCTACGACGAGCTTTCCTCCGAGGTTGAGAAGTTGACTGCTGCCCTCCTTAGCCAAGATAAGTTGCTTAGGCGTGCCGCTAGAGAGCGCAAGGAATTTAGGCAGAAGTGGGAGGACACGGTGAAGGAGCTTGAGTTCGCTCGATCCACCGTGGTTGTGTCGGAGGAGGTGGAGTGTGAGTCGTGCACCGCGCACATGACTGACCTTCTCACTTTGAGAGGTAAGTATGCTGCGTTGGTTGGAGAGGTGGATGAGCTCCGTGCTAGGCCGCAGCTGTTGGGTGCGTGCAAGACTTGTCCTGTCTTGCAATCTGAGTTGGCAGAGAAGAATGCCAAGCTTGAGTCTTTAGAGAAGGCCAGCTCAGATAGCACTTGTGTCACGAGTTGTGCTTTGTGTGAGGGCCTGGAGATGGAGATTGCCAATGTGAAGCATGGCAAGATGCAAACCGAGGAAGAAAACACATACCTTCGGTCCATCTTGTCATGGGTCTCCAGTAGTGAGCCACAGCTCGGGATGATGATCTCCCAATTCAAGCGAGCTGTCGGTGCCCCTGGTGTAGGTTTTGCTCAGAGTGCTGATCTTTCAGCTTTTGGGAAGATTGGAGAGTCTAGTGGTCTGACCCCAGGTGAGAAGCCCAACTCCACCACTACTCCCAAACTTGCCAAGCTTCCACTCAAGGAGCCAGTCAAGCCTATCACCAAAGATGGTGTGGTTGAGGAACCCCCGAGAGCTCCTCCCAAGAACCCAGTTTGGGCACCCAAGCCAAACCACCTCAAGAACAAGCTTAACAAAATGCCACCTATTCGTGAGGAGATGCCACAGAAGGGCAAGGGCAAAGTGAGCCACACCCACAGCCCTGGTCACCAACAACCCCCTTTGCGCGCGGTGAGGTACCAGTGTGATTTTTGTGGGAGGGATGGTCACTTGAGCGAGTTCTGCTTTAGGCGCAAGCGAGAGGCGCGCAGGGCTCGGGAGATGGAGAACCCGGACATGTACCATCCAGCTCGTGGTGGACATGTGCCGAAGAGTCAGGGGAGAGCTGCTAGGTCTAGAGGGAAGATTCCCAGGCCTAGGCAGGAGATGAGAGCCCCTAGGAGGAAGACTAGGCCTAGAGGTCCAGGACTTCAGTTTGTTAGGCCTAGGCAGGAGAGAGCTCCGAGGAGAGACGCTAGGCCTGGAGGTGCAGTTGCCCAGGCTCCTAGGCGTAGACCTCGTAGAGAGCGTGCCCGGCGGGGGCCTGCAGCTGCAGTTTTTGGACCCCGTGGCGGAGGCTTTGGTGAGCGCTTTCTCCCACCGCAAGCTGAGCTTCACGGTGAGCGCTTCTTCCCCAGCGGACCACGTTTTCCTGTGCGTGGTGATCGCTATCCCCTTAGACAGGATGGTTTTTCTGCTAACCGTTCTTTTGAGCAGCCGGCCCAACACTGGTATTATCCTCACTTCACTAACCCCAGTGTTGGACCGTATGCTCACCCTATGTCTTTTTATTGATGTAGGTAGAGCGGTTGGAGGACATTTGGTTGGTGGATTCCGGTTGTTCGAGGCACATGACCGGAAACGCCAAATGGTTCTCCAGCCATAGTCCGGTCGCCGGAAAGGAGTATATAACCTTCGGCGACAAAGGTAAAGGTAAGGTGTTATCAGTTGGCTCGGTGCGGGTTAATGAGCATTTTGTGTTGCGCAATGTTGCTCTTGTTACTAATCTGCATTTTAACTTGCTTTCTGTTTCGCAACTTTTTGATGAGGGCTATGAGATTCGGTTTAAACCGAACCTTAGTCGCATCTTAGATCCTCAGGGCGATCTTGTATGTCTGATTTCGCCCTTTGGGAAAGTCTTTTGTGCGAATTTCTCAGAATCGTTTGGTTCTTCTCGCTGTCTCTTGGCTAGTCCTTCTTCCTCCGATCTTTGGAAGTGGCATAGGAGGCTCGGTCACTTAAGCTTCGACTTGCTTGCAAGACTTAGCTCACTTGGCCTAATCCGAGGATTGCCCAAGCTTTCGATGGAGAAGGATCTAGTTTGCCATTCTTGTAGACATGGGAAGATGGTTGCCGCTCCCCACCATCCTGTAACCAAGGTTATGACCTCGCACCCTGGAGAGCTTTTACACATGGACCTTGTTGGTCCGGCTCGGGTGAGCTCGGTTGGTGGCAAGTGGTATGTTTTGGTTGTTGTTGACGATTTTTCGAGATATTCGTGGGTCTTCTTTTTATCTGAGAAGACTGAGACTTTCTCTTTCGCTCGCAATCTGATTTTGCGTCTTCAGAACGAGTTCCCTTTGAACTCGATGCGAGCAATTAGGAGTGATAATGGTTCCGAATTCAAAAATTCGGATTTTGAGAAGTTTTGTAATCGCCTTGGTTTGGAGCATCAGTTTTCTTCTCCCTACACACCGCCCCAAAATGGTGTTGTAGAGAGGAAGAATCGGACCCTTGTGGAGATGGCCAGGACGATGCTCGATGAGCATAGGACTCCTAGGCGCTTTTGGGCCGAAGCTATGAACACTGCATGCTACATTTCGAATCGCATTTTTCTGAGAGCGTTTTTGAAGAAAACCTCTTATGAGTTGCGTTTTGGTCGCCAACCTAAGGTGAGTTATTTTAGAGTCTTCGGTTGCCATTGTTTTATATTGAAGAAAGGCAACCTGGACAAGTTTGAGTCTCGTTCTTCTGACGGTGTGTTTTTGGGTTATGGCACTCACACTCGAGCTTATCGTGTACTTAACCTTGACACTAACCGAGTCATGGAGACATCAGATGTCACCTTCGACGAGACTCTTGTTTCTCCTTCTTCTCGTTTTGAGCGTGCAGGTGATCATGAGGTTGGAGAGCCTCTTTTCGATGACGAGGATGAGGGTGCTGAAGGTATGGATGAACCAGCACCCCCTCCACCTGCCGTGCCGCAAGGAGCGGCCTCGACGACGACTCACGGCCCCGATACCTCCTCTTCCTGGGGGCCGTGGGATCTTCCACCTCGCGCGGTGCCTTTTGTACCCGGGGTGGAACCAGTTGCTGTTGAGGGGGAGGTCACTTCTTCCCGGGAGGCGCCACGTCACATCCAGCGCCAGCACCCCCCTGAACAGATGATCGGCAACATCGACGAGCGAGTTACTCGCTCCAGGTCACAGCACATCTCGCACTTTGCTCAATCTGCTTTTGTTGCTAATTTTGAGCCCCGAGATATTGGACACGCATTGACGGATCCAGATTGGGTCAATGCCATGCATGAGGAGTTAGAGAACTTTGAGCGAAATCGGGTTTGGGTTCTAGTTCCACCTCCACCTGACTGTAAGCCTATTGGGACAAAATGGGTATTTAAAAACAAGCAAGGAGAGGATGGCCATGTTGTGAGAAACAAGGCCCGGCTTGTAGCGAAAGGCTATAGTCAGAAAGAGGGAATAGATTATGAGGAAACCTTCGCTCCTGTAGCACGTTTGGAGGCTATTAGGATACTCTTGGCTTATGCTGCATCCAGGGGTTTCAAACTTTTTCAAATGGATGTCAAGAGTGCCTTCTTAAACGGCTACATAGAGGAGGAGGTTTATGTTGAGCAACCCCCCGGTTTTGAAAATCCCAAGTTTCCAAACCATGTTTTTAAACTTCACAAAGCTTTGTATGGTTTGAAACAAGCCCCTAGAGCCTGGTACGATAGATTGAAAACTTTTCTGCTAGCTAAGGGTTTTGAAATGGGATGTGTAGATAAGACGCTCTTTCTCCTCCGGCAAGGCAAAGACACACTCTTGGTCCAAATTTACGTGGATGATATCATTTTCGGTGGTTCTTCTCACGCTTTGGTTGCCAAGTTTGCAGATACTATGAGCAGGGAGTTCGAGATGAGCATGATGGGCGAGCTGACATTCTTTCTCGGGTTGCAAATTAAGCAATCCCGGGAGGGGACGTTTGTGCACCAGGGCAAGTACACCAAAGACTTGCTGAAGCAGTTCGATATGGGTGAGGCCAAGCCTCTTCCAACACCCATGTCGACGACGACTGCCCTGGATGCGGATGTGGACGGAGAAGCAGTGGACCAGAAGGAGTACCGCAGTATGATCGGGTCGCTCCTCTACCTGACGGCAACACGGCCGGACATTCAGTTCGCCGTGTGCTTGTGCGCGCGCTTTCAGGCGTCGCCGCGCACTTCTCACCGTTAGGCGGTGAAGCGCATCTTCAGGTACCTTCGTTTCACACCAGAGTTCGGGATTTGGTATTCTGCTTCCTCCACTCTCTCGCTTTGCGGTTATTCCGATGCCGATTTTGCTGGTTGTCGCATTGAGCACAAGTCCACTTCTGGGACTTGTCAGTTTATTGGGTCTTCTCTTATATTATGGTCTTCTCGCAAGCAGTCTAGTGTCGCCCAGTCTACCACGGAGGCTGAGTATGTTGCTGCGGCTAGCTGCTGTTCCCAGTTACTCTGGATGATGGCCACTTTGCGTGATTTTGGTTTGAGCTTTACTCGAGTGCCTTTGCTTTGTGACAGCACGAGTGCCATTAGCGTTGCTAAGAACCCCGTGCTTCACTCGAAAACCAAACACATTGATGTGCGCTTTCATTTCTTGCGAGACCACCAGGAGAAGGGTGATATCGACCTTCGCCATGTCGATACTCATCACCAATTGGCTGATATTTTCACCAAGCCTTTAGACGAATCAACCTTTAATCGGTTGAGGGGTGAGCTTGGTGTGTGTTTCCCCTTTTAGATGAGGGAAACTTTTTGGCTCTTGTATAGACTGACTTTTCTTTGTTTGTCTTTCTTTTCTCTTGCATTTTTTAGCATACGCATTTACATTCTGAGCTTCATGTCTATAATCACTGGAATGTAACTATGCTCTAATTAGTATGCTTCGATGCTGATATGGATGCTTGTAGCTTATGCTCTTTCTGATCACTAGTACATGTTGTGAGCTGAGCTATTTTGAATGGTGAACCTGCTTAAATAACTTAAAAACTGAAAATGTTCACCATTGAGATATGCAACTAGCATGTGTAGGACGTGTTGAGTCCATTCCTGCTTTTCATATATGCTAGGTTGCTATGTCTCTAGTTCTGAGTCATTCACTTGCTTGGTCCATTCATATTTGTTTAAAATTTGAACCAAGTGTTAAGTGAATTGAAAAGATCGAGATGGGATTGCTTGTCAACACATCACGGTATCGAGACGGTTTCTCATTGCACTTTGAGTTAAACTCGAGCCGTGTAGTGTATGACCAAAACCGTAGCTTTAAGCTTCTAATTGCTTCGGCATAGGCTTCGCTCGGTTGAAAAGTTAGGCAAAGACAAGCTTTCAACCTCTCGCAATCACATGCTGTATAATTAAACTTGTGAATTCTTTACCGCTGCAACTCCGATATAAACTGAAATCACAAGTACTTCCTTAAATTGGTATTGGCATGATGATTGAACTTTTCTAGGGGTAGTTCACCCTGTATACATGTTTAGCACTTGTCTAGACTCCTGTCTATGCTTGTCTAGTGCTATTTTTGATGGTGAATACCTTTTCTGGCTAAAAACTGCTCACATGCTCATATACTTATATTTCGTATCTGTGATCAGTTTGAGCCTTCGCTATTTGAGTGCTTAATTGTGCTGTTGGAGCTATACCGATTAGAGCATCTTTGCACTCTTTTGATTATATGCCTGAAGCTTCTAACTTGCATTTTTGACTTCATATGCATTTTGAAAGAGGAAGCTTCAGTTAAGGGGGAGACTTTGCAAAGGAGGAGACTTTTGCTCCATTGCTTGATAAGTGCATTTTCAACTAAGGGGGAGAATTTTTGGCAAATCATATGTTCTCTGGTTGCTTGCACTTGTCGAGGGGGAGTTTACTAGTTGTGTTGAGCCGTTGCCTCTGTCTTGAGGGACTAGCAAATTCTCCATTTTGACTGATTTTCAGTTGATTTTCAGTTGGTATGGAGCATGGTTGGCCATAGGGCATTTGTATCGAGCTTTCTGTGCTAGTTGTGTTGAGCCTCTGTGCCTCTTTCTTGAGGGACTAGCATTTTGCTTCGATTTGTCCATTCGGCTTTTGCTAGCGGTGTTGAGCCTGTTCTACCTCTTCTTGAGGGCTAGCTTTGCTTTGCTTGGTTGCGTCGAGCCGTTGCCCATGTCTTTGGGGACCAAGTTGTTTTTGCTCTTTCCACTTGACGTTCTTCGGCATTGCTATGCTTTTGGGTCACTTGGTTGGGTTTTCTCCTCTCCTTCTCCTTCCTCCCTCTTCTGTTACTGTGTTGATTTGTGGTGTAGTTGACAATGCACTCATCAAGGGGGAGATTGCGGATACATGGGTGTATGCCGGGTCTCTAAGTGATGAGTGATTGTCAACGGGAATGATGCGCATGTTCTTTGGCTTGTGTTGTGCAGGTGTCGAGCACAGAGATAGTGATCAAGGGTAGTTGAAGGTCAAGTTGAGCCGTGCCGTGCCGATGGACTGGGCGCGATGAAGGATGGGCGTGCCGTGCGGCGGACGTGCCATGCCGATGTATCGGACAGCGAAGGGCGGACGGGAGGCTTGGACTGAGGGACCGGAGTACCTGAGGATCAGCTGTGGAGGCTGGCAGCCTGTGACGATGACAAGCGAAGAAGTGCGGTCATGTGTTGCTCGGGTCGAGGACCTGGGAACACGTGTCGGTGGATGGGGTGCACGGGCGGTGCATCCCCTCTACGACGTCGGTTTGTTGGTAGAGCCAGGGAAAAACCAACGGGTGGACGGTTTCCAGGTTTGGGCCTCAAAACCTGGGTGCTGGGTTTCCAGGTTGAGCCACAAAACCTGGGCGCAACGGTTTCCAGGTTGAGCCTCAAAACCTGGGCGTGGGCCGGTTTCCGAGTTTGGGCCTCAAAACTCGGGCGCTGCGGGTTTCCGAGTTTGGGCCACAAAACTCGGGCTGGAGGCTGGTTTCCCGGTTTGGGCCTCAAAACCGGGGGCTGATGGAAAAGGCTGGTTTCCCAGTTTGGACCACAAAACTGGGGGTGCAGAGCGAGGGCGGCACGTGGCGGCTATCCGGAGGTTGCGTCGAGGCAACGCTTCGGCCAGTGCGGGCGTGGCCGTCCGATCTACCTACCACACCGATGGACCAGTTTAGCCTTAGGGTTTGCCTGGCCCGCTCTGTAATTAGAGTAGGGAGGGGTAGAATAGGAAATAGGTTTAGGCTAGGTTAGTATAAGTAGTCTAGGGGAGACACCCTCCTCCCCATCTCAGTTAGCGCAGTCATTTGCTTCGTAGCACCTAGGGTTTCCACTCTCCCATCTCCTGCTTTAGCTAGTTGAGATCCGCAGAGAGACTCCACTCTGTGTACTGTTGATTTGAGGTAGTGAGGCCGTATCCTCACCTTGGAGCACTGATCGATGACTTGATTCGCGTCCTTGATTCGAGTTCGTGGCTGTGATTCGCGTTCCTCTTGTGTTCTTCGCGGAATCCTTTTTCTCCACGATTTTCCCGTCGCTTGATCTTTTTGCTCGGTTCATCTTTTGCAAATCCGTTTGAACCAAGTTGTTCTAGATCGTGAGGCACTTCTTTCCACCGAAGGAATCATCCTCAAACCTCACGGTCTAGGAGATCGAACGATTTTTCGTTTTGGATCGCGTTCTTGCTCCCTTGCCTCGATTTTCCTCGATTCACCGATTTGGAGTTAGGTTCGAGCCATGATCTCTTAGGAGTAGCTCACTAACATCCTTGTGACTCCTCAAATCGAATCCTAGGCCTAGAGCAATTGATTCGGAGGAGATCGGGTTGAATCATGAAGAACAGCGCTGTTTTCGGGGGCATCGGACGCTCGAGTTCTTGGCATCGGACGCTGACCGAGTAGCATCGGACGCGCCGTTGCCACGTGTCAGTCTCTGAGCTTTTGAAGTGGCATCGGACGCTGAGCATCGGACGCGTCCGTTGGCCATCGGACGCGCCTGTGCCTTTGCATCGGACGCTTGCTGTGCACTGTAGCTAGCGTCCGATGGGTGTCCAGTGAGGTTCCAGGAACCCTCAGTTTGCATCGGACGCGTCCGTTGACAAGGCATCGGACGCGCCGGCCCATCGGACGAGTTCATCGGACGCTCCTGCCCTAACCATCGGACGCTCCGTTGTCCATCGGACGCGTCCGAGGGTTGAGCATCGAACGCTGAAGGCTAGCGTCCGTTGCTCTCGTAGAGAGGTTCCAGAGAGGCACTGTTTGCATCGGACGCGTCCGACGCTTGAACATCGGACGCTCTCAGCGTCCGATGCAGTGACTTCTTCGCTGTTTCGTTCGCAGTTTGCTCGTACGTTGTCGGTTTTGATTTCCGGCTTTTGCGTTGGCTTTCTAGAGTTGCGTAGTGTCCCGCTGTGCTTCTTGGAGGCATCCACCCTACATCTAGGGTCGTGGACATTAGCAAGCTCTAGGGTTTGCTTTTGGGGTTGAATTTGGGACAGTGGCATCTAGTTTCCAAAAGGAAATTTTGAAGCTCCCATTCACCCCCCCTCTGGTCGCTTTCGGGTATCTTCTCGGTCCTTCAATCCAAATTTCTAATTCCTACTCTACCCCTCTCTAATTACAGAGTGAACTAGCTAAACCCTAGGGTTATTCTAGACCAACTCGGTGGTAGGTGTATCCGACGGCCACGCTCACACAACTCGAAGCGTTGCCTCGATGCAACCTCCCGATTGCTGCCACGTGCCGCCCTCGCTCTGCACCCCCGATTTTGTGGCCCAAACCAGGAAACCATCCTTTCTAGGCAACCCCGGTTTTGAGGCCCAAACCAGGAAACCAACCCACCAGCTTCTGAGTTTTGACGCCAAACTCAGCAAACCATCAGCGCCCAGGTTTTGAGGCCCAAACCTGGAAACCGTCCTCTGCCCGAGTTTTGTGGCCAAACTCGGAAACCCTCAGCCCGAGTTTTGTGGCCAAACTCGGAAACCATCCGCGCCGAGGTTTTGAGGCCCAAACCTGGAAACCGTCCATCGATGGTTTTTCTCTGGCTCAACCACCAAACCGACGTCGTAGATGGGATGCACCTCCCGTGCACCCTGTCCACCGACACGTGTCCCCGAGTCCACGACTCAGGCAACACATGACCGCAAGTCTTTGCTCGTCGCTGTCCCAGGCTGCCAGCCACCACAGCTGTTCCTCGGGCCTCTGGTCCCTCAGTCCAAGCCTCACATCCGCCCTTCGCCACTCTCGGTCCATCGGCACGGCACATCTCTACTTGACCTTCACCTCGCCTCTGATCAGTGTATCCGTGCTCGACACCTGCACAACACAAGCCAAAGGACATGCGCATCATCCTAGTTGACAATCACTCATCACTCAGAGACTCGGCATACACCCATGTATCCGCAGTCTCGCGCTGTTTCGTCCGCGGTTTGTTTGTTCGTTGCCCGAATTGATTTCCGTCTTTTGGGTTGGGTTTCTAGGGTCGAGTAGTGTCTCGCTGTGCTTCTGGGAAGCATCCACCCTACATCTAGGGTTGTGGACATTATCCGAGCTCTAGGCTTGCTCTTGGGGTGACTCTTGGGACAGTGGCTGAAAGTTTTTGAAAGGAAATTTTTAAGCTCCTATTCACCCCCCCTCTAGTCGCTTATTCGGTCCTTCAAAAACATGGTTTGGAAACTTGGAATTTTCAAAACCGGGGGGTTGCTGAACATACACCTCTTCTTCTATGTAGCCGTTTAAGAAGGCACTCTTGACATCCATTTGAAAAAGTTTGAAACCTTTGGATGCAACAAAAGCCAAGAGTATCCTAATAGCCTCCAAACAAGCTACAGGAGCAAAAGTCTCCTCATGGATGGCATTGACCCAATCCAGATCCGTCAAAGCGTGTCCAACATCTCAAGGTTCAAAATCAGCAACAAATGCAGAATGAGCAAAGTGAGAGATTTGTTGTAACCTGGAACGAGTGACACGTTTGTCAATGGTACCGATCATCCGCTGAGGGGGATGTTGGCGCTAGATATGTCATGGTGCCTCCCGAGCAGAAGTGATCTCCCCCTGAACAGCAGCTGGTGCCTCCGTGGGTACAAAAGGTACTGCTCGGGGTGGCGGATCCCACGGCCCCCATGAGGAAGAAGTGTCGGGGCCGTGAGTGTAGAAGCCGCTCCTTGCAGCACAGTAGGTGGATGCGATGCTGGGTCACCCATGCCTTCAGCATCCTCGTCCTCATCATCGAAAAGAGGCTCACCAACCTCATGATCACCTGCACGCTCAAAACGAGAAGAAGGACAAACCATGGTCTCGTCAAAGGTTACATCTGATGTCTCCATGACTCGGTTAGTATCAAGGTTAAGTACACGATATGCTCTAGTGTGAGTGCCATAACCCAAAACTACACCGTTAGAAGAATGAGACTTAAATTTGTCCAGGTTGCCTTTCTTCAATATAAAACAGTGGCAACCAAAAACTCTAAAATAACTCACCTTGGGCTGTCTACCAAAATGCAACTCATAAGAAGTCTTTTTCAAAAAAGCTCTCAGAAAAATGCGATTGGAAATATAGCATGCAGTATTCATGGCTTCGGCCCAATATCGCCTAGGAGTCCTATGCTCATCGAGCATCGTCCTGGCCATCTCTACAAGGGTCTGATTCTTCCTCTCTACAACACCATTTTGGGGCGGTGTGTAGGGGGAAGAAAACTGATGCTGCAAGCCCAAAGAGTTACAAAACTTCTCAAAATCCGAATTCTTGAATTCGGAACCATTATCACTCCTATTAGCTCGCATCGAGTTCATAGGGAACTCGTTCTGAAGACGCAAAATCAGATTGCGAGCAAAAGAGAAAGTCTTGGTCTTCTCAGTCAGAAAGAAGACCCACGAATACCTCGAAAAGTCATCAACAACAACGAGCATGTACCACTTCCCCCCAACCAAGCTCACCCGAGCTGGACCGACAAGGTCCATGTGTAAAAGCTCTCAAGGGTGCGAAGTCATGACCTGAGTCACTGGATGGTGGGGAGCGGCAACCATCTTCCCATGTCTGCAAGAGTGGCAAACAAGGTCCTTCTCCATGGACAACTTGGGCAATCCTCGGATTAGGCCAAGTGAGATAAATCTTGCAAGCAAGTTGAAGCTCAGGTGACCTAGTCTCCTATGCCACTTCCAAAGATCAGAGGAGGAAGGACCAGCCACAAGACAGCGAGAAAATCCAAACGACTCCGAGAAATTCGCACGAAGACTTTCCCAAAGGGCAAAATCAAACAAACAAGATTGCCATGAGGATCTAAAATGCGACTGATATTCGGTTTAAAATGAATCTCATAGTCGTCATCAAAAAGTTGTGAAACAGAAAGAAGGTTAAAATGCAAGTTAGAAACAAGAGCAACATCACGCAACACAAAGTGCTCATTAACCTGCACCGACCCATGAGACAACACTTTACCTTTACTATTGTCGCCGAAGGTGATAAACTCCTTTCCGGCAACAGGACTAAGACTGGAGAACCACTTGACATTTTCGGTCATGTGCCTCGAGCAACCGGAATCCACCAACCAAATGTCCTCCAATCGTCTTACCTACACCAATAAAAAGACATAGGGTGAGCATACGGTCCAACACTGGGGTTAGTGAAGTAGGAAGAGTACCAGTGTTGGGCCGGCTGCTCAAAAGAACGGTTAGTGTAAAAACCATTCCTAGCCTGCCTATCGGGATAGCGATCACCATGCACAAGAAAATGTGGTCCGCTAAGGAAAGAGCGTCCATCGCGATAGTCAAAACGCGGTGGGGGACAATGCTCAACAAAGCCTCCGCCACGGGGTCCGTATACTGTAAAGTCAGGACCCCGTCGGGCAACTCCTCCCTGACGCCTAGGACCTTGAGGTGCTGCACCTCTAGGCCTAGCAGCTCTCTTCGGAGCTCTCCTCTGAACATTCGGCACGTGTACATCATAGAAAGGATTGTACATGTCCAGATTGTTCATCTCCCTGGACCGACGCTCCTCTCTCTTGCGCCTAAAACAAAACTCACTCAAGTGTCTGAGAACATATATGATGAATGATTGACTTTGATGAGGAAGGTTTGAGGCTTTTCCCGGTTGAGTCATTATTTGCTATGCGCTTAATGTTTATGACTAACCGGTGGCGTGAGTTGTGTTGTGTTTATGTGTTGGTGTGTGTGCAACATGTGTCTCTTGGCTGTGTTGATGTGCAGGTGTGGAGCTCGAATACAGTGGTGTATGGCGAGGTGAAGGTCAAGTAGAGACGTGCCGTGCTGACAGACCGGGTGCGGTGAAGGATGGGCGTGCCGTGCGGCGGACGTGCCATGCCGAGGTACCGAGCAGTGAAGGGCGGACGTGAGGCTTGGACTGATGGACCAGGGGCCAGAGGACCAGCTGTGGTAGCTGGCACGTGGCATCGACAACCAAGAGCACATGGGATGTGCGGTGCATCGGCCGAGTCAGGAGGAAGGCGCTTGAGTCGTGTCACTTGGCGGGAGGTCGGACACGGGCTTGCGTGCGGCGCAAGTGCCATCGGCCAAGTCAAGAGGGAAGGCGAAGGCGTTGTGCCCGGCGTGGAGGCTGGACATGCATCGGCATCGGTGCCGGTGGTCGGGGTGTGCGAACCACATCCCGCCTACGGTGCGGGTTCGGTAGCTGAGCCTCAAAAAGCTACCATCGACGGTTTCCAGGTTTTGGCCTCAAAACCTAGGGTGGCCGGTTTCTGAGTTTGGGCCTCAAAACTCGGGGTGGACGGTTTCTAGGTTTGGGCCTCAAAACCTGGGGTGGCCGGTTTTCGAGTTTGGGCCTCAAAACTCGGGGTGGATGGTTTCCAGGTTTGGGCCTCGAAACCTGGGCTTGCGGGTTTCCAAGTTTGGGCCTCAAAACTCGGGGTGGACGGTTTCCTGGTTTGGGCCTCAAAACCAGGGGTTGGTCCGAAAGGACGGTCGACGCATGGCGGCACCGAGAGGCTTGCGTTGCGGCGAAGCTATCGGTGAGAAGGCGCGGCGGTCGACGGTGGCGGCACGTGGCGGCATCAGGTGAGGTCGCATCGAGGCGAAGCTACCGGATGTGCGGGCGTGGCCGTCGGATGCAGATCGTCAGGACCGGACGGTTTTACCCATGGGGGGTATTTGGGTCGAGTGCTTCATGTAAGGGCGTTTGTGTCATTTGGACGTGCGCCTATATATAGATGGAGGGGTTGCTAGGGCAGCCATCCTTGGAACCTGAGGAGGTGTCACTCTCATTTTGCATTGGGTGAGAGGAGGCTAGGGTTAGGGAGAGACAGGCTCTTCTTCTTGAGCTTTTCACCATCCAAGCTTTGATCTGCTGGAGTGGCTTGTAGCCCGACACCGAGTGCTTAATGAATCATCCATTCTTCTAAATCCAAGGGTCAAATTCGTGGTGGAATTCGCGTTTTGATTTTGTTCTTCGTGTTCTTCGCGTTCTCCTTTTTCTCCACGATTTTCTCCCCCCTGATCTCCCTCTACGCTGCGTCTTTTGCGATTCCATTTGAATCAACTTGTTCTTTGATGTGAGGGGAACATTTCGACCGGAGGAATTCATCTCTACCCTCATGAACAAGTAGATCGAGGCGAAATCGTTTTCGTTCTTCATTCTTCCTCTTTTTCGGTGTTCTTCGGATTTCTCATGGTATAGTTGGATTGAAGCGATGATATCCTAGGATTAGCTTCCCAACACGTAGAAGAACACTTGGGAGAAGTTTGGTCGCAGCCCCATTCGATTTGGTGAAGATCCAATAGATTTTAGTTTTGTCCCGTGGAGATTTTGGCTGTTCTAGGTAGTGGCGGACTGTCCGCCCCGCCCCCCAGCCACGGACTGTCCGCGGGTCGGGGTTGCAGCCGGACCAGTGGCTATTTGCCTCGGCGTTTTTTCCTCGGGTGACCGGTGGACTGTCCGCCGTTGACAGGCGCGGACTGTCCGCGAGTCGCGCAGGAGTGTCCAGCAGCGCTGCTGTTTTTGTCCATTGGCCGGCGGACAGTCCGGCCCCCTTGTGGCGGACAGTCCAACCTACACCGGACAGTCCGGGAACCTGCAGCTTGTGCAGTTTTAGTGCGTTTGCCCTCCCGGCTTTTCCGCTTCGTTTCCGGACTTCTCGTTTGCTCCTAGAGTTCACCTAGGAACCTCTCTAACTATCTTTGCTACGTGTTAGCTTAGGTATTTGGAGGAATTCCGACGTAGCCCTCTATCTACGTTCAGGAGTCAGTTTTTAGGCACGAACTTGACTCGGAGTTTTGGGAATTTTGGTTTGCTCCCTTGTGTGGTGCCTCACTGTGATCCTAGGGATTATCCACCTTCTTTCTGAGGGTCGTGGGCATCGCATTTGAGTCCGTAGCTCTCGGGGTTGATTTTGTTGGGACAAGAGTGAAGGACCGGAAAAGTGACCAGAGGGGGGGTGAATGGGAGCTTTAAAATTTCTTCTCAAAAACTTTTAGCCACTGTCCCAGAAGTCACCCCAAAGGCAAGCGTAGAGCTCGAATAATGTTCATGACCCTAGATGTAGGGTGGATGCTTCCAAGAAGCACAGCGGGACACTACGCGACTCTAGAAACCCAACGCAAAAACCGAAAATCAAATCTGACAACAGACGAATGAACCGCGGACGAAAACGTGCGGAATCAGACGCATCGGACGCTGGCCTGCGTCCGATGCCTGATCACCGGACGCGTCCGATGCACACAGTGCGGTTCTGGAACCTTACTGTTCCACCATCGGACGCTGTGAACAGTGATCACCCAGCGTCCGATGCAAAGGCTCCGGTGCGTCCGATGGACAACGGACGCGTCCGATGCCTAGCGTCCGATGCTATCAAAAACGCTGTGAAAGTGACACGCGTCACCGGAGCGTCCGATGCTATGACTGCAGCGTCCGATGCTCCGGTGCCTAGCATCCGATGCCCCCGATATCTGTGCGGTTCTTCGGTGATTCAACCGGATCTCCTCCGAATCAAGTGCTCTAGGCCTAGGATTCGATCTGAGGAGTCACAAGGATGTTAGTGAGCTACTCCTAAGAGATCATGGCTCAAACCTAACTCCAAATCGATGAATCGGAAGAATTCGGGGCAAGGGAGCAAGAACGTGATCCAAACTAAAAATCGTTCGATCTCCTAGACCGTGAGGTTTGAGATCAATTCCTTTGGAGAAAAGGATTGCCTCACGACCTAGAACAACTTGGTTCAAGTAGATTTGCAAAAGACGCACCAAACAAAGAGATCAAGCGACGGGAAAATAGGACCAAAAAGCAATCCGCGAAGAACACAACCAAAACGCGAATCACAAGCCAGAAATTGCAACCGTGTGGCAAACACACGCTACAAACGTGAGATTACGGTCTCACTTCCTAAACTTCCCAAAAACACAGAGGCATGATTGAGTCTTCTCTGTGGATCCTCTACAACCAGGTATGATTAGGGCTAAGCTGGAGGCTAGAGAGAGAGAGTGCTTAGAGTAAATGGCTGAAAGGATAAGAGGAGAGGAGGGGTGCCTCTCTTATTTATAGCCTAAACAATAATCCCCTTCTAACCCTAGGTAGGTGAGCGAAACGGCCAACCCTAGGGGTATCCCGATCCAACTTTGCTTGAGGTTGATCCGACGGCCCCGCGCCTTCCTCACCCTTAGCTTCGCCTCGACGCAAGCCTCAGGATGCCGCCACGTGTCGCCCTGCCGACCACCGCGCCTTCCTTGTGGATAGCTACGCCGCCGCGCCAGCCTCTCCACACCGCCACGTGTCGACCGTCCTTTTTGCGGACCTCCCCCCGGTTTTGAGGCCGAAACCGGGAAACCTGGGCCTTCCCCCGGTTTTGAGGCTGAAACCGGGAAACCTGTCCTCCGGCTGAGTTTTGTGGCCCAGACTCAGAAACCCGCGCCCCAGGTTTTGTGGCCCAAACCTGGAAAACCGTCCTCGCCGAGTTTTGAGGCCCAAACTCGGAAACCTGCCACCCCGAGTTTTTTGGCCCAAACTCGGAAACCGTCGATGGTAGCTTTTTGAGGCTCAGCTACCGAACCCGTGCCGTAGACGGGATGTGGATCGCACACCCCGAGTTCCAGCACCGATGCCGGAGCATGTCCAGCCTCCACGCCGGGCACAGTGCATTCGCCATCCTTCTCGGCCTCCCGCCAAGTGTCACGACGCCATCACCTTCCTCCCGACTCGGCCGATGCACGGCACATCCCCATGCCTTCTTGCCTGTCGACGCCATGTGCCAGCTACCACAGCTGGTCCTCAGGTCTCCCAGTCCGTCAGTCCAAGCTCCACGTTCGCCCTTCACCGCTCCCGGTCCGTCGGCACGACACGTCCCGCTTGACCTTCACCTCACCTTAGACCACTGTCTCCGAGCTCCGCACCTGCACATCAACACAGCCAAGAGACATGTTGCCCGTTAATCGATCACTCATCACTCAGGAAGGGAACCACAAGGGCACATATCAACCTTGTGTTCTCAAAGAGGCCGTAATTTCGAGAAGAAATTTTTAGGCTCCCATTCACCCCCCCTCTGGTCGCCTTGCTTTAGCATTTTCGGTCCTTTAATTGGTATCGGAGCCAGTTAGGGATCTCTCTACCTTAACCAGTTCCGGATCCGCGAAGGCGACCTTTTGAGAGCCATTGTGTTTTCGGCTTTTGTTCGTCGAGGTGTTTGAGCTTTTGTTTGGTTAACACTAACGGTGCTTTTCCAAGTGGCACCAAGTTCTTCTTCAAGCATGTCTTTGTCTTTCAGCTTGAACGGTTCCATGGACGACATCTTGGGGAGAAGGAGGAGTGCAGTTAACGAGGGGGATCGCGAGGTGAACGATCTGCTGAATCTTCTACGACATGACGAGCTTTCACCGGAGGATCTCCTACATAAACTTGGCAAGGCCAAGAGAGGTACACTTGCTTGTGGTCTTGTGACCTTGCACAATCTATATGAGGCTTGCACTAGAAATGATGAGCTTTGCGATACCTTGAGTAGAAAGGTAGAAAAATTAAAATGCTCCATTGCTAAGTTGAAGTCTAGTGTCTCTTTGCCTTGCACCTCCTATAATGACATGGTTAGGAAGAATGATGAGCTAGGCTTTTCTCTTGCTAGCTTAAAATCTGAGATTGATTTGTTAAAATCCAATGCTTCTGAACCATGTCTAGTTTGCATTGACTTGCGCAAGGATCTTGAATGTGCTAGAACTAAAATAACCTTGCTAAAGTCAAATGCTTTGTCACCATGTGATTCTTGTGAATCTTTTGTTGCTAGACTTAGAGAATTAAGTTTGATTCACAGGACATGTGTAGATGAACTCGAGCATGCTAGGGCTAAAATTGATGAGATAAATTCTAGGCCTTGTAGCTCATGCTCTTTGAATAAAAATGCTTGCCCTACTTCTTGTGCTACTCATGATTCTTTGCTTGATGTGAATGGTGATGTTTCTTCCACCGAGTTCATTTGCACATCTTGCATTGATTTGGAAAAAGAAGTTTTGGCTTTGAAGGTTTTGCGCGATGATATGAGCGCTAAGTTGGTTGAGCACAATGATATGAGTGCCAACCTTGAGAGGGAAGTTGAGCTCTTGCGTACCACATATGCCGAGTGCATTAGAAAGGAGATGGAAAATTTGAAAAATGCTCCATGTGGTACTTGTGATCGCCTCATGTTTGAGAATGAGGTTTTAGCCAAAAGGTGCAAGAGCCTTTGTGCTAAGTCTTTTGAGTCACACATTTCTTCCAACTCTGATGTTGATATTTCTAAGTTTGCATCTTTGCAACCGGAGTTGAGTTCTTGTGCTGCGCGTGAGTCTTTTGACAATAGCACTAGTGCCAAGGTTTCGGATAGCTCTTTCATAGCTACTCCTAACCTTGCTCGTTCTTCGAATGATGTCCAAGGGACTTCTCTTGACAAGGGTGCTTCTCACATTTTTGGGACTCATGCTCCAAATCCGGTTTTCCATTGCACCTTTTGCAAGAATGATGGACACTCATTCGATTTTTGCTTTCGCCATGTCAAGCACGAGCGACGTATTCGAGCTAAGGCTTTTAGGAAGCCGCGTAGCCTTTCCCATGGCACGTGTGCTCCTAGTGTTGGCACCAAGTTGAACATTGATGCTTCTTATTCTAAATCCCAAGGGACTTCTCACTTGTCGGAGAATGGTGTGCCTTCCAAAAGGCCTTTGTACCATTGCTCTTTTTGTGAGAAGTTGGGCATCAAGAAAGCTTTTGCTATTAGCGTGCCAAACGCTTGCGCTAAGCTCGCTCTTCTAGGAAGTTGGTGGTTCATAGCCCTTCTCATGGCATGAACGCTTGTGCTCCTAGTAAGAAGCCCATTTTTGTTGATGGGTTTTATGACTCCTTTTCTAGTGGGATAGGTCATGGTCGTGGACATGCTTCTAGTGCTTCTTCTCTTGGTCCACGTCATGCTTTTCATGGTGCTTCTATTGGTTCTTCTACAAAGACCATGGAAGATGTTTGCCTCATTTCCTGTGGTACAACTCGTTCTTCTCCTCGAGTTGTCCTTTTGAGGAATGCTTCCAAGGGTGTTTCCCAATTGCATTTGAACCAACATGTGCATCATGCTAACCCACAGGATAAGTTGTGATTTGTGACCAAGTCCTGGATTCCCAAGTACATGCTTAACCCTTCGGGATCCAAGGCTCGGGTTACTTTGTCCTCTTTTGTGTAGATATGAGGACGCGGGGTGGAAAACATGCGCCGAATGGAGCTTGATCTTTTAGATGTGATCAAGTTTTGATGGTTGAAGGACCGAAAAGCGACCAGAGGGGGGGTGAATGGGAGCTTTAAAATTTCTATTCAGAAACTTTTAGCCGCTGTCCCAGAAGTCACCCCAGAAGCAGGCGTAGAGCTCGAATAATGTCCACGACCCTAGATGTAGGGTGGATGCTTCCAAGAAGCACAGCGGGACACTACGCGACTCTAGAATCCCAACGCAAAAGCCGGAAACCAAAACCGACAACGAACGAACAAGATACGGACGAAACAGCGCAAACTTGCACTGACCGGACTCTGCGTGCGTCCGGTCACAGTGCACCGGACGCGTCCGGTCACGCGAAACCGAGTTTCGGAGCTCTCTGGAATTGACCGGACTCACAGTAAGAGAGCGTCCGGTCAACAGCCAAGCGTCCGGTCACAAAAGACGAAACAGCTGAACAGGAGCACCTGTGCGTCCGATCAAACCCGAGCCAGCGTCCGGTCGAACATAGTGAAACACGCAGAGTGTTCAACGACCGGACGCACAGGGTCAGCGTCCGGTCGATGCGTCCGGTCACCCCGATCCTGTACTGTTCTTCGTTGATTCAATCCGATCTCCTCCGAATCAAGTGCTCTAGGCCTAGGATTCGATTAGAGGAGACACAAGGATGTTAGTGAGCTACTCCTAGGAGATCATGGCTCGAACCTAACTCCAAATCGGTGAATCAAGAAGTTTCGGGGGAGAGAGGGCAAGAACACGATTCAAAAAGAAAATCGTTCGATCTCCTAGACCGTGAGGTTTGAGATGGATTCCTTCGGTAGAAAGAATTGCCTCACGATCTAGAACGACTTGGTTCAAGTGGATTTGCAAGAAACGTACCAAGCAAAGAGATCAAGCGACGGGAAAATAGGGCCAAAAAGCAATCCGCGAAGAACACAACCAAAACGCGAATCACAAGCCGGAAATTGCAACCTGTAACGTAACGGCCCTAATCCCATGGCCCACTGACCACCGTCAACCACTGACAGTCGATCCGTACAGCCAAGAGATTAAGACCTGTTCCGCTACTGGGCTACATCAGTGCCCGTTGTCCGCAGGATCATCTCACAATTCGGTTACAATCTCTTTAACATTTTGACAAATAACATCAGAGTAAATAGCGGAAGACTTAGATAACAATAGTTTTACAAACCATGGTTCAACATAAAATTTAAATGAAGTTATTACAAACCATAGTTCAAATAGATAGAGTTGGCAGAGTAGCATATGACAACAACTTAAAGATACGTCACCCAGCCCGAGGGTGAATAATCACTCATCGGCCTCATCGGCCTCCTCCTGAACAACAGTCACACAGCAGGGTCCAAGGCATACTGAGGGATCTGCCATACCTGCAACATGGGTAATAAAACCCTGAGTACAAAGGTACTCAACAAGACTTACCCGACTAAAGAAAAAGGGAGAAGACTCAGGAATGTAGGCTTAGGGTAGTCAAGGTAAGGCTTAAGCAAGTTCAAGTATTTTGCAGAAAAGCATTTTTGTAAATCTCATTTTATTTTGAAAGATTCAGTATTCCTCAATTCTTCATCATTCATGATTCATTTTATATTTCAAAACATTCCTAGTTGAGAACCACTCTCCGTTGAGAGTCAATGGAACAAGTCTCCATAACCGAGGAGCAACGTTAATCCGGATAAATAATACTCAGCTGAGGATCCCTATCCACACTGCATATGTAGCACCCAAGCTTGCATATGCCAACTCGTCTTCCACGATTCCTCCATTATTGGGCCCGGTCCTACGCCACCCGGAAGTACAGTACACCACTCCAATCCGGGACTCTAACCCACGTGGGTACATGCTACTTCCGCCATCTCTCCACTCCCAGTGCGCGGTTGTCGGTCCAATAATGGATTTCTCGGAGCCAGAGCTTTCCGTAGTATGTGAATAGTTGCAAGTCCTGCCCAGCAGGCCCCCATACGGATGGTCCCTAATTTTCCAGCCAGCAACTGTGCCTTGGTTATATCTCACCCAAGCGCAACAGTCCTGTCAGTTTTTCAACCCGTCCCGGTCGGTGTCAACTGTCGAGTCCCGGACTACGACATGACGGCACCGTACGCAAGGACAACCTCTCCTTCCCATTGACTAAGCACGGATCAGATACTTAGCCAATAGTGGGAGTAAACCAGAAATTCCCATAAATATTCTTAAGTGATCACACTTTTGAAATTGGCATTTTTATTGCAAATCTATTGTATAGCATTGCTAAGCATTTTGCAACTAGTTTTTGAAAGCAGGTATCGGGTGTATCATTGGTCAAGGTAGATAATGCATCAGATAGGATTTCACTCAACTCCTATCAACCTAATGCAATAGTTTAAATAAAACATTTAAGAAAAACTTTATAAAAGCAAGGAAGGGTTTAAATGCACCGGGGCTTGCCTTGGATGGCAAAAAGAGCAGACTCAGGGTAGGTATAGGTGTCGGAGCTCGGGGTCGCCTCGGGGACAGATCCTTCGGTGGCTACCTCGACTTCAGGGCCTTCTTCCTCGGTCACTATACGTATGCAATGATGCATGCACATGAGTATGCTAGTATGAACAAAGTGCATAGGATAAAACTAGAGTATAGCTTTGCAGGGTATGAGTGGTGTTTAAAGTGGTCAATAGATTACTTATCCCTTTTTAACAATATTATCAAATTTAATTAAGCAACTTTTATTAAGCCTAAGTGTGGACATAGCAAGGCATCACAAACATCATAGACCAAAGGGTAGGGGTCTATGAACATCAAGCAATCCAAAAGTCACATCACAGGGCATTCAACGCTAACCCTAATCATCTTTTTCTATTTTCATAATTATATAAAAAGGTCATTTTATGAAGGTGCTCCAAAAATTACCAAATTAATCACACAAGTTCATTAGGGTACAAGTATATGGCAAAACAAATTTCATAATTTTTGGAGGTCACTAAGGTGCTCAATTAAATCTAGACATTTAATTAACAAAAGGCACTATTCCTAAATTAAAATAAATACCCAAAAATCAACTTGTTTCAAAAGACTTCAAAATTTTACCAGAGACTCAGGAAGGCATAACTAGCACATAAAAATTTATCTCCAGATTTTTGGAGTTATAAATCACTCTCCAAAAATACCAAAACCTCCATTTATTAATTAAAAGAGGGATTTTACATTTTTAATTTCTTGCAGAAAAGTCAAGTTTTATATTTTTATAAAATACTTCAAGGTGTAAAGAGTCTACCATCAAAATTTCAGAATTTTTGGATCAACACAGAAAATCACACAAAAAGATGAAATCTGAACACTATTCACATCTTGAAAATAAAAAGAAAAACGGGCACGGCGGCGCTCTGCTCGCCGGCGGTGACCCGAGCGCGGCGGCGCGTTTACGCCGGCCAAACTGGGCACTCCGCGGCAGAGCTGAGGGCACGGGAGGCAACAGGAGCTCACCGTGAGTCGATACGGAGGCTCGGAGAGGCGAGGGGGTGAACGGAGGGGTGAGTTCGACGGTGACCGGCGGAGACTCGCGGCGGCGATCGTCGACTCGGCGATTCCTGTGCGACACAAGCGACCGCAAGGGGTCGGTCAGAGGCGCAAAGGAGTAAGGAAGGTGATGCGGGGGTCAGTGGAGGATGATCAAGGCCGGAGACGGCGAATTCCACGAACCCGAGCTCGCCGAACTCTTGCCGGAGATTGCAACGACGAGCTACGCCGGGCAAACGAGAGCGGTAGAGACCAAATGGGAGGGTGGGAAAGCTGCGCAAGAACACGGCGGAGCTCCTTAGCTAGATGGTTGGGCTTGGGAAGCTCTGGAGTGGGGTGGCGACGGCGGCGGAGCTGAGGGAGAGAGGTCGGGCTCCGGCGGGGCTTTTATAGGCACGGCCAGGGGCCGGTAGAGACCTCGGGGTTGCGCGGGTAAGGTTTGCGGGGGCGTGCGCACTCGATTGTGCTCTGGCGGATAAGCTGGCGTGCAGCCGGGGCTCGGACGCAAGCTCACCGGCGATGGCCACGCGGCGGCGACGCGCAGAGCACTGTAGGGGACGGGAGCGCGGGTCAGCGCTCGCGTGCGGGCGCGGAGGGAACAAGGGGACAGCGGCGACAGGTTGGTGGCGCGTGGGGAGCAGCCTGGCGCGCGGCACGCGCGACGCCGGCGGGCTGGCCATGGCCGGGCCCCCCTCTGTCGCTAGGAAGAAGAACAGTAGACTAGGGTAGGTTTTGACTTTTGAGCAGTTTCAGAAATTTGTAAATTGCTCCCAAAACTTGAACTGTGCGACAAAAACTCCAAATACGAAAGTTGCTCAGAAAAATGAGATCTACAACTTTGTCAATATGAACATTTTCAAATTCCAAATAGTTTTTGAACAATATTTGAAAACAGTAAAGGGGACACTTTTCCAATCTTGATTCAAATCAAAATTACTCTGGATTTCAAACTGAAACTTGAAAATCTTTATATATGAAAGTTGTTCCATTTGTCAAAACCTACAACTTTGCTATTATACCCTTTCCCTGAAACTCATTAGTTTTTAAGTTAATTTTGAAAACTGAAAAGGGAACAAAAGTTGGGGTTTGAATGAATTTGAAATAACTCAAAACTTTGTACTGCAACTTGAAAATTTGTAAATACCAAAGTTGTTTCTCTTTGACAGATCTACAACTTTGCTTTTTGGACCAACCTCAATTTTTGAATAACTTTTGAATTACAAAAAGAGGGATAAAATCCAGGGTTTGGAAATCAGGGTTTTGCAAAGGGATTTGAAATCAAATTCTGATTTTTGAACTTTGGCCAACACAACAAAACTTCAAGACACCAAAGGATCAAGAATTACACAAAGCTAATCACAGAGATGAAATTACCATTTTGCCCCTATAGGAAGAAGTGGGCTAATAAGGGTTTTTGCAATAGAGGTACATCACATAAAATGATACACTAAGCAAATGCATACACATGAAATCATGATCAAGATGATTAATGATGCTAATGATGATATGTCAAGTTAATTACATGCTTAAACACCAGAGGTGTTACAGCCTTCCCCCCTTAAAGAAATCTCGCCCCGAGATTCTGCGTCTTAAGAAAGGACAAAGAAGGGATAAAGGCAAAACTTTACATAGACAGAGATTCGAGAAAGTCGGGGTAGTTCTTTGCCAAGAAGTCTTCAGATTCCCACGTAGCTTCTTCTTCAGAGTGCTGGTTCCACTGGATTTTGTACCACCTTGTGGTAGTTCTTCGAGTAACTCGATCTTTGTGATCTAACACTCGAACTGGATATTCTGAGTAGGATAGATCAGGCTCTAGCTCGACACCTTCAACTTCCACGACATGTTCTGGTACTCGGAGACACTTCTTGAGTTGGGAGACATGGAAAACATTGTGGACTGCGGAGAGATGATCGGGCAACTTTAGCTTGTAAGCTACCTTGCCACAACATTCCAAAATCTCAAACGGACCAATGTAGCGGGGTGCTAACTTTCCCTTGACTCCAAAACGAGTGACTCCTTTGGTTGGTGAGACCTTGAGATATACATAATCTCCAACTTGAAACTTCAGAGGTCGACGTCTCTTGTCAGCGTAGCTCTTCTGTCGAGATTGGGCAATCTTCATATTCTCCTGTATCTGCTTGACTTTCTCTTCCATATCTTTGACCAGGTCAACTCCAAAGAATTCTCTTTCTCCGGGCTCAGACCAACTGAGGGGTGTACGACAACGACGACCGTACAATGCTTCAAAGGGTGCCATTTTGATACTTTCTTGATAACTGTTATTATATGAGAACTCTGCCAAGGGCAAACAGTCATCCCAAGTATCTGCGAAGGTAAGAACACAGGCTCTCAACATGTCCTCTAGCACTTGGTTGACTCGCTCAGTTTGTCCATCAGTTTGAGGATGATAAGCTGTGCTATGTAAGAGCTTGGTTCCATGTGAGGTATGGAACGCTTTCCAAAACTTTGCGACAAACTGGGTACCACGATCAGAGATAATGGTCTTGGGTATTCCATGAAGCTTCACTATGTTGTTCTTGTATAAGGCGGCATATGTGGGGACCGTGTAAATGGTCTTGACTGGCAGAAAGTGAGCTTGTTTGGTGAGTCGGTCCACGATTACCCAAATGGAATCAAAACCTTTCTTAGTCTTGGGTAGTCCATTGACAAAATCCATGCTGATATCTTCCCACTTCCAGGTAGGTACAGATAAAGGCTGCAATTCTCCTCCAGGCTTCATGTGCACGGCCTTGACTTTCTGACAAGTATCACAACGAGCGACATAGCGAGCGATTTCAATCTTCATCTTTGTCCACCAGAATCTCTGCCTTAGATCCTGGTACATCTTGTTGCTGCCGGGATGGATGGAAAACCTAGACAGGTGTGCCTCATCAAGGATCAACTGTCTCAACTCAGGCACCTTGGGAACTACTAGACGGTTTTTGAACCAAACAGCTCCTACATCATCGATCCTGAAACAATCAGCCTTTCCGGTCTGGACCTTTCCGATGATGTGCTTGATTCCAGGGTTATCTTTTTGTGCAGCAATGACCTGTTCTTTGATAGAGGTCTCTATCCTGACATTACTCAGAGTTCCTTGTGGTACCATTTCAATACCCATCCTTTCAAGAGCATGGCACAAGGAAAGATCATAGGGCTTCGTCGTCAGACAGTTGCAGTATGACTTGCGACTGAGGGCATCGGCGACTACATTCGCCTTACCAGGATGGTAATGCACTTCGATATCATAATCCTTGATTAACTCAAGCCATCTTCGCTGCCTCATGTTCAACTCTTCTTGAGTGAAGATATACTTCAGACTCTTATGATCGGTGTACACATTGCAGGCACTGCCCAACAGATAATGACGCCATATCTTCAAAGCATGTACCACTGCTGCTAATTCAAGGTCATGGGTTGGATAATTCTCCTCATGTCGCCTAAGCTGCCGTGAGGCATAAGCGATCACTCGACCTTCTTGCATCAAAACACAACCCAAACCAATACCAGATGCATCACAGTATACATCAAAGGGTTTCTCGATATCTGGTTGAGCTAGGACTGGTGATGTAGTTAACAATTTCTTCAAGGCTTGAAAGGCTTGCTCACAGGCTGTTGACCAAACAAAATCCACGGAATTCTTCAACAACTCTGTGATAGGCTTGGCAACTCTGGAGAAGTCTGGGATGAAACGACGATAGTATCCAGCCATTCCCATGAAGCTGCGAACTTCGCGGACAGTGGTAGGTGGCTTCCAATCCAAGATATCTGCCACTTTTTCCAGGGTCAACTGACACACCTTCAGCGGACAGGACATGACCAAGGAATTGAATTCGATCTAGCCAGAATTCACATTTACTGGACTTGGCATACAGCTGGTGATCTCTGAGACGAGAGAGAACGACACGAAGATGCTTGGCATGATCTTCAGGAGTTCTTGAATAGACAAGGATGTCGTCAATGAACACGACTACAAATTTATCGAGCTCTGGCATGAACACAGAGTTCATGAGATACATGAAATGAGCGGGGGCATTGGTCAAGCCAAAAGACATGACCAAATACTCATATAGACCGTATCTGGTGGTGAAAGCTGTTTTGGGAATATCTTCAGGACGAATCTTTATTTGGTGATAGCCAGATCTGAGGTCGATCTTGGAAAACACTCTGGCTCCAGACAACTGGTCAAACAGAAGATCAATGCGAGGCAAGGGATATTTATTCTTGATGGTGACCTCATTGAGCGGGCGATAGTCAACGCACAGGCGAAGACTTTTGTCCTTCTTCTTCACAAAGATAGCAGGACAGCCCCAAGGAGATGAACTTGGGAGAATGAGACCCTTATCCAATAGCTCTTGCAATTGGATCTTCAGCTCTGCCAACTCTCTGGGAGGCATTCGATAAGCTCTACGGGATATAGGAGCAGTCCCGGGCTTTAGCTCTATGGCAAACTCAACATCACGGTCGGGAGGTAGACCAGGTAGATCTTCTGGGAAGACATCAGGGAACTCACAAACCACGGGAATATCCCTGATTTCCGGAACACAGGCGGTATTCAACTGGGTGATTGCTGGTTTTTGAGGCATAGGAAGTTGGAGAAGGAGTTTGGAGGTGCTGTTAGGAATATCCACTCTCACAACTCTATTCAAGATGTCTATCATGGCTTTAAACTGACACATCCAATTCATGCCTAAGATGACATCTATCTCTTGATCGCGCAGCTACTATCATGGTGGTAGGAAAGACATGTTTCCCCTAACATTACTGGTATACTGCGGACCACTTCCTTAGTATTTATCCGCCCTCCAGGCGAAAGTATACAGAAACTTTCTTTTAACTCCCCCATGGGTAAATCATGCTTGATGACAAAAGTGCGACTGATGAAGGAATGCGATGCACCAGAATCGATCAAGACGACTGCAGGATGGTTGGCAACAGGGAACCTACCGAGCATGACGGGCTCTCCTTCTGGGATGTTACTAACGGTGGTGAAGTAGACTTGCCCGTGCTTCTTGACAAACTTGCCCTTCTGGACGTGCTGCTGCGGTGCACGGTGCTGCTGCTGTGATCCTCCAGGGCCTTTCTGTGCATGCTGGGCATTCTTCTTGGGTTTTGGGCACTCGCGAGCCCAGTGACCAACTTGGCCACAGTTGTAGCATGGATGGTTGTAAGCTGTTTGAGGGGTGGTGACACGAACACCTGGGGCGTTCGGCTGAGTGGCACTTTGCTGGTTGGCATTGTGGGTGGTGGCCGCGGTACGAACGACCACTTGCTGATGGGGGTATGGGGCTCGGTTCTGATGGTGACTGGGGTGGTAGATGACTCTTGGGCGCTTATGGTTGCTGGAGAAACTGCTAGACCCAGCCTTCTTCTTCTTCTTCTCTTCCTGATACTGGCGGTTGCTTTCCTCGAAAGCAACAGCACGGTCAATGACATCATGATAGGATCCGTTTAGGTTGTTGGATAGACCTCTGCGGATCTTAGGGTGCAGACCTCTGAGAAAACAATCTCTCTTCTTTTCCTCCGTGTTGACATAGTCGGAGGCATACTGGCTCAGGTGGTTGAACTGTCCCACGTACTGCATAACGGTGGAATCTTTCTGTTGCAGGGCCAAGAACTGATCCAACTTCATCTCATCAATCCCGAAGGGATGTGATGTGCTCTGAAAGCAGGTGCAGAACTCTTCCCAGGTCAGCTGATGACCTTCCTGGCTGGGCAGCCAACAGGTTGGCGTACCAGGCACTTGCAGGGCCACGGAGCTGCTGAGAAGCGAACCGAGGCTTCTGGATCTCTGTGCAGTGCAGGAGACTGAACTTCTGTTCCATGGAGCGTAACCAGTCGTCAGCCTCGAGAGGTTCATCGGCCTTTGTGAAGACCGGTGGTCGTGTTTCAGTGAAGTCCACATAGGTTGTCTCTTGGTTGTTGCGGCGACCACGGTTGCCGTTGTTCTGCTGCCCTTGATTCTGAGCCATCAGATTGGCAGCGGCGGCCAAGGCTGCAATGGCATCTGTCAGGGTAGCAGGTAACTGGTGGAGGGTTTGGAATGTTGGCATCATCCGAACTCCCAGCTCCAGTACGGGTGTTCACAGGCATCTGTATAAAGAACTCGGAACTCAGCATATAAGGACAAAGGTTCTGAAACGACTTGATTGATAACTTCACTGATACAAAGACAGCTGGCTTGATAAAGATGACAACAGACTGATAAGGGAAAAGAAAGATACATGCCAGACTTGGCAACAGACAGACTAACGCCCCCAAACCTAGTCTAAGGTTTTAGGTAAGCAGATGGTACAGACACAAGGAGTCTAGTCGTCATCGATGAAGATCAACTCTTCATCATCATCATCATCCTCGACGATAAGCTCAGGCTCTTCCTCCTCATCTTCATCTTCAACGTGGACATCTTCAGCAGGTTCCACTTCTTCATTCTGGCCTAGCTCATGCTCCACTTCAGGTTCCTCCACGACTCCGTCCTCAGGTTCTTCCATAACCGGGGGTACCAAGGGGTGGAGTTGATCATGCAGCTGATGCACTTCCTCATGAAGCATATCATTGTACTGCTCAATCTGGGTGGTGTACTGCTGCAGTCCATGGAGCTGGGCTCTGGTGACGTCCTCGCGGATCCACGTTGCATCACGCTGCTGGATAGCGCGAACCGTGTTCCGGTTGGCCTGCTCCAGGGAAGCTCGTGCCTCATAAAACTCCATGCGGGAAAGGTAGAAGTCATGCTCCATGTTCTCCATTTCAGCCTTCAGATTCTTGATTTCCTCCTTCAGCTGCTTGCGGGTGCGGCGGGCAAAGCGACGACCATTGGAGGATTCTCCAGTCTCTTCTCGGTGCGTGGCGCCAGCTGGTGACGCGGCACACCGTTTGGTCCCGTCGACTTGCGGGCAGTCCGCTTGATAATGGCCATATCTGGATCAGATAGATAGGAGAGAAGCATAAGGCTAGCAAGAAAAAGGTATAGGCACACTAACCCCAACGAACTCTTTTATAACTTAAGTGAATGTGACATGATGCATGAATCGTTCCTACGGAACAAGGCAATGCAATTACTAAGGTAAGGTACATAGGGCTTATACAAGTTGTCTTGCTACTAGTTGCCAAAGACAAGATGAGATGAGAGAAGCAATTTGGACTTAAAATAGTCAAGTTTAGTTTTTGTTAAAAACATTTGAAGTTTTCGCAAAACGATTGCAACGTCGTAGTGAGATGCTCCGATACCACTCTGTAACGTAACGGCCCTAATCCCATGGCCCACTGACCACCGTCAACCACTGACAGTCGATCCGTACAGCCAAGAGATTAAGACCTGTTCCGCTACTGGGCTACATCAGTGCGCGTTGTCCGCAGGATCATCTCACAATTCGGTTACAATCTCTTTAACATTTTGACAAATAACATCGGAGTAAATAGCGGAAGACTTAGATAACAATAGTTTTACAAACCATGGTTCAACATAAAATTTAAATGAAGTTATTACAGACCATAGTTCAAATAGATAGAGTTGGCAGAGTAGCATATGACAACAACTTAAAGATACGTCACCCAGCCCGAGGGTGAATAATCACTCATCGGCCTCATCGGCCTCCTCCTGAACAACAGTCACACAGCAGGGTCCAAGGCATACTGAGGGATCTGCCATACCTGCAACATGGGTAATAAAACCCTGAGTACAAAGGTACTCAACAAGACTTACCCGACTAAAGAAAAAGGGAGAAGACTCAGGAATGTAGGCTTAGGGTAGTCAAGGTAAGGCTTAAGCAAGTTCAAGTATTTTGCAGAAAAGCATTTTTGTAAATCTCATTTATTTTGAAAGATTCAGTATTCCTCAATTCTTCATCATTCATGATTCATTTTATATTTCAAAACATTCCTAGTTGAGAACCACTCTCCGTTGAGAGTCAATGGAACAAGTCTCCATAACCGAGGAGCAACGTTAATCGGATAAATAATACTCAGCTGAGGATCCCTATCCACACTGCATATGTAGCACCCAAGCTTGCATATGCCAACTCGTCTTCCACGATTCCTCCATTATTGGGCCCGGTCCTACGCCACCCGGAAGTACAGTACACCACTCCAATCCGGGACTCTAACCCACGTGGGTACATGCTACTTCCGCCATCTCTCCACTCCCAGTGCGCGGTTGTCGGTCCAATAATGGATTTCTCGGAGCAGAGCTTTCCGTAGTATGTGAATAGTTGCAAGTCCTGCCCAGCAGGCCCCCATACGGATGGTCCCTAATTTCCAGCCAGCAACTGTGCCTTGGTTATATCTCACCCAAGCGCAACAGTCCTGTCAATTTTCAACCCGTCCCGGTCGGTGTCAACTGTCGAGTCCCGGACTACGACATGACGGCACCGTACGCAAGGACAACCTCTCCTTCCCATTGACTAAGCACGGATCAGATACTTAGCCAATAGTGGGAGTAAACCAGAAATTCCCATAAATATTCTTAAGTGATCACACTTTTGAAATTGGCATTTTTATTGCAAATCTATTGTATAGCATTGCTAAGCATTTTGCAACTAGTTTTGAAAGCAGGTATCGGTTGTATCATTGGTCAAGGTAGATAATGCATCAGATAGGATTTCACTCAACTCCTATCAACCTAATGCAATAGTTTAAATAAAACATTTAAGAAAAACTTTATAAAAGCAAGGAAGGGTTTAAATGCACCGGGGCTTGCCTTGGATGGCAAAAAGAGCAGACTCGGGGTAGGTATAGGTGTCGGAGCTCGGGGTCGCCTCGGGACAGATCCTTCGGTGGCTACCTCGACTTCAGGGCCTTCTTCCTCGGTCACTATACGTATGCAATGATGCATGCACATGAGTATGCTAGTATGAACAAAGTGCATAGGATAAAACTAGAGTATAGCTTTGCAGGGTATGAGTGGTGTTTAAAGTGGTCAATAGATTACTTATCCCTTTTTAACAATATTATCAAATTTAATTAAGCAACTTTTATTAAGCCTAAGTGTGGACATAGCAAGGCATCACAAACATCATAGACCAAAGGGTAGGGGTCTATGAACATCAAGCAATCCAAAAGTCACATCACAGGGCATTCAACGCAACCCTAATCATCTTTTCTATTTCATAATTATATAAAAAGGTCATTTTATGAAGGTGCTCCAAAAATTACCAAATTAATCACACAAGTTCATTAGGGTACAAGTATATGGCAAAACAAATTTCATAATTTTTGGAGGTCACTAAGGTGCTCAATTAATCTAGACATTTAATTAACAAAAGGCACTATTCCTAAATTAAAATAAATACCCAAAAATCAACTTGTTTCAAAAGACTTCAAAATTTTACCAGAGACTCAGGAAGGCATAACTAGCACATAAAAATTTATCTCCAGATTTTTGGAGTTATAAATCACTCTCCAAAAATACCAAAAACTCCATTTATTAATTAAAAGAGGGATTTTACATTTTTAATTTCTTGCAGAAAAGTCAAGTTTTATATTTTTATAAAATACTTCAAGGTGTAAAGAGTCTACCATCAAAATTTCAGAATTTTTGGATCACACAGAAAATCACACAAAAAGATGAAATCTGAACACTATTCACATCTTGAAAATAAAAAGAAAAACGGGCACGGCGGCGCTCTGCTCGCCGGGGGACCCGAGCGCGGCGGCGCGTTTACGCCGGCCAAACTGGGCAACGCGGCAGAGCTGAGGGAGGGCACGGCAACAGGAGCTCACCGTGAGTCGATACGGAGGCTCGGAGAGGCGAGGGGGTGAACGGAGGGGTGAGTTCGACGGTGACCGGCGGAGACTCGCGGCGGCGATCGTCGACTCGGCGATTCCTGTGCGACACAAGCGACCGCAAGGGGTCGGTCAGAGGCGCAAAGGAGTAAGGAAGGTGATGCGGGGTCAGTGGAGGATGATCAAGGCCGGAGACGGCGAATTCCACGAACCCGAGCTCGCCGAACTCTTGCCGGAGATGGCAACGACGAGCTACGCCGGGCAAACGAGAGCGGTAGAGACCAAATGGGAGGGTGGGAAAGCTGCGCAAGAACACGGCGGAGCTCCTTAGCTAGATGGTTGGGCTTGGGAAGCTCTGGAGTGGAGGGTGGGCGGGGTGGCGACGGCGGCGGAGCTGAGGGAGAGAGGTCGGGCTCCGGCGGGGCTTTATAGGCACGGCCAGGGGCCGGTAGAGACCTCGGGGTTGCGCGGGTAAGGTTTGCGGGGGCGTGCGCACTCGATTGCGCTCTGGCGGATAAGCTGGCGTGCAGCCGGGGCTCGGACGCAAGCTCACCGGCGATGGCCACACGCGGCGGCGACGCGCAGAGCACTGTAGGGGACGGGAGCGCGGGTCAGCGCTCGCGTGCGGGCGCGGAGGGAAAAAGGGGACAGCGACGACAGGTTGGTGGCGCGTGGGGAGCAGCCTGGCGCGCGGCACGCGCGACGCCGGCGGGCTGGCCATGGCCGGGCCCCCTCTGTCGTAGCTAGAAGAAGAAGAACAGTAGACTAGGGTAGGTTTTGACTTTTGAGCAGTTTCAGAAATTTGCAAATTGCTCCCAAAACTTGAACTGTGCGACAAAAACTCCAAATACGAAAGTTGCTCAGAAAAATGAGATCTACAACTTTGTCAATATGAACATTTTCAATTCCAAATAGTTTTTGAACAATATTTGAAAACAGTAAAGGGGACACTTTTCCAAACTTGATTCAAATCAAAATTACTCTGGATTTCAAACTGAAACTTGAAAATCTTTATATATGAAAGTTGTTCCATTTGTCAAAACCTACAACTTTGCTATTATACCTTTCCCTGAAACTCATTAGTTTTTAAGTTAATTTTGAAAACTAAAAAGGGAACAAAAAGTTGGGGTTTGAATGAATTTGAAATAACTCAAAACTTTGTACTGCAACTTGAAAATTTGTAAATACCAAAGTTGTTTCTCTTTGACAGATCTACAACTTTGCTTTTTGGACCAACCTCAATTTTTGAATAACTTTTGAATTACAAAAAGAGGGATAAAATCCAGGGTTTGGAAATCAGGGTTTTGCAAAGGGATTTGAAATCAAATTCTGATTTTTGAACTTTGGCCAACACAACAAAACTTCAAGACACCAAAGGATCAAGAATTACACAAAGCTAATCACAGAGATGAAATTACCATTTTGCCCCTATAGGAAGAAGTGGGCTAATAAGGGTTTTTGCAATAGAGGTACATCACATAAAATGATACACTAAGCAAATGCATACACATGAAATCATGATCAAGATGATTAATGATGCTAATGATGATATGTCAAGTTAATTACATGCTTAAACACCAGAGGTGTTACACAACCGTGTGACGAACACACGCTACAAACGTGAGGTTACGGCCTCACTTCCTGAACTTCCCAAACCACAGAGATGCATGATTGATTGTTCTGGGGATCCTCTACAGCTAGGTATGATTAGAACCCTAAGCGGAGACTAAGGAGAGAGACAAAGCTTAGAGCTAATGACTGCTGAAATGTAAAGGATAGATGGAGAGGAGGGGTGCCTCTCTTATTTATAGCCTAAACAATAATCCCCTTCTAACCCTAGGTAGGTGAGCGAAACGGCCAACCCTAGGGGTATCCCGATCCAACTCTGCTTGAGGTTCATCCGACGGCCCCGCGCCTTCCTCACCCTTAGCTTCGCCTCGACGCAAGCCTCAGGATGCCGCCACGTGCCGCCCTTGTCGACCACCGCGCCTTCCTCACGGATAGCTGCGCCGCCGCGCCAGCCTCTCCACGCCGCCACGTGTCGACCGTCCTTTTTGCGGACCTCCCCCCGGTTTTGAGGCCGAAACCGGGAAACCTGGGCCTTCCCCCGGTTTTGAGGCTGAAACCGGGAAACCTGTCCTCCGACTGAGTTTTGTGGCCCAAACTCAGAAACCTGTGCCCCAGGTTTTGAGGCCCAAACCTGGAAACCGTCCTCGCCGAGTTTTGAGGCCCAAACTCGGAAACCCGCCACCCCAGGTTTTGAGGCCCAAACCTGGAAACCGTCGTTGGTAGCTTTTTGAGGCTCAGCTACCGAACCCGCGCCATAGACGGGATGTGATTTAACACACCCCGAGTTCCAGCACCGATGCCGGAGCATGTCCAGCCTCCACGCCGGGCACAGTGCATTCGCCATCCTCCTCGGCCTCCCGCCAAGTGTCACGACGCCATCACCTTCCTCCCGACTCGGCCGATGCACCGCACACATCCCGTGTCCTCTTGCTTGTCGACGCCATGTGCCAGCTACCACAGCCGGTCCTCAGGTCTCCTGGTCCGTCAGTCCAAGCTCCACGTTCGCCCTTCATCGCTCGGTACCTTGGCATGGCACGTCCGCCGCACGGCACGCCCATCCTTCACCGCACCCGATCCGTCGGCACGACCGTCCCGCTTGACCTTCACCTCACCTTCGACCACTGTCTCCGAGCTCTGCACCTGCACATCAACACAGCCAAGAGACATGTTGCCCGTTGATCGATCACTCATCACTCAGGAAGGGAACCACAAGGGCACATATCAACCTTGTGTTCTCAATCTCCCCCTTGATGAGTGCATCGTCAACTCATAGTAACCGTAACCAAAATAAAAGAAAGCAGAATTAGATAGAAGGAGAAAACTTACTCGAGAAGTCCAAAAGCCAAAGTAAAAGGCCGAAGAAGAACAACTCAAGATAAGCAAAGCTTGGTCCCCAAAGACATGGGCAACGGTTTGACACAACCAAGCAAGAGATCGGGAGCAACAACTCATCAAAGAAGCAAACTCGATCAAAATTAGAGCACAAGACTTGGTTCCCAAAGACATGGGCAACGGCTCGACGCAACCAAGTCAAAGACAAGCTAGTCCTCAAGAAGAGGCAGAGAGGGCTCAACACCACTAGCTGAAAGCTCAAATATCAACTGAAGATTGCAAAAAGAGCAACTACTGCTAGTCCCTCAAGATAGAGGCACAGAGGCTCAACACAACCAGCAGTAGACACGATACCAATCAAGAATCTCCACAGAAAGACGAAAACAGCTAGTCCCTCAAGATAGAGGCACAGAGGCTCAACACAACCAGCTGAAACGATCAATATCAATTGAAAAGCATATCCAGAACTCCCCCTTACTCAAAGACTCCCCCTCAACAAGTGAAGCACAAATTGCAAATTGTCACCATAAATCAACTTTCTCCCCCTTGGGGGCAATTTGCAATCAAAAGACACAGGGAAAGATCTCGAATAAGCCAAACGGAGCTAAGGCCACGCCTATCGGAGCCAGACACATGCATATGAGTCAAAAATGCATGTTAGCAGCTTCAGGTATCTATTCAAGAAAGTGAATAAATGCTCTAATGAGTGCTGATCCGACGACATAGCAGCATACACAAGTGCTAGCAAAGGCTCAAACTGATCACTAATTACAAGATATGAAAACATAAGCTTAATTGAGCAGTTTTAAGCCATTTCTGAAAGAGGGTTCACCATTAATATAGCACTAAACATGTATAGACAAGAAATCAACAAGTGCTAAAGCAAGTATACAAGGTGAACTACCCCTAGCAAAGTTCAATCATCATGCTATAGAATGAAACATAGACTTGTGTTTTCATAGATTATCGGAGAATTTTGCAGCGGTTATTTAACACAAGTTTAAAAACAGCATGTGATTGCGAGAGGTTGAAAGCTTGTCATTGCCTAACTTTTCAACCGAGCTAAGCCTATGCATGTGCAATCAGAAGCTTAAAGCATCGGTTTCAGTCTTACACTACACGGCTCAAGTTTAACTCAAGGTGCAATGAGAAACAGTCTCGATACCGTGATGTGCTGACAAAGCAATCCCATCTCGATCTTTTCAATTCACTACAACTTGGTTCATTTTAATTAGCATATGAACAATCCAAGCAAGTGAATGGCTCAGAACTAGAGACATAGCAACCTAGCATATATGAAATAGCTCAAGTGACCTCAACACGTCCTACACATGCTAGTTGCCAATCTCAATGGTGAACAAGGATCACATTTTAAGTTTATTAAGCATGTTCATCATTCTGAAAGATAGCTTAGCTCACAAACAGTATCAGTGATCAACAAGAGTCTAAGCATCAAGCATCATCATATATCATCAAAACATACACTAATTAGAGCATGGATTCATTCTCAAGTATATAGACATGAAGCTTGAAAATGCAAGATGTATACATGATGAAGACAAAGACAGAGCCAAAACTGAACTAAAGGACTCAAGACCCAAAAACAAAAAGATCAAAAGGTTAGTCTATGGTACATGAACAAAATGCTTCCCCCATCTAGAAGGGGAAACACACACCAAGCTCACCTCTCAACCGAGCAAAAGTTGAGAGATCCAAAGGTTGGTGTGAAAATATCCGCAACCTGGTTATGGGTGTCTACATGCCTAAGATCAATGTCGCCTTTCTCGTAGTGATCACGAAGAAAGTGAAAGCGAACATCGATGTGTTTGGTCTTGGAGTGAAGAACTGGGTTCTTTGCTACACTAATGGCAGAAGTGCTATCACAAAGCAAGGGAACCTGACTGAAGTCTAGACCAAAATCACGCAATGTAGCAACCATCCATAAAAGCTGCGAAGCACAAGAAGCAGCGGCAACATATTCGGCTTCAGTAGTAGACTGGGCTACGTTCGACTGCTTGCGAGAAGACCACGAAACCAAGGAAGAGCCGAGGAACTGACAAGTCCCAGAAGTAGACTTGCGCTCAATCCGACAGCCAGCAAAATCCGCATCGGGAGTAACCACAAAGCGAGAGGTTCGAAGAGGCAGAATACCAGAGTCCAAACTCAGGAGTGTATCGAAGATACCTCATGATGCGCTTAACCGCCTGCTTGTGTGAAGTCCGAGGGGACGCTTGAAAACGAGCGCACAGACACACAGCAAACTGTATATCTGGCCTCGTCGCCGTCAGGTACAGGAGCGAGCCAATCAGGCTCCTGTACTCCTTCTGGTCAACCGGCTCTCCGTCTTGGTCCGCATCCATTGCCGCAGTCGTCGGCATGGGCGTTGTAAGAGGCTTGGCCTCGCCCATGTCGAATTTCTTCAGGATGTCTTTGTGTATTTGCCTTGATGTACAAACGTCCCGTCCCGGGTTTGCATAATTTGCAAACCGAGGAAGAAAGTCAACTCGCCCATCATACTCATCTCGAACTCCATGCTCATAGTATCTGAAAACTTTGCAACAAGAGCATGAGAAGAGCCACCAAAGATGATGTCATCCACGTAAATCTGGACTAACAGGATATCGTTGCCTTGCTTGAGAGAGAGAAACAAAGTTCTATCGACCCGTCCCATTTTAAAACCCTTGGAGAGTAAAAAGGTTTTCAAACGATCATACCACGCTCTCGGGGCTTGTTTTAAACCATACAAAGCTTTTGAAAGTTTATAAACATGGTTTGGAAACTTGGGATCCTCGAAACCTGGGGGTTGCTTAACATAAACCTCTTCCTCTATATACCCGTTCAGAAAAGCACTCTTTACATCCATCTGATATAGCTTAAAACCCTTCGAAGCAGCAAGGGCTAGAAGGATTCTAATGGCTTCTAAACGAGCTACAGGGGCAAAGGTTTCCTCATAGTCTATCCCCTCTTTTTGGCAAAAACCCTGGGCTACTAGTCTAGCCTTGTTTCTCACTACCATCCCATCCTCACCCTCTTTGTTTTTGAAAACCCATTTGGTACCTATAGGGTGGCATTCTGGTGGTGGTGGAACTAGGGTCCAAACTTGGTTTCGCTCAAAGTTCTCTAGCTCCTCATGCATGGCATTGACCCAGTTAGAATCAGAAAGTGCATGTCCAACATCTTTGGGCTCAAAAGAAAGAAGCGAACGCAGAATGAGCAAAGTGGGAGATTTCATACGCTCGCGACCGCGTGACTCGCTGGTCGATGTTGCCGATCATCTGCTGCGGGGGATGAACTTGCTGAATGCTTCGGGGCGCTTGCCTCGCCGAAGTCGCCTCCCCCTCGCCAGATGCTGTCGCTCTCTCATGTTGAACCGGTGCTTGCTGGAGAGGTGGCTCCAGAGGACCCCAAGAAGAAGAGGTAGTGGGATCGGGTCCTCGAGCTGAAGTAGTCGTCGCAGGGTCGACGGGGGCAGCCAGTGGAGTTGGCTCGGGATCACCCCAATCGGCATTCTCCTGCTCCTCCTCCACAAAAATGGTCTCTCCCAGCTCCTGTTCTCCTGCAACATCAAAAAGAAGAAAATACAAGGCATAGTTTCGTCGAATGTGACCTCGCAGGTCTCCACTATCCGGTTAGTTTCAAGGTTAAGAACTCGATAAGCACGTGAATAAGAAGCATAACCTAGAAACACTCCATCAGTAGAACGAGATTCGAATTTATCCAAATTGCCTTGCTTCAGGATAAAGCACTTGCAACAAAACACCCGAAAATGAGACACCTTGGGTACACGTCCAAAACGCAACTCATAAGAAGTTTTCTTCATAAAAGCCCGAAGAAAGATGCGATTTGAGACATGGCAAGCGGTGTTGATCGCCTCGGCCCAAAACCGCCTAGGAGTCCTATGCTCATCGAGCATCGTCCTGGCCATCTCAACAAGGGTCCGGTTCTTGCGTTCAACAACACCATTTTGCTGGGGGACATAAGGAGAAGAAAACTGATGCTCGATTCCATTAGAAGAACAGAAAGAGGAAAACTGGGAGTTATCAAACTCAGTACCATTATCACTACGAATAGCTCTAATGGTATCAGGGGGAAACTCAGTTTTCAACTTCAAAATCAGATCACGAGCAAAAGAAAATGCTTCATCCTTACCCTCCATGAAAAATACCCAAGAATACCTCGAAAAATCGTCAACGATCACTAGAACGTACCACTTCCCACCCGCTGAGCAAACCCGAGCTGGACCAACTGTGTCCATATGTAAAAGCTCGCCGGGTGCTTGGTCATCACCTGATTAACAGGTGGGTGAGAAGCAGCAACCATCTTCCCGTGACGACAGGGATGGCAAACAAGGTCCTTCTGAAATTTAAGCTTAGGCAATCCTTGGATTAGGCCAAGTGAGCTAAGTCTTGCAAGCAAGTCAAAACTCAAGTGACCGAGCCTCCTATGCCACTTCCACAGATCAGAAGAAGAACCAGCCATCAAACATCTAGCAGAGCCGAAAGAACGAGAAAAATCAGCTCTGAAAACACGGCCATAGGGAACAATCCAACAAACAAGATCTCCCCGAGGGTCTAAAACACGACTCAGACCCTTCTTAAAGCGCACTTCAAAATCATCCTCAAGAAGTTGCGAAACAGAGAGCAGATTATAGTGCAAAGTAGAAACCAAGGCAACATTCTTTAGGACAAAGTTCTCATTGAGCCGAATGGCTCCTTGAGAAACGACCTTACCTCTACTGTATCCCCGAAAGTGATGTACTCCTTGTGCATCACGGGGCTAAGGCTGGAGAACCATTCCTTCTTTCCGGTCATGTGGCGCGAACACCCGGAATCCATGAGCCACATGTTCTCCAACCGAAGTTCCTGCATCAATAGAAAGGCAGAAAGTGAGCGTATGGCACAACACTGGGGTTAGTATACTGAGAAGGATACCAGTGCTGTGTCATAGGCCCAGAAAAAGTGTTAGAAGCAACACCAAACTGTCCTCGTCCCATGGGTGAACATAGCGATCACCACCAACCTGAAAGGGTGGTCCGCTATGGAACGAAATCCTCCAAACTGACCTACTTGTCCCATCTGAACAAAGCGATCACCACCATACTGAATAGGTGGTCCGCTATGGGACTGAGCAGCAAAGCCTCTTACACTCGGCTCCAGTTGTATTGAGGACGACCGGAACCGCGATGGGCACGACCACCACCCAGTGGTCTAGCTACCTGGGGCCTAGCTACCTGAGGGGGGTGCAACCTCCAGGCCTAGCGCCCTGCCCTCTAAACTCCCCGACCTTGCACACCATGGTGAGGGTGGTGCCTAGCCTGGTTGTTCAGCTCCAAACTCCTTCCTAGCGTCTCTCTTCCTCCGAAAGCAAAACTCAGCTAGATGACCTCACGATGACAGTACTCGCACTCAAACCTCACCACTCTCTTGGGTTGTTGGTTTCTATGTTGCGAGGGTTACTCATCCTAGCCGGTTTCTTGCCCTTCGGAAGGGGATCACTAGAGACGTCAGGAAGGGTGTCAAGTGTGTTCCTAAGATGATTTGGTTTGGGAACCCACACTTGCTTGCGAGGTGGAGTTTGGGAGGTTCATCAAGGGATGCCATCCTTGGTGATAGGCTTGGGAGGCTCAGGTGGTGTGATCTTGGTGAGCTTAGGGATAGCGGATGGTTTTCACTAGAGTTCACTCCACTAAACTCACCGATCTTGCCAAAGACACTAGCGCCCTTCCCACCTAAAGCAAAGCCTACTCCCGAGCAATCAGTTCCCCTCTTGAACTGACTGATCATCATGCCTAACTGCGGCTCGCTGCATGACACCCAGCTCAGAATGGACCGAAGGTATGTGTTTTCCTCCTCGGTTTGCATCCTGGCATGCCGGCAGTTGGCAATCTCCAGCTCCATCCCCACGCATCGCTCACATGGAGCGGTCAAGGTGCTAACTGAGCTGGCCTTCATGGCTTCAGCAAGCTTGGCATTAACTTCTGCCAACTCAGTTCGCAAGCTAGGGCAAAGCTTGCACGCACCCAACAAAGAAGGCCTCGCCTTCACCTCCTCCAGCTCCTTCTTCAGGGAGGGACATTCCTTGCAATCACCCACCAAGTCTAGCCTACTCTTCAGTTCATCATACACCTCAATCAAAGAGGCATACTTGGTTTGCAGGGTGACAAAGTTTGTCATATGCATTGTGCACTCCTCACACTCCTCCTCATCGGTCACCTTCACCTCGGACCTAGCAGACTCTAGCTCCTTAAGCGCATCATTCATCTTAGCCTTAAATTCATTGCGCTCACGGATGGCTCGCATGAGGGTCTTATCCTGACCTAGGACTATCTCGGCGAGACGATCACGATCACGGTAAGACGATCGATAAGCTCAGAAGCTGATACCTCTGAAGAGTCATCGTCATCATCGGCGTCGTCGTCCTTATCCTGGCGCTTGCAGTCCTCTCCATCCAGGGCCATGGTGCAGAAGTTCTTGGAGGATTCGCCGAAGAAGCAGAGTCCGTTGAAGCGATCCTCGGTCTTGTGCTCGGACCCGTCGTCGCTGGAGTCGCCGTCGGAGGTCCTCTCGCCTTCGCTGAGGTTGGCGAGGAAGGCACGCTTGCCGGAGTCGAAAGCCTTCTTGCCGGCGTCAAAAGCCTTCTCGATGTCCTCCCGGCGGTATCCGCCCTTCTTCTTCTTCCCGGCCTTGTTCTCTGGCTTGCCCTTGCGCCTGGAGTCGTGGTTCTTGTGCCAGGGAAGGACTTGTCGCGCTTGGGGCAGTTCGCGATGAAGTGGTTCAGATCTCCACACCTGTAGCAGCCCTCACGTGCGCCACCACGCCGGCGATTCAGGCGGTTGTTTTGAAACCGCGAGAACCGTGTGATGATGATGAGAGCGAGCTCGTCATCGCCCAACGCCTCCACCTGCTCCTCAGTTACTGAAAGCAAAGAAGACAAAGCAAAGAGAGGTGGTGAAGCGTCAGCGGAAAGAGTCGATCCACCCTTGCCTGAGACCAAAGCCATGGAATGTGAAGATGGGTTCTTCAGCTTGGTCTGAGTCAGGTGATCGATCTCAGTGGACTTGAGCTTGCTGAACAGCTCGTCCACGGTGAGGGGTGTCGTAAGAAGGAGACTCAATAATGGTCGACACCTTCACCTCCCATACCTTCCGATCCAGGGCATATAGCAACTTGAGTGCCCTCTCATGATCATCATAAGGTAGGTGGGCCCGATTGGCACGCATCTTGTTCACAATCGTTTGGAAACGTGCGAACATGGCGTCAATCGTCTCTCCCTCCAACTGAACAAAGTTCTCGTACTCTCGCTTGTAGGTCTCAAAGAGTCTGGTCTTAACATGAGCGGTTCCCTCATGATAGCTTTGAAGCTTCTCCCAGATCTCTCGTGCCGTCTCAAGCTCTGAGATACGTTCAAACTCAGGAAGGGAGAGGCTGGCCAGAAGAGCATTACGAGCCTTGGAGTTGGCCTCGTGTTGGTCAATCTGGATCTGACCCACACGAGCCGCAAGGACTACGTACTCAGCGTTCTCACAAATCTCCCAGACAGAAGATCCGATGCTGTTGAGATAAGCACGCATCCGAATCTTCCAATAGGGGTAGTTCGTTCCATCGAACCAAGGAGACTTGCTATTCCCCTCGTTCCATGTCGCCCTTAGGATCCGAAACTGATTAAGGTAGAAGAGATCTTAACCGGCTCTGATACCAATTGAAGGACCGAAAAAGCGACCAGAGGGGGGGGTGAATGGGAGCTTTAAAATTTCTATTCAGAAACTTTTAGCCGCTGTCCCAGAAGTCACCCCAGAAGCAGGCGTAGAGCTCGAATAATGTCCACGACCCTAGATGTAGGGTGGATGCTTCCAAGAAGCACAGCGGGACACTACGCGACTCTAGAATCCCAACGCAAAAGCCGGAAACCAAAACCGACAACGAACGAACAAGATACGGACGAAACAGCGCAAACTTGCACTGACCGGACTCTGCGTGCGTCCGGTCACAGTGCACCGGACGCGTCCGGTCACGCGAACCGAGTTTCGGAGCTCTCTGGAATTGACCGGACTCACAGTAAGAGAGCGTCCGGTCAACAGCCAAGGGTCCGGTCACAAAAGACGAAACAGCTGAACAGGAGCACCTGTGCGTCCGATCAAACCCGAGCCAGCGTCCGGTCGAGCAGCGTCCGGTCGAACATAGTGAAACACGCAGAGTGTTCAACGACCGGACGCACAGGGTCAGCGTCCGGTCGATGCGTCCGGTCACCCCGATCCTGTACTGTTCTTCGTTGATTCAATCCGATCTCCTCCGAATCAAGTGCTCTAGGCCTAGGATTCGATTAGAGGAGACACAAGGATGTTAGTGAGCTACTCCTAGGAGATCATGGCTCGAACCTAACTCCAAATCGGTGAATCAAGAAGTTTCGGGGGAGAGAGGGCAAGAACACGATTCAAAAAGAAAATCGTTCAATCTCCTAGACCGTGAGGTTTGAGATGGATTCCTTCGGTAGAAAGAATTGCCTCACGATCTAGAAAAACTTGGTTCAAGTGGATTTGCAAGAAACGTACCAAGCAAAGAGATCAAGCGACGGGAAAATAGGGCCAAAAAGCAATCCGCGAAGAACACAACCAAAACGCGAATCACAAGCCGGAAATTGCAACCGTGTGACGAACACACGCTACAAACGTGAGGTTACGGCCTCACTTCCTGAACTTCCCAAACCACAGAGACATGATTGATTGTTCTGGGGATCCTCTACAGCTAGGTATGATTAGAACCCTAAGCGGAGACTAAGGAGAGAGACAAAGCTTAGAGCTAATGACTGCTGAAATGTAAAGGATAGATGGAGAGGAGGGGTGCCTCTCTTATTTATAGCCTAAACAATAATCCCCTTCTAACCCTAGGTAGGTGAGCGAAACGGCCAACCCTAGGGGTATCCCGATCCAACTCTGCTTGAGGTTGATCCGACGGCCCCTCGCCTTCCTCACCTTAGCTTCGCCTCGACGCAAGCCTCAGGATGCCGCCACGTGCCGCCCTTGTCGACCACCACGCCTTCCTCGCGGATAGCTGCGCCGCCGCGCCAGCCTCTCCACGCCGCCACATGTCGACCGTCCTTTTTGCGGACCTCCCCCCGGTTTTGAGGCCGAAACCGGGAAACCTGGGCCTTCCCCCGGTTTTGAGGCTGAAACGGGAAACCTGTCCTCCGACTGAGTTTTGTGGCCCAAACTCAGAAACCTGTGCCCCAGGTTTTGAGGCCCAAACCTGGAAACCGTCCTCGCCGAGTTTGAGGCCCAAACTCGGAAACCCGCCCACCCCAGGTTTTGAGGCCCAAACCTGAAAACGTCGATGGTAGCTTTTTGAGGCTCAGCTACCGAACCCGCGCCGTAGACGGGATGTGATTTAACACACCCCGAGTTCAAGCACCAATGCCGGAGCATGTCCAGCCTCCACGCCGGGCACAGTGCATTCGCCATCCTCCTCGGCCTCCCGCCAAGTGTCACGACGCCATCACCTTCCTCCCGACTCGGCCGATGCACCGCACATCCCCATGTCCTCTTGCTTGTCGACGCCATGTGCCAGCTACCACAGCCGGTCCTCAGGTCTCCTGGTCCGTCAGTCCAAGCTCCACGTTCGCCCTTCATCGCTCGGTACCTTGGCATGGCACGTCCGCCGCACGGCACGCCCATCCTTCACCGCACCCGATCCGTCGGCACGACCGTCCCGCTTGACCTTCACACCTCACCTTCGACCACTGTCTCCGAGCTCTGCACCTGCACATCAACACAGCCAAGAGACATGTTGCCCGTTGATCGATCACTCATCACTCAGGAAGGGAACCACAAGGGCACATATCAACCTTGTGTTCTCAATGGTTCTTTGCATCCCGCCTAGATTTGCCTCCAAAGAGGTTTGTATAGCTTGGTGAGCTTTCTTATACACTCATATCTTGTACATCCATGATTTATATCTTGTGGTATGAGATGCATCATCGTGTGCTCACTTGTATAGTTTTTACATGTACATTTTTCTTTTGTATCATGTTTTTGTTTCAGTCTAGCATGTGCTATCCTGTATATCATGTCATGCTAGCTTTATGTATAGCTTTTGTGGATTATCCACTTTTTATGCTAGTTTGTGATCCTCATGAACATTATGCCATGCTTTATCATACTTCTCCATGAGTTTTACTTGTAGAGGTATGATGTTCATTAGGTGTCACTTTTCAGGTGCTAGTTTTGGTTAGCTACATGTACCCTGTTGATATGATTAGTTTGAGCACTAGTCTTTTCCTCAATTTTATCATGTTACATGCTTTTGGATCTATTGCTATCATTACCTTGCATTGTAGCATGTGTTGAGGTTTTGGCTATGTTTGGGTTGATCATGTTTTTAGGCTGCATTTTGCTATATAGTGCTTTATCCTGTTGCATGGCAGTCTAGACTAGTTTGAGTTCAGTTCTCCTTGCGGTATCATTCATAGGTAGGCCTCTTTTGTTGAGTGTTCACATTATGCTTATTTGACTAACCGTTTTCGTGGAGACCCTTAGGTCACACTAGACGGGACAATGCCTTGTGTTTTCTTCTGCTTTTGAGTGTGCAGGAGAACAGGAGCCTGGAGAGAGCTTTTCGGCTCACGGACCCGATCCCACTTCTTCCATGACCTGGGGATACGTTTGAGCAGCTCTCCAGTGAGCATTAGCTGCACCTGTGGGAGCGACAGCATCAGGCGAGGGGGAGACGACTTCGGCGAGGCAGGAGCCCCGGAGTTCAGCAGATTCAGGTGTCCCCTCGGGTATCACACTAGCAGGAGGTCATGCGCTTCAGGAGGTACGTCCGACACACTTCTGAGTTCGGATTTTGGCTCTCTTCTTCTTCGACCTCTTTCTACTGTGTGGTCTTTTCGATTTGGATTTTGTTGACTATTCGCTTGAGCGTTTCTTGGCTCTTTTCTAGTGAGTCTGGTGTGTGTTTCCCTTTTAGTTTGGGAAGCATTTTGCTTGTTGTATATTAGTTGGTCTTCTCCGATACCCTTTTGTTTTGGGTTTTCCTTTTTAGGCTAGTTTTGCTTGTCCTTGATAGACTAGCTTTTGCATGCATTTCATCATGTACATCTTGCATTTTAGAGCTTCATGTATATAGTAATGATAATGAGACTATGCTCTTTTTGGTATGCCCTATTTATTCATGATGATGCTTGTAGCTTAGGCTCTTTTTTATCACTTGATACATGTTATGAGCAAAGCTATTTTTGCAAATGGTGAACCTGATTAATCAACTATGAAACCCTTAATTTGTTCACCATTGAGATTGACAACTAGCATGGGTAGGATGTGTTGAGATCACTTGTGCTATCTTTTGTATTCTAGGTTGCTATGTCTCTTGCACTGAGTCATTCACTTGCTTGGATTGTTCATATGTACATTGTGCTTAAAATTTTGATCCAAGTATTAGTGAAATGAAAAGATCGAGATGGGATTGCATGTGTCAGCACATCACGGTATCGAGACTGTTTCTCATTGCACATTTGAGTTAAACTTGAGCCGTGTAGTGTAAGACCGAAACCGGTGCTTTAAGCTTCTGATTGCTTTTCTTGCATAGGCTTAGCCGGTTGAAATGTTAGGCAATGACCATGCTTTCAACCTCTCGCAATCACATGCTTTAATTGAACTTGTGTTAATACCGCTGCAAATTCCGATAAAATTTGAAAAATAACACAAGTCTATGCTTCATTCTATTGCATGATGATTGAACTTTGCTAGGGGTAGTTCTTTTATACCTGAGTTAGCACTTGTTTGATTTCCTGTCTATTCATGCTAAGTGCTATTTTAGTGGTGAACTCCTTTTCAAATGGCTTAAAAATTCTCATATGCTTAATTGTTCATATTTCGTATTCATTTGATCAGTTTGAGCCTTTGCTAGCATTTGTATTGATTGCTACACTTTCAGGGCAGCACCCTTTTGAGCATCTTTTCATTCTGATTGCTATACACTTGAAGCTGTTGCATTGTGCATTTCATGTTTTTTTAGCTTAGTGTACATACCCCCAACTCTGATACACTTCATGGTTACCTTCAATTGGTATCACCCCCATATGCTTTTGATTGATGACTTGTCTTGTGTTTGTGTCAATTTTGTGGAGAAATGTCGAAACCCCTCAGCATGTTCCCTTTTGTCAAGGGGGGGAAGCTGTTTGCAAGGGAGAGCTTGAGTGTTGGCACAAATGGGAGAGTCTTGCATTTTGGGGAGAGCTTGGAGATAGGGGGAGTTTAGCTCTTTTGGTTTCTTCTTCAATTGGTATCTTCAAATTGGTATAGCTTTTTATGTGTTCCAATTGGTATCCATCTTTTGGTATGGATTGTATTTAGTGTCATGAGCTTTGTTGCAAAGCTTTTGTATATAGGCTTGCTTTCAGGGGGAGTCGCTTTTGCTTTGCTGCTTCTCCGCGTGCTTTGAGTGTTTGTGCTCCATTTGATTCTGAGCCTTTTCTTTGGGTTTTCAATTGGTATCGAACCTTCTTTGTGTTTCTTCAGTTGGTATCGAGCCTGCTAGTCGTGTTGAGCCGCTTTGCCTCTATCCTGAGGGACTAGAAGTTTTTGCTTCGTATTTTTGATTGGTTTGGAGCCTTCAGCTAGTTCTGTCGAGCCACTTTGCCTCTGTCTTGAGGAACTAGCTATTTTCACCAATTTATGGCTGTTTTTGATTGGTATCAAGTCTTCTGCTAGTTGTGTTGAGCCTTTGTGCCTCTATCTTGAGGGACTAGCAGTTTTTGCTTCTTAAGCATTGTTTCAGCCGCAATTGGTGTTGAGCCTTGAGCTAGCGGTGTTGAGCCCCTTTTCTGCCTCTTCTTGAGGACTAGCTCATTTTTGACTTGGTTGTGTCGAGCCGTTGCCCATGCCTTTTGGGGACTAAGTCTTTTGCTCTATGTGATCGAGTTTTGCTCTTTGTCGAGTAGTTGCTCCGATCCCTTGCTTGGTTGCGTTGAGCCGTTGCCCATGTCTTTGGGGACCAAGTTTTCGGTTTTGGTATCTCAAACCATCTCTTGTGCCTAAATTTTGTCAATTCAATCATCAAGGGGGAGAAATTTAGAAACCCAACTGACTTAATCATCAAGGGGGAGATAAAGGGGAGAAATTGACCCAAGTGAATCCATGTGGATAAGTACCTTGGTTTCTTTTGTGATGATTGTTTGACAAGTTTGACAATTTTATTTGAGATTGGTTTTCGAGTGCCTTTTGGGATTTCATGAAACTCCTGTTTCTCTTGACTCTTTGGTTGTGCGGAGTCTTTGCCCGCTTTTCCCATTTCTTTCGGGACCGAGAGCTTTTATTTGGAGTTTTCATGATCCTTCCTCTCTCAAGTGGCCTTGTGTTGGCTTTTACCTGGCTTTTGGGCACTTGAGTGAGACTTGCCTTCAAACCCTTCCTTTTTGGTTTTATTGTTAGTCAATGCATTCATCAAGGGGGTGATTTAGAACATATATGATGAATGATTGACTTTGATGAGGAAGGTTTGAGGCTTTTCCCGGTTGAGTCATTATTTGCTATGTGCTTAATGTTTATGACTAACCGGTGGCGTGAGTTGTGTTGTGTTTATGTGTTGGTGTGTGTGTGCAACATGTGTCTCTTGGCTGTGTTGATGTGCAGGTGTGGAGCTCGGATACAGTGGTCTATGGCGAGGTGAAGGTCAAGTAGAGACGTGCCGTGCTGACGGACCGGGTGCGGTGAAGGATGGGCGTGCCATGAGGCGGACGTGACATGCAGATGCCGAGGTACCGAGCGGTGAAGGGCGACGTGAGGCTTGGACTGACGGACCAGGGGCCAGAGGACCAGCTGTGGTAGTTGGCACGTGGCATCGGCAAGCGAGAGCACATGGGATGTGCGGTGCATCGGCCGAGTCGGGAGGAAGGTGCTTGAGTCGTGTCACTTGGCGGAGGTCAGACACGGGCTTGCGTGCGGCGCAAGTGCCATCGGCCAAGTCAAGAAGGAAGGCGAAGGCGTTGTGCCCGGCGTGGAGGCTGGACATGCATCGGCATCGGTGCCGGTGGTCGGGGTGTGCGAACCACATCCCGTCTACGGTGCGGGTTCGGTAGCTGAGCCTCAAAAAGCTACCATCGATGGTTTCCAGGTTTGGGCCTCAAAACCTGGGGTGGCCGGTTTCCGAGTTTGGGCCTCAAAACTCGGGGTGGACGGTTTCCAGGTTTGGGCCTCAAAACCTGGGGTGGCCGGTTTCCGAGTTTGGGCCTCAAAACTCGGGGTGGACGGTTTCCAGGTTTAGGCCTCAAAACCTGGGCTTGCGGGTTTCCGAGTTTGGGCCTCAAAACTAGGGGTGGACGGTTTCCTGGTTTGGGCCTCAAAACCAGGGGTTGGTCCAAAAGGACGGTCGACGCGTGGCGGCACCGAGAGGCTTGCGTTGGGGCGAAGCTATCGGTGAGAAGGTGCGGCGGTCGACGGTGGCGGCACGTGGCGGCATCGGGTGAGGTCGCATCGAGGCGAAGCTACTGGATGTGCGGGCGTGGCCGTCGGATGCAGATTGTCAGGACTGGACAGTTTTACCCCTGGGGGTATTTGGGTCGAGTGCTTAATATAAGGGCGTTTGTGTCATTTGGACGTGCGCCTATATATAGATGGAGGGGTTGCTAGGCCAGCCATCCTTGGAACCTGAGGAGGTGTCACTCTCATTTTGTGTTAGGTGAGAGGAGGCTTGGGTTAGGGAGAGACAGGCTCTTGTTCTTGAGCTTTTCGCCATCCAAGCTTTGATCTGCTGGACTGGCTTGTAGCCCGACACCGAGTGCTTAATGAATCATCCATTCTTCTGAATCCAAGGGTCAAATTCATGGTGAAATTCGCATTTTGATTTTGTTCTTCGCGTTCTCCTTTTTCTCCATGATTTTCTCCTCCCCGATCTCCCTCTATGCTGTGTCTTTTGCGATTCCGTTTGAATCAACTTGTTCTTTGATGTGAGGGGAACATTTCGACCGGAGGAATTCATCTCTACCCTCATGAACAAGTAGATCGAGGTGAAATCATTTTCGTTCTTCGTTCTTCCCCTTTTCGGTGTTCTTCGGATTTCTCATGGTATATTTGGATTGAAGCGATGATATGCTAGGATTAGCTTCCCAACACGTAGAAGAACACTTGGGAGAAGTTTGGTCGCAGCCCCGTTCGATTTGGTGAAGATCCAATCGATTTTGGTTTTGTCCCGTGGAGATTTTGGCTGTTCTAGGTAGTGGCTAACTGTCCGCCCCCCCAGCCGCGGACTGTCCGCGGGTCGGGGTTGCAGCCGGACCAGTGGCTGTTTGCCTCGGCGTTTTTTCCTCCGGTGACCAGCGGACTGTCCGCCGGTGACAGGCGCGGACTGTCCGCGAGTCGCGCATGAGTGTCTAGCAGCGCTGTTGTTTTTGTCCATTGGCCGGCGTACAGTCCGGCCCCCTTGTGGCGGACAGTCCAGCCTACACCGGACAGTCCGGGAGCCTGACGACGGACTGTCCGGGAACCTGCAGCTTGTGCAGTTTTAGTGCGTTTGCCCTCCCGGCTTCTCCGCTTCATTTCCGGACTTCTCGTTTGCTCCTAGAGTTCACCTAGGAACCTCTCTAACTATCTTTGCTACGTGTTAGCTTAGGTATTTGGAGGAATTCTGACGTAGCCCTCTATCTACGTTCGGGAGTAAGTTTTTAGGCACGAACTTGACTCGGAGTTTTGGGAATTTTGGTTTGCTCCCTTGTGTGGTGCCTCGCTGTGATCCTAGGGATCATCCACCTTCTTTCTGAGGGTTGTGGGCATCGCATTTGAGTCCGTAGCTCTCGGGGTTGATTTTGTTGGGACAAGAGGCCGTAATTTCGAGAAGAAATTTTTAGGCTCCCATTCACCTCCATCTGGTTGCCTTGCTTTAGCATTTTTGGTCCTTCATTGTCCATCTCTTCCAAAGTGCTCACAATGGTACCTCACCGCTCTCAAAGGGGGTTGTTGGTACTCACGGTTGTGGGTTTGGATCACTATGCCCTTCTGTGGCAACATCTCCTCCTGGATAGGTGGCATAGTATCCAGCTTGTTTTGAGGTAGTTTGGTTTAGGATCCCATTGCTGGTTCTTGGGTGGAGCTCGTGGAGGTTCTTCAAACACCCCATCTTTGGTGGAAGGCTTGACAGGCTCTTTGGGTGGAAGCTTGGTAAGCTTGGGAGTAGTGGTGGAGTTGGGCTTCTCACATGGGTTCAGACCACTCGACTCTCCAATCTTCCCAAAAGCAGAAAGATCAACACCCGGAGCAAAATCTACACCTGGACCTCCAGCAGCTCGCTTGAACTGAGCGATCATCATCCCGAGGTGTGGCTAACTACAAGAGACCCATGAAAAGATGGTCCGAAGGTATGTGTTTTCCTCCTCGGTTTGCATTTTGCCATGCTTCACATTGGCAATCTCCATCTCCAAACCCTCGCACAAAGCACACCTAGTCACACAAGTGCTACCCGAGCTGGCCTTCTCAAGAGACTCAATCTTGGCATTCTTCTCTGCCAACTCGGTTTGCAAGCCAGGACAGGTCTTGCACACACTCAAAAACACGGGTCTAGCCGGAGCTCATCCACCTCTCCAACCAAAGCAGCATACTTACCTCTCAGAGTGAGAAGGTCAGTCATGTGCTTGGTGCACGACTCGCACTCAGCCTCCTCAGACACGACTATGGTCGATCTAGCAAACTCAAGCTCCTTCACTGTATCCTCCCACTTCTGCCTAAACTCCTTGTGCTCTCTAGCTGCACGCCTAAGCAACTTATCCTGACTAAGCAAAGCGGCAGTAAGCTTGTCTACTTCTGCAGAGAGTTCCTCGGGAGTTTGCGATACCTGCGAGGAGTCGTCGTCGTCATTCTAAGGGATGTCCTCCAGCTTGCTGTCGATCTCATCACCAAGAGCCATGGTGCAGAAGCCCTCGTCGTCGGTGAAGAAGCAAAGTCCATTCAGCTCGTCCTCGATCCTCTTCTTCTTCCCGGACTCGTCATCGCTTGAGACAGCGGAGTCATCATCCGAGCCATCGACGTCGCTGAGCGTGGCGAAGAACGCACGCTGCTCAGCCTGGGCCTTCTCCAAGTACTTCTTCTTGATGTACTCCTTGTCGAAGCCGCCCCTTCGCTTGTGCCTCGCGGGGACGTGCTTCTCCTTGCGCTTGCCGGAGTCGTACTTGTGCCTATGATCCCCCTTCCCAGAATGCTTGTTCTTCTTGGGACAGTTGGCGATGAAGTGGTCGGGGTCGCCGCACTCGAAACATCCCGAGGGACCTCCTCCGCGGCGATGGTTCATGCGGTTGTTGTGAAACCGCGAGAATTGGTTGGCAAGCAAAGCCAACTCGTCATCCCCCAAAGACTCCAATTGCTCCTCTGTGATAGCAAAGAGTGAAGAAAGTGCAAAACCTCCAGAGGTATTAGCAGAAGAGCCAAAAACCAAAGCCATAGTTGGGCCAGAAGGATTTTCATAAGAAGCCCTCGACATTGCGTCAATCTCACTAGACTTGAGCTTACTAAAGAGCTCGTCGCAAGTGAGGGTCTCATAGTTAGATGATTCGATGATCGCCTGGTCCTTTGAGTCCCACACCGACCGATCGAGAGTATGCAAAAGCTTCAAAGCTCTCTCATGATCATCGAAAGGCAATAGCTCCTTGTTCGCTCTCATCTTGTTGACAATAACCTGAAAGCGAGCGAATAAACTCTCTATGCTCTCACCAGGCAAATGTTGAAAGTTCTCATACTCCCGCTTGTGCGACTCATAGAGACGGGATTTGACTTGAGTGGTTCCCTCATGGAAGCGAATGAGGGTTGCCCAAATCTCATAAGCCGTGGGGAGATGAGAAACGCGATCAAACTCGGACATGCTCAAACAGGAGAAAAGAGCATTACGAGCTCGGTTATTGGCTTCGTGCTCATCGATCTGGAGCTGAGAGACACGAGCAGCCAAAACAACATAATCAGCCTTGTTGCAAATCTCCCAGACAGAAGAGCCCATGCTCTGGAGATAGGCCGACATGCGTATCTTCCAATACGCATAGTTCATCCCATCAAAGAACGGTGGTTTGCCCACACCACGTTCCATGTCTCCTTCTGTGGATCTAGAACCGGCTAAGGTGGAAGATCCTTAACCTGCTCCGATACCAATTGAAGGACCGAAAATTCTACCAGAAAGCAACCAGAGGGGGGGGGGGGTGAACGGGAGCTTCAAAATTTCCTACCGGAAACTTGTCGCCACTGTCCCGTGAATCTCCCCAAGAGCAACCCTAGAGCTTGCAAGTGTCCACGACACTAGATGTAGGGTGGATGCTTCCAAGAAGCACAGCGAGACACTATACAACTCTAGAAACCCGATGCAAAAACCAGAATTCGAAACCGACAACGAACGAGCGAACCGCGAACGAAGCAGCACAAACTGCACTTGACCGGACTCTGGTCAGCGTCCGGTTAGTGAGCACCGGACGCGTCCGGTCAGGCCAATCCCGAAATTGGACCTCTCTGTAAACGACCGGACTCTGAGGGGAGGTGCGTCCGGTCACAAGCCAAGCGTCCGGTCATAAGAGTCAAACCAGATGAACAGTTCCAGGAGCAAGTCCGGTCACTTAGCAGAGGGAGCGTCCGATCATCAATTGAAAATTTGCGCGTGACATTCAACGACCGGACTCACTATGCCAGCGTCCGGTCGCCCCGTGTCAAGCGTCCGGTCGCCCCGACTCAGCACCGTTCGTCCACCGATTCAACTTGATCTCACCCAAAACGAATCCCTTAGGGATCAAACTTGGTGAGAGAAGTCACAAGGAGGATAGTGAGCTATCTCTAGGAGATCATGGCCCAAACCTATCTCCAAATCGATGAATCGAAGAAATTCGGGGGAAGAGAGGAGAACTTGACCCGAAACGAAATTGACCGATCTACTAGCTTGTGAGGTTAGAGGTGAATTCCTTCGGTGGAAAGATGTGCCTCACGATCTAGAACATCTTGGTTCAAACGTATTTGCAAAAGATGCACCGAGTAAAGAGATCGATCGACGGGAAAAATGTGGAGAAAAGCAATCTGCGAAGAACACAAACAAAACGCGAATCACAACCACGAATTTGCAACCATGTGGCTATCACACGGTATAATAGTGAGATTACGGTCTCACTTTCTCAAAATCTCACGGGCACAGAGGTGTTGTTCTCTTCTCTGTGGATCTCAGGTTCGCTACAGCAGGGAATGGGAGAGCAGGAAACCTTAGAAGCAAAAGAGCAAATGACTGAGATCACTGGGGAGGAGGGTGACTCCCTCTACTTATCCTAATTTTAATTCCTACTCTACCCCTCACTAATTACAGAGCGAGCCAGCTAAACCCTAGGGTTATTCTGGACCAACTCGAAGATGCTTGTCATCCGACGGCCACGCCCGCACAAATCGTAGCGTTGCCTCGACGCAACCTCCCGATTTCCGCCACGTGCCGCCCTCGCTCTGCACCCCCGGTTTTGTGGCCGAAACCGAGAAACCAGGCTTTCACGTCCACCCCAAGTTTTGAGGCCCAAACCGGGAAACCAGCCACCAAGTCCATCTCCTAGTTTTGAGGCCGAAACAGGGAAACCCGACGTCCGTCGCCTGAGTTTTGTGGCCCAAACTTAGAAACTGTTGTAGCGCCCGGGTTTTGAGGCCCAAACCTGGAAACCGTCCTCAGCTCGAGTTTTGTGGCCCAAACTCGGCAAACCCGCAGCACCCAGGTTTTGAGGCCCAAACCTGGAAACCGTCCCCCCGGTGGTTTTTCTGTGGCTCACCACCAAACCGGAGCTGTAGAGGGGATGCACCGCCCGTGCACCTCGTCCATCGACACGTGTCCCCAGGTCCTCGACCCGAGCAACAACATGCCCTGCAAGTCTCCACTCGTCGCTGTCCCAGGCTGCCAGCCACCACAGCTGATCCTCAGACCACCGGTCCCTCAGTCCAAGCCTCACGTCCGCCCTTTACCGCTACCGGTCCGTCGGCACAGCACGTCTCTACTTGACCTTCGCCTTGCCCTCGATCACTGTCTCCGTGCTCGACACCTGCACAACACAAGCCAAAGAACATGCGATCAAACCCGTTGTCAATCACTCATCACTCGAGACTCGGCATACACCCTTGTATCCGCAACAACTAGTAGCGTTGCCTGGAAGCAACCTCACCGATTGCCGCCACGAGCCGCCACCGCTATGCCTGTCCTTTTCACGGACTTCGCCCCCAGTTTTGTAGCCGAAACTAGAAAACCAGGCCTTCACGACCAACCCCCGGTTTTGAGGCCCAAACCAGGAAACCAGCCTCCTAGTCCATTCCCCGGTTTTGAGGCCAAAAACGGGAAACCCGACGTTCATCGCCTGAGTTTTGTGGCCAAACTCAGAAACCCACCAGCGCCCAGGTTTTGAGGCCCAAACCTGGAAACCGTCCTCAACCCGAGTTTTGTGGCCCAAACTCGGCAAACCCGCAGCACCCAAGTTTTGAGGCCCAAACCTGGAAACCATCCACCCGGTGGTTTTTCTATGGCTCAACCACCAAACCAGAGCTGTAGAGGGGATGCACCGCCCGTGCACCCTGTCCACTACAACGTGTCCCCAGGTCCTCGACCCGAGCAACACTGTGCCCCGCAAGTCTTCGCTCGTCGCTGTCCCAGGCTGTCAGCCACCACAGCTGATCCTCAGGCCACCGGTCCCTCAGTCCAAGCCTCACATCCGCCCTTCACCGCTCCCAGTCCGTCGGCATGGCACGTCTCTTCTTGACCTTCACCTTGCCCTCGATCACTGTCTCCGTGCTCAACACCTGCACAACACAAGCCAAAGAACATGCGCATCAAACCTGTTGACAATTACTCATCACACGAGACTTGGCATACACCAATGTATCCGCAATCTCCCCCTTGATGAGTGCATTGTCAACTACACACACAAATCATAATGAAATAAAAGAAGGAAGAAGGAGAAGAGAGAACTCGACCAAATGACCCAAAAGCATAGCAAAGCCGAAGAAGGTCAAGTGCAAAGAGCAAGACAACTTGGTCCCCAAAGACATGGGCAACGGCTCGACGCATCCAAGCTAAGCAAAGCTAGCCCTCAAGAAGAGGTAGAATAGGCTCAACACTGCTAGCAAGAAATCTCGATACCAACTGTTACCAGCTCAAGAACAGAAGAGCTTGATACTAATTGAAATTGACGAACAAAAGAGCTCGATACCAATTGAAAAGCTGAAGGGCATAAAATACGTATGCTAGTCCCTCAAGAAAGAGGCAAAGGCTCAACACAACTAGCAAAAACGCTCTGTACCAACTATTACCAGCTCAAAAACTCATCAACGAGAAAACTCCCCTCGAATGGTGCACACAACCAGGAAATCTCCCCCTTAATTCAACTTGGAAAGCACATGATTTGAAATTTTTTCTCCCCCTTAGTTAGTTGAACTTAGAAGACATATTCTGCCCCTTACTTGAACTCAGAAGAGATATGATTTGTCCCATATTTTTCTCCCCTTAGTTGAAAATGCACCATCAAGTAAAAATGCACCATTAAGCAAGTTTCTCCCCCTTGACAGAATATCTCCCCTTAATGCATATGAGTCAGAATGCAAGTTAGCTGCTTCAGGAATATAGTCAATAGAATGAAAAGATGCTCCACAAAGTATAACTCCAATGACACAACATCCATCCATGATATGCTAGCAAAGGCTCAAACTGATCACCAAATACAAAATATGAACATATGAGCAAAGTGAGCAATTTTAGCCAAAAAGGTATTCACCAACAAAATAGCACTAAACATGTGTAGACAGGAAGTCAAACAAGTGCTAAACATGTATATAAGGTCAACTACCCCTAGCAAAGTTCAATCATCATGCTATAGAATGAAACATACACTTGTGATTTTAGATTTTAATCGGAGTTGCAGCGGTGAAATTTCACAAGTTTAAAACATAGCATGTGACTGCGAGAGGTTGAAAGCTTGTCATTGCCTAACTTTTCAACTGGGCTAAGCCTATGCATATGCAATCAGAAGCTTAAAGCGTCGGCTTCAGTCATACACTACATGGCTCAAGATTAACTCAATGTGCAATGAGAAACAGTCTCGATACCGTGATGTGTTGACAAGCAATCCCATCTCGATCTTTTCAATTCACTTAACACTTGGTTCAAATTTTATTGACAGAATATGAACAAACCAAGCAAGTGAATGACTCAGATCTAGAGACATAGCAAACTAGCATATATGAAAAGCACGAGTGAATTCAACACATCCTACACATGCTAGTTGCATATCTCAATGGTGAATAGTTTCAAGTTTTATGTTCTTTAAGCAAGTTCACCATCAAAAATAGCTCAGCTCACAACATGTATTAGTGATCAGCAAGAGCATAAGCTACAAGCATTATCATAAAGCATCGAAGCATACTAAACAGAGCATAATCACACTCTAAAGTATATACATGAAGCTCAGAAAGTAAGGATGCATGATGAAATGCTAAGACTAACCTATCAGAAGCGAAAACAAAGTGAAAGAAAAGAGTTAGTCTATGATACAAGAACCAAAATGTTTCCCCTATCTAAAAGGGGAAACACACACCAAGCTCACCTCTCAACCGATTAAAGGTTGATTGGTCTAAAGGCTTGGTGAAAATATCAGCCAACTGATATTGAGTATCGACATGGCGAAGGTCGATATCACCCTTCTCAACATGGTCTCGTAGAAAATGAAAGTGCGCATCAATGTGTTTGGTCTTCGAGTGCAGCACGGGGTTCTTAGCTATGCTAATCGCACTCGTGCTGTCACAAAGCAAAGACACACGAGAAAAGCTCAGACCAAAATCACGCAAAGTGGCCATCATCCGAAGCAACTGAGAATAGCAGCTAGCCGCAGCAACATATTTAGCCTCAGTGGTAGACTGAGCGACACTAGACTGCTTGCGAGAAGACCAAGATACAAGAGAAGAACCAATAAACTGGCAAGTCCCAGAAGTGGACTTGCGCTCAACTTGGCAACCAGCAAAATCGGCATCAGAAAAACTGCAAAGGGAGAGGGTTGAGGAAGCTGAATACCAAATCCTGAACTCAGGTGTGAAGCGAAGGTACCTCATAATGCGCTTTACCGCCTGACGGTGAGAAGTGCGCGGCGACGCCTGAAAGCGCGCACACGGACACACCGCGAACTGGATGTCCGGGCGTGTCGCCGTCAGGTGGAGCAGCGACCCAATCATACTCCGGTACTCCTTCTGGTCCACAGCTTCTCCATCCACATCCGCATCCAGGGCCGTCGTGGTCGACGTGGGTGTTGGAAGAGGCTTGGCCTCACCCATATCGAACCTCTTCAGCAAGTCTTTGCTGTACTTGCCCTGGTGCACAAACGTTCCCTCCCAGGATTGCTTAATTTGCAATCTGAGAAAGGAAGTCTGCTCACCCATCATACTCATCTCGAACTCCCTGCTCATAACATCTGCAAACTTGGCAACCAAAGCGTAAGAAGAACCACCGAAAATGATATCATCCACGTAAATTTGGACCAAGAGAGTGTCTTTGCCTGCTTGAGGAGAAAAAAGTGTTTATCCACACATCCCATTTTAAAACCCTTAGCAAGCAAAAATGTTTTGAACCTATCATACGAGGCTCTAAGGTCTTGTTTCAAACCATATAAAGCTTTGTGGAGTTTAAAAACATGGTTTGGAAACATGGGATTTTCAAAACCGGGGGGTTGTTCAACATACACCTCTTCTTCTATGTAGCCGTTTAAGAAGGCACTCTTGACATCCATTTGAAAAAGTTTAAACTCTTTGGATGAAGCAAAAGCCAAGAGTATCCTAATAGCCTCCAAACGAGCTACAGGAGTAAAAGTCTCCTCATAGTCTATCCCCTTCTGACTTCGATAACCCTTGGCAACAAGTCTGGCCTTGTTCCTCACAATTTGGCCATCCTCTCCTTGTTTGTTTTTGAAAACCATTTTGTCCAATAGGATTACAGTCTGGAGGAGGTGGAACCAAAACCCAAACCCGATTTCACTCAAAATTTTCTAACTCCTCATGCATGGCATTGACCCAATCCGGATCCGTCAAAGCGTGTCTAACATCTCGGGGTTCAAAATCAGCAACACATGCAGAATGAGAAAAGTGAGAGATTTGTTGTGACCTGGACCGAGTGACACATTCGTCAATGCCGCCGATCATCTGTTGAGGCGGGTGTTGGCACTGGATGTGTCGTGGCGCCTCCCGAGCTGAAGATACCTCACCCTCAACAGCAGCTGGTGCCTCCTCATGTACAAATGGTACAGCCCAAGGTGGCGGATGCCACGGCCCCCAGGTAGTAGAGGAAGAAGGGTCGGGGCCGTGCGTCGAAGTAGAAGCCACTCTTTGCGGCACAGCAAGTGGAGGAGGTGCTGGATCATCCATCCCTTCAGCACCCTCGTCCTCGTCATCAAAAAGAGGCTCAGCAACCTCATGATCACCTGCACGCTCAAAACGAGAAGAAGGACAAACCATGGTCTCCATGACTCGGTTAGTATCAAGGTTAAGTACACGATAAGCTCGAGTGTGAGTGCCATAACCCAAAAATACACCATCAGAAGAACGAGACTCAAATTTGTCTAGGTTGCCTTTCTTAAGTATAAAACAGTGGCAACGAAAAACTCTAAAGTAACTCACTTTGGGTTGTCTTCCAAAACGCAACTCATAAGAAGTCTTTTTTAAGAAAGCTTGGAGAAAAATGCGATTGGAAATATAGCATGCAGTGTTCATAGCTTTGGCCCAAAATCGCCTAGGAGTCCTATGCTCATCGAGCATCGTCCTGGCCATCTCTACGAGGGTCCGATTCTTCCTCTCTACAACACCATTTTGTGGCGGTGTGTATGGGGAAGAAAACTGATGCTACAAACCCAAAGAGTTACAAAACTTCTCAAAATCTGAATTCTTAAACTCAAAACCATTATCACTTCTAATAGCTCGCATCGAGTTCAAAGGGAACTCGTTCTAAAGATGCAAAATCAGATTGCGAGCAAACGAGAAAGTCTCAGTCTTCTCAGTCAAAAAGAAGACCCACGAATATCTCGAAAAATCGTTGATAACAACAAGAACGTACCACTTGCCCCCAACTGAGACCCGAGCCGGACCAACAAGGTCCATGTGTAAAAGCTCTCCAGGGCCCTTAGTCATGACCTGAGTCAAAGGATGGTGGGGAGCGGCAACCATCTTCTCATGTCTACAAGAATGACAAACAAGATCCTTCTCCAAGGACAACTTGGGCAATCCTCGGATTAGGCCAAGTGAACTAAGTCTTGCAAGCAAGTCGAAGCTCAGGTGACCGAGTCTCCTATGCCATTTCCAAATATCAGAGGAGGAAGGACCAGCCACAAGACAGCGAGAAAATCCAAATGACTCCGAGAAATTCACGCAAAAGACTTTCCCAAAGGGCGAAATCAAACATACAAGATTGCCCTGAGGATCAAAAATATGACTGAGATTCGGTTTAAAATGAATCTCATAGTCATCATCAAAAAATTGCGAAACAGAGAGAAGGTTAAAATGCAAGTTAGAAACAAGAGCAACATCACGCAACACAAAGTGCTCATTAACTCGCACCAACCCACGAGACAACACTTTACCTTTACTATTGTCGCCGAAGGTGTTAAAGTCCTTTCCGGCAACAGGACTAAGACTGGAGAACCACTTGGCGTTTCCGATCATGTGCCTCGAGCAACCAGAATCCACCAACCAAATGTCCTCCAATCATTTTACCTACATCAATAAAAAGACATAGGGTGAGCATACGGTCCAACACTGGGGTTAGTGAAATAGGTAGAGTACCAGTGTTGGGCCGGCTGCTCAAAAGAACGGTTAGTAGAAAAACCATTCCTAGCATGCCTACGGGGAAAGCGATCACCACGCACAGGAAAACGTGGTCCGCTAAGGAAAGAGCGTCCATCGCGATACTCAAAACATGTTGGAGGGAAACGCTCAACAAAGCGTCTGCCACGGTGTCTATATCCTACAAAGTCATGACCCCGTCGGGCAACACCTCCCTGATGCCTAGGACCTTGAGGCACTCTGCCTCTAGGCCTAGCAGCTCTCCTCTGGACATTCGGCACATGCACATTATGGAAAGGATGGTACATGTCCGCATTATCCATCTCCCTGGCACGGCGCTCCTCTCTCTTGCGCCTGAAACAAAACTCACTCAGGCGTCCATCTCTCCCACAGTGCTCACAATGGTACCTCACCGCTCTCATAGGGGGTTGTTGGTACTCACGATAGTGGGTGTGGATCACTTTGCCTTTCTGTGGCATAAGCTCCTCTTGAATAGATGGCATTGTATCAAGCTTCTTTTTGAGGGGGTTTGGTTTTGGAGCCCATGTTTGTTTCTTGGGTGGAGCTCTTGGAGGTTAAACAAACACTCCATCCATGGTGTTAGGCTTAAGAGGCTCTTTGGGTGGAAGCTTGGTAAGCTTGGGAGTAGTGGTGGAGTTGGGCTTCTGTAACGCCCGGATTTACGAATAAAACCGAGCACAACATATGTGGGCCCAGGAAGTCCCAAAATCCACATATACCACAAATTGTATATCATTACAGCACGAACAAAATGTTATTAAACTTATTACATCACAGGAAGATTGTTCAATACAACGGCCAATGACCCATTATTATAGCGGTAGCGCGTAGACTCCATCTCACAGGGACACCGACTGGGGAACGCCAACCTCAGAAGTTTGGAATGTCTTATGGATACTCCTCGTAGTCTTCTCCATCTGGTACCCATCCAGGATTTTTATGTGAACTAACGACAAGTGTCAGCTCACCATGCTCAGCAAGTACAACTACCGGGATGCAAGGCTCAAAGGGGTTTGACATGGTTAACTACGGTCAGCATTTTATGTTGTTCATATTTTTTTAAACTTATATACTAAATGATTAAAACCCTGTTGTCCCACTATAAGCAATAATTATCATGTTAAAAAGAGGTAGGCAACCAACCACCAACATACCCCACCATGAACTGCTTAAAAAGGATCCGAGCCGCTCGTATCCGTGAGCACGGCTGATATACCAGATTTACACATGTGCCGGGGTTTGCAAGGCCCACATCACCTCCTCTATGGAAGTATGGCGGGGTTTTACTACGAAGCCTTTCCAAAGTTGGTCTAATAAGTCGTAGCTGCTAAGGTTTCAGTCTCCCAAGTGTTATGAACAACCTCCCCACTAAGGTAACCATCTATCCTCCAAAGCAATTACCCTAGTGGGACCAGGCCATAACTGCATGGTACCCCCCTCTTTCCCTTTCGGTAAGCTATAGACGAGCTAGAACACTCAGAGTACTTAGCTAAGATCAGAGCCATGTAATACCCAAGGCTGCACAGGATCTCCCGGGTAACCGCTTTAAAAGATAGCTCCTGGGTGGGTCACTGAGCGAAAAGCATGCTCCAGTGCCCTAAATGTGGTTAAAAAGCCTCTTTTAACATTTGTTCCATAGTCGTTAATCAATATTAAACATTTAGTAATTAAAAGCACATAGCATTTACTAAACATATTATGCAAAAACCCTCCCATAGGTACTAGGTATAAAGATCAAGTGATTCTAGTCTTGTCCTATGGTTTATCAAAATTGACACATGCAATATCAATTATTAAGTCTTGCATTTTGTAGGTAACAGGAAAACCGTATGTTATACTTGCCTTGGTCACAAGCGGGCTCCTGATGCTGCTCTTGAATCTCACGATCCGAACACGTCACCTTCTGGACTCACAAAGAAAATCACCAAACGCAGGGTCCAATCAAACATTACATGCAAATAAATATACATCTATTAGAACAGTACACCAAACATCAAAAACAGGTAGAGAAACACTTATAAAACTATTCTACTCATCAATACGATCACATGAACGTGTGGATCACTGTAATCGTACTAAAAACAAGAGAAAGTTATGAAGAAAACAAGTTTCAGCGGCACTTTTGTAAATAAAAACCATTTTCCGGGGGCTAACTCACGAAAACCAAGACCTAAGCGTATTAACCGTAGACCGCAGGGGCTAACAAGCTAAACACACTCTGGATGGCGGGCACTAAAACTGAGAAGCTCAGGGGTTAAAACGAAAGAAAACACGACTTAATTTAAAGCTTTTCGAACTGCGACGGACTGCGGGTTGATTTGCAAAAAGATCGGGTGGTTTTCTGCAAAAGCGCCATCGGCTGCTGTGCAGGCGCTGACTCAGCGCCTCGCGTCGCGAGCGGGTTGGCTGGGTCCACCATGCTGGCTATGGACCGCGCGCGCGGCGGTTGGTCCACGGGTTCACGGACCCGGTCGATGCCCCTTCGGGATGGATCTACTCGGGGCCGTCTACGGCAGATCGAGCGGCGCAGGGGCGGGGGCTTAGTGGGTTTAACGGCGGCGAGAGCGGTGGCGCCGCCTCTGAGGCACGGCGGAGCGCCATAGGGGGGCTCGGAAGCTCGCCGGAACGGCGCGCCAGGGCTCGGCTAGCCACGCGGGAAGCACCAGAGCGGAGCGAGGGTGATGGCGAACACGATTATGGGCTCGGCTCTGGCCAAGAGGCTCACCACGGCGACGAACTCGGCGAGGCGGATCTACAAAAGGGGAAAAGCAACGGTGATGCTCGATTTCGTGTAAACAAGCAATAGAAAGGGCACGGGGCTTTACGGGTGGCCGCGGCGTCACCTGGGAAGGCTCGGTTGAGCTCTCGGGCTTCGGCAAAGCCCTACGGCGGCGTGCAGAGAAGGGATGGAGCGAGTGGTGTGAGGGAGGGTCTCAGGGCTTCGCCCCAGGCTATATAGGGCTCGGGCAAGGGCGGAGGCGGCGGGAGTGCTTCACTGAGCAACAATGATGACCAAGTGGCCATTATGGCCACTGGCTCGGGCGGTTTCGGAAGGGAAGAGGAGAAGAGAAGAAACGGCGGCGGCTCTGCAGGTGGTGCGAGGAAGACGAATGGAGGGGGCACTGACGGTGGGGTCGGGATGTCGAGCGGCCGCACGCACGCTAACGGGGGGGCGCGGGTGTCAGCGAGGGAAAGCGGCGAGCGGGTGCGAGCGCGGCGAGCAAGCGGGCGGCGCGGGGGGTGGAATTGGGCCGCTGGCGAGCAGCTGCGCGGGCGAGCAGGCCGCTGGGCTGGGCCACAAGGCGCGCGCGGGGAGCCAGGCCGCGGGCGAGGGAAAGTGAAGGGGAGAGGGTTGCAGGCTGGGCTAGCTTCGCGGGTTGGGCCAGAAAGAGAGAAGAGAGGAGGAGGAGAAAAGAAAAGGGATTTTCTTTTATTTCTTTTGCAAACTTTGCCCAAATTCAAAACTAGATTGAATTCAAGCCACCTAACTCTAGCCCAACACTCAAACAAAATACTATGCACCTGCATGAATGCAAAAAAATGTTTTATGCCCCAACTAAATTTATTAATTCACCAAAAATTATTATTAATCTATTTGTTTCATGAGAAATTAATAAACAAAGTTATGTTTAAACCCTATTTTCCCCAAATTTGATTTTTAGGGTGTTGCAAATCTACCCCCTTAGAATGAATCTTGTCCTCGAGATTCGATAGATTGAGAAAGATAAAGATACTAAATACTTCAAACCTTCTTCTCTTTCCAAAGAACAATTGACTTGGCATACGTCCAAAGTAAGAGACACTGCCTTGCATTCTATCATCTCTCCTTTCGAGGTTTTCAACTGGATGTTTCTAGAGACATAATGAATCACTGCTTCATGTGCCGTTAACCAATCCATACCAAGGATGATATCGATCCCAGTTGTGTTTAGAACCATAAGATCAGACTCAAAGTCTACCCCCTTATGTTGATCTTAACCCTTGGGCAAACCAAACTTGGTCTCATCTCTCCTCCAGGTGAGCGGATATAAAAGAATTGAATCGAACAAAACTGATGCAGAGTGAGAGTTGACTGGGAACGTACCGATCACAACGTCTGGGGTGCCTTGTGCAGATTCAGTAGTGAAATGGTTCACCTTTCCTCGGGCGTAGTTCTACTGCCCTAGTCTGCATGGTGTATGCGTGTTGAGCTTCTGATTGTTCTGAGATCCTTGACCTGTCTTCTTAGGGAAATTATAAGAGATGTGCCCTGTCTCACCACAAGCATAGCACTTGTTGTTGTTGTGGTTGGGTGTGGAAGGAGTGTTAGGTGAGTTCTTCACCGATGCGTCGCCAGCTTGACCTTGATGAGTAGGGGTACCTTGCTGGTTATGACTATGGTTGCCTGATCCTGACGATCTCTACTGATTCCCATAGCCCGAAGAGTAGCGTGGGCGGCTACCACTTCCGGACTGTTGGCCTTGGAACTTCCTCTTCTTGGCGTCCATGTCGCGCCTCTTGCCTTCAATCACCAGAGCTTTGTCCACCAACATCTGGAAGTTGGCGAAGGTGTGGGAGAGCAACTGGTATTGAATACCGTCATTAAGACCTTCCATGAACAACTCTTGCTTGTCCAAGTCTTCTTCTATGTCTCGAGATGCATAACGTGAAAGCTGTATGAACTTCTCCTTGTACTCGCTAACGGACATGCTTCCCTGCTTCAGTGCAAGGAACTCTTTCCTCTTCAACCTTATCATTCCCGTGGGCACATGATGCGAGCGAAAACTCTCACGGAACACTTGCCAAGTTATCTGGTTGGGATTGGGGTGAGCTTGTTGGTAGGATTCCCACCACTCAAGAGCTGATCCTTGCAATTGTCCTATGGCATACAAGACCTTCTCTCGATCGTTGCACTGTGCTATCTCCAACTGGCGTTCAACTGCCCGAAGCCAGTCATCTGCCTGAAGAGGGCCTGGTGAGTGGTCAAAGGTAGGCGGATGTCCTTTCAGAAACTTGCCTCTTCTATCTCTGACTTGAGGTGCAGGTGGGGGTTGATTGTTCTGGTTGTTTTGAATGGCGGTGGCCATCTATGGCATCAACTGGGTCTGCATAGCCAAGAGCTGCTCGATTGACACATTCGGAGGTGGTGGTGGGTTTCCTCCTCTGGAAGTTCTCCTGGTGTCAACCATCTGTAACATATATGCTTTATAAGCTTTTTATACTGTATGATATAGCACTGACAGAGATATAGAGAAAAAACAAAACTGCTCGAGAAAACTGATCTGAAAAAAAGATGATAAGGAACCCATCAATATTATTATAAACCAACATAAAAGAGTACAGGATGGTGTGGACAGGTCCCACACTCATCACAATCATGGAAAGAGCCAAATCACATCATTACCACAATAATAAGCATGTAACCACATTATTAAGACTCAACTTGTTCACTGACTCGACATGACTCAAACTGACACAACTGACACGAAACTCACATGCGATCGATCTGATCTGGGGTAGGACTCCTATGGATCATAGGCCGTGCGGGGCAGGTGCAACTCGGGTGGTGCCTCTTGCGCTGAGCGACGATAGCAGGGTCTCTGGCTGAAGCAACTGGGAGGGGATCCTGAGGCTGCTCTCCACATCGCAGCTGGCACTCGAGGTTGTCGATCCGAAGCTGCATCCTCTCCATCTCAATATACAAGGTCCTCTGGTCCAACATGGCACGATCCAGGACGGAGTTCAGAGCAACTACCAGGGCATTGTCTCGATCATACTGGCACTCTCCTGATGTTGCACTCTGGCAACAACACAACCGTCATCTAAGGTGCGGCGTCGTGGGAAGTAGCAGTCATCGTCCTGCTAGATGGTCAGGAATAGCCTATCGTGGAAGATGAGACACGCCTGTCTCGCAGCGTCCTCCACGCCAAACTCGCGAGTGAGAGTCAGGCTCAGGGCATAGATCACGTCGCGGATGCTCCAGGTCTTGTCCTTCTCATCATGGGTCTTCACGAACGCCTTCGTGACCCAGTAGCCGGTGTGCTCGGAGTGGGTGTACGATCGGCTGCGGTACTCCACTGTGGTGCGTAGAGGTCTGTAGTGCAGGTCGATGAGCTTCAGGAGCTTGGGGTGGTAGAAGTCGTTGCCCTCCTCAGTGGTGCGGGTCTTCCGGATCTAGTCGGGGCCGTCCTCGTCCTGGACATGGTACTCTGGGGTTTTTGATCCACTGTCGTCGCTATCGTCATGCGGATCACTGGAGTCAGAGCTAGAGTGGTCGTCGGACGATCCGTCGTCGGAGGAGTCGGAGGAGTGGTCGTCGTCAGAGTCTCCGGAGTCGTCACTGGGGTCACCTCCGGCAGCCTGCTGCTCCGACTCGGGCTCCTCCTCGGCCTCCTACCTCTGCTGTTGGAACAGGCGGCAATACTCGGCACTGGTGGGTGCGCGACCTCCGGTGCTCTTATGGACCGTCTGCTTGGTGCGAGCCATCTACAAATTTTGAAATATGAGTCAGATACGGAAAAATTTTATGAATAAGAGAGAAGTACTGGAATTTTTTAAATACCAAAGAGCAATAAAATTTTCGGAATTAATCCTATGAAAAAGGGTGTCCATTCTATCTAGGGTTGTGTCCTACAATCAGTTCGGCTTTGATACCAATTTGTAACGCCCAGATTTACGAATAAAACTGAGCACAACATATGTGGGCCCAGGAAGTCCCAAAATCCACATATACCACAAATTGTATATCATTACAACACGAACAAAATGTTATTAAACTTATTACATCACTCGAAGATTGGTCAATACAACGGCCAACGACCCATTATTATAGCGGTAGCGCGTAGACTCCATCTCACAGGGACACCGACTGGGGAACGCCAAACTCAAAAGTCTGGAACGTCTTCTGGATACTCCTCGTAGTCTTCTCCATTTGGTACCCATCTAGGATTTTTATGTGAAAAACGACAAGCGTCAGCTCACCATGCTCAGCAAGTATAACTAAAGGGGTTTGACACGGTTAACAGTGGTTAGCATTTTATGTTGTTCATATTTTATTTTAAGCTTATATTACTAAATGATTAAAACCTTGTTGTCCCACTGTAAGCAATAATTATCATGTTAAAAAGAGGTAGGCAACCAACCACCAACATACCCCACCATGAACTGCTAAAGAGGATCCGAGCCGCTCGTATCCATGAGCACGGCTAATATACTAGATTTACCCTCTGCAGAGGTTGTACACTTTCACATTGGGCCGTGATTCCCATGTACCGGGGTTTGCAAGGCCCACATCACCTCCTCTATGAAAGTATGGCAGGATTTCACTATGAAGCCTTTCCAAAGTTGGTCTAACAAGTCATAGCCGCTAAGATTTCAGTCTCCCAAGAGTTATGAATAACCTCCCCACTAAGGTAACCCTCTATCCTCCAAAGCAATTACCCTAGTGGGACCGGGCCATAACTACATGGTACCCCCCTCTTGCCCTTTCGGTAAGCTACAGATGAGCTAGAACACTCATAGTACATAGCTAAGATCAGAGCCATGTAATACCCAAGGCTGCACAGGATCTCCGGGGTTGCCGCTTTAAAAGACAGCTCCTACGGTGGGTCACTGAGCGAAAAGCATGCTCCAGTGCCCTAGATGTGGTTAAAAAGCCTCTTTTAACATTTGTTCCATAGTCATTAATCAATATTAAACATTTAGTAATTAAAAGCGCATAGCATTTACTAAACATATTATGCAAAAACCCTCCCATAGGTACAAGGTATAAAGATCAAGTGATTCTATTCTTGTCCTATGGTTTATCAAAATTGACACATGCAATATGAATTATTAAGTCTTGCATTTTGTACGTAACAAGGAAAACCATATGTTATACTTGCCTTGGTCACAAGCGGGGTCCTGATGCTGCTCTTGAAACTCACGATCCTCGAACACATCACCTTCTGGACTCACGAAAAAAATCACCAAACATAGGGTCCAATCATACATTACATGCAAATAAATATACATCTATTAGAACAGTACACCAAACATCAAAAACAGGTAGAGAATCACTTATAAAACTATTCAACTCGTCGATACGATCACATGAATGTGTGGATCACTCTAATCGTACTAAGAACGAGAAAGTTATGAAGAAAACAAGTTTCAGGGGCACTTTTGTAAATAAAAACCATTTTCCGGGGGCTAACTCGCGAAAACCAAGGACCTAAGCGTATTTAACCGTAGACCGCAGGGGCTAACAGGCTAAAAGACATGCTCTGGATGGCGGGCACTAAAACTGAGAAGCTCAGGGGTTAAAATGAAAAAACATGACTTAATTTAATGCTTTTTGAACCACGACAGACTGCGGGTGATTTGCAAAAAGATCGGGGGGTTTTTGCAAAAGCACCATTGGCTGCTGTGCAGGCGCTGACTCAGCGCCACGCGTCGCGAGCGGCTTGGCTGGGTCCACCACGCTGGCGGTGGACCGCGCGCGCGGCGGTTGGTCCACGGGTTCACGGACCCGGTCCATACCCCTTCGGGATGGATCTAATCGGGGCCGTCTATGGCAGATCGAGCGGCGTAGGGGGCTTAGCGGGTTTAACGGCGGCGGGAGCGGTGGCGCTGCCTCTGAGGCACAGTGGAGCGCCATAGGGGGGCTTGGAAGCTCGCCGGAACGGCGCGCCAGGGCTCGGCTGGCCACGCAGGAAGCACCAGAGCGGAGCGAGGGTGATGGCAAACACGATTATGGGCTCGACTTTGGCCAAGAGGCACCACAGCGACGAACTCGGCGAGGCGGATCTGCAAAAGGGGAAAGCAATGGTGAGGCTCAGTTTCACGTAAACAAGCAAAAGAAAGGGCACGGGGCTTTACGGGTGGCCGCGACGTCACCTGGGAAGGCTCGGTTGAGCTCTTGGGCTTCGGCAAGGCCCTACGGCGGCGTGCAGAGAGGGGATTGTAACACCTCAGGTGTTTACATGAATAAATGTGGCCATGTCATCATAAGCATTTCATAGCATCATGTGCTAGCTCACCTTGGGATGCATTCACTAAAATAAGTTTAATTCCTAATATGTGAGCAACTTTGTTTATATGCTTGTGGTGCAGTTTGAGAAAACTAATTTGAATGTCATTATGAATTAGCTTGTGTTCAATCCCATTTGACTAAAGTCAGGTAAGGGCATGAATCCAAGTGTTGGGAACACGCTTGCCCCACCTCCGCACTTGTGCAGGGGGGGTGGCGAAGGTGACCAAGCGTCGGAAACAACTGCGAAGGTTAAGGAAACGAAGACAAAATAGCTATGGCTCTGTTTCCCCCCAAAAAGTCGTGTGTTTCACTGTTCACTCCTTGGTATTTATAGGGAATACCAAGGGTCATGGGATCAATTACAAAAGGGTACAGAAAAGATTCCCTGGCTCCACACAGGGAGGAGGGGTAATAACGTAAAAAACAGCTAAGGTGAAAACCCTAGTCAGCCTCCTTCCTGCGCCGCCACCTGATTCCTATCACCTTCGAGAGGGGAGAACGAGTGCCAGACCCTCGATCTCGCCTGCCCTCGGGCCAGCGCTCCACTGGCGCTTGCCGGACCCATCGCTCCAAGTGGAATGCCTCGAAGGCAGGCGAGGGTCGCCTGCCACGTTGTCATCACGCCTTGACCTCACGATGGAAAGACGAGGGCCGACCTTCGTCCTGCGGAGGTATCCGTCCGGTCGCAGAGCTTGAGGTCTTTCGCCAACAGTTGGGTCTGGGCCTCTTGGCGAAGGTATGCAGGATGCGCGAGGGTCACACCCAACGCTTTTCACACTCTTTTCCTGCAAAAAGTACCTGAACACTTCCGAAGGTTGCGTCAGCGTTCAGAGGTTTGATTGGCGACCTGAGAGACTTATCGGGATGAAACATGGGGATAGACGGCGAAGGTGCGCGGGCCGTTTTGATGAGCCAGCCTGCGTGGCGCCTCTGCCGAGGGTCCCTTCCCCCAACAGTAGCCCCTCGTTGTCTTGGATCTAAAAAATAGTGTTTAGGGCCAAGCAGCGCCTTTCAACGGGAAATGAGACAGGATCCTTGGCAGCGATGCCCGCGGCTGCTTTTGGGCCGGGCCGTTGTATTGTTTTTGAACTAGAGTCCATTTAGTTTTTGTGCTGGTTTTATTGGGTGGGGCGCTCCGCCACCCGGCCTATAAATAGATGGGGTTGGAGGGGGCCTGGAGCTGTGCCTTCCTTTGCTATAGCCACCTTGCTGCTGTGTATTTGTTTTTGCGAAGGTTGCTTTTGCTTTGTCGTGAAGGCACTGTTTCCTTTGTTGTGCGAGGTTTACTTTTGGAGGGATGGCGAGGTCTAAGCAAACTGCTCGTGCTGTTTCTCCTTCTGCTGCGGATGAAGGAGTGACCTTCGAACTCGGGCTCAGCCGGGTTTGTACCTCAGAGCTAGCGGCTTACGCTAAGCGAGGTTGGATAGAAGATGGAAAGGCTAGGACTAGTGCTGGCGAGATGGTTCCGAAGCCGGACGAAGATGAGGTCGTTCTGTTTGAGGAATTCTTTTTGGCTGGTTTGCGCTTTCCTACTGATTCTTTTGTGACCTCGGTTCTACGAAGGTTCAACTTGCGTTTCCATCAGCTGACACCTTCGTGTTTCACGAAGATGTCAGTCTATGTCTGGGCGTGCCGTTCTCAGGGTGTCGTACCCCATGTCGAGGGATTTGTTCGAACCCATCGGGTGCACATGCAACCTCGGAAAATTGTTGACAGCGGTGGGAAATCCAACCTTGGTCAGTTTGCGGTGTACACTTTCTGTCATCGCACCGGATCGGAACTGTCGGTGCAGGCCCAGAAGAATAAATGGACCAGCGGGTGGCAGGAGTTTTGGTTTTACTACAAACTCAGTGACAATGCCGAGCTTTGCGGCGAGCTTCTGCTCCTTGGTGAAGTGGGCGCTGAGGCTAAGATGTGCGCCGAAGCGCACGCCGCGGTTGAATGTTTGAGGGTTGTGGCGCGGTCTCAATGCGCCCGCGACTTGGTCGAAGAATATTGCTATGCCCAGATGTGGCCCCTTTTGTGAAGGAAAAATGGTTTGCAGATGAGGAAGACTCGAAGTATGAGGGTAGGGGTTTGAAGAAGCCAAAGGTTGAGCTGAACATAGTTTGGGAAAGGGTCCTTAGCAAGTTTCTAAAGCGCGAAGATGGCGTTGATGCTGTTTATAAGCGGGTTCAGCAGAGGGCAGAAGATCTTGTCAGTAAGTTGTCTACATTGGAGGTTAAGGCTATCCACAGCTCGGTGGGTAGCGGAGGTCGGGTCAACAGGATGTTCGACATCCTTGGGGTTAAGTATGCTGATTGGCCTGCTCCGTCGAGCGAGGATGCAACGAAGAAGAGGAAACGTGCTTCTGCGGAGGAGAGAGAGATCATTTCGCGACCGAAGAGGGGTCGTGGCCGAGGACGCGGCAGCGCCGGTGTCCGGGTTAAAACACTTGCGACGAAGGTCGCCGTTGGTTCGGTAGCTGCCGGCACTTCCTCATCCTCGGCCATTGCTCCGAGCGGCCGAGGCACTGGAAAGACTGGAGGACGGGTGCCCCGCGTGGGCGGTATTAGTGCTTTGGTTCAAATCTCGGATGACGAGGTTGTCTCTGATGATGATGAGGAGGAAGAGGAGAAGGAAGGAAGAGAAAAGAGAGCCATACTGAAGAGGGCTCCTCCGACGAGGATAGTGATGCGTCAAGTAGCGAAGGTAACTCCGGTGAAGACGTGTCCATCGAGGATGCTCGAGGAAAGAAAAAGCCTCGTCCGTTGTTGATGCTGCGGCTGGGCGAGGCATTGACGACATCATATGGGACTTTGATCCGGAGAGTCCTCCGCGAGGGCCGTTCCCCGAGTTTGCTGGCTCGCACATTTGGGTCGATGGTTTTGAGTTAAAAGGTGACATCGAATCGGACCGGATCTCGGGGAAGAGGCCGTATGGCGAGGCTAGCCGGTCATGTCTTCCTTATTATGCGAAGAAACTTGGAGTTTCAGACCCGGCGACCGAGCTTTTCATGAGTCCGGACCTTCGAGAATGTCACTTGCAGTGTGCTCCAGAGGAAAGGCGCTTTCTGGGTCGGGTGTTTAACCATAATTGTGTGCCAGAGGCGGAGCTTCGGCTGGCCAACGAGCCCTTGGAGAGACTTCACGATGATATTGACGTCAAAGTGGCTGAGCTGATGCTTCTCAACCGGTCGGCGCGCCGGAGGGCAAGTTATAATCTCCACTATCTGAATGACCAGTTGCGTGACGTGGAGAAAGCTAATAAAGAGCTTCGCCAGAGTTTGGAAAACAAAGAGATTGAGCTCAAAGCTGCTTTGGAGAAGGTTAAGAAATCGCGAGAGGAAGCACAAGAGGTTGCGAATAGCAATGCGGAGCTCCTGGCTGCTAGCCGGCAAAAGGATAAGGATTTGTTGGCTGCGAACAAGCGCATAGAAGAGCTGTCCACGGAGCTGGCTACCCAAGCCGAGGCTTGGCGAGAAAGCATGGGGAGGGTTAAAAATAAGATAGATACATGCTTGACCGAAGCTGGAGGTTCTGCCGGGGAACCGCTGCATGCTGAAGATGCAGCGGGTTTGAAGGTTGGTTATGTAGTGAGCTGGATGTGTTTAGCTCATTGGTTGGGAATGCTACAGATTTTGGTGGGTATGCCGGAGCACTGGCGATGGCTGGTACGCTTCGTCAGCAGACTGCGAACACCTTCGCAAAATTAAGAAACCCAACCATAACTTTCCAACCGTGGACGAGGTGCGCCAGATGATGATCGCGGACACCGAGGTTCGGAATTGTGCGATGCGCTTGCTTCGCTGGTTTTGGAATACTGGCGGTGATCGCGCTCTTGCTTTGATGAAGCCGCCGATGCCACTCGTCAGGTTCGTTATTGGAGAGACTGGTTTTTTGGCTTTGTTTCAATGGTTATGGAGTTGATGTTAACTTAGGTTTCTTTTCTTATTTGTGCTTACAGGCTCAGAGGGAGGCGATGCCTTCGCCGTCTGCGGCCATTGATGCTGGCGATAGCTCCGAAGCTGTTCCTGCTCCTAGTTCTACAGAGGTTCCACCAGTCGAGGGTGAAGCTTTGATGGCGGATGCCCCGACCACTGGCGAAGGCATCGAGCAAGGGGTGGCCACGGAGGAGGCACCTGCTGAGGGTGTGGATGCTGCCACCGGCGGGGTTGAGACGGGCGAGCACGGGGAAGCCGAGCAAGTGTGAGAATTTGGGATTGTATGGGTGAGAAGGTTGTTTGTAATGTGCGAGGTAGGTGAAATGACTTGACGATAATTTTCAATTCTATGGTAATGCAGGTTCCTGATGGAACCATGCTAGAAGTGTTTGATGTGACACCCCTGACGTTAAATTATCAAGATATTTTTATAACTGGCGAATCTTGGGCTCGTGCTAAGCTGAAACATCCCTCACTGACCTTCGAGCATTTTTGGTGGTCGAAGGTGCGAAGGTACAATTTAAAAAATAGCAGGTCGAGCCGTTTTTGGCGCGAGGCGGACCTTACTGACCGGCAGGCCACCCGTTATTTGTTTGGTTCTTCCTCGTCCTCGCAAGCTGTTATTGACGACGATATTGATGAGAAAACAGCTTTGGATTATTTGTTTGGACGAAGCAAGCTTGAAGTGGGTTCAGATGGGTCGCTGGTGATTCCGAAGGAGGAACCTTCGGAAATTAGTGAAGTAGGGCGTAGATACATGTATAGGGTGAGGGTCTTACCCGGGGAGCTGCCGATTGTTCCTGCAGTTCCTATGTTGTGGGGTCCCGTGGTTCCAGTGGAAGCGGGTTTTGAGGAGGGAGTCGAGGGTTTGGGTGATTTGATAATGATTGAGGATGAAGATGAATAGTTGTAATTTTGATTTTTCCCTTTGATTGTATGTCGCATTGTTGTTTGAGGCAAACTGATTATAATATTGATGTATTCGTTTGTGGTGATTTGATTGAAGTAATTGCGAGGCTTGCTTAACGCTTTTGATAGGCTGATTTGGAAAAATAGCGACGCCCCCCTTTTTCTTTTCAGCGAGGCTCGCGTAACGCTTTTTGATAAGCTAATTTGGAAAAACAGTGACGCCCCCCTTTTTCTTTTCAGCGAGGCTCGCGTAACACTTTTTGATAAGCTGATTTGGAAAAACAGCGACGCCCCCCTTTTTTGTTTTCAGCTAGTCTCGCGTAACGCTTTTTGATAAGCTGATTTGGAAAAACAGCGACGCCCCCTTTTCTTTTCAGCGAGGCTCGCGTAACGCTTTTTGATAAGTTGATTTGGAAAAACAGCGACACCCCCCTTTTTGTTTTGAGCGAGGCTCGCGTAACGCTTTTTGATAAGCTGATTTGGAAAAACAGCGACGCCCCTTTTTCGTTGTCAGCGAGGCTCGCGTAACGCTTTTTGATAAGCTGATTTGGAAAAACAGCGACACCCTCCTTTTTTGTTTCAGCGAGGCTCGCGTAACACTTTTTGATAAGCTGATTATGAAAAATAGCGACACCCCCTTTTCTTTTCAGCGAGGCTCGCGTAACGCTTTTTGATAAGCTGATTTGGAAAAACAGTGACGCCCCCCATTTTTGTTTTCAGCGAGGCTCGCGTAACGCTTTTTGATAAGCTGATTTGGAAAAACAGCGACGCCCCCTTTTTTGTTGTCAGCGAGGCTCGCGTAACGTTTTTTGATAAGCTGATTTGGAAAAACAGCGATGCCTCTCTTTTTCTTTTCAGCGAGGCTCGCGTAACGCTTTTTGATAAGCTAATTTGGAAAAACAGCGACGCCCCCCTTTTTTGTTTTCAGCGAGGCTCGCGTAACGCTTTTTGATTAGCTGACTTTTTAGGACTTCGCGCTACCCTTAGGTGGAGGTGAAGTTTGATTTTGCGAGCCCCTGGCCTATTTGCGAGGGTGCTCAATTTTTTTGGACTTCGCGCCTCCCCTTATCTTAGGTGGAGGTGAAGTTTGCTTTTGCGAGCCCCTGGCGTGTTCGCGAGGGTGCTCGACTTTTTGGACTTCGCGCCTCCCCTTATCTTGGATGGAGGTGAAGTTTGCTTTTGCGAGCCCCTGGCGTGTTTGCGAGGGTGCTCGACTTTTTTGGACTTCGAGCCTCCCATTATCTTAGGTGGAGGTGAAGTTTGCTTTTGCGAGCCCCTGGCGTGTTCGCGAGGGTGCTCGACTTTTTTGGACTTCGCGCCTCCCCTTATCTTGGGTGGAGGTGAAATTTGCTTTTGCGAGCCCTCGCGTGCTTGCGAGGGTGCTCGACTTTTTTGGACTTCGCGCCTCCCCTTATCTTGGGTGGAGGTGAAGTTTGCTTTTGCGAGCCCCTCGCGTGCTTGCGAGGGTGCTCGACTTTTTTGGACTTCGCGCCTCCCCTTATCTTGGGTGGAGGTGAAGTTTGCTTTTGTGAGCCCCGCGCGTGTTTGCGAGGGTGCTCGACTTTTTGGACTTCGCGCCTCCCCTTATCTTGGGTGGAGGTGAAGTTTGCTTTGAAAAAGAAAAAAGGTTGTTTTTCGAAGCAATCTTAGCGGGTTTCCATCGATTGTAGCACTCTTTGAAAAAGAAGTGCTTTTTCGATGTTTGAGTAAGAGTAATAACTTGGAGATTTTAGTTTTTTTTTGGGGTTCTAGCCTGTATTAAGGATTTGGATACTGCCTCGTTAAAAAAACCTTACGCCCCTTCGTAAGGAAAAGAGTGCAGCTCTTTTGTTTGTTACATTCATAGAAATGGAAGAAACAACAGATTACATAATGCGAGGGCTCGCTAAGGCTCCGCTATGGTAGTACTTGCGAAGGTCGTCGATGTTCCAGGTATGAGGCAGGATATTTCCCTCGCTGTCGGAGAGGTGGAAAGAGCCAGGGCATTGCATTCTGATATCAGGTATGGACCGGTCCACTTGGCTAGAACTTCCCCGCCATGCCGGCGTTTTTGTTTCCTGATGAGGACGAGGTCACCCTTCTGCAAGTCTTTGGTTCTGACCTTTTTATCTCTCCATTTTTGGTTTCTTCTTGATACTTGCGGAGGTTGTGCGCTGTGTTGCATCTTGTTTCTTCGAGTAAGTCTTTGTCGAGCAGCTCGCTTTTTTCTATTGGTTCGAGGGTTGTTCTTGGTGATTTGTGCTTCAATTCTTCTGGTAGCACAGCCTCTTCCCCAAGCAGGAGCTTGAAAGGTGTGAATTTGGTTGCTCTGCACTCCGAGGTGTCTGTGAGACCAAGTGACCGAGGTTATCTTCCTCGCCCATTTTCCCTTAGGCCTGCCTTGCAATTTCTTGGATATGGGTTGGAAAATTGTGCATTAGCTCTTTCAACTAAGCCGTTGGATTGATGGTCCGACTGAGCGAAGCATAAGATTGTGCCGATTTGTGCGCATAATTCTTTGAAAACTTCGCAGTCAAACTGGGTGCCATTATCGACGGTAAGATGTTTGGGGACGCCAAATCGACAAACTATTTGTTGCCAGAAAAACTTTTTCACTGCGAGGGAGGTGATGGAAGACATGGTCTTGTTTCAATCACTTCGTGAAGTATTCCACGGCTACCACCGCGTAGCGAAGGTTTCCTGGGGCTGCCGTAGTGGGCCCACGAGGTACATTGCCCACCTTTGCAAGGCCATGTTGGGCATATGAGCGTCGTAGGAGCCCCTGGGGCGTTTTGGTTCTTTGCTGTTAGTTGGCAACCTTCGCATTGTTTGACGATGTTTTCTGCATCTTTAGCGTTGTTGGCCAGTAGAACCTTGCCAGAAGGCTTTTCCAACTAATGCCCTCGGGCCGTTGTGTGAACCACAAATGCCTTCATGAATAAGCTTAAGAATGTCATTTCCTTCAGACTATGGGACGCGTTTGAGCCAGTGCGAGGTTACTGAGGCTTGTACAGAATGTTGTCCACAATCTTATACCCTCGTGCTCTTTGTTTTAGCCTGTTTTCTTCTTCTTTGGAGTCTGGTTCGTGGAGCCCCTTGGTGTAGGCTATGATAGGTGCCCTCCAGTCCTCACTTTGGATTGCATTGATCAACTTGGCGTTCTTTTCAAGGTTTCGAAAGCTGATTGGGTCGCAACTTCGTGGAAAAACATCGGGTGGTAGGTGTGTTTTGTTGTGCTGCTGCTTTAGCTAGGCAGTCTGCTTCGCTATTTTCTGACCTTGGTATTGCCTTTACTGATATGCCGAGGAAAAAGGACTCTAACCTTCGACATATTGAAAGTACTTTTGCAGCTCTGGATCTTTGGCCTTGTAATTTTTCTCAATGTGCCCTGCGATGACCTGTGAGTCCGTGTAGATGACTGCCCTTCGGACTGACAGTGACCGAAGCCTTGAGAGAGCGAGAATCACAGCTTCGTATTCTGCGGAGTTGTTTGTACATTTGAAGTCAAGTCTTCTGCGCATCTTAGCTTAGATCCGGATGGCGAGACTAGAATGGCCGAGGCCCCTGCGCTAGTTGCACCCCAGGCTCCGTCAACATACACTGTCCAAAATGGTTCTTGGTGAGGTTCATCTTTGCGAGGGTCTGGGGTCCATTCTGCTATGAAATCTGCTAGCGCCTGGATTTGATTGTTGTTCGACCGACGAAGGTTAGGGCGTAGCTGTTGAGTTCAACTGCCCATTTGGCTATTCTTCTGATTGCCTCGTTGTTTTTGAAAATGTTCTCGAAGGGAAAAGCCGAGGGTACATGGATTTCGTATGCTTGGAAATAGTGCTTGAGCTTTCTTGATGCCATGACCACTGCGTACGCTATCTTCTCGAGCTCTGAGTAATTTCGTTTAGGGCCTTCGAGGGTTTCTGAAACGTAATAGATTGGGGCTTGCCTGGTTTTGTTGTTCTCGTGCAACTCTTTGATTAAGACTGCGCTCGCTGCGTGAGGCGAGGCTGCGACGTACAGCAGTAACAAGTCCCCTTTGCTTGGGCTGTTTAAAACAGTCAAGCTGGTGAGATACTTCTTCAAGTCTTCGAAGGCTTTCTACTGCCGGGGTCCCCAGTTGAATGGTGCAGTGCTTCTCAAAGTTTCGAAGAAGGGTAACCCTCGCTCAGCCGATCTGAAATGAATCTGCTGAGAGCTGCTAATCGGCCTGATAAGCGCTGGGCTGTTTTTTTGGTTGTCGGGGGTTCCATGTTGATGATAGCATCAATCTTGTCGGGTTAGCTTCAATTCCCCTTGCAGAAACGATACAACCCAGCAGTTTTCCTTCATTGACCCCGAAAACACATTTTTCGGGGTTTAACTTTAATCCAGTGCGCCGGAGGTTGCTGAACACTCTCGACAAGTCTGAAATGTGATTTTCTTTTAACTCGCTTTGGACAACCAGGTCATCAACGTAAGCGGAGACAGAGTGTTCATTTTTGAAGACCTCGGATGTCATACGAGCGAAGGTTGAACCCGCGTTTCTTAGGCCTTCTGCCATTCTCCGAAAACAAAATGTTCCCGAAGGTGTGTTGAAACTTGTTTTCTCCTCATCTTCTTCATTCATCCAAATCTGGTGGTACCCCGAAAAGCAGTCGAGTAGAGATAACATTTGGCAGCCAGCTGCTCTGTCAACCAAGGTGCTTATGTTGGGGAGGGGAAAATCATCCTTCGGGCAAGCCATGTTCAGGCACGTGAAATCTACGCACATTCGCCATTTCTTGTTCTTTTTCTGTACTAGTACCACATTTGCGAGCCATGTTGGGTTCTTGACCGGGCGGATGACGCCTGTGTCCAAAAGCCTTTTTACCTCAGCCTTCGCTGCCTCTTTCCTTTCTTCTGACATATTGCGAAGCTTTTGTTTGACGGGCGATAGCCCGGCTTGATGTTTAGGCTGTGCTCTATCAGGGTTCTTTTACCCCTCTTAAGTCTTCTGCGGACCAGGCAAAGGTGTCGGAGTTTTCTTTGAGGAAAGTGACGAGGTCGCTTTCTGGTTGGGGTCCAGGTTGGCTGAGATGAACACCTTTCTTTCGGTGTTACCCTCGAAGAGTTGCACTTGTTTGGTTTCTTGGGTGACACCTTTATTTTGTCAGTGCACACTGCACCTTCGACATTGAGGTTTGTAGCTTGAGGCTTCGACAGGTTGTGAACATTACGTTGCCCTGGTGCTACTGTTCCCTCAGCTGCCCTTGCAATGTCCTGGTCTCCGTATACTGCGACCACTCCCTTCGGAGCGAGAAGCTTCAGCAGAGGTAGCGGAGGTGACAGGTGATGCGTTGATGAATGCTGTTGGTTACGCCCGGCCAATTGGCATTGTAACGGATAGAACATGTCGACACGTCGAAGGTTATGTGCTCAGTTCTGCAGTTCGTTTGGTCGCCGAAAGTCACAGGCAAGGATATTTTGCCAACCGCTCTCACTTGTTGGCCGCCGAAGCCGTATAGAGGGTTGTCAGCGGGTTGCAGGAGGTTTCTATCGAGCGTCATGCTGTCGAAGGTTGAGGCGAATAGGATGTCAGCGGAGCTTCCTGTATCAACCAAGATTTTGGTGACAGTCCACCCAGCGAGGTTGGTTTTCGATTACCATAGCATCGGTGTGAGGGTAATCTCTCAGCTTCATGTCGCTGGAATCGAAGGTTATGGGGACGTAAGACCAACGACCGAATCTGTGGGGTCCTTCGACGACCACGTGGTGAACTCGTCTGGCATGCTCCTTCCTCTGCCGTTTGTTACCATGGTCTTCATTTGAACCTCCGGTGATAGCTAGAATCACACCGAAGGTTGATGCTGGGTTGTTGATGGTCGTTTGGCTTGGGCTTCGGCTTTGACAGGCTGGGGTGCTGGTAAAGCGGGAATTGGCGGTGGTTGTGGCAGAGCGTTGCTGGCTTGGTGGGTTGTTGGAATTTGGTTTTGGGGTTGTTGGGTATGTGACTGTGTATGGAGTGTTTTGGCGTTGTGGGATTATTGTTGCCTAGTAGGAGGCTTGGCTGAAGTGTGGGTGGTGGGGGTAAATGGGTTGTTGCGAGGGTAGGCCATAGTTTACGGGGGTGTAATGGAATTGGGTATTTGAAGGTTGGAAGCTTGGTTTCCTGGTGTGGTTGATGGTTCGGGTGTCTGACAAAGCGCTTTCCTGGATTCCTGGTATTCTTTTCCCTTGGCGAAGCATTCACATTGCTTTGTTGTGTGTCCCTTTCCGAGACCATAGAAGTGACAATACATTTTAGTGGGGTCACGTTGCTGGTTCCGCTAATTCGGCGGAGGTGCCAACCCTGAGAGGCTTGGTTGCTCGGAGGTTGAGCGTCCCGTCTTTGATCCTCGTAATTGTTGCTTTGTTGATTGCACCAACGTTGCTTTGCTCTTGGCGAGGGTTGCTTTCCCTTGTTTGAGGCCTCGGCTGTGGCTTCAGTTGTGAGCGCCGAGCGTCAGACTTCGCTCTGAAGTCCATGTCCGCTCTGCAATATCGTTCCATTGTTTCGTGTAACTCCTCGATTGAATTCGCTGGCTTCCTGGCAAACTTTGATGAGCACGGGCCTGGACGCAGGCCACTGACTGCGGCGAGATTACAGCTTCGTCGGAAATCCCCGAAGTTCTTGCTCTGATTTGGATGAACCTTCGCCAGTAGTCCTGAAGCGGTTCTCGTTCGTCTTGCTTCTTGCAGTTGAACAAGTCGATGGGTTCGAAGGGGCTGGTGTGATGTGTGATGCCTTGAAGTTGTGCAGAGCATGTCTCTGAGGTGGCCCAGGATCCATGGTCCCAGGGCGAAGGTTGTTGTACCAAGTTTGCGCGATGTCGCGCAAGATAATGACAAAAGATTTTGCCATTGTTGTTTCGTTTCCACCTGCTGCGGCGACTGCCGCCTCATAGCTCATTATGAACTGGCGAGGGTCGGAAAGCCCGTCATAACGAGGTAAGTTTTGTGGGTTGTAGCATGGAGCCAGGGTTGAGTTTGGAGTATCTGGGAGGGGGTGACCGGTGGTCATAGGGGCATTTGGTGTTGCTAAGGTCTTCTTGGATGCGGAGGTTTGGCTCTCTCTCATATGGGTAAAGTTGGCGAAAGTTTTGCTGTCTCATTGGGCAAGGCCTTGGAGTGGCGGTGGGGGGGTGTGGTGCGAAGGTTGTCTCGGTCTCACTCCTCATTTCCCTCCTGCAGCGGGGGCATATCCCCGTCGATCCAGCCCTCTGCCTCGGCCTCAGCCGCGGTGAGGGACTCTTCCATTCGGCGAAGCTGCTCCCTGGCAATCGGCTTTTCTGTCTGATGGCGCGCAGCCGATTGTGCTTCTCAGCTGGTCCAGACGCCCTCTTTTTCTTGCAGCTCAGCCTGAAGGCTTTCGAGGGCCTCGAGGCCCCAACTCCTCTTTGTCAGCTCCCTCTCCCTCCCCGGGGGTGTGAGGGTGCAACACGGTCCGGGCTTGAGCCCGGGACCTCCGTGTCCGGGGACGGTGAATCCAGCGCCCTCGAGGGCTCTGGTATCCTCAGCAGGTGGGACCCGCCGTTGTCTCTCTAGCCACGCGAAGGTCTCTGGTGGTGTTGGTTCGCTATTCCCCGCCATCTCGAACGTTTGATCCCCACGGACGGCGCCAAACTATTGGGAACACGCTTGCCCCACGTCCGCACTTGTGCAGGGGGTGGCGAAGGTGACCAAGCGTCGGAAACAACTGCGAAGGTTTAAGGAAATGAAGACAAAATAGCTATGGCTCTGTTTCCCCCCAAAAGTCGTGTGTTTCACTATTCACTCCGTGGTATTTATAGGGAATACCAAGGGTCATGGGATCAATTACAAAAGGGTACAGAAAAGATTCCCTGGCTCCACACAGGGTGGAGGGGTAAAACGTAAAAACACAGCTAAGGTGAAAACCCTAGTCAGCCTCCTTCCTGCGCGCCGCCACCTGATTCCTATCACCTTTGAGAGGGAGAACGAGTGCCAGACCCTTGATCTCGCCTACCCTTGGGCCAGCGCTCCACTGGCGCTTGTCGGACCATCGCTCCAAGTGGAATGGCCTCGAAGGCCGGCGAGAGGGTCGCCCGCGCGATGTGTCGTCACGCTTGACCTCGCGATGGAAAGACGAGGGCCGACCTTGTCCTGCGGAGGTATCCGTCCGGTCGCAGAGCTTGAGGTCTTTCGCCACTAGTTGGGTCTGGGCCTCTTGGCGAAGGTATGGGATGCGCGAGGTCACTCCCAATGCTTTTCACACCCTTTTCCTGCAAAAAGTACCTGAACACTTCCGAAGGTTGGGTCAGCGTTTAGAAGTTTGATTGGCGACCTGAGAGACTTATCGGGATGAAACAGGGGGATAGACGGCGAAGGTGCGCGGGCCGTTTGTTGAGCCAGCCTGCGCGCGCCTCTGCCCGGGCCTCCCCCCCCAACACCAAGTTCAATAATTTAAAAAGGTACAACATTTTAGTAGCCAGAAATGGGAAAATCATCAACTTTCTATATAAGTTAATTAGCCCTTTTTAGTTAACTCAAAATCTATGCATAATTAGGGTTGACCCTGAAAGTTTTTGGTAGATCTTGAAAAGAGGTACAACTTTGGTATTCAAAGTTTTCAAATTTTCCGTACAAAATTTCAAGTAATTTTGAATTTACTCAAACTGTGGAAATGGTTCCCTTTTGACATTAAACCTGAATTTCAAAAACTATTTGAAATCTGTGTTGGAGATCTACATCAAAGTTGTAGAGAATTTCAAAATGAACCTTTCATACATTGACCATTTTCAAATGTCAATGTAAAATTAGAAGTAATTTTGCTTTTATTGCAAAACCCTAGTTCTGTCCCTTTCCAAATTAAATTTGAAATAGATTTGAACTGTTTTGATCAAATTGGCCTATTTCCAGTTGAAATCAGCAAAAGGGTGTTAAAGTAAAGATGTACAACTTTTCAAACTCTACATTTTATATATTGGCAAAATTTGAAGTTGTTCAGGAAATTCAAAAGTAATTTGAATTTTAGTTTGGTCCAAATTTGATTTTTGACTTTATTTCAAAATCCAGGCAGAATCTGACTTTGACTCCTAAAACAAATTTGTAGAACACAAAATTTGGAGCAACTTTGGTTTTTGGAGTTTTTGGAGTGTAGTTCAAAATCTGGAGAAATCGAAAGGGGGTAAACTTGGTACTGTAGCTACAGGAGGGGGGGGCACCTGCCAGAGCAGGGCAGACCGCCGCGTGCGCGCTGTGTGGCTCAGCCGCCTTCACGCCGCTCCGCGTGTCCGGCATGCAGCTGGATGCTTGCTTGCTTCACTCTGTGCGGTGGCAAGCGCCGAGGGCCTCTTCATCTCCGAGTGTCCCTGTCCGCCATCTCCTCCTTTTTCCTCCTCTGTTTTCAGTCCGGCTCTGACGAGCTTCTGCGTCGCCGTCGCTGCGCCTCAGTCCTCTCCAGCTTCCAATCGCTCCGCCTAGATCCTCTGCTTCCCCTGAGCTAGCTAACTCGAGTCCTAACGCTCGCAATCACCGCCGCCACGATCTCCTTCCTCGCTGCCGGCAGGGAGCCGCCGCGAGAATCTTGATCGCGGTCACGGTAAGCCAGGTACCTCCGGTCAATCCGATCAGTGTTTTAGCTTCGTGTTGTGTCGTGGCTCATGATCGGCTCGCTTTGGAAGTCGCTATCGCTCTGGCTTGCGCAGTCCACAAAGGTTGCCGTCGGTGCAAGCTCCGCCATCGCCGCCGCCGTCGCCAACATCGGTCCGGTGCTCCTTGAGTCAAGGCAAGGTGAGCACCGTAGTCGCGAGGAGTTCCAGGTGTTGTGATGCGGTCCTAGGTTGGTCTCTACCGTGCAGTCGTGGTCGGTCCGCGTGGCTCGCCGTCAGCGGAAGTGCGCCATGGCCACCGTCGTGGACCGAAGGGTTCTGGTCGTGTTAGTTGGAGTTCAGGTGAGCACCGTGTTCGCGTGAATGAAGTTCGGGAGTGCGGCGCTGTCGGAGTTGTGGGTCGCTACCGAGCCCTAGCGGCTGGAGCGTCGCGTCGCCGCCGTGCTCGGAGTAGCCGAGCCGCCATATCCGTCGCCTGCATGAAGTCGAGTAGGTGCCAGGCCGGGTGGGAGTGGGAATCGATGCGCGGGGCAAGAGAGAGAGGTAGGAGCCCTCGCCGTCGCGGAGACCTCGCCGCGATGAGGCCGACGGCCGGTCAACTGGTCGAGCGGCCGGTCAAGGCCGGCCAGGCGCTGGCCTGGGCGGGAGAGGGAAGGAGAGAGATTGACGCCTGGGGCCCGCTGTCAGTGCATGTGGGCCGAAACTGGGCCAAGCCCAGTAAGAGGGTTGAAACGTTTTTCTTTTTCCTGTTTTGAAGTGAATAGTGTTAGATTTGGTCTTTTTGATGTGTTTTGTAGAAAGCTCCAAAAATTTGTGAAATTTTTGTGTAGCTTTTTCAAAACGTCTAGTATTTAAGAAAAATATGAAACTTGAATTTTAAACAAAATTTTAAAGTGATTTAAATAGGTCCTTTTATTAATAAATGGACTTTGATGATTTTGTAGGCTTATTTAAAGGTCCAAAAATCATGAAACTATTTTTTACCACTGTTTTTAACTAAAAATAGATCACCACAAAATTTGGAGCTCTGTTTGTGAAAATAAATTTTATCCTTATTTCTATGCCTTATTTTATTATTTAAATGTAATGGTTTAATTTATTTTGTGGGTTATGAGTTGATTTAAAACTGTGATGTTGGTTTACTCCTGTTGATTAATATGAATTATCATCTCTAAACTTTGGACTAAATTTAAGCATAGTTTGCTTTACAAGCTAATTTCATGCTAATCAAATTACTTTATTTCATGAGAAAATAATATGGATCAACATGAAAACCTAACATTCTTAATGGTAAATTTAAGGATTGAATTAGGTGAATTATCTTGATGGCTACTTGATGCAGACAAACTTCACTCATATAACCACGGACGTTATTACAAGTTGGTTCGTTGGTTGATATGTACCGCGATGGAAAGTTGTATAAAACGAATGCTTATAGCTTAGAAAATTTCATCTTTACCATGATCATGTCATGAGAATCTCATCAAGCATGCACTCCTTATCGTGTAGCTTCCGAAGTGATTCAAGTGTCCGGACGAAGTTGATCGGAAAGTTTAGAGTATTCGTTTGATCCTGGTTGTCAAGAGTTCCAGACTCTTCCATCTAACGAAGGCAAGCCCCAGTTCATTTAACCCTTTCCTTTGGATTTACAAATACACTTACTCTCGATAATCTGATGCATTAATGTTTATCGATTAAATATTTTAAACCTGTTGCTTGCATGATCAATCTTTTTGATATACCTACCTTGACACCTGCTTTAACAAAAAATAGAAATGCTTAGCCTTGCTTTCTCACGCTTCCCATAAATGCTTTCATATTTTTTGTTTTGGAATAAGAAAGAATGATGATTATGACCAACAGGCACCTGCATCGACCCTTGGATCGATGTACTGAACAACCCGGATGTGTCGGTCTAGGGTTAACCGTTGTTGGCCTGCTAGATTGAGAATGACTGTGAAGTACCAATCATATGCTACGGTAAGCCCTACCTTGGTGGTTCTTAAATGAGAACGGCTAATCGCGCACGGAGTGGAGAGATGGCGAGAGTACTAGCTACCCTCGTTGGTTAAAGTCTCGGATTGGAGGTGTACAAGTACTCTCAGGTGGCGCGGACCCGGTCTTGCTTGGAGGATCCGAGGTTGAGGTTGGTATATGTGTGATCGAGGGTCTACATATATCATATGATCGTGGAAAACTACCAGATCGGTTAAATCGGTTCGAATCGTCATGCTCCTCGGTTAAGGAGACTCAATCTTTTGACCCGCACGGGAGAATAAAACTGCAACTGGATAAAGAGGGAATAATATTGACCTTTCACTAATGTTCATTTTCTATTCTGACCGAATACTGAAATGATTAAAAATTGGGTCTAGGATTACTTTAGTAAGCTTTTGTGCAAAATGAAAACTCTGTTGAGCCTACCCGAGCCAGCATATCCGTTCCTTCTCTCTTGTTGGGTAAGCCTTGTTGAGTACCTCTGTACTCAGGGTTGTAATCCCCTGTTGCAGGTGACGATCATGGAAGGATCGAGAAAGCACAAACAAGGCGCACCAGAGGGGGGGGGGGGTGAATGGGAGCCAATCAAATTTCTCTCGAAACTTTGGCCAAGTGTCCCAAATCAACCCCGAGAAGCGGCGACCAAAATCATGATGCCCACGACCCTTGGAAGAGGGTGGATGATCCCTAAGATCACAGCGGAGCACCACCAAGAAGAAGCAAACCAAACTCCAAAAGTTCCGGATCGAACACAACCCCAAAACCAAGTCCCGAGCGTAGATGGACGGCTACGTCGAGAAGTCCCCAAATACCGATGCTAACAAGTAGCAAAGATATCAAGAGAGGTTCCTTGGTCAACTACAGGGCCAAACGAGAAGTCCGGAAACCAAGCGAACAAAAGCCGAGAGAGCAAACGCACTAAACCGGGGCACTCAGCAGGATCCCGGACTGTCCGGACCTGGAGTCCAGACTGTCCGCCCAAGGCCGGACTGTCCGTGCCTGGGTGGCGGACTGTCCGCCAGCAGAATGTGAAAAATAGAATGCTGCTGCAAGCTCCCTGGATGGTTCCCGGACTGTCTGCGAGGAACACTAGCGGACTGTCCGCCTTTCAAAAAATACAGCTCAACAGTGCGGAGTCAAGCCACTGGTTCGGCCGACCCGACGCGCGGACTGTCCGCGGTTAACCGGCGGACTGTCCGCGGATGAACAGAGAGGCGATTTGATCGCCCCTCTCCCAAATCCCTCCAAATCCGATTCAACTCAAAATCACAAGTTCCCAAAATTGGAGTGGATGATCACGGAGTAGTTAGGAGACTATCCCCAAGAAATCATCCGATCAAAACAACCAAATCACCGGGAAATCAAAAGGGAAGGTCGATGAACGGAAAAAAGCGCCACGAAAATGAAATCGTCCTGATCTATTCAATCATGAGGAGTTAGATGAATTCCTTGGTCGAAATGACCTCCTCAATGATACGAACAAGATGATTCAAACGGATTTCACAAAGACGCACTAGAGTGGGAGATCGAGTGACGGGAAAAATCGTGAGGAAACAAAGAACGCGAAGAACACGAATCAAAAAATGAAACAAGTCATCGATCTGCACTTCAAAGGTGAGGATACAACCTCACTTCCTCAAATCAATAGTACATAGAGGCAAGTCTCTCTGCGGATCTCAGCTAGCTACAGCACGGGGATGGGAGAGCAGGAAACCCTAAGAGCAAAAGAGCAAATGACTGAGATATCGGGAGGAGGGTGTTCCCTGACTACTTATCCTAATTCTAGCTAAAGTCTATTCCTACTCTACCTACCCCTCTACTCTAATTACAGAGCGAACCAGCTAAACCCTAGGGTTATTCTGGACCTACTCGGTGGTAGTGTATCGACGGCCACGCCCGCACAAACTCATGCGTTGCCTCCACGCAACCATCCGATTGCCGCCACGTGCCGCCCTCGCTCTGCACCCCCGGTTTTGTGGCCCAAACCGGGGAAACCAGCCTTTTTCAAGCAACCCCCGGTTTTGAGGCCCAAACCGGGAAACCAGCCCACCAGTATCTGAATTTTGAGGCCAAACTCAGCAAACCCTCAGCGCCCAGGTTTTGAGGCCAAACCTAGAAACCGTCCTCAGCCCAAGTTTTGTGGCCAAACTCGGAAACCCTCAGCCCGTTTTGTGGCCAAACTCGGAAACCGTCCATGCCCAGGTTTTGAGGCCCAAACCTGGAAAACGTCCATCTGATGGTTTTTCTCCTGCTCTACCACCAAACCGACGTCGTTGAGGGGATGCACCACCCGTGCACCCCGTCCACTGACACGTGTCCCCAGGTCCTCAACCCGAGCAACACCGTGCCCCGCAAGTCTTCGCTCGTCGCTATCCCAGGCTGTCAGCCACCACAGCTAATCCTCAGGCACTCTGGTCCCTCAGTCCAAGCCTCACGTCCTCCCTTCATCGCTCGATCCATCGGCATGGCACGTCTGCCGCACGGCACGTCCATCCTTCATCGCACCCGGTCCGTTGGCACAGCACGTCTCAACTTGACTTCACCGCCCTCGATCACTGCATCCGTGCTCGACACTGCACAACACAAGCCAAAGAACATGCGCATCATACCAGTTGACAATCACTCATCATTTAGAGACTCGGCATACACCCATGTATCCGCAATCTCCCCCTTGATGAGTGCATGTCAACTACTCACACAAATCATAATAAAAAGAGAAGAAGGAGAAGAGAGAACTCGACCAAATGACCCAAAAGCATAGCAAGATGAAGAAGGTCAAGTGGAAAGAGCAAGACAACTTGGTCCCCAAAGACATGGGCCAACGGCTCAACGCGACCAAGCAAAGCAAAGCTAGCCCTTAAGAAGAGGTAGAACAGGCTCAACACCGCTAGCAAAACCCAATCGAAAATGTCGAAGCAAAATGCTTGCCCTCAAGATAGAGGCACAGAGGCTCAACACAACTAGCAAAAAGGCTCGATACCAATGCCTTTCGGCCAAACACGCTCCACCAATTGGAATGTCTCCAAATCAAAAGAGAGCAAATCGAAAACAGAATGCCCTGCAAATGTTTACTAGTTCCTCAAGAGAGGCAAAGTCTCAACACAACTAGCAAACTCCCCCTTGACAAATGCAAGCAACTAGGAAAACTCCCCTTAGATGAACATCCAGGAGTATATGATTTGCAATTTCTCCCCCTTCGTTGAAAATGCAATAATCAAGAAAGCATCAAGGCAAGAAACTCCCCCTTCAACATGCATATGAAGTCAGAAATGCAAGTTAGCAGCTTCAGGCATATATTCAAAGAGTGCAAAGATGCTCTAAACAGTAGAACTCCAATGGCTCAATTTAAGCACAGCTAGCAAAGGCTCTAACTGATCACACATACGAAATATGAACATATGAGCATGTGAGCAGTTTTAGCCAAAAAGATAGTCACCATCAAAATAGCACAATACATGTATAGACAGGAATCCAGACAAGTGCTAAACATGTATACAAGGTGAACTACCCCTAGCAAAGTTCAATCATCATGCGTAGGAATGAAGCATATACTGTGATTTCTTTTTATATCGGAGTTGCAGCGCGTGTGAAATTTCACAAGTTTAAATTCAGCATGTGATTGCGAGAGGTGTTGAAAGCTTGTCATTGCCTAACTTTTCCACCGAGCGAAGCCTATGTCGAAGCAATCAGAAGCTTAAAGCTGCGGTTTCGGTCATACACTACATGGCTCAAGTTTAACTCAAAGTGCAATGAGAAACAGTCTCGATACCGTGATGTGTTGACAAGCAATCCCATCTCGATCTTTTAATTCACTTAAAACTTGGTTCAAATTTTAAACATGATCATGAACAGACAAAGCAAGTGAATGACTCAGAACTAGAGACATAGCAACCTAGCATATATGAAAAGCATGAATGGACTCAACACATCTACACATGCTAGTTGCATATCTCAATGGTGAATATTTTCAGATTTTATGTACATTAAGCAAGTTCATCATTCCAAAATAGCTCAGCTCATAACATGTACTAGTGATCAGAAGGAGCATAAGCTACAAGCATCAACATAAGCATCGGAGCATATTATAGAGAGCATAGTTACATTCTAGTGATTATAAACATGAAGCTCCGAAGGTAAATGCGTATGCTAAAATGCAAAGGAAAAAAGAAAACAAATGAAAAGTCAGTATATACAAGAACCAAAATGTTTCCCCCATCTAAAAGTGGAAACACACACCAAGCTCACCCCTCAACCGGTTAAAGGTTGATTCATCTAAGGCTTGGTGAAATATTAGCCAGTGTGATGTGAGTATCGACATGGCGAAGGTCGATATCACCCTTCTCCTGGTGGTCTCGCGCAGAAAATGAATGAAAGCGCACATTAATGTGTTTGGTCTTCGAGTGAAGCACGGGGTTCTTAGCAACGCTAATGGCACTCGTGCTGTCACAAAGCAAAGGAACACGAGTAAAGCTCAGACCAAAATCACGCAAAGTGGCCATCATCCAAAGCAACTAGGAAACGCAGAGCCGTAGCAACATATTCAGCCTCTGTAGGGACTGAGTGACACTAGACTGCTTGCGAGAAGACCATAAACAAGAGAAGAACCAATAAACTGGCAAGTCCCAGAAGTGGACTCGCGCTCAATACGGCAACCAGCAAAATCGGCATCCGAATAACCGCAAAGGGAGAGGGTGGAGGAAGCAGAATACCAAATCCCGAACTCAGGTGTGAAACGAAAGGTACCTGAAAATCAGCTTCACCGCCTGACGGTGAGAAGTGCGCGGCGACGCCTGAAAGCGCGCGCACAGACACACCACGAACTGGATGTCCGGGCGTGTCGCCGTCAGGTAGAGGAGCGACCCGATCATGCTGGGTACTCCTTCTGGTCCACTGCTTCTCCATCCACATCCGCATCCAGGGCAGTCGTTGTCGACATGGGTGTTGGAAAAGGCTTGGCCTCACCCATATCGAACCGCTTCAGCAAGTCCTTGGTGTACTTGCCTTGGTGCACAAACGTCCCCTCTCGGGATTGCTTAATTTGCAACCCGAGAAAGAATGTCAGCTCGCCCATCATGCTCATCTCGAACTCCCTGCTCATAGTATCTGCAAACTTGGCAACCAAAGCGTGAGAAGAACCACCGAAATGATATCATCCACGTAAATCTGGACAAGAGAGTGTCTTTGCCTTGCCTGAGGAGAAAGAGCGTTTATCTACACATCCCATTTTAAAACCCTTAGCAAGCAAAAAGGTTTTCAACCTATCATACAGGCTCAAGGGCTAGTTTCAAACCATATAAAGCTTTATGAAGTTTAAAAAACATGGTTTGGAAACTTGGGATTTTCAAAACCGGGGGGTTGCTCAACATATATCCTCTTCTATGTAGCTGTTTAAGAAGGCACTCTTGACATCCATTTGAAAGAGTTTAAAACCTTTGGATGCAGCAAAAGCCAAGAGTATCCTAATAGCCTCCAAACGAGCTACAGGAGCAAAAGTCTCCTCAAAATCTATCCCTTCCTCTGACTATAGCCCTTCGCTACAAGCCTGGCCTTGTTTCTAACAACGTGGCCATCCTCTCCTTGCTTGTTTTGAAAACCCATTTGTCCCAATAGGCTTACACTCAGGAGGAGGTGGAACTAGAACCCAAAAACCTGATTTCTCTCAAAATTTTCTAACTCCTCATGCATGGCATTGACCCAATCCGGATCCGTCAAAGCGTGTCCAACATCTCAGGGCTCAAAATTAGCAACAAAAGCAGAATGAGCGAAGTGCAAGATTTGCTGTGACCTGGACCGAGTGACTCGTTCGTCGATCGACTAGATCATCTGCTGAGGGGGGTGCTGGCGCTGGATGTGTCGTGGCGCCTCCCGGGCCGAAGTGGCCTCCCCCTCAACAGCAGCTGGTGCCTCCCGGGTACAAATGGTACAGCGGGGTGGCGGATCCCATGGCCCCTAGTAAGAAGAGGTATCGGGGTCGTGAGTCGTCGTCGAGGCCGCTCCTTGCGGCACTGTAGGTGGAGGGGGTGCTGGATCATCTATACCTTCAGCACCCTCTTCCTCGTCATCGAAAAGAGGCTCACCAACCTCATGATCACCTGCACGCTAAAAAACGAGAAGGACATACAAGAGTCTCGTCGAAGGTGACATCTGATGTCTCCATGACTCGGTTAGTGTCAAGGTTAAGTACACGATAAGCTCGAGTGTGAGTGCCATAACCCAAAAACACACCGTCAGAAGAACGAGACTCAAATTTGTCTAAGTTGCCCTTTTTGAGTATAAAACAATGGCAACCAAAAAACTCGAAAATAACTCACCTTGGGCAGTTTTCAAAAACACAACTCATAAGTCTTTTTCAAGAAAGCTCGGAGAAAAATGCGATTGGAAATGTAGCATGCAGTGCTCATAGCTTCGGCCCAATATCGCCTAGGAGTCCTATGCTCATCGAGCATCGTCCTGGCCATCTCAACAAGGGTCCGATTCTTCCTCTCTACAACACCATTCTGAGGGGGTGTGTAGGGGGAAGAAAATTGATGCTCTAAGCCCAAAGAGTTACAAAACTTCTCAAAATCTGAATTTTTAGACTCGGAACCATTATCACTCCGAATTGCTCGCATCGAATTCAAAGGGGAACTCGTTTCTGAAGACGCAAAATCAGATTGCGAGCAAAGGAGAAAGTCTCGGTCTTCTCAGCTAAAAAGAAGACCCACGAATATCTCGAAAAGTCATCAACAACAACAAGCACATACCACTTGCCACCAACCAAGCTCACCCGAGCCGGACCAACAAGGTCCATGTGTAAAAGCTCTCCAGGGTGCGAGGTCATGACCTTAGTCACTGGATGGTGGTGAGCGGCAACCATCTTCCCATGTCTACAAGAATGACAAACTAGATCCTTCTCCATCGAAAGCTTGGGCAATCCTTGGATTAGGCCAAGTGAGCTAAGTCTTGCAAGCAAGTCGAAGCTAAATGAACGAGCCTCTATGCCACTTCCAAAGATCAAGGAGGAAGGACTAGCCAAAAGACAGGGGGAAGTGCCAAAAAGACTCCGAGAAATTCACGACGAAAGACTTTCCCAAAGGGCGAAATCAAACAAACAAGATTGCCCTGAGGGTCCAAAATACGACTGAGATTCGGTTTAAAATGAATCTCATAGTCATCGTCAAAAAGTTGCGAAACAGAAAGCAAGTTAAAATGCAGGTTAGAAACAAGAGCAACATCGCGCAACACAAAGTGCTCATTAACCCGCACCGACCCGCGAGACAAAACCTTACCTTTGCTATTGTCGCCGAAGGTTATGTACTCCTTTCCGGCAACAGGACTAAGGCTGGAGAACCACTTGGTGTTTCCGGTCATGTGCCTCGAGCAACCAAAATCCACCAACCAAATGTCCTCCAACCGTCTTACCTACATCAATAGAAAGACATTGGATGAGCATACGGTCCAACACTGGGGTTAGTGAAGTAAGGGGAATACCAGTGTTGGCGGCGGCTCAAAAAGAACGGTTAGCAGAGAAAACCATTCCTAGCATGTCTACGGGGGTAGCGATACCACACACAGGAAAACGTGGTCCGCTAGAGAAGGAGCGCTCACCGCGATACCCAAAACGCGGGGGGGAAAGCGCTCATCAAAGCCTCCGCCACGGGATCCATAACCTACAACTGCAGGCTCCCGCGGGCATGCTCTCTACGAGGCCTAGGCCTAGCAACTTGGGCACTGCACCTCTAGGCCTAGCGTCTCTCCTCGGAGGTCTCCTCTGCCTAGGCCTGGAGACATGAGGTTCTGGACCTCTGGGCCTAGCAGCTCTCCTCTGGACGTTGACACATGCACCACCATGGAAAGGGTGGTACATGTCCGGGTTGTCCATCTTCCGAGCACGGTGCGCCTCTCTCTGCGCCGAAAGAAGAACTCGCTCAAGTGACCATCTCTCCCACAAAAGTCACACTGGTACCTCACCGCACGCAAAGGGGGTTGTTGGTACGCAGGGCTGTGGGTGTGGATCACTTTGCCCTTCTGAGGCAACTCCTTCTGGATAGGTGGCATTGTATCCAGCTTGTTCTTTAGGTGGTTGGGTTTGGGATGCCACACTTGGTTCTTGGGAGGAGCTCTCAGAGGTTCCTCAAATACCCCATCCTTGGTGGTAGGCTTGACGGGCTCTTGGGTGGAAGCTTGGTCAGTTGGGAGTAGTGGTGGAGTGGGCTTCTCACTAGGATTCAGACCACTTGACTCTCCAATCTTCCCAAAAGCAGAAAGATCAACACCCTGAGCAAGACCTAACCCAGAACCTCCAGCAGCTCGCTGAATTGGAGATATCATCCCGAGCTGCGGCTCACTACCAGAAACCCATGACAAGATGGTCTGAAGGTATGTGTTTTCTTCCTCGGTTTGCATCTTGTCATGCTTCACATTGGCTATCTCCATCTCCAAACCCTCACACAAAGCACACCTAGCCACACAAGTGCTACCTGAGTTGGCCTCCTCAAGAGACACAATCTTGGCATTCTTCTCTGCCAACTCAGATTGCAGGACAGGACAAGTCTTGCACGCACCCAACAAAGAAGGTCTAGTCTTTAGCTCATCCACCTCTCCTACCAACGCAGCATACTTACCTCTCAAAGTGAGAAGGTCAGTCATGTGCGTGGTGCACATCTCACACTCAACCTCCTCTGACACGACCACGGTGGACTTGGCAAACTCAAGCTCCCTCACCGTGTCCTCCCACTTCTGCCTAAACTACTTTTGCTCTCTAGCAGCACGCCTAAGCAGTTTAACTTGGCTAAGGAGAGCCAGCAGTAAGTCTCTAACCTCGGAGAGAGCGTCGTAGGTGAGGGATACCTGGGAGGGTCGTTCGTTGTTGTTCCGAGAGGTGCGCTCCAGCTTGCCTCCGACCTCATCACAAGCGCCATGGTGCAGAGGCCTCCGTCGTCGGCGAAGAAGCAGTGTCCGTTCAGCTTGTCCTCGATCCTCTTCTTCTCTGGACTCGTCATCGCTTGAGCAAGCGGAGTCGTCATCCGAGCCGTCGACGTCGCTGAGCGTGGCGAAGAACGCACGCTGCTCAGCCTGGGCCTTCTCCATGTACTTCTTCTAGATGTACTCCTTGTCGAAGCCGCCCCTCCGCTTGTGCCTCGCGGGGACGTACTCTCCTTGCGCTGCCAGAGTCGTACTTGTGCCCATGATCGCCCTTCAATGATGTTGTCTTTGGGCAGTTGGCGATGAAGTGGTCGGGGTCGCCGCACTCATAGCATCCTGAGCGTCCTCCTCGCGGCGTCGGTTCATGCGGTTGTTGTGGAACCGCATGAACCAGTTGGCAAGCATTGCCAACTCGACATCCCCCAATGACTCAGCTGGTCCTCTGTGTCAGAAAAGAGAGATGAAAGAGCAAAGCCACTACAGGGGTTAGCAGAAGAGCCAGAAACCAAAGCCATGGTCGGGCCAGAAGGATTCGCATAAGAAGCCCTTGACATGGTGTCAATCTCACTGGACTTGAGCTTATAGAAGAGCTCATCGCAAGTGAGGGTCTCATAGTTAGGCGATTCGATGATCGCCTGGACCTTTGAGTCCCACCGACCGATCGAGAGTATGCAAGAGCTTCAAAGCTCTCTCATGATCGTCGAAAGGCAACTGCTCCTTGTTCCCTCATCCTGTTGACAATCTCCTGAAAGCGAGCGAATAAACTCTCTATGCTCTCGCAAGGCTGATGTCGAAAGTTCTGATACTCTCTCTTGAACGACTCATAGAGTCAGGTTTTGACTTGAGAGGTGCCCTCATGAAAACGCATGAGGGTGGCCCAAATCTCCCGAGCCGTAGAGAGGTGAGAAACGCGATCAAAACTCTCCCATGCTCAAACACGAAAAGAGAGCATTACGGGCTCGGCTATTGGCTTAGTGCTCATCGATCTAAAGCTGAGTGACACGAGCAGCCAAGACCACGTAATCAGCAGAGTTGCAAATATCCCAAATGGAAGAGCCCAAACTCTGCAGATAGGCCGACATGCGTATCTTCCAATAAGCATAGTTCGTCCCATCAAAAAACGGCGGTTTGCCCATGCCGCGATCCATGTCGCCTTCGGTGGATCTGGAACCGGCTAAGGTGAAAGATCCTTAACCTGCTCCGATACCAATTGAAGGACAAGAAAGCACAAACAAGGGGACCAGAGGCGGGGTGAATGGGAGCCAATCAAATTTCTCTCGAAACTTTGGCCAAGTGTCCCAAAATCAACCCGAGAAGCGGCGACCGAAATCGTGATGCTCACGACCCTTGGAAGAGGGTGGATGATCCCTAAGATCACAGCGGAGCACCACCAAGAAGAAGCAAACCAAACTCCAAAAGTTCCAGATCGAACACAACCCCAAAAACCAAGTCCCGAGCGTAGATGGACGACTACGTCGAGAAGTCCCCAATACTGATGCTAACAAGTAGCAAAGATATCAAGAGAGGTTCCTTGGTCAACTACAGGGCCAAACGAGAAGTCCGGAAACCAAGCGAACAAGCCGGGAGAGCAAACGCACTAAACCGGGGCACTCAGCAGGATCCCGGACTGTCCGACCTGGAGTCCCGGACTGTCCGCCCAAGGCCGGACTGTCCGCGCCTGGGTGGCGGACTGTCCGCCAGCAGAATGTGAAAAACAGCAATGCTACTGCAACCTCCCTGGATGGTTCCCGGACTGTCCGCGAGGAACACTGGCGGACTGTCCGCCGTTCAAAAAATACAGCCAACAGTGCGGAGTCATGTGACACTCTAGTGTCAAGCACTGCATTAGGCACTACAATTAGCTACTAAGAGGGCATAAGTAATGCATTGCATCATTTCATGTGCACAAGTATGTTTTGATCTTTTATTGTTTATTGGAATTTGGATTTCATTTGACTTGAGGTTTCAATTTGAAATCTGTTTTGGCAAATGATTTTATAAAATGGAGAATATTAAATAGAGTGTTTTTCATGTTGAAGTTTTGGCTTAGTTCCAAAATGGTTTATCAAATAAAAATGAGTTTAGCAAAAAAAGCTTATGCTCTAAAGTTGGCTTTATTTTGTATAGGCTATAAAAATGGTTTTTAGAAAAAGTGCCTTATATGAAAGTTGTAGAGAAAATTATTTGAGCAACTTTTATATTTGGTCGAAACCTAGTTTGGAGTTTTGAAACTATTTTGAATGGTCAAAGTTTGAAAAAGATTTGAGAAAAAGAAAAAGGAAAATGAATTTCTCCTGCGCACCCCATTCGGCCCGTTTGGCCTTCGGCCCAGCTCAGCGCCGCGCCGGCCATCCGCCCGCGCCGCTCGCCCCCGCGCGCGCCCGCGCGCGCGCGGTCGCCCCGACCACGGCCGCGCCGTACGCCGGCCAACCGCGCCACGTGGCCGCCGTCGCCTGCGCGAAATCCCTCTCGCCCACTCGCTGCGCGATCCTTCTCCGCGCGATCACGCCACAATCCCGCTCGCCCATTCCAGGCTCGCCTCGTCTGCTGCACCCGCCTCGCCGACCACGCCTCGCCTGCGCGATGTCCCATCGCCGGGCCCCGCCACCATCGCCGGCCACTCCTCGCTCGATTCTCTCTCGCCCGAGCATGCAAGCTATCTCCCCCCGGCCACTCTTCGCTCGCCTCGTCTGCCGCGCCACGCTCGCCGTGCACGGCATCGCCCGCGCTGCCTCGCTGACCGCGCCGCCGTGTCCCGCCACGACCACCTGCCGGTCAAGCCGATCAAAACCCGAGCGCACTGCACTCCCCTCTCACCACTGCCATTCCACTCGCGCACTCGCTCACTCTCGCTCTCTCCCTCACTCCCGCGAACACGCCGAGCACCGCACTGCTCGCCGCGTTCGGCGCCGAGAGCCCTCACCACCGTTCCGACCAACACGTCCACCTCCACCCGATTCCTCCCACACGCTGCTCCGCCTCACCGTTGCATGCCCCGGTGCTCGCGCTAGCACCACCGGCCGAGCCTCGTTGACGCGGAGACCGGAGAGCGCCGCGCGGACGCCATCGCCACTGCAGAGCCCGTGACGCTGTTTCTCCCCGACCCAAGCAGCACTGCCCCTCTTCTTCCTCCTCGAACTTCACCGAGTCAAGGCAAGGTGAGAACACACCTCCCCAGGTCGCTACTGTTCCCAATCTCATTCTTCTCCCCGGCCCGTGCGCCATGGGGCCGCGCGCAGACCTCGCTCGTGGCCAAGCTCCTCTGGAGCCACCCGAGCCAAACCAACCCCGTAGCTTTGCTCCTTAGGGTTCACTTGAGCTTTTGCCTCCCCCAATTTCACCGGCGACAGCCGGAGACGGCATAGTCGCGCGTCACCGCCGCTCTGTGCGCCGCCGCTCGCCGCCGGCACACTCCGGCCATCCGCTAGCCAAACCACCTACACCACTCGACGCACCTCGTCGAGACGAACTTACCAAGCCCTAGCTTCCCCGCCGGCGACCTCACCGACGACGAGGAATCGACGGTCGACCTCTTCCCTGTTTCCCGCCTCGCCCGAGCCTCCGAGCCAGGCCTCGAACGGGCGATTGTCTTCCGCCTCGCCCGAGCCTCCGAGCCAGGCCTCGGACGGGCGATTGCCTTCCGCCTCGCCCGAGCCTCCGAGCCAGGCCTCGGACGGGCGATTGTCTTCCGCCTCGCCCGAGCCTCTGAGCCTAGGCCTCGAGCGAACCTCGGGCGCGGGTCTCGTCCGAGCCGGGCCTCGGGCGATCACCTACCGCCGTGCGCTCGAGCCAGGGTGGGTCTCCATCGACCCAGCGGGCCCCATCCATCCACTCGCTGATCCATGGACCGGGTGCTCGTAGCCAGCCCGAGATTTCAAATGTTTTTCTTTTTAGTTTTAATTTCCAGAGATCCTGTTATTTTTTGTACAGCTCGATTTATAAGTCCAAATGAAGTGCTTCCAGTTTTGTTAGATTGTTTATGAGCAGATCTTTCATAGAAAATTATGAATGTAATTTTGATGGCATTTTATTTTACTGTTTTCAATTAATCCAGTTTATGTGCTTTTGTTAAGATAAATGGTTATATATGTTTTCTGTTTGAGATAATCTATGGAAAAATTTGTACAGTCTTTGTATGCCTTGTAGAATCTAATAAAAATATAGACCTGATCTGTTGTGTGGAAAGTTTAGAAGTTACTGTATAATTATGCTTTTCTGTGTTATCTTTAGAAATTCATATAAGAAAATGTATGATGGTTCTGATCAGGGAACTTTCTTGACAAATATAAAATGTTAAGTAGAATCTGGGAAAAATAAGAAAATGAGTTTAGCACCCTTTTTCAGTAGGGTTGCAGTTCAAATGTTCTTTTCCGCCATAATTTTGTTATTTTTGTGTAGGCTTGTATATGCATGCTCTGGTAATGAATTTTCTGTAGTAGCCTGGTTATGAGTAGTATAAGCCAGGAAAAATATGAAACCTGTTGTGTGACACTGTTTGGTTAAGAAGCTAGTTTAAAGCCCTTTTTGGGCAGTTTGCTTGTCATTTTTGTATCTGCAGCTCTGTATTTTATTTTGGGCTGGAACTTATTCAGTAAAGTCCAGCAAGTGTGGTTTGCCTTTTCGAATTTTCGTGGATTTTTCTGAGTTCAGAAAAATGCACTTGCAGTTCAATGGGAGTTCCTTTGATTTAATTAAATAAGAAAAAGGATGAGTATTGGATTTTGTTTTTATGAAATAATTAAGTAAATACCTCAATGTCAAAAGTGGTTCAACAAGTTGGCTTTGATGGTTTGCAAGAAACATTCTGGTCATATCATCCTCATCTTGCCCGCATTTATTTACTTATGTGGTTCATCGCATGCAATAGGATCGACCCCGCCGGAACCCCATCAGGAGCAGGAGTTAAACGCCGAGCAGGAGATCCAGGAGCTTCAGCAGCCCGAGGAAGCAGACCCCGCGGCCGACACTAACCTGCCTGAGTGCCCCTCCCACGAGGCCTCAATCTTCACCCAAGGCAAGCCCCGGAGCATATTAAGCCTCCTATTATTTACAATTAAATTACTTGAGTCATTTTATATTGTGATGCATTAGGTATAGGAGTTGATTGAATCCTATTTGTTGCATTACCATTCCTTGATTATTGATTATTACCTGCCTTGTTATCCTGTTACTGCTTAATAATGTAGAAATGCTTAGTCTGCTAAATAAAAGTAGTAGTTAAGGATGTTTCCGCAATACCCCGATGGGTATTTACCGGATCACGGTTGGCTATATTTGCTATCGTGGAAAAGAACCTGAGTTGTAGTGAAATACGGTCAATGGGATGGCAGGGCACAAGTTCGGAAACTTGGGGCAGTCCATCCGTTGGACCGTGTAGGTTTGTATCGATGTTGGCCCTCGTTCATTTTTGAACGCGCCCTTTTACTTTGGGATATGTCGGTGCCGTAATCATCGACCCCAAAGCGGTTAGAAGCTGTTCGGACCGGTCTCAACCCGTGTCGTGCCCTCTAGTACAGAAGTTGCGATCTGCCGCGTGAGACCATCGCCAGACTCTGATTGGGCGGTCCGTGCTTGAGCCGCGGCGATTACCACCACGAACAAGTGTCGAGCGGTTGCCCAATGCATGGACCCGACGGGGAAAGTGTGGGCTGGTATTAAAGGTCTTTCACCAGCTGGTTTGGAATTCGATTCGAGTCGCCGTCTCCCCCGGTTAGTGGGAAACTATGGCGAGCTTCACCACGATACAACTCCATGTGATGTTTAAAGGTTCAACTAAAATGTGAATAAGTCAACTGGATATGGTTATATTATTGATTGTTAGATTCAAGTGAGTGCTCTAGTACAGGTGATAATCTAGTATGAAGAAATAGGCTAAAAGTAACAGCTCATCTTAATCACTAATTACCTCTTATCTAAATTTGAGCTTTTTGCAACTAAAGATCCCAGCTCTACCTCAAAAAGCCTTGCATACCCTTGGAGTGTTTATTTTCAGTTGGACGGGTAAGTCTAGCTGAGTACATTCCCGTACTCAGGGTTTATCCCGTTGTTGCAGATGGCCAGGTTTACTTTGGCTATTGTAAGCACTGCCTCTACCCAGTGGAAGGTGATGAGGAGTAGGCCCAGGGCCGAGTCGTCAAGAAGCTTTCCTCTTTCTTTTGCCGGACTGAGACTACTGGTGGCACATTATCTTAAAAGGAGGAATGACATGTGTTGGGTTTTATGTATCAAAACAATGTTTTATTTGGACCACGTGTGTGGTGGTCGTGTTTCAAACATATTTCAGCTTCGGCACTATTTGAACTCAGTATTGTAATAACTCTGTTTTATTTCCGCACTCTGATGGTTAAATTCTGTTTTAAATTCGCTGTGATGTCTCTTTACGGATGTAATCTTTGAACAATGCGATCCTGTATGTTATGGTGAAAGAAATCCTTCGAGATTTCTGGACTACCGGGGTTATATGGGTTCAAGTGTGAGTCGAAGTCAGACGGATTTGGCTAAGACAATACTTGATCTCTTATAATCAGGACGGTTCCGCCACAGCTGATATCGGAGCATGGTTCAAGGGATTGCCCCAGTAAAGAGCTATTTTCGAACTAAAATGGGTATTTCAAAACTATTTTGAAACTATTTTAAAATACTAAGTGTGTCCAGTCTTGTCCTTAAGCCCTATACTAGGATTCAGGTGGCTTAACTGCTAACAGGGTTCAGGGATTTGTTCATGCTGGATCTTTATTTGCTGGTCCATTCTCGAGGGAGAAGAGAATGTGTCGATTGCGAAAACATGCTTAAAATGATTTTGTGAGATACGAGAGCATGACCGTCCAACCGTCGGTCTAGGCGAGGGATTCTTATACCATGTATGTGCGAGCTTTACGCGGACACATATGAGGGTATCAATGATTTTATGGGTGATTTCTATTGGTGCATGGTGTTTGTATTGGCTTCTATGTATTTTGCGCATATTGGCCAATACTCAGTTGTTTTATCATTAGGAATTTTGTTGGGCTGAAATGAATCTTCCGCAGGTACACTAACTATGCGATCGAGTAGAACGTGTAGATAACGCATGAGAGACCGTTCTTGCCACTGACTAAAACGTTAGGACTTACGAGTCATTATAGTGAGTGAGAACGTAAGTACGAGCATGCATCATGTTTACATTCCTGCATTTACATTACCTCCCCTTAAATTAAAAGTTGTCTCTTTTCTATAAAATTTGCAAACTTAATATCCGTCTCATGAGAGTTCGAAACCCTTTGTTTCTACAGATGGCCCGGACCAAGTTGACTGCTCGCAAGGCCACCGGAGGCAGAGGAGTTCCGCGTCACCGCCTGGCCACCAGGTTGACTCGGAAGACGTTCTTGACCTACTTCAGGTTGCCGACAATCCTCTGGAGGATTCTGCAGGCTGTTGGCTATGAGGAAGGACAGGAGCCTAAGTATTCGTGGCAGAAGGAGATCTATGGGCAAGACTCGCTGGTTATGGTGCAGATCAAGGTCAAGGCTCTACCTGCTAAGCCCCACTGGACAGGATGGACAGAGATCACCAGAGGCACGTGTGCCAAGGATGGAGCTAACAGGGCAGCATATCGTGTGCTGAAGGATATCATCGCTCTACCACCAAACCGACGTCGTAGAGGGGATGCACCACCCGTGCACCCCGTCCACCGACACGTGTCCCTAGGTCCTTGACCCGAGCAACACCGTGCCCTGCAAGTCTTCGCTCATCGCTGTCCCAGGCTGTCAGCCACAACAGCTGATCCTCAGGCACTTTGGTCCCTCAGTCCAAGCCTCACGTCCGCCCTTCACCGCTCGATCCATCGGCATGGCACGTCCGCCGCACGGCACGCCCATCCTTCATCGCACCCGGTCCGTCGGCACGCATGTCTCAACTTGACCTTCACCTTGCCCTCGATCACTGCATCCGTGCTCGACACCTGCACAACACAAGCCAAAGAACATGCGCATCATACCAGTTGACAATCACTCATCATTCAGAGACCCGGCATACACCCATGTATCCGCATCATGCACAGCCTTGCCTTGAGGCCTGTTACGTGACAGTCATAGAATAGGACGTGTCTGAGGAAGAGTGATGCCACCCTTAGGCAGGGTGGTTTGGTTGAAATACAGTTATAATAATGTTGCTCCCACCACTGAGAGTGAGGTGGAAACTCTGGTTTGTAATCATAAAACAGGTTTGAACAACTGGTTTGTAAACTTATGGTGTAATATTTCCGCACTTTTATCTCTGATGTATAATATTTGTGAAATGTTGTAATACTGCCATGACTCTTGTAATGATCCTGGGAATGTAAAGAAACGTGAACGAGTCGGATTACCCGATGACATGTGGTGGGTCTTTTGGGATATCGGGCACAGTGTATGGCAGTCTGAGGTCAGTAAGGCAAGGACAGGTACACGTGGGCCCTAATAATCCAGGAGGTTCTGTCACAGCTGGTATCAGAGCGATCATTGCAGTTGTCTTGGGGTCTTGTTGCAAAATTTCAAAATGATTTGAGTCAAAACTAATTGAAATTTAGTTTGATTCAAAATGCTTTTGACTTACCTTGTTCATTCTTTTCAATCTTTGTTCTATCTTAAATAAGTAGATCATAGAGGGTTAAGTGGAGCAGCATGTTAAGTTAAGCCTTAATTTGAAATTGTTGTTAAATTCCTACTCTCGTAATGGAGTATAATTTAAATTTTACATGCTTTATGCGTAAGCACGTTTCATGCATCATGCTTAATTAACTTGTGATCAGTGGTGTAGTTGGGCAGGGGTTAGAATCCAATCCTTTCTTGCTATCCAAAAAGTACTTCCTTCATCTACCTAATTCAAACCCTTATCTCGCTAGGATGCCGCGTGGTAAGGAGACCCCACGCAAATGTACAGGTCCTCAGGGTGTACCCCGACATCAGCTTGCACCTCGTAAGGAGGAAGGGTCTAGCAGCAATCAGGAAGTTAATGAAGACTTGCGGGCAGAGGTACGTGAGCTGAAGTCTCAGTTGGCTACTCTCTCTCGGGAGAAGAGCCTAGCACTGGCCAAAGTAGGAGGCATGAAGATTAAGATGGAGACAACCAATAGAAGCGTAGTCAATGCTGAAAAACTCATGACGAAGATGCTTGAAGAAAGGAATACTGCATGGCATCGAGAGGATGCCGCCTTAGCCCGATTGCATGAGTTAGAGGCGTATGTAACAGATATAGAAGCATTTAATGACTAGTTGCATGAGGCAGTCCATGAGCTGTATGATCAACTCCATTCACCTCTGCCTCCAAATATACCAGAAGATGAGATGGGTACACTCACTGATGAGGAAAAGATAGAGGGGCAGAGTGAGGAAGATCCGAATATAGTTGAGTCTGCTGATAACAGCAATAGTGAGAGTGAAGGTGACGAGTGAGTCGTCTCCCATTAGAGTATCAGGCATGGATCCTAAACCCTAGGGGGGTATAAGCTGTGTAATAGGTAGCTTAATATAATCTTAAGCTAGTTGAATTGTGTATCAGTTCTGTTGTATATGAATAATGTAACATGAGTGTGTAAGCAGTTACTGTTTTTGTATCATGACTCAGAAATCAATAATGTTTCATTTGCTTATGAGCAGATGCCTCGTACCTGTGCTGCTGATGGGGCTGGTTCGTCTCAGGATGGGGAGGGTGTTCCCAGCGCACCCCTAGTTCCACCAACTTTGGCAGAAGCCATTGCTGCCCTTATGCAGGCCACAACAGAGAATGCACGTTTACTGCAGGGCCTGGCTCAGAATGCACAGCAGGGACAGCGTGGTCGATATCATCAACAAGGCCAGGAAAGTACCTACCAAGACTTCATAGAAACCAGGCCGCCGGTATTCACGAGGGCAGATGAGCCTTTAGAAGCTGCAGATTGGCTCTGGACGATGAATCAGAAGTTTGGGCTCATTCATTGCACGGAAACCCAGAAGCCATCCTTCGCAGCCCAGCAGTTGAGGGGAGCTGCGGGGACCTGGTGGGCAAATTTTGAAGCTGCCCAAGCACCAGGACATCGCATTACCTGGGATGAATTCTCAAGAGCTTTCAAGGCTCATTACATTCTAGCGGGGGTAATGCGAATGAAGGCAGAGGAGTTTTTAGCCCTCAGGCAGGGGGATCAGCCGGTACAGCAGTATATCGGCAAGTTCAACCATCTGTCTCAATATGCTCTAGATCATGTGAACACAGATGACAAGAAGCGTGATTGCTTCATGAGGGGCTGAACACGAAGATGCAAAAGCTGCTGGCAATGTGTGATGAGAACATCTCCTTCAATGATGTGGTGAACAAAGCTATATCGGTTGAAGAAAAGCATCTCAAGCATCTTGAAGCCAAGAAGAGAAAGGGTGGAAGTTTGACTGGATCGTCTGGTGGCAATCAGAGGCGCCAGCGTATCATATATCACCCCGTCCAGCACAACCGTCCACCATATCGACCACCTCAGCAACCACAAGCCAGCTCACAACAGTCATCTGCCAGAACTGTTGTGAATTCCAATTATCCATGACAGCCGAATGCCCCTGGAATTCGAATCCAGACTCCCCAGAATCACAACTACCCATGCTACAACAGTGGGAAACCGGGCCATTTCTCCCGAAATTGCCCGTACCCCAGGAAGAATATCTCAAATCCTCCACAGGGGCAAAGTGGCCAGAATTCCCAGCAGCGACCACCGCAATAGCCACTGCAGAATCAAGGCCATCAGAACAATCAGAAGACTAAGATTGTCCCGAAGACTGGCCGGGTATATTATGCTCAAGCGGCGGATATTCCTGAAGGGGAACCGGTTATGACGGGTATGTTTTCAGTCGCTCACCATCCTGTCATATTACTGTTTGATTCTGGTGCATCGCATACTTTTATCAGTAAAAGTTTTGTTGAAAAACACCATATAACAATTGGGGAAACACAAGAAAACTTCCTTATACACACACCTGGAGGTCGTAGATATACAAAGGAAGTGGCGCATCAGGTGCCCGTAGAATTTGCCGGGCATACTTATCCCACTAATATGATAATCATCAAGGATCAAGATATATGTGATCCTAGGGATGAACTGGATGTACCAGCATAAGGCAATATTAGATGCCTTGCATAGAACAGTCAGGTTGATCATACCCAATAGCACTTCTGAACTCTTTATCCAGCTTCCTATTCCGAAGAAAACAATTGACCAATGTGCGACAGCGTCTGTGCAACGACAGTTAAAGAGATTCAGGATATTCCAGTAGTCTGTGAGTTCCCGGATGTGTTTCCCGAACACTTACCGGGGTTACCACCAGAAGGTGATGTGGAGTTCAATATAGAGCTAAAGCCAGGAACAACACCAATATCTCGATGAGCCTATAGAATGCCACCTAAAGAGCTGGCAGAATTGAAAGTTCAGTTCCAAGAATTGCTTGACAAAGGTTATATCAGACCCAGTTCATCACCATGGGGCTGTCTTGCTTTGTTTGTCAAAAAGAAAGATCAAACCTTGAGGTTGCGTGTGGACTATCATCCACTTAATGAAGTAACGGAGAAGAATAAATACCCGTTACCACGAATTGATCTTCTGTTTGATCAACTCACGGGAGCCAAGGTGTTTTTCCAAGATAGATCTAAGATCTAGATATCACCAGATAAAAATAAGGCCCCAAGATATTGCAAAAACTGCCTTCACCACCATATGGCCTATATGAGTATTTAGTGTCCTTTCCTTTGGGTCCTAATGCTCCTGCTCACTTTATATATCTGATTAACTTGAACTCTGTGTTTATGCTGAACTGGACAAGTTTGTAGTGGTATTCATTGATGATATTTTGATATATTCCAAGAATACACAAAACCATGCCGAACACCTCAGAGTAGTGTTGGGTCGTCTAAGAGATCATCAGCTATACGCAAAGTTCAGTAAATGTGAGTTCTGGCTAGACCGAGTTTCGTTTCTAGGTCATGTGCTATCCGCTGAAGGGTAGCTGTGAATCCTGACAAAGTACAAGAAATCCTTGAATGGGAATCTCCCAGAAATGTTCAACAAGTTCGCAGTTTTCTGGGTGTGGCAGGCTATTACTGCAGGTTTATTCCAGACTTCTCCAAGATTGTCAAACCTATAACTGAGTTGTTAAAGAATGAAGTCAAATTTGTCTGGTCGGATAAATGTGAATAAGCTTTTCAGAAACTAAAAGGATTTTTGACTACAGCTCCAGTCTTAGCCCAACCCGATATTGAGAAACCATTTGATGTGTATTGTGATGCTTCTGGTATCGGGATTGCTTGTGTTTTGATGCAACAGGGCAGAGTTATAGCTTATGCATCCAGGCAACTGAAGCGTCATGAAGAACACTATCCAATTCATGAATTAGAGTTAGCAGCAGTTGTCCATGCATTGAAGATTTGGCATCATTACCTCTTGGGCAACACATGCCACATATACACCGACCACAAGAGTCTGAAATATATTTTCACTCAGTCAGAGTTGAATATGCGACAACGGAGATGGTTAGAACTAATCAAGGACTATGATCTTGAAGTGCACTGCCATTGGAAAGGCAAATGTAGTAGCCGATGCTCTTAGTCGAAAGGTTCATTGCAACTGTACCACTGTCAGACCAGTAGATCTTGCTCTCTGTTCCGAGTTAGAGAAACTGGGTATTCAAATGATTACTCAGGGAAGTTTGTCTAATATATCAGTTCAGTCATCTATCAAAGACCAGATTGTAGCTGCTCAGAAGGAAAATAAGGGTATTCTTCACCTCAAAGAGAAAGCCAAGGCAGACAAAGCTTCTTGCTTCTGAATTGATGAAGCAGGAGTGATCTGGTTTAGAGACCGACTGGTCGTTCCGAAAAATCCTGAGTTGAGAAAGCAACTTCTTGATGAAACTCATCTTACCCCTTTTGCAATTCATCCGGGGAGTACAAAAATGTACCAGGATCTTAGTCAGAGATTCTGGTGGACTAAGATGAAGATCGAAATTGCAAGATATGTAGCCAGATGTGATACTTGTCAGAAAGTCAAAGCCATTCATCTTAAGTCAGCTGGTGAACTACAGCCATTGCCAATTCCTGCTTGGAAATGGGAGGACATCAGTATGGACTTTATTATTGGTCTGCCAAGAACATCCAAGGGCTACGACTCTATTTGGGTTATAGTAGATCGACTGACCAAGGTTGCACACTTTATACCAGTCAAGACCCTCTACCCGGCATCAACATATGCCAAGATATACTTTCAGAGGATTATGAGTTTGCATGGAGTTCCGAAGACTATTGTCTCCGATATGGGTACTCAGTTTGTTTCAAAATTCTGGGAAAGTCTACATGAGTCTCTTGGCACTAAGCTCCTACACAGCACAGCTTACCATCCACAGACAGGGGGTCAGACTGAAAGAGTAAATCAGATACTAGAAGATATGCTCAGGGCCTGTGCTATCAACTTTCCATTTAAGTGGGACGAATGTTTACCATTGGCGGAGTTCTCATACAACAATAGTTATCAAGAGAGTATCCGTATGGCACCATTTGAAGCTTTATATGGTAGAAGATGTCGGACTCCGTTGCATTGGTCCGAACCTGGAGAAAGATGGTTCTTTGTGTTGACCTAGTTCAAGAGACCGAACAAAAAGTCAAACTCATACAAGGTAATCTGAAAATAGCACAATCCCGACAGAAAAGTTATGCAGATAAAAAGAGTAGGCCTTTGATGTTTGCCAAAGGAGATTTTGTGTATCTGAAGGTGTCACCCATTAAGGGTGTTTATCGTTTCAGGGTCAAAGGAAAGCTTGCTCCCCGTTACATTGGACCATTTCAAGTCCTGGCCAAATGTGGAAAAGTGGCATATTGCATCTGATTACCAGCTCGTCTGTCAGAAGTTCATAACGTGTTCCACATCTCTCAGCTGAAGAAGTGTCTGCGAGTTCCTGATCAAGTAATTGATGTTGAAGGGGTACAACTTGAGCCTGATATGACTTACTCAGAGTATCCCATCAGAATTCTTGATCAACGCGATAGAGTGACTCGACGGCACACTAGCAGGTTCTATAAAGTTCAATGGAGTCAGCATTCTGAGGAAGAAGCGACGTGGGAAACTGAAGAATTTCTGATGGAACAGTTTCCGGAGTTCCATGCAACCATACAGTCAGAACGATGAAAGAAGTTGACCAGCAGAACGTGTTTCTAGTCTTTGTAAAAAGTCTGTAATCTTTCTCCCCGTACCCCACAACTTTTATAGTTAGTCTGGTGTATAGTTAAATCTCGGGTCAAGATTTCTTTTAGGGGGAAAGGATGTAACACCTCAGGTGTTTACATGAATAAAATGTGGCCATGTCATCATAAGCATTTCATAGCATCATGTGCTAGCTCACCTTGGGATGCATTCACTAAAATAAGTTTAATTCCTAATATGTGAGCAACCTTGTTTATATGCTTGTGATGCAGTTTGAGAAAACTAATTTGAATGTCATTATGAATTAGCTTGTGTTCAATCCCATTTGACTAAAGTCAGGTAAGGGCATGAATCCAAGTTCAATAATTTAAAAAGGTACAACATTTTTGTAGCCCAGAAATGGGAAAATCATCAACTTTCTATATAAGTTAATTAGCCATTTTTAGTTAACTCAAATATATGCATAATAGGGGTTGACCCTAAAAGCTTTTTGGTATATCTTGAAAAGAGGTACAACTTTGGTATTCAAAGTTTTCAAAGTTTTTGTACAAAATTTCATGTAATTTTGAATTTACTCAAACCCTGGAAATGGTTCCCTTTTCACTTTAAACCTGAATTTCAAAAACCATTTGAAATCTGAGTTGGAGATCTACATCAAAGTTATAGAGAATTTCAAAATGAACCTTTCATACATTGACCATTTTCAAGTGTCAATGTAAAATTAGAAGTAATTTTGCTTTTATTGCAAAACCCTAGTTCTGTCCCCTTTCCAAATTCTAATTTGAAATGGATTTGAACTGTTTTGATCAAATTGGCCTATTTCCAGTTGAAATCAGCAAAAGGTTGTTAAAGCAAAGATGTACAACTTTTCAAACTCTACATTTTATATATTGGCAAAATTTGAAGTTGTTCAGGAAATTCAAAAGTAATTTTGAATTCAGTTTGGTCCAAATTTGATCTTTTGACTTTATTTCAAAATCCAGGCAGAATCTGACTTTGACTCTTAAAACAAATTTGTAGAACACAAAATTTGGAGCAACTTTGGTTTTTGGAGTTTTTGGAGTGCAGTTCAAAAATCTAGAGAAAATCGAAAGGGGTAAACCTGGTACTGTAGCTACAGGAGGGGGGAGCACCTGCCGGAGCAGGGCAGACCGCCGCGTGCGCCGCCGCCGTGGCTCAGCCGCCTTCACACCGCTCCGCGTGTCCAGCCACGCAGTTGGCTGCTTGCTTGCTTCACTCCGTGCGGTGGCAAGCACCGAGGGCCTCTTCATCTCCCAGTGTCCCCGTCCGCCATCTCCTCCTTTTTCCTCCTCTGTTTTCAGTCCGGCTCCGACGAGCTTCTGCGTCGCCATCGCTGCGCCTCAGTCCTCTCCAACTTCCAAATCGCTCCACCTAGATCCTCTGCTTCCCCTGAGCTAGCTAACTCGAGTAGCTTCCGAAGTGATCGAGTGTCCGGACGAAGTTGATCCGGAAAGTTCAGAGTATTCATTTGATCCTGGTTGTCAGGAGTTCCATACTCTTCCGTCTAACGAAAGCAAGCCCTGGTTCATTTAACCCTTTCCTTTGGATTTACAATTACACTTACTCTCGATAATCTGATGCATTAAATGTTTATCGATTAAATATTTTAAACCTGTTTATGCATGATCAATCTTGTTATTGATATACCATACCTTGACACCTGCTTTACACAAAGATAGAAATGCTTAGCCTTGCTTTCTCACGCTTCCCATAAATGGTTTCATACTTTTTGTTTTGGAATAAGAAAGAATGATGATTATGACCAACCAGGCACCTGCATCGACCCTTGGATCGATGTACTGAAACCCGGATGTGTCGGTCTAGGGTTAACCGTTGTTGGCCTGCTAGATTGAGAAACTGTGAAGTACCGATCATATGCTACGGTAAGCCCTACCTTGGTGGTTCTTGAATGAGAAGGGCTAATCGCGCACTGAGAGTGGAGAGATGGCGAGAGTACTAGCTACCATCATTGGTTAAAGTCCCGGATTGGAGGTGTACAAGTACTCTCGGGTGGCGCGGACTCGGTCTTGCTTGGAGGATCCGAGGTTGAGGTTGGTATATGTGTGATCGAGGGTCTACATATATCGTATGATCATGGAAAACTACCAGATCTGGTTTAATCGGTTCGAATCGTCATGCTCCTCGGTTAAGGAGACTCAATCTTTCGACCCGCACGGGAGAATAAACTGGAACTGGATAAAGAGGGAATAATATTGACCTTTCACTAATGTTCATTTTCTATTCTGACCGAATACTAAAATGATTAAAAATTGGGTCTAGGATTACTTTAGTAAGCTTTTGTGCAAAATGAAAAACTCTGTTGAGCCTACCGGAGCGAGCATATCCGTTCCTTCTCTTCTCTTGTCGGGTAAGCCTTGTTGAGTACCTCTGTACTCAGGGTATGTAATCCCCTGTTGCAGGTGACGATCATGCACAGCCTTGCCTTGAGGCCTGTTGCGTGACAGTCATAGAGGAGGACGTGTCTGAGGAATAGTGATGCCACCCTTAGGCAGGGTGGTTTGGGTGAAATACAGTTATAATAATGTTGCTCCCACCACTGAGAGTGAGGTGGAAACTCTGGTTTGTAATCATAAAACAGGTTTGAACAACTGGTTTGTAAACTTATGGTGTTATACTTCCGCAATTTTATCTCTGATGTATAATATTTGTGAAATGTTGTAATACTGCCATGACTCTTGCAATGATCCTGGGAATGTAAAGAAACATGAAGGAGTCGGATTACCCGATGACACGTGGTGGGTCTTTTGGGATATCGGGGCACAGTGTATGGGTTCTGAGGTCGGTGCGGATACATGGGTGTTTGCCGAGTCTCTGAGTGATGAGTGATTGTCAACGGGTTTGATCGCAAGTTCTTTGGCTTGTGTTGTGCAGGTGTCGACCACGGAGACAGTGATCGAGGGCAAGGTGAAGGTCAAGTTGAGACGTGTCGTGCTGACGGACCGGGTGTGGTGAAGGATGGGCGTGCCGTGCGGCGGACGTGCCATGCCAATGAACCGAGCGATGAAGGGCGGACGTGAGGCTTGGACTGAGGGACCAGAGTACCTGAGGGTTAGCTGTGGTGGCTGGCATCCTGGGACAGCGACGAGCGAAGACTTGCGGGCATGGTGTTGCTCGGTTCGAGGACCTGGGGACACGTGTCGATAGACGGGGTGCACGGGCGGTGCATCCCCTCTACGGCTCCAGTTTGGTGGTTGAGCCACAGAAAAACCACCGGTGGATGGTTTCCAGGTTTGGGCCTCAAAACCTGGATGCTGAGGGTTTCCGAGTTTGCCACAAAACTCGGGCTGAGGACAGTTTCCGAGTTTGGGCCTCAAAACTCAGGCACTGCGGGTTTCTGAGTTTGGGCCACAAAACTCAGGCGTTGGACTTGGAGGCTGGTTTCCCGGTTTGGGCCTCAAAACCGGGGGATAGCTGGAAAAGGCTGGTTTCCTAGTTTGGGCCACAAAACCGGGGTGCAGAGCGAGGCGGCATGTGGCGGTAATCTAGATGTTGCGTTGAGGCAACGATTCGGGCTGTGCGGGCGTGGCCGTCGGATACACCTACCACCGAGTTGATCCAGAATAACCTTAGGGTTTAGCTGGTTCGCTCTGTATGTAGATTAGAGAGGGGTAGAGTAGGAATTGTACTTAGGCTAGAATTAGGATAAGTAGTCGGGGAGACACTCTCCTCCCATCATCGCAGTTAGTCATTTGCTCTTGCCTTCTAGGTTTTCCTGCTCTCCCATTCCCTGCTGTAGCTAGCTGTGATCCGCAGAGAGACTCACCTCTGTGTACTGTTGATTTTGAGGAAGTGAGGCCGTAACCTCACTGTCGTAGCGTGTGTTTGCGCTCCGGCTGCAAGATCGTTGTGTTGATTCGCGTTTTGATTCGAGTTCGTCGTGTTCTTCGCGTTCTTCGTTTTCTCCACGATTTTCCCATCACTCGATCTCCCTCTCCGGTGTGTCTTTTCGAAATCCGTTTGAACCAATTTGTTCGTATCATTGAGGAGTCATTTTGACCAAAGGAATTCATCTAACTCCTCATGATCGAATAGATCGGGACGATTTCATTTTCGTGGAGCTTTTTTGGTTCATCCACCTTCCCCTTTGATTTCCCGTTGTTTGGATCAATTTGAGCGGATGATTTCTTGGGGATAGTCTCCTAACTACCCCGTGATCATCTTCTCCAGTTTGGGAATGTGGGATTTTGATTTGGATCAGATTTGGAGAGATTTGTGAGAGAGGCGATCAAAATCGCCCTCTCTGCAGGACCGTGGACAGTCCGCGAGTTGTGCCACGGACAGTCCGGGCATCCGGCACGAGACAGGTTGTGCCTGCCGTGCTGGTTCGGACAAGCCGAACTTGAACCGCGAACAGTCCGCCGTAGTGTTTGGCAGACAGTTCGGGGATCGTCCAGGGACTTTCAGCAGCAGTGCGTTTTGGCGCATTTTGTCGGTGGACAGTCCGCCACCCCCTCGCGGACAGTCCGCAGTAGGGGCGGACAGTCCGAGACTTGGTGCCCGGACAGTCCGGGACATTGCTGAAGCTTGCTTTTCAGTGCAATCGTCGCCCCGGCTTTTCCTAGAGTTAACCAAGAATCATTTCTAGGTATCTTTGTTACTTGTTTGCATAGGTATTTGGAGATTTCTCGACGTAGCCTCCAATCTACGTTCGGGAGTCGGTTTTCTCAAATAAACTTGAGCCGAAGCTTTTGGTGTTTGCCTTGCTTGTGTTTGGTGGTGCTCCACTGTGATCCTAGGGATCATCGACCCTCTTCCAAGGGTCATGAGCATCACGTCTTGGGTCCGTGCGTTTTGGGGGTGAATTTGGGACACTTGGCCAAAGTTTCGAAAGAAATTTGATTGGCTCCCATTCACCCCCCCTCTGGTTGCCTTGCTTGTGCATTCTCGGTCCTTCAATTGGTATCGGAGCGGGTTAAGGATCTTCCACCTTAGTCGGTTCCAGATCCACCGAAGGCGACATGGATCGCGGCGTGGGCAAACCGCCATTTTTCGATGGGACGAACTATGCGTATTGGAAGATACGCATGTTGGCCTACTTGCAGAGTTTGGGTGCTTCCATTTGGGACATTTGCAACTCTGCCGATTACGTGGTCTTGGCTACTCGTGTCACTCAGCGTCAGATCAATGAGCACGATGCCAATAGCCGAGCCCGTAATGCTCTTTTCTCGTGTCTGAGCATGGGTGAGTTTGATCGCGTTTCTCACCTCGCTATGGCTCGGGAGATTTGGGCCACCCTCATGCGTTTCCATGAGGGAACCTCTCAAGTCAAAACCTGACTCTACGAGTTGTTCAAGCAAGAGTATGAGAACTTTTGACATCAACCTGGCGAGAGCATAGAAAGTTTATTCGCTCGCTTTTAGGTGATTGTCAACAGGATGAGGGCTAACAAGGAGCAGTTGCCTTTCGACGAACATGAGAGAGCTTTGAAGCTTTTGCATACTCTCGATCGGTCGGTGTGGGATTTCAAGGTTCAGGCGATCATCGAATCGCCTAACTATGGGACCCTCATGTGCGACGAGCTCTTCAGTAAGCTCAAGTCCAGTGAGATTGCTGCCATGGCAAGGGCTTCTTATGAGAATCCTTCTGGTCCGACTATGGCTTTGGTTTCTGGCTCTTCTGCTAACCCCTCTGCTGGCTTTGCGCTTTCAACTCTATTTTCTGTCACAGAGGACCAGCTGGAGTCTTTGGGAGACGAGGAGTTGGCTTTGCTTGCCAACCGGTTCACGCGGTTTCACAACAATCGCATGAACCATCGCCGCGGAGGAGGACGCTCAGGATGCTATGAGTGCGGCAATCCCGACCACTTCATCGCCAACTGCCCCAAGAAGAACAAGCATTCGGGGAAGGGCGATCATGGGCATAAGTACGACTCCATGCGCAAGGAGAAGCACGTCCCCCCAAGGCACAAGAAGAGGGGTGGCTTCGACAAGGAGTACATCAAGAAGAAGTACTTGGAGAAGGCCCAGGCTGAGCAGCGCGCGTTCTTCGCCATGCTCAGCGACGTCGACGGCTCGGATGATGACTTTGCTTGCTCAAGCGACGATGAGTCCGAGAAGATGAAGAGGGTCGAGGACAAGCTGAACGGCCTCTGCTTCTTCGCTGACGACGACGACGGCCTTTGCACCATGTCGCTCGATGGAGAGTTGGTGGACTCCCCTCGGAACGACGACGACGACGACGACACCTCCCATGTATCTCTCACCTACGACGATCTCTCTGCCGAGATTGAGAAACTTACTGCTGCCCTGCTTAGCCAAGATAAACTGCTTAGGCGTGCTGCTAGAGAGCGCAAGGAGTTTAGGCAGAAGTGGGAGGACACGGTGAAGGAGCTTGAGTTCGCTCGGTCCACCGTGATTGTGTCGGAGGAGAGTGAGTGCGAGTCATGCACCAAGCACATGACTGATCTTCTCACCTTGAGGAGTAAGTATGCTGCTTTGGTTGGAGAGCTAGATGAGCTGAAGGCTAGACCTTCCTTGTTGGGTGCGTGCAAGACATGTCCTGTGTTGCAATCCGAGTTGGCAGAGAAGAATGCCAAGATTGAGTCTTTAGAGAAGGCCAGCTCGGATAGCACTTGTGTCATGAGGTGTGCTTTGTGTGAGGGCTTGGAGATGGAGATTGCCAATGTAAAGCATGGCAAGATGCAAACCGAGGAGGAAAACATATACCTTCAGACCATCTTGTCATGGGTTTCTTGTGGGGAGCCGCAGCTCGGGATGATGATCTCCCAATTCAAGCGAGCTGCTGGAGGTCTAGGTGTAGGTTTTGCTCCGGGTGTTGATCTTTCCGCTTTTGGGAAGATTGGAGAGTCGAGTGGTCTGAACCCTAGTGAGAAGCCCAACTCCACCACTACTCCCAAACTTACCAAGCTTCCACCCAAAGAGCCTGCCAAGCCTATCACCAAGGATGGAGTGGTTGAGGAACCCCCGAGAGCTCCACCCAAGAACCAAGTGTGGGCACCCAAGCCAAACCACCTCAAAACAAGCTGGACACAATGCCACCCATCCAGGAGGAGTGCTTGCCACAGAAGGGCAAAGTGAACCATACCCACAGCCCTGCGTACCAACAGCCCCCTTTGCATGCGGTGAGGTACCAGTGTGACTTCTGTGGGAGGGATGGTCACTTGAGTGAGTTCTGCTTTCGGTGCAAGAGAGAGGCGCGCCGTGCTCGGGAGATGGACAACCCGGACATGTACCACCCTTTCCATGGTGTGCATGTGCGGAACGTCCAGAGGAGAGCTGCTAGGCCCAGAGGTCCAGAACCTCAAGTTCCTAGGCCTAGGCAGAGGAGAGCTCCGAGGAGAGAGTCTTGGCCTAGAGGTCCTGAACCTCAAGTTCCTAGGCGTAGGCCTCGTAGAGAGCGTGCCCGGCGGGAGCCAGCAGTTGTAGGCTATGGACCCATGGCGGTGGCTTTGTAGTTGAGCGCTTTCCCCCACCGCGTTTGAGTATCGCGGTAAGCGCTCCTTCCCCAGCGGACCACGTTTTTCTGTGCGTGGTGATCGCTACCCTCATAGACAAGATAGGAATGGTTTTTACACTGACCGTTCTTTTGAGCAGCCGGCTCAACACTGGTATTCTTCTTACTTCACTAACCCCAGTGTTGGACCGTATGCTCACCCTATGTCTTTTTTATTGATGTAGGTAAGACGGTTGGAGGACATTTGGTTGGTGGATTCCGGTTGTTCGAGGCACATGACCGGAAACGCCAAGTGATTCTCCAGCCTTAGCCCTGTTGCCGGAAAGGAGTATATCACCTTCGGCGACAATACTAAAGGTAAGGTAGTGTCTCGCGGGTCGGTGCGGGTTAATGAGCACTTTGTGTTGCGCGATGTTGCTCTTGTTTCTAACCTGCATTTTAACTTGCTTTCTATTTCGCAACTTTTTGATGATGACTATGAGATTCGTTTTAAACCAAATCTCAGTCGCATTTTAGATCCTCAGGGCAATCTTTTTGTTTGATTTCGCCCTTTGGGAAAGTCTTTTCGCGCGAATTTCTCAGAGTCGTTTGGTATTTCCCGCTGTCTTTTGGCTAGTCCTTCTTCCTCCGATCTTTGGAAGTGGCATAGGAGGCTCGGTCACTTAAGCTTCGACTTGCTTGCAAGACTTAACTCACTTGGCCTAATCCGAGGATTGCCCAAGCTTTCGATGGAGAAGGATTAGTTGTTTGCCATTCTTGCAGACATGGGAAGATGGTGGCCTCTCCCCACCATCCAGTGACTAAGGTCATGACCTCGCACCCCGGAGAGCTTTTACACATGGACCTTGTTGGTCCGGCTCGGGTGAGCTCGGTTGGTGGCAAGTGGTATGTCTTGGTTGTTGTTGACAACTTTTTGAGGTATTCGTGGGTCTTCTTTTTGACTGAGAAGACTGAGACTTTCTCATTTGCTCGCAATCTGATTTTGCGTCTTCAGAACGAGTTCCCTTTGAACTCGATGCGAGCTATTAGAAGTGATAATGGTTCCGAATTCAAAAATTCAGATTTTGAGAAGTTTTGTGACTGCCTTGGTTTGGAGTATTAGTTTTCTTCCCCCTACACACTGCCCCAAAATGGTGTTGTGGAGAGGAAGAATCGGACCCTTGTTGAGATGGCCAGGATGATGCTCGATGAGCATAGGACTCCTAGGCGCTATTGGGCCGAAGCTATGAACACTGCATGCTACATTTCAAATCGCATTTTTCTGAGAGCTTTCTTGAAAAGACCTCTTATGAGTTGCGTTTTGGTTGTCAACCCAAGGTGTTATTTTAGAGACTTCGGTTGCCACTGTTTTATTTTGAAAAAGGGCAACCTGGACAAATTTGAGTCTCGATCTTCTGACAGGGTATTTTTGGGTTATGGCACACACACCAGAGCATATCGTGTACTTAACCTTGATACTAACCGAGTCTTGGAGACATCAGATGTCACCTTCGACGAGACTCTTGTATGTCCTTCTTCTCATTTTGAATGTGCAGGTAATCATGAGGTCGGTGAGCCTCTTTTTGATGACGAGGACGAGGGTGCTGAAGGTATGGACGATCCAGCACCCCCTCCACCTGCCGTGCCACCAAGAGCGGCTTCTACGACGACTCATGGCCCCGAGACCTCTTCTTCCTGGGGGTCGTGGGATCTGCCACCCCGAGCGGTACCCTTTGTACCCAGGGAGGCACCAGCTGCTGTTGAGGGGGAGGTCACTTCCTCCCGGGAGGCGCCACGACACATCCAGCGCCAGCACCCCCCTCAGTAGATGATCGGCGACATTAACGAATGGGTCACTCGGTCCAGGTCACAGCACATCTCTCACTTTGCCGCTCATTCTGCTTTTTGCTAATTTTGAGCCCTGAGATGTTGGACACGCCTTGACGGATCCAGATTGGGTCAATGCCATGCATGAGGAGTTAGAGAACTTTGAGCGAAATCGGGTTTGGGTTCTAGTTCCACCTCCACCAGACTGTAAGCCTATTGGGACAAAATGAGTTTTCAAAAACAAGAAAGGAGAGGATGGCCACATTTTGAGAAACAAGGCCAGGCTTGTAGCAAAGGGTTTATTAGTAGAAGGAGGGGATAGACATGAGGAGACGTTTGCTCCTGTAGCTCGTTTGGAGGCTATTAGGATACTCTTGGCTTTTGCTGCATCCAAAGGTTTTTAAACTTTTTCAAATGGATGTCAAGAGTGCCTTCTTAAATGGCTACATAGAAGAGGAAGTGTATGTTGAGCAACCCCCAGGTTTTGAAAATCCCAAGTTTCCAAACCATTTTTTTTAAACTCCACAAAGCTTTTATTATGGTTTGAAACAAGCCCCTAGAGCTTGGTATGACAGATTGAAAACCTTTTTAACTAGCTAAGGGTTTTAAAATGGGATGGTAGATAAGACGCTCTTTCTCCTCAAGCAAGGCAAAGACACACTCTTGGTCCAAATTTACATGGATGATATCATTTTCGGTGCTTCTTCTCACTCTTTGGTTGCCAAGTTTGCAGATATTATGAGCAGGGAGTTCGAGATGAGCATGAGGGGCGAGCTAAACATTCTTTCTCGGGTTGCAAATTAAGCAATCCCATGAGGGGACGTTTTGTGCAGTAGGGCATAGTACACCAGGACTTGCTGAAGCGGTTCTATATGGGTGAGGCCAAGCCTCTTCCAACACCCTTGTCGACAACGACTGCCCTGGATGCCGGAAAGGATGGAGAAGCAGTGGACCAGAAGGAGTACCGAAGCATGATTGGGTCGCTCCTCTACCTGACGGCGACACGCCCGGACATCCGTTCGTGGTGTGTCTGTGCGCGCGCTTCATGCATCGCCGCGCACCTCTCACGTCAGGCTGTGAACGCCGGATATTCAGGTACCTTTGTTTCACACCTGAGTTTGGGATTTGGTATTCTGCTTCCTCACCCTCTCCCTTTGCGGTTATTCTGATGCCGATTTGCTGGTTGTCGCATTGAGCGCAAGTCCCACATCTGGGGCTTGTCAGTTATGGATCTTCTCTTGGTCGTGGTCTTCTCGCAAGCTGTCTAGTGTCGCTCAGTCTACCACGGAGGCTGAATATGTTGCTGCGGCTAGCTGCTGTTCCCAGTTGCTTTGGATGATGGCCACTTTGCGTGATTTTGGTCTGAGCTTTTCTCATGTGCCTTTGCTTTGTGACAGCATGAGTGCTATTAGCGTTGCTAAGAACACCATGCTTCACTCAAAGACCAAACACATTGATGTGCGCTTTCACTTTTTGCAAGACCACCAGAGAGAAGGGTGATATCGACCTTCGCCATGTCGATACTCATCATCAACTGGCTGAATATTCACCAAGCCTTTGGACAAATCAACCATTAATAGGTTGAGGGGTGAGCTTGGTGTGTGTTTCCCTTTTTAGATGGGGAAACATTTTGGATTTTGTATGATAGACTGACTTTTTTTGTTTGTCTTTCTTTTCTTTTACATTTCAGCATACGCATTTACATTCTGAGCTTCATATTTATAATCACTAGATTGTAACTATGATTTGTTTGGTATGCTCCGATGCTTATGTTGATGCTTGTAGCTTATGCTCTTTCTGTGATCACTAATACATGTTGTGAGCTGAGCTATTTTGGAATGGTGAATTTGCTTAAGTACATAAAATCTGAAAATGTTCACCATTGAGATATGCAACTAGCATGTGTAGGATGTGTGTTGAGTCCATTCCTGCTTTTCATATATGCTAGGTTGCTATGTATCTAGTTCTGAGTCATTCACTTGCTTGGTCTGTTCATATTATGTTTAAAATTTTGAACCAGTTTTTTTAGTGAATTGAAAAGATCGAGATGGGATTGCTTGTAAACACATCACGGTATCGAGACTGTTTCTCATTGCACTTTGAGTTAAACTTGAGCCATGTAGTGTATGACCAAAACCGCAGCTTTAAGCTTCTGTTTACTTTGGCATAGGCTTCGCTCGGTTGAAAAGTTAGGCAATGACAAGCTTTCAACCTCTCGCAATCACATGCTATGATTAAACTGTGTAATTTCACCGCTGCGCTGCAACTCCGATATAAAAATGAAATCACAAGTGTATGTTCATTCCTATGCATGATGATTGAACTTTGCTAGGGGTAGTTCACCTTGTATACATGTTTAGCACTTGTTTGGATTCCTGTCTATACATGTGTAGTGCTATTTTGATGGTGACTATCTTTTTAGCTAAAAACTGCTCATTTGCTCATATGGTTCATATTTCGTATTTGTGATCCGTTTGAGCCTTCGCTATTTGAGTGCCTAGCTGAGACTTGGAGTTATACTGTTTAGAGCATTTTTACACTCTTTTGACTATATGCCTGAAGCTCCTAACTTGCATTTCTGACTTCATATGCATTTTTGGAAGGAAAGTTGGTTGAAACTTCTGGTTGGTTTTTCAACTAAGGGGAGGACTTTTGCAAATCATATCCTCCTGGATGTCCAACTAAGGGGGAGTTTTCGCTAAGGGGAAATTGCCCGATTTCTGCTGTTGTTTACTTGATAAGTGCATTTTCAACTAAGGGGGAGAAACCTTTGCAAATCATATGAGTTTTCCTAGTTGTTTGCACTTTTTGAGGGGGAGTTTGCTAGTTGTGTTGAGCCTTTGCCTCTGTCTTGAGGGACTAGCAAACATTTTCAGGGCATTTTGACTTCGATTGGATCTCCTTTGGTTTGGAATCATTCAGTTGGTTCGGAGCGTGTTTGGCCGAAAGGTGTTGATATCGAGCTTTCTTTGCTAGTGTGTTGAGCCTCTGTGCCTCTATCTTAGGGACTAGCATTTTGCCTCGATTTCTCATATTTGCTTCAGTTGGTGTCGAGCTCTTTTTCTGGAGTTTTCAATTGGTATCCTGCTAGCGGTGTTGAGCCTGTTCTACCTCTTCTTGAGGGCTAGCTTTACTTTGCTTGGTTGCGTCGAGCTGTTGCCCATGTCTTTGGGACCAAGTTGTTTCGCTTCTTCCACTTGACCTTCTTCGGCTTTGTCATGCTTTTGGGTCATTTGGTCCAGTTCTCTCTTCTCCTTCTTCTTTCTTCTTTTTCTTTATGATTTGTGTGTGTAGTTGACAATGCACTCATCAAGGGCGAGATTGCGGATACATGGGTGTATGCCGAGTCTCTGAGTGATGAGTGATTGTCAACGGGTTTGATCGCAGGTTCTTTGGCTTGTTTGTGCAGGTGTTGAGCACGGAGACAGTGATCGATGGCAAGGTGAAGTCAGGTTGAGACGTGCCGTGCTGACGGACCGGGTGCGGTGAAGGATGGGCGTGCTGTGCGGCGGACGTGCCATGCCGATGAACCGGCGGTGAAGGGCGGACGTTAGGCTTGGACTGAGGGACGGAGTGCCTGAGGGTCAGCTGTGGTGGCTGCCAGCCTGGGACAGCGACAAGCGAAGACTTGCGGGCATGGTGTTGCTCGGGTCGGGGACCTGGGGACACGTGTCGGTGGACAGGGTGCACGGGCGGTGAATCCCCTCTATGGCTCCGGTTTGGTGGTTGAGCCACAAAAAACCACCGGTGGACGGTTTCCAGGTTTGGGGCCTCAAAACCTGGGTGCTGCGGGTTTCCGAGTTTGGCCACAAAAACTCGGGCTGAGGACGGTTTCCGAGTTTGGGCCTCAAAACTCAGGCACTGCAGGTTTCTGAGTTTGGGCCACAAAACTCAGGCGTTGGACTTGGAGGTTGGTTTCCCGGGTTGGGCCTCAAAACTGGGGGATAGCTGGAAAAGGCTGGTTTCCCAGTTTGGGCCACAAAATCGGGGGTGCAGAGCGAGGGCGGCACGTGGCGTCAATCTGGAGGTTGCGTCGAGGCAACGCTTCGGGCTGTGCAGGCATGGTCGTCGGATACACCTTCCACCGAGTTGGTCCAGAATAACCTTAGGGTTTAGCTGGTTCGCTCTGTAAGTAGATTAGAGAGGGGTAGAGTAGGAATTGTACTTAGGATAGAATTAGGATAAGTAGTCGGGGAGACACCCTCCTCCCATCATCCAGTTAGTTAGTTTTGCCTTGCCTTCTAGGTTTTCCTGCTCTCCCATTCCCTGCTGTAGCTAGCTGTGATCCGCAGAGAGACTCACCTCTGTGTACTGTTGATTTTGAGGAAGTGAGGCCGTAACCTCACTGTCATAACGTGTGTTTGTGCTCCGGCTGCAAGATCGTTGTGTCGATTCGCGTTTGATTTGAGTTCATCGTGTTCTTTGTTTTTCTCCGTGATTTTCCCGTCACTAGATCTCCCTCTCCGGTGCGTCTTTTCGAAATCCGTTTGAACCAATTTGTTCGTATCATTGAGGAGGTCATTTCGACCAAAGGAATTCATCTAACTCCTCATGATCAAATAGATCGGGACGATTTCGTTTTCGTGGCACTTTTTCGGTTCATCCACCTTCCCCATTGATTTCCCGTTGTTTGGATCAATTTGAGCGGCTGATTTCTTGGGATAGTCTCCTAACTACCCCGTGATCATCTTCTCCAAGCTTGGGAACGTGGGATTTTGATTTGGATCGGATTTGGAGAGATTTGTGAGAGAGGCGATCAAAATCGCCCTCTCTGCAGTACCGCGGACAGTCCGCGAGTTTGTGCCGCGGACAGTCCGGGCATCGGGCATGAGACAGGTCAGTGCCTGCCGTGCTGGTTCGACAAGCCGAACTTGAACCGCGGACAGTCCGCTGTAGTGTTTGGCGGATAGTCCGGGGATTGTCCAGGAACTTTCAGCAGCAGTGCGTTTGGCGCATTTTGCCGGCGGACAGTCCGCCACCCCCCTCGCGGACAGTCCGCAGTAGGGGCGGACAGTCCGGGACTTGGGGCCCGGACAGTCCGGGACATTGCTGAAGCTGCTTTTCAGTGCAATCTTCGCCCCGGTTTTTCCGCTTGGTTTTCAGACTTCTCGTTTGTGCTAGAGTTAACCAAGAAACATTTCTAGGTATCTTTGCAACTTTTTGCATAGGTATTTGGAGATTTCTCGACGTAGCCTCCAATCTACGTTCGGGAGTCGGTTTTCTCAAAGGAAACTTGAGCCGAAGCTTCTGGTGTTGCCTTGCTTGTGTTTGGTGGTGCTCCGCTATGATCCTAGGGTTCATCCACCCTCTTCCAAGGGTCGTGAGCATCACGTCTTGGGTCCGTGCATTTTGGGGGTTGAATTTGGGACACTTGGCCAAAGTTTCGAAAGAAATTTGATTGGCTCTCATTCACCCCCCTCTGGTCGCCTTGCTTGTGCATTCTCGGTCCTTCAATCGGTAAGGCAGGACAGGTACACGTGGGCCCTAATAATCCAGGAGGTTCCATCATAGGGATGAGGAGCGCGAGCAGTGTGAGGGGGGAGGGTCTCGGGGCTTCGGCCCAGGCTTTATAGGGCTCAGGCTCGAGCGGAGGCGGCCGGGAGTGCTCCACTGAGCAACAATGATGGCCAAGTGGCCATTATGGCCACTAGCTCGGGCGGTTTCGGAAGGGGAAGGGAGAAATGGCAGCGGCTCTGCAGGTGGCACGAGGAAACACAAAAGGAGAGGGCACTGACGGGTGGGGTCGGGATGTCGGGGCGGGGCGCACGCACGCTGACGGGCGGGGCCGGGTGTCAGCGAGGGAAAGCAGCGAGCGGGCGCGAGCGCGAGAGCAAGCGGGCCGGCGCGCGGGGATGGGGCCGCTGGCGAGCAGCTGCGTGGACGAGCAGGCCGGGGGCTGGGCCGCAAGGCGCGCCCGGGGAGCCAGGCCGCGGGCGATGGGAAGGGAAGGGGAGAGGGTTGCGAGCTAGGCTAGCTTCGCGGGTTGGGCCAGAAAGAGAGAGAAGAGAGATGAGGAGAAAAAGAAAAGGGATTTTCTTTTATTTCTTTTGCAAACTTTGCCCAAATTCAAAACTAGTTTGAATTCAAGCCACCCAACTCTAGCCCTACACTCAAACAAAATACTATGCACCAGCATGAATGCAAAAAAATATTTTTATGCCCCAACTAAATTTATTAATTCACCAAAAATTATTATTTAATCTATATGTTTCATGAGAAATAAATAAACAAAGTCAAGTTTAAACCCTATTTTTCCCAAATTTGATTTTAGGGTGTTACAGCTTCTCACTCGGGTAAAGACAACTCGACTCTCCAATCTTCCCAAAAGAAGAAACATCAACTGTCGACGAAATATGGTCGGCAGTCTATCGAGGGGTATGTCCAAGGTAGTAGATTAAGCGCGTGGAGGCGTGCGAGACATCTGCAAAGCGTAAACACAGGGACGAGAGATGGCGATTTAGACAGGTTCGGGCTGGCAAGTCACCGTAATACCCTACATCCTGTATTCTGGTGGCTGGTTTGTATTATGAGATCGGGTATTCAGATATGATCTGAGATGATGAGAGAGGGGGTCCCTGGTCGCCTTATATAGCCCCGGGAGCAGGGCTATAGTTTGTGAGTCCTTATTAGATTATAGACGGTTCCTTAAGGCAAGGATCCGAATCTAACTCTAGGATCTTCCTGGCGGGGCAAGGCTTCTGGAGAGTCCTTGACGAGCACGGCGACCTGGTTGTGTGCTGCAAGGCCTCGTGAGCTGGGCTGTCCTTGACGAAGGGCCCAAGTAGGTCCATGGGGTATACAGAGGTAATATGCCCACAGCTAGTCCCCGAGCACTTTGTATCCTTTGGCGACGCCATCTTGAGCTTGTCCGAACAGGCGAAGTCAACGTCAACAGCTTGACTGGCGATCCGAGCAGGTGAAGTCGATGTGACCAAGTATGGCTTGCCAGTAGGGATGTAAGGTGCTCAAGAAAAATTTTGAAGAGCTTGCTTCAGGTGAAGTGTATCCACTGGAGCTTGCAAGACTGTAAGGAACAGCAAGGTCCTAGTAGAAGTCTGTGCAAGTCCACTTTGACGGTCAGAGAAAAAGAAAATACATCCATCGCAAGGTGAAGTGTATCCACTTAGTCCCCGAGTGGCAGTAGGTGTTGAAGACACGTGGTGCTGAGCTTGTAGAGAAAGTGCCCCCGTGAGCTGCCCAAAATCGGCACCCTGATCCGAACAGCATGGAGCGACTTGATGCACGTCGGCGGCGAGTGAAGGCCAAAGCGAATGAGCCTGGGTGACGGGCGAAGATCAGGTCGATGAACCTGGTCGGCGACGAGCGAAGGTGGTGGCAAGCAAAGATGGCGCGACGAGCAAAGACGACGAGCAAGGCGAAGTCCCTGAGCCTGGTCGGTGACGAACGAAGGTGAAGTCCCTGAACTTGGTCGGCAACGAGCGAAGGCCAGGTCGATGAACCTGGTGGTAATGGGTTGATGAACCTACGACCCTCTGCTTAGAAAACAGAAGACGACGACGAATGATGGCGGCCAGCGAGTGAAGACGGTGATGAGCGAAGATGAAGTCCCCAAGCGTGGTCTGCGACGAGCGAAGGTGAAGTCCCTGAGCCTGGTCAGCGACGAGAGAAGGCGAAGTCCCCGAGCCTGGTCGGCGATGAGCGAAGGCGAAGTCCGCGAGCCTGGTCAGCGACGAGCGAAGACGATGACAAGCGAAGGCGACGATGAGTAGAGGCAACGAGCGAATGCGAAGTCCCCGAGCCTGGTCGGTGACGAGCGAAGGCAAAGCCCCTGAGCCTGGTCAGCGATGACCGAAGGCGAAGTCCCGAGCCTGGTCGGTGATGAGCGAAGGAGAAGTCCGCAATCCTGGTCGGCGGTGAGCGAAGGCGAAGTCCCTGAAAAAATACGGAGAGCAGTAGTACATGATGATGTACAAATAAAATATGGAGAAAAACCAGTAGTGAAGGATGACTGCAGCTTGACGAAGGCCCCGAGCCTGGAGTCGTCGTGCTGACATGGAGCGTCTGGAGACGGAGACGGAGCCGGCCGCGGAGGCCCTGGTCGCTGATGTAGATAGTTTTGCTGTTGGGCAGCCATGGAGAGTAGTCTATAAATAGACTCTTGGGTGAATAGAAGCAAAACTTGTAGCGAGTCAGCGTGTTTTGTTCATTTCCCAAATTCCGCAGACCAATAGCCGTGAGCCGTAGTGATGAACAGTTTGGCCTGGGTTGTCCCAAGATCCGTAGCGTAGAGCACGGAGCTCGTTTGCACGTAGGAGTCAAGGGCGTCGCTCAAGGAACCGCTGCTGGCATCCCATAGCGCAGAGGGCAGACGCTCGTGCACGCGTAGGGAGGTACCATGGACAGGGTCTTTTTGAGAGGCTCGATCGTGGTGTTACCTAGGCGAATGGAGACGTTCATCAAGCGCGTGGGTAGCGCAGATACAGTCACTGAGCGTGTAGCCTTAGAATTCTCATCCCAAGTTAGCCTTTCCTTTGTAGCGCAGAGGGCGGGGGCTCATGCACACGTAGAGAGGTCGGGACGTCCCTTGGAGAGCTGTTGGGCACCATAGCGCAGAGGGCGGGCGCTCATGCACGCGTCTGATGGTGACAACAGCCCCAGCTCTGGGTTTTGTCGGCATTAGTCGGCTGTTTGGAGAGGTCGGCGAATCGTATGGAGAGGTCGGTGATCGTTTTGGAGAGGTTGGCGATCGTTTGGAGTGGTCGGGGAGTCATTTGGCGAAGACGGCAACGAGCCTGGTTGATGACGAGCGAAGGCGGCGACGAGCCTAGTTGGCAACGAGCGACGGCGGCGACAAGCCCGGTTGACGGAGAGCGAAGGCGGCAACGAACGAATGCGGCGACGAACAAAGGCGGCGACGATCCAGGTCGACGACGAGCGACGATGATCTTGCTCGATGACGAGCGACAACGGCGACGGGCGAAGGCGACGAGCCTGGTTAACGACGAGCGACGGTGCGACGACGAAGATGTGACGATCCTGGTCGATGACGAGCGACGATGGCGACGAAGGCGGTGATGATCCTGGTCGATGACGAGCGACGACGGCGACGGGCGAAGGCGATGAGCCTGGTCGACGACGGGCGACGGCAGCGACAAAGGCGGCGATAAAGGCAGCGACGATCCTGGTGATGACGAGCGACGGCGGTGATGGGGGAAGACGACAACGAAGGCGGCGGCGATCCTGGTCGATGACGAGCGATGGCGGTGACGGGCGAAGACGACAACGAAGGCGGCGGCTGTAACAGAACCAACCAATTTGCACCAGATTAAGCACTGAAAACCTCCGCTTACGCAAAGATCATTGAGTACTTAAGCTCGTACAAACCTGGTAGTCCAGAAATCTCGAAGGATTTCAAATCATTCAACGACATCCAGCCAAGATCGTACTCGTTCAGCGAACGTGCTCACAGGTTACATCACAGTTGCACATAGTTTAAATTACATCGGAGTACGAAGCAATATTACAAACCATAGTTTGATAGTAGTAGCGGAAGCAACATAGTCTTTAAAACATAAGTTTAGATTGTTCATAATACAGTGCCATCAGTTGACCAGGTCCACAAAAGCAACAGAAGATAAGTGTTGACCATGCCCTTGGTCTAGTCATCGCCCGTCACCGGGTATTAGTAGTTCTCACAATAGCCATAAAAGCACTGGCCATTTGCAACAAAAGGGAATAAAACCCTGAGTACGAGAAGGTACTCAGCTAGACATACCCGTCAGAAAACCAAAAATAATGAGACACCAAGGATCATGTAGGCTATATATGTGGGGTTGGCTATACATACTCCTTTGCATGAAAGCTTTAGTAACAAAACTCAGTTTCAAGTGATGGAAATTGCTTTTAGTCATTAACTCTACCTTACTAGGTTTGCACCTGCACTAAACAAGCACTAGCTAATTAATCAATCAAGAGTGACTATTTCATCAATAGCCTTTCAGATTCCATAACCATCTTAGTTCCATAAGTTCTACGGGAGATGATCTAAAGTCAATGCTCACTGTCCAGGAGCGATGGCGATTATAATCGATTCCTACCAGCTGGGGATAAAATGTCTCACACTCGCCCGGCACATTCCGGCTACGGCAGTCGTAAGCTACCAGTCAGGAGATTCGAGAACACAATGCGCGGGACGGCCATGGGCCCTTCTACACCGGGGGTTATCTCAGTGCCAGGTCGCTCAATCTATAACTGCCCATGGTCATGCCAGGTCGATCAGGCCCTGCCTGCCCTCGGACCATGCCAGGTTGATCAGAATAGTTACCCACGGTACAGCTGAGGCCTTGGGTGTTAGGCGTCAACATCTCCATCACCGGCTCGAATGACCCTACTCGGCTTCGTGGGAGGTACTCAGACCCACTCCATTAAGTAATCGACGCGTTCAATTTGACTAAAGTTATATTCCCGAACGGGTCCTTGGCGACACAGACGGGAGTCTTCTAGCACACAGAACTCATATCCTGCTGCCCTTACATCCCGCCTCCGTCTCAGATATTATCACATGGTTATCTCATGATAGCACAGGCTAAACATGATCAGTATCCACCTACTGCGGGAGACAGGAAATCACCCAACTTTTACCGATCTAAGCAGGGCTAAGCATATAACGGGCCTAGACCTAAACAAGGATATCAAGATATGTTGCAGGTGGACAAGGATAAGTAATAATGCATCAATGGTAGCAAGCAAACTCCTATAACTTAATGCATCATTCATCATCAGGTAATTATAAAACATTTGCAAACCGTAGGAGTTAGGATGCTCCGGGCTTGCCTTTCTCTAAGTCCGACGGACGGTGGTCGCGGCACTCTGGTAGCTCGTCGGCGTCGGTCCCTCCAGCTTCTTCATTCAGGTTCTCCTTCGGACTGGGCTCTTTTGGTGCTGACTAGGGCTGGGTCTCTTCCGCTGATCCTGTATGATGCACAGGGTGTATGAATACGATGAATGCACATAGAATGCATATGTGATGACAAGATTAACAACATTCAGGAGATAACCACATGTCATCTATTTTATTCTCTTCAACAGGTAGTCAACATCATCCTAATTACATAACCTATCATAATCAACTGGTTAAGCTATGTTGTCACCACATCAAAGTTTACTTAATGAGTTATTATCCTTTAATTACTTGCTGAAATTAATCTATTTACTCATGCTTAAAATAGTAACCCATCCTAGACAGCTTCAGAAAAATCTACAGAAATTACTGGAAGTTAAAAACACCTAATCTAGCTCTCTGTCCAAATTTCACCCCATTTGGACATAAACTCATCCCCTATGAAAAAGACAAATTCTACCATAAAAAGGTGCTTTGAACTACACATCATATTAAAAAGTGTCAAACAACAAATTTCATAATTTTAATTACTACAAACTTCTTAGCACAAGAGAAGTCAGTAAAAATTACCATGCTCATATTCCTCATATTTTAATTACTACAAAATTCACAAGAAAACAGCATTTAACCATTTTAAAAGCTACTGTCAATTAATTCATAGACCAACTTCATATATATTTTCTCTGGAACTACACATCCATACAAACCTAACAAAACTAGAATCATATTTTCTGACTTATACATAATTAGTTATGCATTTTTCAAGTTAATAGCACTTTTCCAATTTTAATAAATCTACACATAAAAATATCACCAAAAATGCATTTAACATTTTTCACAGATAGATTTAATCATGCTGAACACAACAAAATTTGTTTCATAGGATTTGGACTTAAAATGAGCCTTGTATGAATTTTGAAGCTTTTACACAATTCTGCAAAACACTTTAAAAGAAAACCTTCCTAAAAACGCTACGGACACCCGAATGGATGCACCCGCAGACACTGACCTAAATGCTACGCGTACTCGGCTAACCCGAGCACTAATGCACCCGACTTTTCCCTTTCCTTTCTTTTCGCTGACAGACGGGGCCCACGGGTCAGGACGACCCACGCGTCAGGTCAATGGACCCACACGTCATAGGCTCAGCTCATCCGCCGGCGTTGGCCGACCCTAGCTTGCCGATGGTGAGGTCTCCGGCGACACTGACTCCACCACTCGACTCACCTATGCGAGGCGGACCTAGTCGGCTAGGTCGCACGGCCAGCGCATCACCGGAGCAAGCTTGACGGCGGCAATGGCGGAGCGGCGGCGTGGCGACTCCTCGGCATGGCCTTGCCAGGTTATTCCAAGGCTCGGCGACGCGAGCACCGGCTCAAGCGCACTCTAGGCTACCCCCTAAGGCCTCTATCGAGCTCTGCCGGCCTCGTCGTTGCCCGGCGCCATGCACGGCGGCGATCAGCGGCGGTCACGACGGCGACTTGCCCTGTTCTGGCGGAAACAAGGCACGAGAAAGGTATCCATCTAACCCTAAGCTTCTACGGAGGTTGAGGAGGTAAGAACTGGGCTTGGATTGGGATGGTTGTTTGGCGGAGATGGCCGGACCAAGGTTTGGTCATGGCGGCGGCCATGGCGGGAACCCGAAGATGGCACCCGCTGTTCCGCCGGCTAGAGAGGGAGAGAGGGGAAACCAACCCTTGCTGGTGAAAGAGGAGGTTAAGGCGGAGAGACTAGCGAGAGGAATCAAACGGCAGTGCACGGTGGAGCGAGTAATCGCTCGCCGGAGTTCGGCGGGCGGCGGCGGCGTGGAGCTCTGGTGAAGATGGACCGAGGTAGAGCGAGCGAGAGAGTGAGCGTTCGGTCCATGAGCGCAGAGTGGAGAGGAGGCAATTCAGAGGGAGGGCGCGGGTGCGTTGCACCTGGCCGGTTGCCACCAGGGAGGAGCGCCGACCGGCGCGGCGGTGTCAGGCATCAGCCGACACGCGGCGGGCAAGGACGGGGCATCGGGGCGACGTGGCGTGATTTGCGCAAACCGCGGGCGACGGTGTACGACGGTTTAGCCGACCGGCGAGGCGGTCTCACGCGGCGATGGCGGTTTCTGCCGGCATGGAGCGGCGTGCGGACGGGAGGGAGAAGAGGGACTGACAGGTGGGGTCCACTGGTCAGGTTTAAACTAATGAAGTTTTGATTCAAACTTTGATGTTCTATAACTCCTAAACTAAGCCGAAATAGGAGAAGGTCCAAAAAGCAAAGTTGCTTAGAATTTTGTAAAGAACAATTCATCTTTAAGGATCAAGTCCAAATTCTGCATAGAAAAAGAAATTTAGTGCTAAACCATTTTTCTAATGCAAGAAATCATAATTTAAAAGCTTTTTCTGAAAAAGTGCTTTTAAGCAAAGTTGTTCCTTTAGACAAGATCTACAACTTTGTTATAAGGCACTTGGTCAGAAATAGAAAGCATAACAAGGTTATACTAGAGACTATGCAAGGACTTAAGCACTCAACAAGCATATGCACCTGAAATGATGAGATGCTAAGCTCATGCCATGTCAAATTATGCAGTTAGGGATTGCTTAACACCCAGGGTGTTACAGCCCTCCCCTCCTTAAAAGAAATCTCATCCCGAGATTTGATTTATGAACCATTTCTTATAGAAGTGTGGATACACCTCCCTTAGATAGTCATCCGTCTCCCAGGTAGCATCCGATCATCTTGCTCACTCCATGATACTTTGTATTGTTTCACGATCCTTCCGCGGGTTGCTCTTTCTTTTTCATCGAGCACTCGACATGGTGTAATCGAGTAAGTGAGATCAGATTGCAACTTGATATTGGCTGGTTGTACCTCTTCTTCTGGTACTCGAAGACATTTCGTCAATTGAGAGACATGAAACACTGGGAAATAGCCTTTAAATGTTCTGGTAATTGTAGTCGATAAGCCACTTCTCCCCTCCTTTGCACAATCTTGTATGTTCCCACAAATCTTGGTGCTAACTTCCTCTGGACTCCAAAACGTTTCACACCCTTCATCGGTGAAACCTTCAAATAGACATAGTCACCAACATTGAACTCAAGTGGTTTCCTTCGTTTATCAACATAGCTTTTCTGGCGGGACTGCGCAGACGCGATATGTTGTTGAATCGTTCTAACTGTTCTTCTGCTTCCTTAACAAAGTCAATTCCATAGTACCGACGTTCTCCTGGTTCTACCCAGTTTATCGGTGTTCTGCATCTTCTACCATACAGAGCTTCAAAAGGAGCCATCTGTATACTTTCTTGATAACTGTTATTATAGGCAAACTCTGCCAATGGTAACCATTTCTCCCAAGAACCTTTTGCTGATAAAACACAGGCTCTTAACATATCTTCTAGGACTTGATTTACTCTTTCTGTCTGCCCTGAGGTTTGCGGATGATAGGCTGAGCTTCGGACTAAATCCGTGCCTAGTTCCTTCTGCAATTTTTCCCAAAATGGTGCAGTAAACTGTGGTCGATCAGAGACTATAACCTTTGGTACACCGTGCAGTCGCACAATCTGACTTATGTAGATTTCTGCATAATCTGGGGCCTTGTAGTTGGTCTTGACTGGAATGAAATATGCGGTCTTTGTGAGACGATCCACAATTACCCAAATTGAATCATTACCTTTCTGAGTTGTGGGTAAACCAATGATAAAATCCATGCTTACTTCTTCCCACTTCCATTCAGGTATGGCCAGCGGCTGAAGCATTCTGGCTGGTTTTAAGTGAATAGCCTTTAATCGACAACACGTGTCACACCTTGCAACATAAGCAGCAATTTTTTCTTCATTTTGGTCCACCAAAATCTCGGACGCAAATCTTGATACATCTTTGTACTTCCAGGATGAATAGATAATTTGGACAAATGTGCTTCATCCATGATTCGATTCCTGAGGTCTCTATCCTTAGGCACCACTAATCGCTGGTGAAACCATAGAATTCCATTTTCATCGACTCAAAAATGCTTATCGGCTTCCTTTCCATTCTTGAGCTTTTCCTTAATATGGTAGATCCCCTTATCGGTTTCTGGCCTTCCATAACTTGGTCAACTACACATTGCGTAACTCTAAATAATGTAGCATTGCAGAATGTGTTAAGATGAACTCATCCTCTGGTAGAAGCTTCATTGTATTATAGTGCGATTTTCGACTCAGAGCATCGGCCACCACATTTGCCTTGCCGGATGATAGTGAATCTGAAGATTGTAATCCTTAATCAATTCAAGCCATCTTCTTTGCCTCATATTCAGTTCCGCCTGAGTGAAGATATATTTGAGACTCTTTTGGTCTGTATACATATTGCAGACATTCCCAAGCAGATAGTGCCTCCAAATCTTCAAAGCATGTACAACGGCAACTAATTCCAAATCATGGGTTGGTAATTCACTTCAAGCTTTCGCAATTGCCGAGAAGCATAAGTGATCACTCTACCTTCTTGCATGAGAACACAGCCTAAGCCCACCTTTGACGCATCACAAAAGACATCAAAGGGTTTCTCGATATCCGGTTGAGCTAAAACAGGAGCAGTGGTCAACGGTTCCGCAAGGTACGAAAAGCAGTTTTGCACTCCTCTGTCCATTCAAACTTTTGATTCTTTGCAACAAACTAATCATTGGCTTTGCAATCTTGGAGAAGTCTGGAATAAAACGGCAGTAATACCCTGCTAAGCCCAAGAAACTACGAATCTCACCAACTGAAGTAGGAGCTTTCCAGTCCATGACTTCTTGTACTTTGCTAGGGTCAACTGAAATTCCTTCTTCTGACAGAATATGACCAAGAAATTGTACCTTTTTTCACCAAAACTCACACTTGCTGAACATAGCATAGAGTTTATGCTCCCTAAGTCTAGATAAGACAACTCTTAGATGTTCTGCATGATCTTCTGCGTTTTCCGAGTAAACCAGAATATCATCAATGAATACTACCACAAACTTGTCCAATTCTGGCATATGAACACGGAATTCATCAAGCTCATGAAGTATGCTGGAGCATTGGTTAATCCAAAGGACATAACAAGATACTCATATAACCCATATTTGGTTGAGAAAGCAGTCTTTGGAATATCCTGTGGCCTGATTCGAATCTGATGATACCCTGACCTTAAATCAATCTTGGAAAACACCTTGGCTCTTGATAACTGATCAAAAAGGATAACTATCCTAGGTAGCAGATACTTATTTTTAACAGTAACAGCATTGAGTGGACGATAATCCACACACATGCGTAAGGACTTATCCTTCTTTTTGACAAACAGAGCTGGGCAACCCCATTCTGACACACTAGTTTGAATGAATCCCTTGTCCAAGAGTTCCTTGATCTGGGTCTTGAGTTCTGCCAGTTCATTGGGCGGCATTCGATACGGTCTCCTAGAGATTGGTGCAGTTCCTGGTAACAACTCTATTGCAAACTCCACTGCTCTCTTGGGTGGTAACCGGGGTAACTCATCTGGGAAAACATCCGGAAAATCCAGACAACTGGAATTTTGAGAGGTCTTCTATAGCAGAGTGCAAGATAAGTCCCAAGATCGGACTCGAGGAAGAGATACACGAAGCTTGTTACCTATTGACTATCAGATAAGGTAGAGTCTCTTTTGCAGTGTCTAACACCGCTTTCATATGGGCATCCAATCATACTAAGACTACATCCATACTTAGCCCTGTAACCCACTAGGTTGGCTAAAATTATGACCTCCAATGTCGATGGGTCACTGTGACACTACTAACGTCGCTACCAAGAGTAGAGATAAATCTATTGTGACGTAACGGTCCTAATCCCATGGCCCACTGATCACTGTCAACCACTGACAGTTGATCCGTACAGCCAAGAGATTACGACCGGGTTCGCCACTGGGCTACATCAGTGCCCGATGTCCGCAGGATCAGCTCACAATTCAGTTACAATCTCTTGAACATTTTGACAAATAACATCGGAGTAAATAGCGGAAGACTTAAATAACAATAGTTTTACAAACCAGTGTTCAACATAAACTTAAAGTGAAGTTATTACAGACCATAGTTCAAATAGAGTTGGCAGGGTAGCAGATGACAACAACTAAAAGATAAAGATACATCACCACCCAGCCCGAGGGTGAATAATCACTCATCGGCCTCATCGGCCTCTTCCTGAACAACAGTCACACAGCAGGGTCCGAGGCATACTGAGGAGTCTGCCATACCTGCAACATGGGTAAAATAACCCTGAGTACAAAGGTACTCAACAAGACTTACCCGACTAAAGAAAAGGGAGAAGACTCAGGAATGCAGGCTTAGGGTAGTCAAGGTAAGGCTTAAGCAAGTTCAAGTATTTTGCAGAAAAGCATTTTTGGTAAACCTCATTTTTATTTTGAAAGGTTCGGTATTCCTTGTTCCATCATAATCATTCATGATTCATTTTATATTTCAAAACAGAGGCCTAGTTGAGAACCACTCCCTGTTGACAGTCAGTGACTAAGTCTCCATAACCGAGGAGCAGCGTTAATCCGGATAAATAATACTCAGCTGAGGGTCCCTATCCACACTGCATATGTAGCACCAAAGCTTGCATATGCCAACTCGTCTACCACGATTCCTCCAAGATTGGGCCCGGTCCTACGCCACCCGGAAGCACAGTACACCACTCCAATCCGGGCCTCTAACCCACGTGGGTACATGCTACTTCCGCCATCTCTCCACTCCCAGTGCGCGGTTGTCGGTCCAATCAAGGATTCCTCGGAGCCGAAGCTTTCCGTAGTATGTGAATAGTTGCAAGTCTTAGTCAATCAGGCCCCCATACAGGTGGTCCCTAAATTTTCCAGCCAGCGACAAACCTCGGGACTCTAACCCAAGAGTACAGGTCCTGTCAGTTTTTCAACCCTGTCCCGGTCGGTGTCAACTGTTGAGTCCCGGACTACAACATGACGGCACCGTACGCAAGGACAACCTCTCCTTCCCATTGACTAGGTACGGATCAGATACTTAGCCAATGGTGGGAGTAAACCAGAAATTCCCATAAATATTCTTAAAGTGATCACACTTTTGAACTTGGCATTTTTATTGCAAATCTATCATATAGCATTGCTAAGCATTTTTCAAATAGTTTTTGAAAGCAAAGCGGTATCGGGTGTATCATTGGTCAAGGTAGATAATGCATCAGATAGGATTTCACTCAACTCCTATCAACCTAATGCAATAATTTAACTCAAAACATTTAAAGAAAGCATTTATAAAAGCAAGGTAGGGTTAAATGCACCGGGGCTTGCCTTGGATGGCAAAAAGAGCAGAGTCGGGGTAGGTATAAGCGTCGGAGCTTGGGGTTGCCTCGGGGACAGATCCTTCGGCGGCTACCTCGACTTCAGGGCCTTCTTCGTCAACTATACGGATGCAATGATGAATGCTCATGAGAATGATGACATGGACTTCAGGTGCAAGACAATTCCCCAGATTCAAGATTACTCTCAGGCAAGGCATAATCGAAATCTAGGTTGAGCATAAAAGTTAACCATTTCTTCCTTAAGCAAAATTGATTAAACTAGACTTTATCATAACTATCCTAACATCAATCAAACATATCATCACAAACATCATAGACCAAAGGGTAGGGGTCTATGAACATCAAGCAATCCCAAAGTCACATCACAGGTCAATCAACGCTAACCCTAATCACCCTTTTCTATTTTTCTTAATTATTTAAAAAGGTCATTTTATGAAGGTGCTCCAAAAATTACCAAATTAATCTCATAAGTTCATTATGGTACAAGTATATGGCAAAACAAATTTCATAATTTTTGGAGGTCATTAAGGTGCTCAATTAAATCTAGACATTTAATTACCAAAAGGCACTATTCCTTAATTAAAATAAAGCTCAAAAATCAACTTGTTCCAAATGACTTCAAAATTTCACCAGAGACTTGTCATGGCATAACTAGCTCACAAAAACTTATCTCATAATTTTTGGAGTTATAAATTATTTTCTAAAAATCCAAAACCATCCATTTATTAATTAAATGGGAGATTTTTCATTTTCAAATTTCTGCAGAAAGGTCAAGTTTTATATTTTTATAAAATTCTTCAAGGTACAAAGAGTCTATCCTCAAAATTTCAGAATTTTTGAAGCAACTCAGAAAACACACGAAAATATGAAATTTCAGCACTATTCAAATAAACTGGAAATTGGAAAACGGTACTGTTCTTCTTCCTGCGCGCAGGGCGGTCTCCCGCCGGCGGCGAGAGCCCGTTCCGGCCACAGCGAAGACTCGCGGGCGAAACCGAGCACATGGGGAGGTTCAGGAGCTCACCGGCGATCGATGACGCGGCGCGAGGCGAGGCGAGGGGGTGGTCGGAGCTAGGAGGTCGACGGAGCGGGGGTCGTCGGCGGGCAGAAAAGCGTCGCGACAGCGTTCCGGCGATCCTGAGCACCACACGGGGTCACCAAGGCATGGTTAGAATCGCAATGATGCGAGGAAGAAGAAACAGAGGTCGGGGAGGGATGATCATGGCCGGGGAGAGAGAATTTCTCGGACCCGAGCTCAACGGTGCTTCGCCGGCGTTGGGGAAGTCGGAGTTACGCCGGGCGATTGGGGATGGTAGTGACCAAATTGAGGGGCGGTGAAGCTGCGTGAGACCACGGCGGAGCTTTAGGGCTAGCTGGGAGAGAAGCGAAGGGCACTGGCTTGCTCTGGCGACGGTGGCGGAGATGAGTTCTACTCCGGCGACCTCGTCGGGCCTTTTATAGCCGCGGCAAGAGGCTGGCGGAGCGTATTCTGGCGCGGATAAGATCACACGGAGCGTGCGCAATCGATTGCGGTTGGGCAGAAGGGTTGACGCGCGCTCAGGGACCGGGTGTGCGCTCGCCGGCGACGGCCACGCGGCGGCGCTGTCGGGGAGCAGTGGGGGACGGGTGTGGGGGTCGGTTCTTGCGCGTGCGGGTGCGGCGCGATGTCGCGGCTGCAGGCGACAGGTCGGGGATGGGCGTGCGGCTGCCAGGCACGCGGCGCGTGCAGCGCCGGCGAGCGGCCATGGCCGGGCCCCCCCCCCTACCGGAGAAGAAGAACAGTAGTAGCTAGGGTAGGGTTTGACTTTCTGTATTTTGCAAATTACTTCCAAAATTTGAACTGTGCGACAAAAACTCAAAACACCAAAGTGTTCAGAAAAATGAGATCTACAACTTTGTCAATATGAACATTTTCAAATTCCAAAATAGTTTTTGAACAAATTTGAAAACAGTAAAGGGGACACTTTTTCAAACTTGATTCAAATCGAAATTACTCTGGATTTCAAACTGAAACTTGAAAATCTGTAAACATGAAAGTTGTTCCTTTTATCAAAACCTACAACTTTGCTATTATACATTTTTCCTGAAACTCATTAGTTTTTGAACTCATTTGAAAACTGAAAAGGGGACAAAAACTGGAGTTTGATTGAATTTGAAATAACTCAAAACTTTGCACTGCAACTTGAAAATTTGTAAATACCAAAGTTGTTTCTCTTTGACAGATCTACAACTTTGCTTTTTGGACCAATCCCAAATTTTGAATAATTTTTGAATCACAACAAGAGGGATAAAATCCAGGATTTGGAAATCAGGGTTTTGCAAAGAGTTTTGAAATCAAATTCTGATTTTTGAACTTTGGCCAACACAACAACACTTCAAGACACCAAAGGAATAAGAATTACACAAAGCTAATCACAGAGATGAAATTACCATTTTGCCCTAGTAGAGAGAAGTGGGCTAAATAGGGGTTTTGCAATAGAGGTAAATCACATAAAATGATACACTTAGCAAAATGCATACACATGAAATCATGATGCTTAATGATGATAATGATGATATGTCAAGTTAATTACATGCTAAACACCAGAGGTGTTACAGCCTCCCCCCTTAAAGAAATCTCGCCCCGAGATTCCACGTCTTAAGAAAGGACAAAGAAGGGATAAAGGCAAACCTTACATTGACAGATTCGAGAAAAACGGGGGGGTAGTTCTTTGCTAAGAAGTCTTCAGATTCCCAGGTGGCTTCTTCTTCAGAGTGCTGGTTCCACTGGATTTTGTACCATCTGTGGTGGTTCTTCGGGTAACGCGATCCTTGTGGTCCAACACGCGAACTGGGTATTCTGAGTAGGATAGATCAGGCTCTAGCTCGACACCTTCAACTTCCACGACATGTTCTGGTACTCGGAGACACTTCTTGAGTTGAGAGACATGGAAAACATTGTGGACAGCGGAGAGATGATCAGGCAACTTCAGCTTGTAAGCTACCTTGCCACAACATTCCAAAATCTCAAACGGACCAATGTAGCGAGGTGCTAACTTTCCTTTGACTCCAAAACGAGTGACTCCTTTGGTTGGTGAGACCTTGAGATATACATAATCTCCAACTTGAAACTTCAAAGGTCGACGTCTTGTCTGCGTAGCTCTTCTGTCGAGATTGGGCAATCTTCATATTCTCCTGTATCTGCTTGACTTTCTCTTCCATATCTTTGACCAGGTCAACTCCAAAGAATTCTCTTTCTCCGGGCTCAGACCAACTGAGGGGTGTACGACAACGACGACCGTACAGTGCTTCAAAGGGTGCCATTTTGATGCTCTCTTGGTAGCTGTTATTATACGAGAACTCTGCCAAAGGCAAACAGTCATCCCAAGTATCTGCGAAGGTAAGAATACAGGCTCTCAACATGTCTTCCAGCACTTGGTTGACTCGCTCTGTTTGTCCATCAGTTTGAGGATGATAAGCTGTACTATGCAAGAGCTTGGTTCCAAGTGAGGCATGGAACGCTTTCCAAAACTTAGCGACAAACTGGGTACCACGGTCAGAGACCCAATGCTCTTGGGTATGCCATGAAGCTTCACTATGTTGTTCTTGTACAAGGTGGCATACATGGGGACAGTGTAACTGGTCTTCACTGGCAGAAAGTGAGCTTGCTTAGTGAGTCGGTCCACGATTACCCAAATGGAATCAAAACCTTTCTGGGTTCTGGGTAGTCCATTGACAAAATCCATACTAATGTCGTCCCATTTCCAAGCGGGTACTGACAAGGTTGCAATTCTCCTCCAGGCTTCATGTGTACTGCCTTGACTCTTTGGCAGGTATCACACTGAGCGACATACGGGGCAATCTCAATCTTCATTTTGTCCACCAGAATCTCTGCTTTAAGTCTTGGTACATCTTGTTGCTACCGGGGTGAATAGAGAATCTGGTCAAGTGTGCTCATCAAGGATTAACTGTCTCAATTCAGGCACCTGGGAACGACTAGACGGGTTTGAACCAAACAACTCCTACATCATCGATCCTGAAACAATCAGTCTTTCCAGTCTGGACCTTTCGATGATGTGCTTGATTCCAGGGTTATCCTTCTGAGCAGCAATGACTTGATCCTTGATGGATGTTTCTATGCTGACATTATTCAGGTTCCTTGCGGGATCATTTCGATACCCATCCTTTCAAGTTCATGGCACAAGGAAAGATCATAGGGCTTTGTCGTCAGACAGTTGCAGTGTGACTTGCGACTGAGGGCATCGGCAACTACATTTGCCTTACCAGGATGGTAATGTACTTGAGATCATAATCTTTAATCAGCTCAAGCCATCTTCTCTGCCTCATATTCAATTCTTCTTGAGTGAATATATACTTTAGGCTCTTGTGATCCGTATACATATTGCAGGTACTGCCTAACAGATAGTGACGCCAAATCTTCAAGGCATGCACGACTGCTGCTAGCTCAAGATCATGGGTGGGGTAGTTTTCCTCATGTCGCTTAAGCTGTCGTGAGGCATAAGCGATTACTCGTCCTTCTTGCATCAAAACACAGCCCAAACCAGTACCAGATGCATCACAGTATACATCGAAGGGTTCTCGATATCTGGTTGAGCTAGGACTGGTGAGGTAGTTAGCAGTTTCTTCAAGGCTTGAAAGGCTTGCTCACAGGCTGGTGACCAAACGAAATCCACGGAATTCTTCAACAACTCTGTGATAGGCTTGGCGACTCTGGAGAAATCTGGGATGAAACGACGATAGTATCCAGCCATTCCCATGAAGCTGCGAACTTCGCGGACAGTAGTAGGTGGCTTCCAATCCAAGATATCTGCCACTTTTTCAGGGTCAACTGACACCCTTCAGCGGACAGGACATGACCAAGGAATTGAATTTGATCTAGCCAGAATTCGCATTTACTGAACTTGGCATACAGCTGGTGATCTCTGAGACGAGAGAGAACGATTCGAAGATGCTTGGCGTGATCTTCAGGAGTTCTTGAATAGACAAGGATGTCGTCAATGAACACGACTACAAATTATCGAGCTCTGGCATGAACACAGAGTTCATGAGATACATGAAATGAGCGGGGGCATTGGTCAAGCCAAAGGACATGACCAAATACTCATAGAGGCCGTATCTGGTGGTGAAAGCTGTTTTAGGAATGTCTTCTGGACGGATTTTTATCTGGTGGTAGCCAGATCTGAGATCAATTTTGGAGAACACTCTGGCTCCAGATAACTGGTCAAAAAGGAGGTCAATGCGGGGCAAGGGATATTTATTTTTGATGGTGACCTCGTGAGCGGGCGATAGTCAACGCACAGACGAAGACTTTTGTCCTTCTTCACAAAATAGAGGACAGCCCCAAGGAGATGAACTTGGGCGAATAAGACCCTTATCCAAAAGCTCTTGCAATTGGATCTTCAGCTCTGCCAACTCTCTGGGAGGCATTCGATAAGCTCTACGGGATATAGGAGCAGTCCCGGGCTTTAGCTCTATGGCAAACTCAACATCACGGTCAGGAGGCAGACCGGGTAGATCTTCTGGAAAGACATCAGGGAACTCACAGACACGGGAATATCCCTGACTTCCGGAACACAGGCGGTATTCAACTGGGTGGTTGCTGGTTTTTGAGGCATAGGAAGTTGGAGAAGGAGTTTGGAAGTGCTGTTAGGAATATCCACTCTCACAACTCTATTCAAGATGTCTATCATGGCTTTATACTGACACATCCAATTCATGCCTAAGATGACATCTATCTCTTAATTGCGTAGTACTATCATGGTGGTAGGAGGAAAGACATGTTCCCCCAACATTACTGGTATACTGCGGACCACTTCCTTAGTATTTATCCGCCCTCCAGGCGAAAGTATACAGAAACTTTCTTTTAACTCCCCCATGGGTAACTCATGCTTGATGACAAAAGTGCGACTGATGAAGGAATGCGATGCACCGGAATCGAACAAGACGACTGCAGGATGATTGGCAACAGAGAACCTACCGAGCATGACGGGCTCTCCTTCTGGGATGTTACTGACGGTGGTGAAGTAGACTTGCCCGTGCTTCTTGACAAACTTGCCCTTCTGGACGTGCTGCTGCGGTGTGCACGGTGCTGCTGCTGTGATCCTCCAGGGCCTTTCTGTGCATGCTGGGCATTCTTCTTGGGTTTGGGCAATCGCGAGACCAGTGACCAACTTGGCCACAGTTGTAGCATGGATGGTTGTAAGCTGTTTGTGGGGTGGTGATACGAACACTGGGGCGTTCGGCTGAGTGGCACTTTGTGGGTTGGCATTATGAGTGGTGGCCGCGGTACGAACGACCACTTGCTGATGGGGATATGGGCACGGTTTTGGTGGTGGCTGGGGTGGTAGATGATTCTTGGGCGCTTGTGGTTGCTGGAGAAGCTGCTAGACCCAGCCTTCTTCTTCTTCTTCTCCTCCTGATACTGGCGGTTACTTTCCTCGAAAGCGACAGCACGGTCAACGACATCATGATAAGATCCGTTGAGGTTGTTGGATAGACCTCTGCGAATCTTAGGGTGCAGACCCCTAAGGAAACAATCTTCTTTTCTCATCCGTGTTGACATAGTCGGAGGCATACTGGCTCAGGTGATTGAACTGACCCACATACTGCATCACTGTGGATTCCTTCTGCTGCAGAGCTAGGAACTGATCAAGCTTCATCTTCATCAGACCTGACGGGATGTGATGTGCACGGAAAGCGGTGCGGAACTCTTCCCAGGTCAACTCATGACCTTCAGGTTGGGCAGCCAAGAGGTTGGCATACCAAGCACTTGCTGGACCACGAAGCTGCTGAGAAGCAAACGGGGCTTCTGGATTTCAGTGCATCGGATGAGACCAAACTTCTGCTCCATGGTGCGGAGCCAATCATCAGCTTCGAGGGGTTCATCGGCTCTGGTGAAAACCGGTGGACGGGTTTCAGTGAACTCCACATAGGTGGTTTCTTGGTTGTGACGACCACGGTGACCAACATTCTGCTGTCCTTGGTTCTGAGCCATTAGGTTGGCAGCGGCGGCCAAGGCTGCAATGGCATCTGCCAGGGTAGCAGGAACTGGTGGAGGGTTTGGAAGGTTGGCACCTCCGGAACTTCCGGCTCCAGAGCGGGTGTTCACAGGCATCTGTTAAGAATTTTGGGAACTTAGCATCCAAAGATTGCTTTTGAACGAAACTGACTGATAAGATTCATTGATGTAAGGGTAGATAACTGATACAGAAGTTCGATAGATAGCTACTAACTGACAAAGGAAAGGTACAAGACATGATACAGACTCGACTAGACAGAAGACCAACTAACGTCCCAAACCTAGACTAAGGCTTTAGGTGAGCAGATGGTACAGACACAAGGAATCTAGTCGTCATCGATGATGATCACCTCTTCCTCGTCATCTTCATCTTCGATGATGAGCTCAGGCTCTCCTCCTCATCTTCATCTTCAACGTGAACATCTCCAGCAGGTTCCATTTCTACATTCTGGACTGGCTCATGTTCTTCTTCAGGTTCCTCCACGACCCATCTTCTGGATCCTCAGCAACAGGTGGAGCCACGGGGTGAAGTTGGTTGTACAATTGATGTACCTCCTCATGAAGTATATCATTGTACTGCTCAATCTGGGCAGTGTATTGCTGCAGTCCATGGAGCTGGGCTCTGGCGACGTCCTCGCGGTTCCAAGCCTCGTTGCGCTGCTCGATAGCGCGAACCGTGTTCGATTGGCCTGCTCCAAGGAAGCTCGTGCCTCATAAAACTCCATGCGGGAAAGATAGAAGTCATGCTCCATGTTCTCCATTTCAGCCTTTAGATTCTTGATCTCCTCCTTCAGCTGCTTGCGGTTGCGGCGGGACGAGCGACGTCCGTTGGAGGATTCTCCAGTCTCTTCTCCGGTGCGTGGCGCCAGCTGGTGACGCGGCACACCGTTCGGTCCAGTCGACTTGCGAGCAGTCCGCTTGAGGATGACCATATCTGGACAAGAGATTATAGGTGAGAAAGGCTAGCAAGAAAAAGGTAAAGGCATACTAACCCAACCGACTTAGAGAGGAAGTTAACTTAAGTGATTATGACATGATGCATGATTCGTTCCTACGGAACAAGGTAATGCAACTACTAAGGTAAGGTACATAGGGCTTATACAAGTTGTCTTGCTACTAGTTGCCAAAGACAAGATGAGATGAGAGAAGCAATTTGAACTCAAAATAGTCAAGTTTAGTTTTGAACTTAAAAACCTTTTGAAATTTTCGCAAAAAGATTGCAACGTCGTAGTGAGATGCTCTGATACCACTCTGTGACGTAACGGTCCTAATCCCATGGCCCACTGATCACTATCAACCACTGACAGCTGATCCGTACAGCCAAGAGATTAAGACCGGGCTCGCCACTGGGCTACATCAGTGCCCGATGTCCGCAGGATCAGCTCACAATTCAGTTACAATCTCTTGAACATTTTGACAAATAACATCGGAGTAAATAGCGGAAGACTTAAATAACAATAGTTTTACAAACCAGTGTTCAACATAAACTTAAAGTGAAGTTATTACAGACCATAGTTCAAATAGAGTTGGCAGGGTAGCAGATGACAACAACTAAAAGATAAAGATACATCACCCAGCCCGAGGGTGAATAATCACTCATCGGCCTCATCGGCCTCTTCCTGAACAACAGTCACACAGCAGGGTCCGAGGCATACTGAGGAGTCTGCCATACCTGCAACATGGGTAAAATAACCCTGAGTACAAAGGTACTCAACAAGACTTACCCGACTAAAGAAAAGGGAGAAGACTCAGGAATGCAGGCTTAGGGTAGTCAAGGTAAGGCTTAAGCAAGTTCAAGTATTTTGCAGAAAAGCATTTTTGGTAAACCTCATTTTTATTTTGAAAGGTTCGGTATTCCTTGTTCCATCATAATCATTCATGATTCATTTTATATTTCAAAACAGGCCTAGTTGAGAACCACTCCCTGTTGACAGTCAGTGACTAAGTCTCCATAACCGAGGAGCAGCGTTAATCCGGATAAATAATACTCAGCTGAGGGTCCCTATCCACACTGCATATGTAGCACCAAAGCTTGCATATGCCAACTCGTCTACCACGATTCCTCCAAGATTGGCCCGGTCCTACGCCACCCGGAAGCACAGTACACCACTCCAATCCGGGCCTCTAACCCACGTGGGTACATGCTACTTCCGCCATCTCTCCACTCCCAGTGCGCGGTTGTCGGTCCAATCAAGGATTCCTCGGAGCCGAAGCTTTCCGTAGTATGTGAATAGTTGCAAGTCTTAGTCAATCAGGCCCCATACAGGTGGTCCCTAAATTTTCCAGCCAGCGACAAGCACCTCGGGACTCTAACCCAAGAGTACAGGTCCTGTCAGTTTTTCAACCCTGTCCCGGTCGGTGTCAACTGTTGAGTCCCGGACTACAACATGACGGCACCGTACGCAAGGACAACCTCTCCTTCCCATTGACTAGGTACGGATCAGATACTTAGCCAATGGTGGGAGTAAACCAGAAATTCCCATAAATATTCTTAAAGTGATCACACTTTTGAACTTGGCATTTTTATTGCAAATCTATCATATAGCATTGCTAAGCATTTTTCAAATAGTTTTTGAAAAGCAGGTATCGGGTGTATCATTGGTCAAGGTAGATAATGCATCAGATAGGATTTCACTCAACTCCTATCAACCTAATGCAATAATTTAACTCAAAACATTTAAAGAAGCATTTATAAAAGCAAGGTAGGGTTAAATGCACCGGGGCTTGCCTTGGATGGCAAAAAGAGCAGAGTCGGGGTAGGTATAAGCGTCGGAGCTTGGGGTTGCCTCGGGGACAGATCCTTCGGCGGCTACCTCGACTTCAGGGCCTTCTTCGTCAACTATGCGGATGCAATGATGAATGCTCATGAGAATGATGACATGGACTTCAGGTGCAAGACAATTCCCCAGATTCAAGATTACTCTCAGGCAAGGCATAATCGAAATCTAGGTTGAGCATAAAAGTTAACCATTTCTTCCTTAAGCAAAATTGATTAAACTAGACTTTATCATAACTATCCTAACATCAATCAAACATATCATCACAAACATCATAGACCAAAGGGTAGGGGTCTATGAACATCAAGCAATCCCAAAAGTCACATCACAGGTCAATCAACGCTAACCCTAATCACCCTTTTCTATTTTTCTTAATTATTTAAAAAGGTCATTTTATGAAGGTGCTCCAAAAATTACCAAATTAATCTCATAAGTTCATTATGGTACAAGTATATGGCAAAACAAATTTCATAATTTTTGGAGGTCATTAAGGTGCTCAATGAAATCTAGACATTTAATTACCAAAAGGCACTATTCCTTAATTAAAATAAAGCTCAAAAATCAACTTGTTCCAAATGACTTCAAAATTTCACCAGAGACTTGTCATGGCATAACTAGCTCACAAAAACTTATCTCATAATTTTTGGAGTTATATAAATATTTTCTAAAAATCCAAAACCATCCATTTATTAATTAAATGGGAGATTTTTCATTTTCAAATTTCTGCAGAAAGGTCAAGTTTTATATTTTTATAAAATTCTTCAAGGTACAAGAGTCTATCCTCAAAATTTCAGAATTTTGAAGCAAGCAACTCACAAAAACACACGAAAATATGAAATTTCAGCACTATTCAAATAAACTGGAAATTGGAAAACGGTACTGTTCTTCTTCCTTGCGCGCAGGGCGGTCTCCCGCCGGCGGCGAGAGCCCGTTCCGGCCACAGCGAAGACTCGCGGGCGAAACCGAGCACATGGGGAGGTTCAGGAGCTCACCGGCGATCGATGACGCGCGGCGGCGAGGCGAGGGGGTGGTCGGAGCTAGGAGGTCGACGGAGCGGGGGTCGTCGGCGGGCAGAAGCGTCGCGACAGCGTTCCGGCGATCCTGAGCACCACACGGGGTCACCAAGGCATGGTTAGAATCGCAATGATGCGAGAAGAAGAAACAGAGGTCGGGGAGGGATGATCATGGCCGGGGAGAGAGAATTTCTCGGACCCGAGCTCAACGGTGCTTCGCCGGCGTTGGGGAAGTCGGAGTTACGCCGGGCGATTGGGGATGGTAGTGACCAAATTGAGGGGCGGTGAAGCTGCGTGAGACCACGGCGGAGCTTTAGGGCTAGCTGGGAGAGAAGCGGAGGCACTGGCTTGCTCTGGCGACGGTGGCGGAGATGAGTTCTACTCCGGCGACCTCGTCGGGCCTTTTATAGCCGCGGCAAGAGGCTGGCGGAGCGTATTCTGGCGCGGATAAGATCACACGGAGCGTGCGCAATCGATTGCGGTTGGGCAGAAGGGTTGACGCGCGCTCAGGGACCGGGTGTGCGCTCGCCGGCGACGGCCACGCGGCGGCGCTGTCGGGGAGCAGTGGGGACGGGTGTGGGGGTCGGTTCTTGCGCGTGCGGGTGCGGCGCGATGTCGCGGCTGCAGGCGACAGGTCGGGGATGGGCGTGCGGCTGCCAGGCACGCGGCGCGTGCAGCGCCGGCGAGCGGCCATGGCCGGGCCCCCCCCCCCTACCGGAGAAGAAGAACAGTAGCTAGGGTAGGGTTTGACTTTCTGTATTTTGCAAATTACTTCCAAAATTTGAACTGTGCGACAAAAACTCAAAACACCAAAGTTGTTCAGAAAAATGAGATCTACAACTTTGTCAATATGAACATTTTCAAATTCCAAATAGTTTTTGAACAAATTTGAAAACAGTAAGGGGACACTTTTTCAAACTTGATTCAAATCGAAATTACTCTGGATTTCAAACTGAAACTTGAAAATCTGTAAACATGAAAGTTGTTCCTTTTATCAAAACCTACAACTTTGCTATTATACATTTTCCTGAAACTCATTAGTTTTTGAACTCATTTTGAAAACTGAAAAGGGGACAAAAACTGGAGTTTGATTGAATTTGAAATAACTCAAAACTTTGCACTGCAACTTGAAAATTTGTAAATACCAAAGTTGTTTCTCTTTGACAGATCTACAACTTTGCTTTTTGGACCAATCCCAAATTTTGAATAATTTTGAATCACAACAAGAGGGATAAAATCCAGGATTTGGAAATCAGGGTTTTGCAAAGAGTTTTGAAATCAAATTCTGATTTTTGAACTTTGGCCAACACAACAACACTTCAAGACACCAAAGGAATAAGAATTACACAAAGCTAATCACAGAGATGAAATTACCATTTTGCCCTAGTAGAGAGAAGTGGGCTAAATAGGGGTTTTGCAATAGAGGTAAATCACATAAAATGATACACTTAGCAAAATGCATACACATGAAATCATGATGCTTAATGATGATAATGATGATATGTCAAGTTAATTACATGCTAAACACCAGAGGTGTTACATCTATCCCCGGCAACGGCGCAAGAAATGCTTGTTGGTATAAATTAACGCACACTCTACTATATCCGCAAGCGCACAGATAAGATCTACCGATGTAGCACTTCACGGGAGTAACCCAGTTTAATATCGAACCCAAAGGAACGGATAGCGATGAGTCTCAAGTGTATAACCCCTGAGTGGCTAACAAGGACGGAGAATCTAGAAGCATAGAGGGGATCACTAAGGTTATCTAAATCCAACTTAAGAGTGATATGTTTATTATTCTTAATGGGGAAGTTGCCATAAAAGGTCACAAATAGAGTATGATTCTTTTATGCAAATGTATAATCCTACCGGGCCTACACACGGGTAGTGGACTATAGAAGAATCAACAAGGCTATAAGAGTCACCCTTGCAAACTACCACTGTTACTGGCGTTATAGAAGGCATTTATGATGAGCTATCAAGTCTAAGCACCACGCTTACACTATCCAACTACTCTAACTCTAGCGCATCTAGAATTAAAGTACCCAAAAGAGAGTCATAAACCTTAAGAATAAGAAGAACAATAACTCAAACTAAATATAGACGTTGATTACCAAAACAATCGTTGAAGCAAGTCGATGAAGAACTTGAATCCATAGGTACAAGATGAAGAGTTGATCCAACATGCCGGAGCTTCCTCTTGATCTCTTCCTCTCTCTCTCTCTTCTAGTTCTTGAATAAGACTAGGTTCTAATCCTACTAGAGGGGTATCTAGTCTTCTACTTGATAGCTAGCTCTTGATTACAACTAGATGAACTAGATCTAATTCTAGATGAACTAGAAGAGATTCATCTAGAGGGACCTCTACTTCTACATTGGAACCCTAGTTTTTGATGTGGAGATGAATAATGAAGAGGGAGATGTCTGGAGAGGGGGGTCTGAGGCTGCTTATATAGCTCTGAGGGATCAACCGCAGTCGTTCGATCAAACCGACTTCAGGGACGATGGAGATGAGTCCTAGGGTCCGGTGAAGGTAGCTTGCAGAAGATGGAACCCAGCGGGCCCTAGGGGTGACCGGTCGGTCATAGGGTGCGACCGGTCGGTCCCACCTGGCGGCCTCTCGAGGTGTCCCACCTCGTGGTGTCCTCTAGAACCTTCTAGAATATTCCTGACGTGCCGGTTGCGTTATCTTGCATCGGTTTCCTTCTAGGGGAAGTAATCAGCGCTGGTTTCCTGGTTTAGTCCCTGCAGAATCATAATTCACCAAAACTCATGGAATATTGTCAATTAAAACCCTAAACCTTTGTTGGCAATTGAATTCATGTCCTTTTCATATTTATTTATCCTCTAATTTTGATAGATAAGCAGCGTCAACAAGTTCCCCCAAGCTTACCCTTTGCTAGTCCCTTAGCAAAACCAAAACTTATCAATGGATCAGGAGTTGCTACTATATCTTCACTTCCAACAAGTATACCTGCCGTTAAACAAAAATTCTCCGAAACATATCATGTTATTCTTTATGGGGCTTATTACTCTTACCTTAGGTCTTGGATAATTGAGAGATTGAACGATCAAATCAAGCACTATGTCTCTAGTTCTTTCACTTCACCTTTATCCTGGAGTTTTAATTATTTTCAAAAGCATTAATACATATGTTGTTAAATTGAACAATGGATTGAAAGAGGAAGTCAACCAACCATTGAATCAAGAAGTGTATGTGTATGAAAAAATGGAGTCGGATGCTCTTTTGAATATATTCACTCTCTTTTGTCTATCAGAGACATATGGCTATTAGGCTAATTCTACTGTCGGGCACGTGCCCATTTTTTTCTGACACACTTTTTTTCTTCTTCTTTCTTTGAGGTTCCGGACACTTGTCCCTTTTTATTTCCTCAGGATCTATCTTTTTGAGGTTTCGGACACTTGTCCCTTTTTATTTCCTCGGATCTTTTTTTTCTCTTTTTTCTTTCTTTTTTATAGCCATATGCTTCCAACAAACTTCAGAGAGTATAGCAACAGATAATTATGAGCATTTATGCGGAAGATGGATGAAATGTGTAAGTGATCTCAATTCAATGGCATGATAGACTTCCCACAGGGTCACAAAGCTTAATTTAACTCAATGCAATTATTAGTCATGTTTATATTTAGAAATTTCTAGAACTTCAGTGTTGTTTAGAACAAGATAATAGCAACTCAGATCATCACATGTTATATCCCAATTACCTAGACCCTAGATCAAGTATTTGCCAACCATGTATTTAATTTTATTTTAAGGCATCATTATTAATTAGGAGAACTCATGCTTTGAAGACTAGGTACTTGAAAGTAATTAGATAGAGCAACTATTCATCATTTCCATTTAAAAGATTAGAGAGAGGGTTCTTCTTTAGTCATCAACTTCTTTGAACAAACTAGACACACTATTTTATTTATTTAATCTAACACACTTTAAGATTTAAAAGCTAATAATAGTAGTAGTAGTAATAATAAAGACATACCTGAATCGCGAAGATAAAGGGGGTGCGTCTCCCCCAAGCTGGTTCCCTTAATAGCGTTGAGCCTTCATGTGCCCATATATTTTTGTCTCCTTTTTTAATTAATGGTGAGCCTTCATGTGCCCACATATTTTTATTCTTTTCTTTTTAAGGGTGAACCTTCATGTGCTCACATATTTTTGGTGTTTTGAATTTATTTATAGAATGAAAAACTTAAGAGAATAATGATACTTACTTGGATACATGGGGTGCCTTCCCCCAAGCTAAATGTTGATGTAGTCGTTCGATCTTGCAATGTAGCAGACTGGTAGTGGATATGTCCTTCCTCTATTAGAGCTTTGATTGATGTTGATGTTTGTTGAGACAGTGCTCCAACAGTGGATGGAGCATTCACTTGCTCGTCGGCTTTTCTTGACCTTTCAAATCCTGTGAAAGTCAAATAGACAACAAAACATGTGGAACAGATTAAGCATTAGTAGATGGCCACTCAAGCCTTAGTTGTCCAGAATTTCAGTAAGATCTCTTTCTCAATATTTTTATGTTTTTATATTTTTATGATGCAAGAGAAAATGCAACAGGATGAATGTATGCATATTTATTTTTATTATTATTAATTTTATGCCACCACGGTGAACATTCCTGCGGGTTTTTTACACGCAATAGAATTATTCACATGAGGCTTTATGGTTTATGATATAGTGTAACAAATGCAATATTTTTATTTTCTTTCCTAATGCAATGCAGAAATTAAAATATTTGTGAATTAAATATGATGATGCAATAAATGACTAAGAATTAAATATGAGAAGAAGTATGTAGAAAAGTAAATATTAGGATAACTACCGATTTTTACCTTTTGGCAAAGGTTCGGATATTTAGGTCTGACAAACCGGACATTCCCTTGGTTCAGACCTCCCAAGGTATGTCAGACGTTTGAAAAGTTGTTATTGATTGTACCTCTGAGGTGTAGACTTTTTCTTTCATACTTTCTCGGTCTGAGTCTTCACTTCCTTTGGTTCACTGTCTTGAGGTTTTTCTCCTTTCTTTTCTGGGACAGTGTCGATAGCTTCTTCTTCGTGATTGGCCTCTCTATTCTTGATAGTTTGTCTTCTTTGCCATTGAGAGTGGCGTCTTTCACTTCTATTCTTCTTGGGTGCTTCATTAGGCATTTAGTTGATGAAGGTGCATCGTGCCTTTTATTCAGGAAAGTGAAAATGAATTTCCTCTTGTAGATGATTATACTTGTAGTGTAGAGGAATGATCTTCCTAGGATGAGGTGGACATCATCGTCTTCTCCCATGTCGAGGATCAAGAAGTCTGTGGAGACTTCATGACCTCTAATTATGATTATGACATCTTCCATTATTCCTTCTTGTTTATGCCTCTTGATATGGTGTCACTCTTGTTCTTCGTTCATCCAGCAGTTTGAAGTGAAGCTCTAATTATGGAAGCTGGCAGCATCTTGCTCAGTGTGCATGTTCTTGTAGATCTAGGACCTTCACTCTGTAGAATTTGGGAGTGACAAACTTCGCCCATGTTTTCTCAAGAGTGTGTCCTGCTCATAAAGACAAGGTAGAGATCAAGTGCATGGGCTCCGTTGGTGGAAAAACACCAACAGAACCAAAAGTTTTGTTTATTCCTCTCTAACCGTAGGCACATTGCACAAGACAAACTTGTTGTTTATGTGTTCTATTCAATCTTAACATGAGTGATAGGATCAGAGGATGAGCATAAAAGTAGCATCTTAAAATATTTAACAGATCAAATTACTTAACCCAAGGAAGGATAATCTATGCATAAAGTGTTGATCTTTTTATAATTGAGATATATCATCTTCAAAGGTTAGATGCACAAAATTTCAGCTTATTTAGTTAAGACAGTGAGATTCAAAAGAGTGAAGCTAGGAACAAAGATCAAAGGGCTGAACATGTTGAGTTGATTAGTTTAGATCAAGTGAGGTGCAACTTAAACATGCTTAGTTCTTTATTTATGTTCATACTAGAATCAAGAAGAATCTTTTAAAGTGATGGTCACTTACCTTGAAATGTTACTTTGTTATTGGGAAGTGCTGAACCACCTTGTGGAAGCTCCTCTTGTCTAGCTGGTTTGTCTTCTCTTGCTTGTCTCACATTGTGATTGAGAGGAGGAAGATCACAGTGAAATCATCTTTAGAGGTATCGATCTTCCTTCTCTTGTGTTCACTTATCAGTGAAGGCGCATTGTTCCTCGAGTATGCTGCCTAGGATCCTCTCTCGTCTTGTATTAATTCCATACCATGAGGGTGTAGGGATAGTTCTGCATTCTTCTCTTGTCAACCTTGATTTTGCTGGCTCAGGTACTATCTCTCTATCTTCTAACTCTTGTGGTGCAGTGGCTTCGTCCTTCATGATGCCCTCCTTAATTCTTGGCAGTTGGTTCTCCCTTCAATGTCTTCTCTTGGTTCTCTTTGGCTGCTCATAAGTGATATAGTTGTTGAAAAATCAGCAAAAGATCCAAGAGCTGACTTCTCCAGGTCCGACATAGATGATAACATTGATGGTGTTCAAGAACGATCTTCCAAGAATGAGTGGTGGATCATATTCTTTTTCTTGACTGGGACAGCATCTAGTGGTTTGTATTGATCAAGGTGGTGAGTAGGAGATCAATATGTTTGAAGTTGGGTTTCTCCTTCCTCCCTTTGATTATGAAATACATCTAGACAATGGAATGCTCTCTCCCAGGCTGGCTTGTGATGTAGATGGACTCCCAACAACATGTTCATGTGTTTGACTTGTAGATCTTGCTATTGTTGTAGTGGTACCATCTTGTCTCCCAAGCTAGCTATTGATTAGAAAAGAGGATAACTTCTCACTTCTTGTCTTGATGTCTTGGACTCTGATGGTTGCAGGCATAGGTTGTCTCATATGAGGTAAGTTGCTTCCTGTTTGTCATCAGTGTCCAAGCAAGACTCAAAGCTAGGCTAGCACCATTTGTGTTCTGAGAGTAGGTTTGTGTGTCTATGGTTTGGGTTTTGGATCTTCAATGTTTAGACCAAACCATGAATAAACAAAATCTCTCTCCTGCATAATGTTAGTGGATATATACCCGAAGGATTGGAAGAATTTGAAGCATGGGTTATTATCCATAACTTATGTATTTTGCATCTATGCTAAATAAAAAGATGTTTTTAGGATTGTTTTATCATAGACTAGTATTTTATGTGTTGGCTGCACTTTAACATGATTCAAGGCAAAAGATAACTTGCAGTAGAAGACAAAATAATAAACTTTGATACTCACAGTTCTTTCATCCATGATGAATGAGCTGAGTCTTCATTGTGCAAATTTGTTGAAGTTCATGTGTCTCTTCATCTCCAGTGTGAGTTCATCTCCGGACTTTCCCAAATTGATATTGAAAGTTTCCTACAGGGGTTAGTCCAACAAAATATCCAATATCCACTATAGCATACTGTCGGCTCAAAAACCAACCTAGACACCACGTCTAATTTGATTTAAGAGGGCATTCTAACCTATGCATGCTTAAAAGGCCTTCAAAAGCAAGATCACGCACTCCTAAACTAGGCACCATGCTTCATTTAAGAGATGTATGAAAGTACTTCAAACCTTAACATATACTATAGCAAATAAGGGTACCATGAAAGCATTATAGAGATTTATTCAGATGGTGATGAAAGAGCATGATGAGCATATTTTTAAGATAGGGACAACCAATATAGCAATAAGGCAAGAGATGTTCTTAGAAAGTCTATTCCCCAAACTTGGATTTTGCAAAGATCAAGATTGGATGAATGTAATTCAATGTTACATTATGATTGGTTGGACATACCTTGTGTTTGTATGTCCTTCGTTCTTTTCTGCTCCAGACCTAGGAAGGTTAGTGACAAGAAGACCCGAAGGAATATTTTCATAACTATATTTCTATGCTCATTACAAGGATAGTGCAGCAAAAAGGTAGGCATAGCTAATAACCAGATGTTATGATAGGGTGTAAGGATTCTACTGGTTATAGCTGCGCTCATGGGGTAGTGATTGATAAGAGTGGAATTCAAAAATAACATTCATAAGAATGAAAACAAAAATAATGAAAAGACTGGGACAAAAAAGGGAAAGATAAAAGTATAATACAAGGTTATACTTAAGACGTAAAATGATCTACCGTTCCCCGGCAACGGCGCCATAAATGCTTGTTGACACTTACTAACGTCGCTACCAAGAGTAGAGATAAACTCTATCCCCGGCAACGGCGCAAGAAATGCTTGTTGGTATAAATTAACGCACACTCTACTTTATCCGCAAGCGCACAGATAAGATCTACCGATGTAGCACTTCACCGGAGTAACCCAGTTTAATATCGAACCCAAAGGAACGGATAGCGATGAGTCTCAAGTGTATAACCCTTAGTGGCTAACAAGGATGGAGAATCTAGAAGCATAGAGGGGATCACTAAGGTTATCTAAATCCAACTTAAGAGTGATATGTTTATTATTCTTAATGGGGAAGTTGCCATAAAAGGTCACAAACAGAGTATGATTCTTTTATGCAAATGTTTAATCCTACCGGGCCTACACACGGGTAGTGGACTATAGAAGAATCAACAAGGCTATAAGAGTCACCCTTGTGAACTACCACTGTTACCGGCGTTATAGGAGGCATTTATGATGAGCTATCTAGTCTAAGCACCACGCTTACACTATCCAACTACTCTAACTCTAGTGCATCTAGAATTAAAGTACTCAAAGAGAGTCATAAACCTTAAGAATAATAAGAATAATAACTCAAACTTAAATATAGACGTTGATTACCGAAACAATCGTTGAAGCAAGTCGATGAAGAACATGAATACACAGGTACAAGATGAAGAAGTTGATCCGACATGCCGGAGCTTCCTCTTGATCTCTTCCTCTCTCTCTCTCTTCTAGTTCTTGAATAAGACTAGGTTCTAATCCTACTAGAGGGGTATCTAGTCTTCTACTTGATAGCTAGCTCTTGATTACAACTAGATGAACTAGATCTAATTCTAGATGAACTAGAAGAGATTCATCTAGAGGGACCTCTACTTCTACATTGGAACCCTAGTTTTTGATGTGAAGATGAATAATGAAGAGGGAGATGCCTGGAGAGGGGGGTATGAGGCTGCTTATATAGCCCTGAGGGATCAACCGCAGCCGTTCGATCAAACCGACTTCAGGGACGGTGGAGATGAGTCCTAGGGTTCGGTGAAGGTAGCTTGCAGAAGACGGAACCCAGCGGGCCCTAGGGGTGACCGGTCGGTCATAGGGTGGGACCGGTCGGTCTCACCTGGCGGCCTCTCGAGGTGTCCCGCCTCGTGGTGTCCTTTGGTGTCCTCTAGAACCTTCTGGAATATTCCTGACGTGCCGGTTGCGTTATCTCGCTTCGGTTTCCTTCTAGGGGAAGTAATCAGCGCTGGTTTCCTGGTTTAGTCCCTGCAGAATCACAATTCACCAAAACTCATGGAATATTGTCAATTAAAACCCTAAACCTTTGTTGGCGATTGAATTCATGCCCTTTTCATATTTATTTATCCTCTAATTTTGATAGATAACCAACGTCAACAGTCACATTACACACCATCTGTCTAGATAACATGCTACTCCCCACGGAGCTCACGCGAAACCCATAATCCATTTCAGACATTTCTTGATTATGCTTTTGTGCAAATGCCTTGCTCATGAAAGAATGCGATGATCCAGTATCAAACAAAACAACTGCAGGATGATGGTTCACGAGACAACTATGGCAGTCACGGGTTCTCCTGCACGAGCTTCTTCAGCGGTCATGTTATGCAGACGTGCTGGGTAATTAGTCTGTTGCTTCTTGGGATGTGGGCAATACCTTGCAAAGTCCCCATCTTGGTGGCAATTGAAGCACAGTCCCCGAACTATCGGCTTGGTCCCAGTCGAGCTGCCTTGTCCTGCTTGAGCCTGACTTGCTGCCACCTTGTATGGTCGCTGACAATGCTGAGCTGGCTGCTGACCTTTCTTCTGAGGCGGCCTGAAACGAGCCCTAAGTGCTGGTGGTCGATATTGGGAACGTTGGGCAGGTGGTCCTCTAGGCTGAGATGGTCCAGATTCCAAGGTCCTCTTCCTAGCCTTGCTTGCAGTATGCTTGTTGTTGTCATTCTCCTAGATCAGGCAGTCACTGATGAAGTCATTATAAACTGTGCGGGATGAAGTACCCACTGATTTTCCCATCTTGGTATTTAGCCATCTCTTGAAGCTAGCTATTTTCTTAGCATCAGTGTCAACGAAGTCCAGCGCATAACGAGATAAGGAGTTGAACAAGTGATGATATTGGGTCACAGATCGAGTTCCTTGTGTTAAGCTCATGAATTCAGCCATCTTCATCTGAGTGAAGCCTGGCGGAATATAGTGCCCGCGAATAGCTTCCGTGAACATCCTCCAGGTAACAGGTGTACGGGCTGGATATGTGGTACGATGATGTCCCCACCAGATTCCGGCTGGCCCTTGCAGCTGATGTGCAGCATATTCTGCCTTCAACTCCTCTGTAAGCCTGAGCAGTCGAAACTTCTGCTCCATTGTATGCAACCATTCTTCTGCTTCTAGAGGTTCTGTGGCTTCCTTGAAAACTAGCGGCTTTATATCCAGAAAATCCTTGAACGAGCTGTACTGATTCGGCTCAGGGCGATGATTGCCATGTGCCAAATTTTCTCGCAGAAGCGCCTCAATGTTGCGTTGACTTCCCAAGAACTGAGCGAAGAGTTGCTCGGCCGTGGGTGGTGGAGGAGGTGGTGGTGGGTCACGGTTCTCCCTGTTATCATCATTACCACCACTGCCACCCGCTCCACTGCGAGTTATCGTCATCTGCATGTAGCGATAGCAATAATTATTAAATGACGTTGCCATTATTGCGGAGAATAATAAACCATGCCAATGGAAATTATTCAGAAAATGAATTCGCCAAACAATTGCAGAGGCATAATAAATTTCAATCCACATCGCATCATCACATGATAAAAAGTGCTCATCACATAACATACAAAAGTCAACATAACATCCATAGATGCCCATGCATACGAGACTTTTCAAGGTCTTGCGCCATACACACATAGGTCCAACACACATCCTTACATCCAAATGATACCCCCAAAATATCAAGCAATACGATATAAGACAAGATCACTACGCGCTAACACTAAGTGGTCTACTCCCTCATGGCACCATTGTCATCGTCGTCGCTAGAGATATCCGAAGAACCAATAGACGAAGCACGAGGATCCGGGTCCTCCTGAGGAAAGATAGGGTTCCTCTCATTCTGGCGGCGATGAATCTCCTCATGCAGGCGGTCATTGTAGTCCTGGAGATGATGAAGTTGCAGCTCCAAATCTCCCACCTGAAGCTTAAGAAGCCTGTTCTGCTCAGTCACTCGCATGCCCTCAAGACACACGCCACGCAGCGAGGCCTCGGTCTCAGCCATGATGGTAGATAGGAAGGTCATCATCCCCTGCTGGTCACTAAGCTATTGTGCCGTCTCCTGCTCCCTCTGACGAGCCTGGTCTCTCTCAACGGTCATGTGAGCTAGCTGGGTGGTGAGAAGGTCAATCTCTGTAGCATGCGCCTCCTGACCCTTGTGATGTGCAGCTATCTCCTCATTGAGGATGTGGTCCAGGTGGTCGTAGCTATGTGACAGACACCTGTAGGTAGCCATGAGTGCAGCCATCGCACTCCCAGCTGGCCCTGCGCAGTGCTCACGCTCCGAAGAACTAGCCTCCAACACAGTGGCACCTGGCTGACGCCACACAGACTGATACGGATCTGCTGTGGGGAAGACACTGGCTGTGGCTTGAGCAACTGCTTCTGGGTGATCCTCCATGATATCCTGGAGAACAGTGTATGCAACTCAGTTGGCTCCATCCCATGGAGTCCTGCCCTAAAGAGCAAACACCCTGCGGCACCACACATGATCCTGCGGATCACGGCTGGGCACGTCCACCTCAACTGTGTACATGTAGCCATCCTCTGAAAACTGAACTCGATGCCACTCATACTGTGGCTCCTGGCCCTCCTGATATCCAACTAAGTGTAGCACCCTCCACAAAAGCGTAGGCATGCCGAACTCCTCTAGAAAATCCTTGGATCCCTCCTCGGTCCAAGGACCCAGCATGTAATTGGGCCTCTTGCCTCCAGTCGACTTACGGGCTATACGCTTGGTGCGAGCCATCTGAAAGAAATGTATCCACATAGTTTTTAATTAGTTGAGAACAACTTTTATTTAAGAAACGGGACGGATAACATAAGGAAGGAAGTAAGATTAATGCAAATTTGTATGATCATGATGCACGTGCGTAACATACATCCTCACTGTCTAACAATCTAACGGCTAGATGGTGGCATACAACGTTCACTCATAGCGTTAACTAGCGTACTACACGTTCGCAAGTTAGCGTACCTGCAGAAAAAATCATTTCAGCCCTGCCCACAATATGAATATTATGCATTGCTGAAATTTAAATCTAATACTAACTTAGATACATACCCAGTATACACGTAAGCAGTATATGCACCCATCAAATAAATACTCCCACAATTAAGTACCTTCACATATACCTGTGTGTAACATGTATATGTTTCCAATACCAAACTAGCACACCCCTAGACCGCGGTTGTCCGATCATGCTCTCACTCACCTTATACTACCCGTGTGCATACGGGTACAGGCTCCAGTACCAAAATAGCTCTCCCCTAGACCAACGTATGTTTGGTCATGGTCTCGCAACTCTCTTATTACCTTTGGCGAGAGGCAATTGATCCATACATTACTATTCGAAGAATAGCACTCATACAATTCCTAGCCGTATGGACGACAGCACTTAACTGAAATATAACATGATGTATTACCCCAAAGTTAGTACTTAAATAGCCACCTAAATTCCTATCGGGCATAAGGACTTGGTCACTGGCACACCTTAGCTTCCATTCTTAAGATTTTCCAAAATCCTAATATAGCTATAATTGGCAAATATAGCTTTATCCTTTATAAAATACTGTTTTTAAAATACACCCGTGAACAGTAACACTGAACTTGCTCCGATACCAGCTGTAACAGAACCGACCAATTTGCACCAGATTAAGCACTGAAAACCTCTGCTTACGCAAAGATCATCGAGTACTTAAGCTCGTACAAACCCGGTAGTCCGGAAATCTCGAAGGATTTCAAATCATTCAATGACATCCAGCCAAGATCGTACTCGTTCAGCGAACATGCTCACAGGTTACATCACAGTTGCACATAGTTCAAATTACATCGGAGTACGAAGCAATATTACAAACCATAGTTTGATAGTAGTAGCGGAAGCAACATAGTCTTTAAAACATAAGTTTAGATTGTTCATAATACAGTGCCATCAGTTGACCAGGTCCACAAAAGCAACAGATAAGATAAGTGTTTCCATGCCCTTGGTCTAGTCATCGCCCGTCGCCGGTATAAGCAGTTCTCACAATAGCCTAAAAGCACTGGCCATCTGCAACAACAAGGGAATAAAACCCTGAGTACGAGAAGGTACTCAGCTAGACTTAACTGTCAGAAACCAAAAATTATGAGACACCAAGGATCATGTAGGCTATATATGTGGGCTTGGCTATACATACTCCTTTGCATGAAAGCTTTAGTAACAAAACTCAGTTTCAAGTGATGGCAATTGCTTTTAGTCATTAACTCTACCCTTACTAGGTTTGCACCTGCACTAAACAGCACTTGCTAATTAATCAATCAAGAGTGACTATTTCATCAATAGCCTTTCAGATTCCATAACCATCTTAGTTCTATAAGTTCTACGGGAGATGATCTAAAGTCAACTGCTCACTGTCCAGGAGCGATGGCGATTATAATCGATTCCTACCAGCTGGGGATAAAATGTCTCACACTCGCCCGGCACATTCCGGCTACGGCAGTCGTAAGCTACCAGTCAGGAGATTCGAGAACACAACGCGCGCGGACGACCATGGGCCTTCTACACCGGGGGTTATCTCAGTGCCAGTTCGCTCAATCTATAACTGCCCACGGTCATGCCAGGTGGATCAGGCCCTGCCTGCCCTTGGACCATGCCAGGTTGATCAAAATAGTTGCCCACGGTACAGCTGAGGCCCTGCGTGTTAGGCGTCAACATCTCCATCACCGGCTCGAATAACCCTACTCTGCTTCGCGGGAGGTACTCAGACCTACTCCGTTAAGTGATCGACGCGTTCAATTTGACTGAAATTACATTCCCGAACGGGTCCTAGGCGACACAGATGGGAGCCTACTAGCACACAGAACCCATGTCCTGCTGCCCTTACATCCCGCCTCTGTCTCAGATTAATTATCACATGGTTATCTCATGATAGCACAGGCTAAACATGATCAGTATCCACCTTCTGCGGGAGACAGGAAATCACCCGACTTTTACCGATCTAAGCAGGGCTAAGCATATAACGGGCCTAGACCTAAACAAGGATATCAAGATATGTTGCAGGTGGACAAGGATAAGTAATAATGCATCAACGATAGCAAGCAACTCCTATAACTTAATGCATCAGTCATCATCAGGTTAATTATAAAACATTTGCAAACCGTAGGAGTTAGGATGCTCCGGGGCGTGTCTTTCTCAAAGTCCGACGGACGGTGGTCGCAGCACTCTGGTAGCTCGTCGGCGTCGGTCCCTCCGGCTTCTTCGTTCAGGTTCTCCTCCGGACTGGGCTCTTCCGGTGCTGACTGGGGTTGGGGTTCTTGCACTGATCCTGTATGATGCACGGGGTGTATGAATAGGATGAATGCACATAGAATGCATATGTGATGACAATATTAACAACATTCAGGAGATAAGCACATGTCATCTATTTTTATTCCTCAACAAGTAGTCAACATCATCCTAATTACTTAACCTATCATAATCAACTGGTTAAGCTATGTTTTCAGCACATCAAAGTTTACTTAATGAGTTATTATCCTTTAATTACTTGCTGAAATTAATCTATTTACTCATGCTTAAAACAGTAACCCATCTTAGACAGCTTCAGAAAATCTACAGAATATTACTGGAAGTTAATAACAACTAATCCAGCTCTCTGTCCAAATTTCCCCCATTTGGACTTAAACTCTATCCCCTATGAAAAAGACAAATTCTACCATAAAAGGTGCTTTGAACTACACATCATATTAAAAAGTGTCAACCACAAATTTCATAATTTTCCTCTAAACTTCTTAGCACAAGAGCAGTTAGTAAAAATTACCAAGCTCCTATTCCTCATATTTTAATTACTACAAATTTCACAAGAAAACAACATTTAACCATTTTAAAAGCTACTGTCAATTAATTCACAGAACAACTTCATATTATATTTTTCTCCTGGAACTACACATACATACAAACCTAACAAAACTGGAATCATATTTTTCTGACTTATACATTTAGTTATGCATTTTTCAATTAACAGCACTTTTATAATTTCAATAAATCTACACATAAAAATATCACCAAAAATGCATTTAACATTTTTCACAGATAGATTTAATCATGCTGAACACAACAAAATTTGTTTCATAGGATTTGGACTTAAAATGAGCCTTGTATGAATTTTTGAAGCTTTTACACAATTCTGCAAAAACACTTTTAAAGAAAACCCTTCCTAAAACGCTACGGACACCCAAATGGATGCACCCGCAGACACTGACCTAAATGCTACGCGTACCTGGCTAACCCGAGCACTAATGCACCCAGACTTTTCCCTTTCTCCTTTCTTTTCGCTGACAGACGGGGCCCACGGGTCAGGACGACCCCACGCGTCAGGTCAACGGACCCACACGTCATAGGCTCGGCTCATCCGCCGGCGTTGACCGGCCCTAGCTTGCCGGCGGTGAGGTCTCCGGCGACACCGACTCCACCACTCGACTCACCTACGCGAGGTGGACCTTGTTGGCTAGGTCGCACGGCCAGCGCATCACCGGAGCAAGCTCGACGGCGGCAATGGCGGAGCGGCGGCGCGACGACTCCTCGGCATGGCCTTGCCAGGCTATTCCATGGCTCGGCGATGCGAGCACCGGCTCAAGCGCACTCTAGGCTACCCCCTAAGGCCTCTATCGAGCTCTGCCGCCTCGGCATGCCCGGCGCCACGCACGGCGGCGATCAGCGGCGGTCACGACGGTGACTTGCCCCTGTTCCAGCGGAAACAAGGCACGAGAAAGGTCTCCATCTAACCCTAAGCTTCTACAGAGGTTGAGGAGGTAAGAACTGGGCTTGGATTGGGACGGTTTGGCCGGAGATGGCCGGACCAAGGTTTGGTCATGGCGGCGGCCATGGCGGGAACCCGAAGATGGCATCCGCTGTTCCGCCGGCTAGAGAGGGAGAGAGGGGAAACCAACCCTTGCTGGTGAAAGAGGAGCTTAAGGCGAAGAGACTGGCGGGAGGAATCGAACAGCGGTGCACGGTGTAGCGAGTAATCGCTCACCGGAGTTCGGCGGGCGGCGGCGGCGTGGAGCTCTGGTGAAGATGGAGCGAGGTAGAGCGAGCGAGAGAGCGATCGAGAGAGTGAGCGTTCGGTCCACGAGCGTAGAGCGGAGAGGAGGCAATTGAGGGAGGGCGTAGGTGCATTGCACCTGGCCGGTTGCCGTCGGGGAGGAGCGTCGATCGGCGCGACGGCGTCAGGCATCGGTCGACACTCGGCGGGCGAGGACGGGGCGTCGGGGCGACGTGGCGTGATTTACGCAAACCGCGGGCGACGGCGTACGTCGGTTTAGCCGACCGGCGAGGCGGTCTCGCGTCGGCGACGGCGGTTTCTGCCGGCGTGGAGCGGCGCGCGCACGGGAGGGAGAAGAGGGACTGATAGGTGGGGTCCACTGGTCAGGTTTAAACTAATGAAGTTTTGATTCAAACTTTGATGTTCTATACTCCTAAACTAAGCTGAATTAGAAGAAGGTCCAAATAGCAAAGTTGCTTAGAATTTTGTAAAGAACAATTCATCTTTAAGGCTGAAGTCAAATTCTGTTTAGAAAAGAAATTTAGTGCTAAACCATTTTTCTAATGCAAGAAATCATAATTTAAAAGCTTTTTCTGAAAAAGTGCTTTTAAGCAAAGTTGTTCCTTTAGACAAGATCTACAACTCTGTATAAGGCACTTGGTCAGAAACAGAAAGCATAACAAGGTTATACTAGAGACTATGCAAGGACTTAAGCACTCAACAAGCATATGCACCTGAAATGATGAGATGCTATGCTCATGCCATGTCAAATTATGCAGTTAGGGATTGCTTAACACCTAGGGTGTTACAAAGTGAGACCGTAATATCACGTTTGTAGCATGTGGTAGCCACACGGTTGCAATTTTGTGGTTGTGATTCGTGTTTTGTTTGTGTTCTTCGCGGATGTTTTTTCTCCACGTTTTCCCGTCGATTGATCTTCTTGCTTGGTGCGTCTTTTGCAAATCCATTTGAACCAAGTTGTTCTAGATCATGAGGCAATTCTTTCCACCAAAGGAATTCACCTCTAACCTCACGGTCTAGGAGATCAAGCGATTTTCATTTTGGATCACGTTCTTACTCCCTTGCCGCGAAATCTTTTGATTCACCGATTTGGAGTTAGGTTCGAGCCATGATCTCTTAGGAGTAGCTCACTAACATCCTTGTGACCTCTCAGATCAAATCCTAGCCCTAGAGCTTTTGATTCAGAGGAGATCAGGTTGAATCATCAAAGAACAGTACCCTTTTCGGGGGCATCGGACGCTCGACACGGGAGCATCGGACGCTAGGGTTCAAGGCATCGGACTCTCCGGTGACACGTGTCGTTTCTATCGTGTTTGAATTGGCATGGGACGCGTCCGTTGGTCATCGGACGCGTCGGAGCCAAAGCATCAGACGCTGGTCGACCACTGTTCACAGCGTCCGATGGTGTCCAGTAAGGTTCCAGAAACACCCATTTTGCATCAGACGCGTCCGATGGCTGGACATCGGACGCAGGTCAGCGTCCGATGCTGCTGATTCCGCGTAGTTTCATCCGCGGTTCGTTCGTTAGCTGTCGGTTTTGATTTCTGGCTTTTGCGTTGGGTTTCTAGAGTCATGTAGTGTCTCGCTGTGCTTCTAGGAAGCATCCACCCTACATCTAGGGTCGTGGACACTTACGAGCTCTAGGCTTGCCTCTGGGGTGACTGTAGGGACAGTGGCTAAAGTTTTCTGAGAAGAAAATTTTAAGCTCCCATTCACCCCCCCTCTGGTCGCTTATTCGGTCCTTCATCCTGACTAAGCAAGGCGGCAGTAAGCTTCTCGACCTCAGCAGAATGCTCATCATGGGTCAGAGATACCTGGGAGGTGTCGTCGTCGTCGTTCTGAGAGATATCCTCCAGCTTGCCGTCGACCTCATCGCCGAGGGCCATGGTGCAGAAACCCTCGTCGTCGGCGAAGAAGCAGAGTCTGTTAAGCTCGTCCTAGATCCTCTTCTTCTTCCTAGACTCATCATCGCTTGAGCCAGCGGAGTCATCATCCGAGCCATCAACGTCGCTGAGCGCGGCGAAGAACGCACGCTGCTCAGCCCGGGCCTTCTCGAAGTACTTCTTCTTGATGTACTCCTTGTCAAAGCCGCCCCTCCGCTTGTGCTTCGCGGGGACATACTTCTCCTTGCGCTTGCCGGAGTCGTACTTGTGCCCATGATCGCCCTTCCCAGAATGCTTGTTCTTCTTGGGACAGTTGGCGATGAAGTGGTCGTGGTCACCGCACTCAAAGCATCCTGAGCGTCCTCCTCCGCGGCGACGGTTCATGCGGTTTGTTGTGAAACGCGAGAACCGGTTGGCAAGCAAAGCCAACTCATCATCCCCCAAAGACTCCAACTGCCTCTGTGACAGCAAAGAGTGAAGAAAGTGCAAATCCTCCAGAGGGGTTAGCAGAAGAGGCAGAAACCAATGCCATAGTCGGGCCAGAAGGATTTTCATAAGCTGAAGAGCTCGTCGCAAGTGAGGGTCTCATAGTTAGACGATTCGATGATCGCCTGGACCTTTGAGTCCCACACCGACCGATCGAGAGTATGCAAAAGCTTCAAAGCTCTCTCTCATGATCATCTAAAGGCAATAGCTCCTTGTTCGCTCTCATATTGTTGACAATGACCTGAAAGCGAGCAAATAAACTCTCTATACTCTCGCCAGGCATATGTCAAAAGTTCTCATACTCCCGCTTGTGCGACTCATAGAGACGGGATTTGACTTGAGTGGTTCCCTCATGGAAGCGCATGAGGGTCGCCCAAATCTCATGAGCCGTGGGGAGGTGAGAAACGCGATCAAACTCGGACATGCTCAGACAGGAGAAAAGAGCATTACGCGCTCGGCTATTGGCATCGTGCTCATCTATCTGAAGCTGAGTGACACAGGCAGCCAAGACAACGTAATCCTCTTTGTTGCAAATCTCCCAGACATAAGAGCCCATGCTCTAGAGATAGGCCAACATGCGTATCTTCCAATATGCATAGTTCGTCCCATCGAAAAACGGCGGTTTGCCCACGCCACGATCCATGTCGCCTTCTGTGGATCTGGAACCAGCTAAGGTGGAAGATCCTTAACCTACTCCGATACCAATTGAAGGACCAAGAGTGCAACCAGAAAGCGACCAGAGGGGGGGTGAATGGGAGCTTCAAAATTCCTTTCAGAAACTTGTTGCTACTATCCCATAAATCAACCCCAAGAGCAAATCCTAGATCTCGTAAGTGTCCACGACCCTAGAGATAGGGTGGATGCTTCCAAGAAGCACAGCGAGACACTTTACGACTCTAGTAACCCAACGCAAAAGCCGAAAATCAAAACCGACAACGAACGAGCAAACTGCGAATGAAACAGTGCAACCTAAACTTGACCGGACTCTGGCTTGCATCCGGTGTGTGAGCATCGGACGCGTCCGGTCAAGCCAAAACTGATTTGGAAGCTCTCAGTTTGTGACCGGACTCACAGTCACTGAGCGTCCGGTCACACCCCTAGCGTCCGGTCACACCCCTAGCGTCCGGTCAGTCAAGACGAAAATTGTGAACAGTAGAAGGAGTGAGTCCGGTCTAAGATTAGGAGCAGCGTCCGGTCAGGTCATAGCAAAGTCGTCGCACGACATTCAACCACCGGACGCGTCCGGTCAGTATCGAGCCAGCGTCCGGTCACCCCGACCTTGACCTGTTCGTTCACCGATTTGATCCAAGCTCTCCCAAAACAAATCTTCTAGGGATCAAACTTGGAGAGATGAGTCACAAGGAGGATAGTGAGCTATCTCTAAGAGATCATGGCTCGAACCTATCTCCAAATCGATGAATCGAAGAAAATCGGTGAAAGGGAGAAAAGCTTGAAACGAAACAAAAATCCACCGATCTACTAGCTCGTGAGGTTAGAGGTGAATTCCTTCAGTGGAGAGAAGTGCCTCACGATCTAGAACATCTTGGTTCAAACGGATTTGCAAAGGATGCAATGAACAAAAAGATCGATCGATGGGAAAAACGTGGAGAAAAGCAACCCGCGAAGAACAAGAACAAAACGCAAATCACAACCACAAATTTGCAACTGTGTGGCTACCACACGCTACAATAGTGAGATTATGGTCTCACTTCCTCAAAATCTCACGGGCACAGAGGTATTGTTCTCTTCTCTGTGGATCTCAGTTCGCTACAGCAGGGAATGGGAGAGCAGGAAACCCTAGAAACAAAAGAGCAAAATGACTGAGATAGGATGGGAGGAGGGTGTCTCCCTCTACTTATCCTAATTCTAATTCCTACTCTACCCCTCACTAATTATAGAGCAAACCAGCTAAACCCTAGGGTTATTCTGGACCAACTCAAAGATAGCTGTGATCCGACGGCCACGCCCGCACAACTGGTAGCGTTGCCTCGACGCAACCTCACCGATTGCCGCCACGTGCCGCCCTCGCTCTGCTCGTCCTTTTACCGGACTTCGCCCCCCGGTTTTGTGGCCGAAACCAGGAAACCAGGCCTTCAAGTCCATCCCCCGGTTTTATGGCTGAAACTAGGAAACCCAACGTCCGTCGCCTGAGTTTTGTGGCCCAAACTCAGAAACCTGCCAGCGCCCAGGTTTTGAGGCACAAACCTAGAAACCGTCCTCAGCCCGAGTCTTGAGGCCCAAACTCGACAAACCCACAGCACCCAGGTTTTGTTGCCCAAACCTGGAAACCGTCCACCCGGTGGTTTTTCTGTGGCTCAACCACCAAACCAAAGCTGTAGAGGGGATGCACCGCCCGTGCACCCCGTCCATCGACACGTGTCCCCAGGTCCTCGACCCGAGCAACACCATGCCCCGCAAGTCTTTGCTCGTCGCTGTCCCAGGCTGCCAGCCACCACAGCTGATCCTCAGGCCATCGGTCCCCTCCAGTCCAACCTCACGTCCGCCCTTCACCGCTCCCGGTCCATCGGCACGGCACGTCTCTACTTGACCTTCACCTTGCCCTCGATCACTGTCTCTGTGCTCGACACCTGCACAACACAAGCCCAAGAACATGCGATCAAACCCGTTGACAGTCACTCATCACTCGAGACTCGGCATATACCCATGTATCCGCATGCACACGGGAATTATTTATCCAGTTCCTTATAGTGAATGGGTAAGTCCTGTGCAAGTAGTTCCAAACAAAGGAGGCATGACAGTCGTTAAGAATGAGAAAAATGAGTCAATCCCTCAACGCACTGTCACTGTATAGAGGATGTGTATAGACTTTAGGAAGCTGAATAAAGCCACAAAGAAAGATCATTTCCCACTCCCTTTTATAGATGAGATGCTAGAGAGATTGGCAAACCATTCCTTCTTTTGCCTCCTGGACAGATATTCTGGTTATCACCAAATTCCAATCCATCCAGATGACCAAAGTAAGACCACTTTCACATGCCCATATGGAAATTATGCCTATAGACGCATGTCCTTTGGACTTTGCAATGCGCCAGCATCTTTCCAATGGTGTATGATGTCCATCTTTTCCGACATGATTGAACAAATCATGGAGCTATTCATGGGCGACTTTTCGGTCTATGGGAAAACCTTTGACGATTGCCTAGCCAATTTAGAGAAAGTCCTCCAATGCTGTGAAGAGAAGGACCTAGTTCTTAACTGGGAAAAGTGTCACTTCATGGTGCAGTAAGGAATTGTCCTAGGCCATTGAATTTTAGAACGTGGGATAGAAGTGGATAAAGCCAAAATCGATGTAATTGAACAATTGCCACCACCCACTAATGTGAAAGGAATCCAAAGCTTCTTGGGCCATGCTGGCTTTTATAGAAGGTTTATTAAGGATTTCTCACAAATCGCTAGACCCTTAACGAGCCTGTTAGCAAAAGACATCCCGTTCAAATTTGACGAGGATTGTCTACAAGCTTTCAATATTTTGAAAAAGGCTCTAACTTCTGCACCAATCATCCACCCCCAGATTGGAATTTGCCATTCGAAATCATGTGTGATGCTAGTGATTATGCTATGGGAGCCATCCTTGGTCAAACTAAAGATAAGAAGCATTATGCTATTTCTTATGCTAGTAAGACCCTGACTGGCCCCCAGCTAAACTATGCAACCACAGAAAAGGAACTTTTGGCCGTAGTCTTTGCCATAGACAAGTTTAGATCTTACTTAGTGGGAGCTAAGGTGATCGTTTATACCGATCACTCTGCTCTGAAATATCTCTTCACTAAGAAAGATGCTAAGCCAAGGTTGATCCGCTGGATCCTACTCCAAGAATTTGACTTGGAAATAAGAGACAAGAAAGGAGTAGAGAATTCAGTAGCTGATCACTTGTCTAGACTACAAGTCAATAATTCGGACAATCTCCCAATAAATGACTTCCTTCGTGATGATACCCTTTTAAAAGTCACGTATACCAACCCTTGGTATGCAAACATCATGAATTTTATAGTCTCCGGCTATGTCCCGCTGGGGGAATAAAAAGAAACTGCTATATCAAAGCAGAACGCACCTATGGGATGAACCATATCTCTATAAAGTCTGTGCAGATGGACTCTTGAGAAAATGTGTCCCCATAGAAGAAGCAATAAAAATCATAGATAGATGTCACTCCGCCGAATATGGAGGACACTATGGAGCTTTTCGGACACATGCTAAAATATGGCAAAGTGGTTTTTATTGGTCATCCATGTACAAGGACACAAAGAATTTTGTGAGACGTTGTCCTCATTGCCAAAAGCATGGTAACATTAGTGCCCGAGATGCTATGCCTCTCGTGAACAATCTCCAAGTTGAGTTGTTCGATGTTTGGGGTATAGACTTCATGGGCCTCTTTCCTAAATCCTATGACACCGAGTACATTTGTGTGGCTGTGGATTATGTCTCGAAATTGGTAGAAGCCATACCCTATCGAGCGGCATATGCTAAACATTCGAAGAAAATGTTCAAAGAAAACATCTTTCCTCGTTTTGGAGTTCCTAGACTAGTCATTAGTGACGGAGGCCCTCATTTCATAGATAAGCGCTTCTGACATTTCTTAGCTAGTCAAGGAGTCCAACATAATGTAGCCACTGCATACCACCCCCAGACAAGTGGACAGGCCGAAACATCCAATAAACAAATAAAGAATATCTTGCAAAAGACGGTAGAATAAATGGGAAAGGGATGGAAACATAAGTTACCCGAAGCTCTGTGGGCCTATCGGACCGCCTATAAGACCCCAATTGGAATGTCCCCATACCAACTAGTTTATGGGAAAACTTGTCATCTTCTGTTGAGATTGAGTTCAAAGCTCAATGGGCCATTAAGAAATGGAACATGGACCTCGACCAAGCTGGCCTAAATTGGAAGATGCAAATTTCCGAACTAGAAGAATGGTGAGAGAAAGCCTATCATAGTGCCAAGCTCTATAAAGAGAGGACTAAGAGATGGCATGATAAACAGATCAAAAAGAAAGAGTTCAAAGTAGGAGATAAAGTTTTACTCTTCAACTCCTGTGTTCAACTTTTCGGACATGGTAAACTCCGAAGCAAATGGGAAGGACCTTTCAAGGTTGTTGCAACCTCGTCCCATGGAGCCGTCACATTGGAAAGTGATGATGGGCAAATCTTCAAAGTCAATGGACAAAGATTAAAAATATTCTATGACTTTGATAAAAATGAGCTAAATGAAACTGATATAATTGATTTTGAAGTAGCTCATGCCCATGACCATTAATAAATGGACCCAGTTTATCCTTTGTCCATTTCATGCACCTAGTCCATCCAAAACCCCGAGAAAGGCCTCTTTAGGCCCAACCAAGCCATTTCAACCTCGGGACTTTGAATTTTAGGAGGCTTACCTTCTCCAGCTCGATGCCCGGCGAAGGAGGAGTGACGGCCGCCACTTTCAACTGGCGGCCGCCACCAAACCGTGGCGCCCTCCACGCTAGGCGGCGTTTTAGAGGCCCCCCTCCACGTGGCAACCAATCCCGAGCTCCGGAGAGTGAAAGAAGGAGGAGATGAAGGCGTGTTAGTTCATCTAAGGCCTATCCCTCCACTTCTCCCCCTCTTAAAAGAAGAACTCCTTCTTCCTCCATCCACCCATGAAGTCTAGCCGAGCCTCCTCCAAAACCATGTCGTCTACATGGAAATCAGTGTCCTACAACCCTTAAGGATCTGTCTTGTCCTCCACCAAAGCCATCATCTGGTCATTGATTGACGACAACATGGAGGTGCTTGACGTGCCTCCTTTAGCGATGGTGCTGCCTGACGGAACCTATGTCGAGGGGACACCATCGGAGGGTGCGGGGAAGGCACCAGCCACTAGTCTAGTGGCGGGCGCCACCCCTGGCGGGGCCGCCAGGTGAAGCGCCCCCGGGCCTCGCCTCCTCTCCGTCTTCATCCTCCTCCGGTGACACCGTCCGGGAAGAAGTTGAGGATGCCCACTAGACCAACCACGGGGGAGATCACCCCGAGGAAGTCTCCGGCCGTCAAGACCAGGGGCGATGAGATGCCCACTCCATCAAGGGTGAAATCCTAGGTCAGCTTTGGCTCGGATAGCAGCACACTTAGTTACAGCCGCAATCCTAAGAGGGCTAAACTGGAGGTGTATGGCGTTAGGATGCCCGATGGGCATTATGAGAAGGTGTTGCGTAAGCGCGAGGCGAGCACTCATGACTCCAATGGGTCGCTCTCCGCGCCATCCGTGCACCGCCGTCTCAACCCATCATTGGCAGGAGTCCCCGGCGAGATGGAACACATTGGTGGTGAGGAGGGGTTAACCCTCAAAAAACTCGCCGCCGAGGTGAAGAAGCTGCGCAAGGAGAAGAGCGCCTTGGAGGATCAGGTCACAGAGATAGCCCTGTGGCGGATGGATATGGAGGATCGGTTCACCATCCTCCGCAAGGGCTTCACCTCGAAGATCAAGCGTCTCTTCAAAGAAACGAGCTTCGAGGATCTCTATGAGACTCCTTCAGTAGATTAGATTAGGTTTAGGGTGTCTAGTTAGGTTCTTTGTTTGATTAAATTTAATTGTTAAGTTTGCTTGATTTAAATTTTTAGTTTGTTTAAATTACAATTTAGAATATTTGTTTAAGAAATTCTTATAATGAATAAAAAAGACACCCTTATTTTTTTCCCTTCATCAAGATTGTTCAAATAAAAAGTGCCAAAACTTCTAGTGTGGGGGAAATCCCCTCTTCAAACACCGCTGTAAAACATGCTAAAATGTTCAAAGTTGTAACCTGATCTTAGCAAGGTAGCTACCACGCTGCTTGCAAGTTGTTTGGGCCAAAACCCATGATGGCCGCCACCTATTACTGTCGGCCGCGAGGCCACTCTGCGCCGAAACACCCCCGGTGAACCCCTAAACCTGTGTTTTAAATTCTGTACAATTTGGATCACTAGATGTCTCGGTTTAAACTAAAAATGCAGCTGGGAAATAAAAATGCTGAAACAATTTCTTTTGAATTGAGTGTTTACACGACATGTTATTCTACCTTTTATTCATGTGTAGTAGCCTACTCATTTTGATAGGGAAATCAACCTAGGTTGTTGCTTGATAAGATATAGTAGTAATTGAAATTGCATTAGTACTCTGCTACAACCTTGGAGTTTTTTTATTATTTGAAAACCAAAATACCTTGGTTCATGATCTTTCTTTCCTATCCACCTACCAAAGACAAAATTTTAGAGTATAGGAGAACGGCCCATAAAGCCTTCTAAATCAATCTTTGAGCCTTGTCAAGAATAGTTGTTCTAGGTAGAAGAGTTTAGTCATGCTCTAAAAGCCAAGGCAAACCATGCCTTTTTGACAACTCTCACACTGAGAGTATACTCATGTACTTCTCCAAAATTTTGTTCTCAAAGAATTGAATAAATTTTCTCATTCCTTCAAAGGACATGGCTATATAGTATCTAAAAAAAGGGGAGCAAATGCTCTAAAAAGGACAAGTGTCCAAGTATTCAAAAAAACAGCAAATGCTCTAAAAAGGACAAGTGTCCAAGTAAAAAAAAAGAAAAAAGAGAGTGATGCATATAGCCATGATCCTTGGTAAGAGAAGAGATTCAAAAAGAACAAAGGAGTTGAGTTAGTCCACCTTATACCTTGGCTATTGCATGACTATACTCTCCCATGATCCTAAACTTGACTTAGCAATAAAAGAGATATAGAAGTGCCTTACAGTCTCTCCTTTCCCTATAAACTCCACATAAACCATACGATAGACTCTGGCATTTCTTTTGCCATAAAGTAAGGATATACACCATGAGTGCCTTGAGATTTAAAGAGAGATTCAATGAACAATGATTTTCCTTTTTGAAAATCCTGAAACCCCAAGGTATGTAAAAGAGGAAAGTGTGTTTCTCTTTTTTGCAAGCTATTCTATCTTTCAACCGCCATAGGTATGACTTATTAGCCACTTGGAAAGGTTACTAACATGAGTATAGGTAGTTGAACATCTTGTGCGAATACTTAGTTCAATAAATTGTTGCAATTCTTAAAGTCCATGCTTGCTCGGACGAGCAAGAGGTTATTGTGGGGAGCTTGTTGATGGTGCTTAAAGCACCATTTCACTATCAACATTTCACCCAAAACCAAGGTAAAATAACATAAAAAGTAGAATATTTGGTTCATAACTAACCTATTTCCACATGTGCATAGTTTCTTATCTTAATGCAGGAAATGATGGAATTTGGGCCAAACAAGTGTACCAGGAGCAAGGCCAAGCCACTCTGGCCCATTTGGGCCTGAGTAGGGTGGCGGCCGCCAGGTCCATCTTGCCCAAAGTGGCCCAGGCCACGTCATTTATCTGTGGGAGTCACCTCAAGCTCAAATACTGGCCATTGCACACTAAGACGGTTTGATCCAAGGGCTAAGAGGAGTATCACCTGGATAGTGGGCTTTGGACACGTGGAAATCCCTGTCTAAAACCCTAACCGACCCTCAAACTGACTTAGGGGAGCAAGTGAAGACCGTTGGATGAATGGCGGTTGCAATGGATGGCAGAGGGGTGGCGGGCGCTAGGGTTTAGTGGCGGGCGCCACCCCCTAAACCCTAACCGACCTCCCCTTCACTCTATAAGTACCCCCTAGCTTCCGAGCACTATAAATAGGCCCCTAGAGTTCTCATTCGGGGAGCCTCACATCATTCTTCACCATTTGGTTAGATTAGCACACATGCTATGCTAGAAAGATTAGAGAGAGTGTGAGTGCCTCACTAGAAGAGGAGCTGGAGAGGAGAAGAGTAGAAGTCTAGAGAGTTCCAGAGTTGTCAAAGACCTCTACTTCTCTCTGCTCTACGCTTCAGCTTTGGTAACTTAGTATTTATTTTTAGTACTTGTGTACTCGTTTCATTGCTTGATATGAGTTTCAAATGCTCTAGTTCTAGTACAGGGCTAGTAGTAGTAATATATGCGGATACATGGGTGTATGCCGAGTCTCTGAGTGATGAGTGATTGTCAACTGGGATGATGCACATGTTCTTTGGCTTGTGTTGTGCAGGTGTCGAGCACGGATACAGTGATCAGAGGCGAGGTGAAGGTCAAGTAGAGACGTGTCATGCCGATGGACCGAGAGTGGCGAAAGGCGGACGTGAGGCTTGGACTGAGGGACTAGAGGCCCGAGCATCACCTGTGGTGGCTGGCAGCCTGTGACGACAACAAGTGAAGAAATGCGGTCATGTGTTGCCTGTGAGAATACATATGATGAATGATTGACTTTGATGAGGAAGGTTTGAGGCTTTTACCCAGCTTAGTCCATATCTCGCTATGCGCTTATTGTTTATGACTAACCGGTGGCATGAGTTGTCTGGTGTTTCTGTGTTGGTGTGTGTGTGCAACATGTGTCTCTTGGCTGTGTTGATGTGCAGGTGTTGAGCTCGGAGACAGTGGTCTATGGCGAGGTGAAGGTCAAGTTGAGACGTGCCGTGCCGATGGACCGGGTGCGGTGAAGGATGGGCGTGCCGTGCAGCGGACCTGCCATGCCGAGGTACCGAGCGGTGAAGGGCGGATGTGAGGCTTGGACTGACGGACCAGGGGCCAGAGGACCAGCTGTGGTAGCTGGCACGTGGCATCGGCGAGCAGGAGCACATGGGATGTGCGGTGCATCGGCCGAGTCGGGAGGAAGGCGCTGGAGTCGTGTCACTTGGCGGGAGGTCCGACACGGGCTTGCGTGCGGTGCAAGTGCTGTCGGCCAAGTCAAGAAGGAAGGCGAAGGCGTTGTGCCCGGTGTGGAGGCTGGACATGCATCGGCATCGGTGCCGGTGGTCAGGGTGTGCGAACCACATCCCGTCTACAGTCCGAGTTCGGTAGCTGAGCCTCAAAAAGCTACCATCGACGGTTTCAAGGTCTGGGCCTCAAAACCTGGGTGGCCGGTTTTCCGAGTTTGGCCTCAAAACTCGGCGAGGACGGTTTCCAGGTTTGGGCCTCAAAACCTGGGCGCGCGGGTTTCCGAGTTTGGGCCTCAAACTCGAGGTGGCTGGTTTGCCAGTTTGGGCCTCAAAACCTGGGCTTGCTGTTTCCGAGTTTGGGCCTCAAAACTCGGGTGGACGGTTTCCTGGTTTGGGCCTCAAAACCAGGGGGTGGTCCGAAAGACGGTCGACGCGTGGCGGCGTGGAGAGGCTGGCGCGGCGGTTGACGGTGACGGCACATGGCGCCATCAGGGAGGTCGCGTCGAGGCGAAGCTACCGGATGTGCGGGCGTGCCCGTCGGATCAAAACTATCAAGTCTGGACGGTTGTACCCCTGGGGGGTATTTGGGTCGAGTGCTAATGTAAGGGCGTTTTGGTCTTCGGACGTGCGCCTATATATATGAAGGGGGCTGCTAGGGCAGCCGCCATCCTTGGGGAGTTCTAGGTGGTGTCTCTCTCATTTTGTTCCTGTGAGAGTAGGCTAGGGTTAAGGAGAGTTGGCTCTTGTTCTTGAGCTTTTTGCCATCCAAGCTTTGATCTGCTGGAGTGGCTTGTAGCCCGTACACAGAGTGCTTAATCTATCATCCATTCCTCTGAATCCAAGGATCAAATTCATGGTGGAATTCATGTTTTGAATTTGTTCTTCGTGTTCTTCGCTTTCTCCTTTTCTCCACGATTTTCTCCTCCCCCGATCTCCCTCTACGCTACGTCTTTGGTGATTCCGTTTGAATCAACTTGTTCTTGATGTGAGGGGAACATTTCGACTGGAGGAATTCATCCCTACCCTCACGAACAAGTAGATCGAGCCGAAATCGTTTTCGTTCTTCGTTCTTCCCTTTTACGGTGTTCTTCGGATTTCTCATGGTTTAGTTGGATTGAAGCGATGATATCCTAGGATTAGCTTCCCAACACGTTGAAGAACACTTGGGAGAACTTTGGTAGCACCCCATTCGATTTGGTGTAGTTCCAATCGATTTTGTTTTTGTCCCGTGGCCTTTTTTGGGCATTCTAGGTGGTGACGGACTGTCCGCCCCTCCAGCCATGGACAGTCCGCGGGTCGAGGTTTCGGCCGGACCAGTGGCTGTTTGCCTTAGTGCTTTTCGCTCAGGTGAACGGCGGACAGTCTGCCAAGTTAGGCGTGGACAGTCCGGCCATCGGGCTCCAGCTGGTTCAGTAGCTGGGCGGCTCGGTCGGTTTGGTCAGGCGTGACCCGCGGACAGTCCGGCATTGTATATCGCGGACAGTCCGCGTGACGCGCAGGGGAGTATCAGCAGCACTGCTATTTTTGTCCATTGGCCGGCGGACAGTCCGGCCCCCTTGTGGCGGACAGTCCGGCCTACACCGGACAGTCCGGGAGCCTGACGGTGGACTGTCTGGGAACCTGCTGCTTGTGTAGTTTTAGTGCGTTTGCCCTCCCGGCTTTTCCACTTCGTTTCCGGACTTCTCGTTTGCTCCTAGAGTTCACCTAGGAACCTCTCTACATATCTTTGCTATGTGTTAGCATCGGTATTTGGAGGAATCCCGACGTAGCCCTCTATCTACGTTCGGGAGTCGATTTTGTGGCCGGACTTGAGTCGGAGTTTTCTGGGAGTTTTGATTTGCTCCCTTGTGTGATGCCTCGCTGTGATCCTAGGGATCATCCACCTTCTTTCTGAGGGTCATGGGCATCGCATTTGAGTCTGAAGCTTTTGGGGTTGATTTTATTGGGACAGAGGCCATAATTTCGGAAGAAATTTTTAGGCTCCCATTCACCCCCCCTCTGGTCGCCTTGCTTTAGCATTTTTGGTCCTTCAATTGGTATCGGAGCCAGTTAGGGATATCTCTACCTTAACCGGTTTCAGATCCGCGAAGGCGACCTTTTGAGAGCGGTTGTGTTTCTGGCTTTTGGTTTGCCGAGGTGTTAAGCTTTTATCTTGCTAACAATAACGGTGCTTTTCCAAATGGCACCAAGCTTTTCTCTCGGTGTGTCCTTGTCCACAGGGTTGTTTGATGGACATGCAATTGATAAGGTGGAAAACGAGGTGGATGCTTTGTGGACTTCCCACGGATGATGAGCACTCAAACGAGGATATTATACGCGAACTTGGCAAGGCCAAGAAAGGTACACTTGTCGCTAGCCTTGGGATTTTGTCCCAACATTTTAATATTTGTGATGAGTACAATGATAGATTGATGAACACTGTGATACCTTGCGTAATAAATTGAGAAGTTGAATTGCTCCATCACTAGGCCTAAAAATGTCTTTTCATTGGAAGTCTAGAGCGTCTTTGCCTTGCCTCCTCTTGTAGTGACATGGTTAGGAAGAATAATGAGCTATGCTTTTCCCTTTGCTAGCTTAAAATCTGAAAATGACATGTTGAAATCAAATGCTTCCATACCATGTCTGTTTGCTTTGACTTGCGCAAGGATCTTGTTCGAGCTAAATCTGATTTAGCCTTGCTTGGTCAAAAGCTTCTTTACCATGTTTCATGTGAGTCTTTACATGCTGAAATAATGAACTAAATTGACTCACACCACAGTGTAGATGAACTTGAGCATGCTAGGGCTGAAATTATTGAGTTAAATGTTAGGCCTTGTAACTCATGCTCTTTGAATAAAAATGCTTGACATGATTCTAGTGATATTCATGATTCATTGGCTGATTTGAATGGTGATGTTCTTCCACCAACCAATCTCTGTGCACATCATGCATTGATTGGAAAAAGAAAGTTTTGTTTTTGAAGCAATGCGCGATGATATGAGTGCTAAGTTGGTTGAGCACAATGATATGAGTGCCAACCTTGAAAGGGAAGTTGAGCTCTTGCGTACCACATATGCCTAGTGCATTCAAAAGGAGATGGAAAATTTGAGAAACACTCCTTGTGGTACTTGTGATCGCCTCATGTTTTGAGAATGAGGTTTTAGCCAAAAGGTGCAAGAGTCTTTGTGCTAAGTCTTTTGAGTCACGCATTTCTTGCAACTCCGATGTTGATATTTCTAAGTTTGCATCTTTGCAACTGGAGTTGAGTTCTTGTGTTGCGCGTGAGTCTTTTGACGATAGCACTAGTGTCAAGGTTTCGGATAGCTCTTTCATAGCTACTCCCAACCTTGCTGTTTCTTCGGGTGGTGTCCAAGGGACTTCTCTTGACAAGGGTGATTCCCATATTTTTAGGACTCATGCTCCCAATCCGGTTTTCCATTGCACCTTTTGCAAGAAAGATGGACATTCATCCGATTTTTGCTTTCGCCGTGTCAAGCACGAACGGCGTATTCGAGCTAAGGCTTTTAGGAAGCCGCGTAGCCTTTCCCATGGCACGTGTGCTCCTAATGTTGCACCAAGTTGGTTGTTGATGCTTCTTGTTCTAAGCCAAAGGACTTCTCGCTTGTCGGAGAATGGTGTGCCTCCCGGTAGGCCTTTGTACCATTGCTCTTTTTGTGAGAAAGATGGGCATCAAGAAAGCTTTTGCTATCAGCGTGTCAAACGTTTGCGCCAAGCTCGCTCTTCTAGGAAGATGGTGATTCATAGCCCTTCTCATGGCATGAACACTTGTGCTCCTAGTAAGAGGCCCATTTTTGTTGATGGGTTTTATGACTCCTTTTCTAGTGGGATAGGTCATGGTCGTGGACATGCTGCTAGTGCTTCTTCTCTTGGTCCACGTCATGCTTTTCAAGGTGCTTCTATTGGTTCTTCTTTAAAAACCTCGGAAGATGTTTGCCTCTTTTCCCGTGGTACGACTCGTTCTTCTCCTCGAGTTGTCCTTTTGAGGAATGCTTCCAAGGGTGTTTCAAAATCGCATTTGAACCAATTTTTGCATCATGCTAACCCACATGAGAAGTTGAGATTTGTGACCAAGTCCTGGATTCCCAAGTACATGCTTGCTAACCCTTCGGGATCCAAGGCTCGGGTTACTTTGTCCTCTTGTGTGTAGATATGAGGACGCGGGGTGGAGAACATGTGCCTGATGGAACTTGGTCTTTTAGAGGTGACCAAGATTTGATGGTTCTCTACACCCCGCCTAGTTTTGCCTCCAAAGAGGCTTTTGCTACTCGGTGAGCTTTCTTTTACACTCATACCTTGTACTTCCATTATTTATGTCTTGTGGTATGAGATGGATCATCATGTGCTCACTTGTATAGTTGTTACATGTACATTTTCTCTTGTATCATGTTTTGTTTTAGTCTAGCATGTGCTATCCTGTATATCATATCATGCTAGCTTTATGTATAGCTTTTGTGGATTATCCACTTTTCATGCTAGTCTGGTGATCCTCATGAACATTATGCCATGTTTTACCATATTTATTCATGAGCTTGATTAGTAGTGGTATGATGTTCATTAGGTATCACTTTTCAGGTGCTAGTTTTGTTTAGCTACATGTACCCTATTGATATGATTAGTTTGAGCACTAGCCTTTTCCTCAATTTTGTCATGTTACATGCTTTTGGATCCATTGCTATCATTACCTTGCATTGTAGCATGTGTTGAGGTTTAGATTGTGTTTGGGTTGATCATGTTTTTAGGTTGCATTGTGCTACATAGTGCTTTATCCTGTTGCATGGTAGTTTTGACTAGTTTGAGTTCAGTTCTCCTTGCGGTATCATTCATAGGTAGATCTCTTTTTGTTGAGAGTTCACCTTATGCTTATTTGACTAACCGTTTTTGTGGAGACCTTGAGGTCACACTAGACGAGACAATGCCTTGTGGTTTCTTCTGCTTCTGAGTGTGCAGGAGAACAGGAGCCTGGAAAGAGCATTTTGGCTCACGGACCCAATCCCACTTCTTCCACGACTTGGGGTTCCGTTCGAGCAGCTCTCTAGTGAGCACTAGCAACACCTGGGCGAGCGACATCATCAGGCGAGGGGGAGACGACTTCGGCGAGGCAGGCGCCCCGGAGTTCAGCAGTTTCAGGAGTCCCCTCGGGTATCACACCAGCAGGAGGTCATGCGCTTCAGGAGGTACGTCCGACACACTTCTGAGTTCGGATTTTGGCTCTCTCCTTCTTCGACCACTTTCTGCTGTGTGGTCTTTTCGATGTGGATTTTTGCTGCCTGTTCGCTTGAGCGTTTCTTGACTCTTCTCGTGTGAGTTTGGTGCGTGTTTCCTTTTCAGTTGGGTAAGCATTTTGCTCTTTGTATCTTAGTTGGTCTTCTCCGATACCCTTTTTGTTTTGGGTTTTCCTTTTTAGGCTAGTTTTGCTTTGTCTTTGATAGATTAGCTTCTGCATGCATTTCATCATGTACATCTTGCATTTTAGAGCTTCATGTATATAGCAATGAAAATGAGACTATGCTCTTTTTGGTATGCCCTGCTTATTCATGATGATGCTTGTAGCTTAGGCTCTTTTTGATCACTTGATACATGTTATGGGCTAAGCTATTTTTGCAAATGGTGAACCTAATTAATCAACTATGAAACCCTTAATTTGTTCACCATTGAGATTGACAACTAGCATGGGTAGGATGTGTTGAGATCACTTGTGCTATCATTTGTATGCTAGGTTGCTATGTCTCTTGCACTGAGTCATTCACTTGCTTGGATTGTTCATATGTACAATGTGCTTAAAATTTTGATCCAAGTATTAGTGAATTGAAAAGATCGAGATGGGATTGCATGTGTCAGCACATCACGGTATTGAGACTGTTTCTCATTGCACATTTGAGTTAAACTTGAGCCGTGTAGTGTAAGACTGAAACCGGTGCTTTAAGCTTCTGATTGCTTTTCTTGCATAGGCTTAGCTCGGTTGAAAAGTTAGGCAATGACCATGCTTTCAACCTCTCACAATCACATGCTATAATTGAACTTGTGTTAATACTGCTGCAAATTCCGATAAAATTTGAGAAATAACACAAGTCTATGCTTCATTCTATTGCATGATGATTGAACTTTGCTAGGGGTAGTTCACCTTTTATACTTGAGTTAGCACGTGTTTGATTTTCTGTCTATTCATGCTAAGTGCTATTTTAGTGGTGAACTCCTTTTCAAATGGCTTAAAACAGCTCATATGCTTAATTGTTCATATTTCGTATTCATTTGATCAGTTTGAGCCTTTGCTAGCATTTGTATTGATTGCTATACTTTCAGGGCAGCACCCTCTTGAGCATCTTTTCATTCTGATTGCTATACACTTGAAGCTGTTGCATTGTGCATTTCATGCATTTTTAGCTTAGTCTACATACCCCCAGCTCTGATACACTTCATGGTTATCTTCAATTGGTATCACTACCCCCATATGCTTTCGGTTGATGACTTGTCTTGTGATTGTGTCAATTTTGTGAGAATTGTTAAAACCCCTCAGCATGTTCCCTTTTGTCAAGGGGGAGAAGCTGTTTGCAAGGGGGAGTTTGTGTGTTGACACAAAGGGGAGAGTCATGCATTTTGGGGAGAGCTTTGAGCAAGGGGGAGTTTAGCTCTTTTATGTCCTTCTTCACTCGGTATAGCTCTTTTGTGCGCTTCAATTGGTATCCATCTTTCAGTATGGAATGCAATTGGTGTCATGAGCTTTGTTTCATAGCTTTTGTGTATAGGCTTGCTTTCAGGGGGAGTTGCTTTTGCTTTGCTGCTTCTCCGCATGCTTTGAGTGTTTGTGCTCCTTTTGATTCTGAGCCTTTTCTTTGGGCTTTTTCAATTGGTATCGAACCTTCTTTGTGTTCCTTCAATTGGTACGCTTCAATTGATTTTCAATTGGTGCAGAGCATGTTTGGCCGTAAGGCATTGGTATCGAGCCTGCTAGTCGTGTTGAGCCGCTTTGCCTCTACCCTGAGGGACTAGCAGTTTTTGCTTGGTATCTTCGATTGGTTTGGAGCCTTCAGCTAGTTGTGTCGAGCCACTTTACCTCTGTCTTGAGGAACTAGCTATTTTCACCAATTTGTGGCTGTTTTTGATTGGTATCATGTCTTCTGCTAGTTGTGTTGAGCCTCTGTGCCTCTATCTTGAGGGACTAGCAGTTTTGTTTCTTATGCGTTGTTCAGCCTCAATTGGTGTCGAGCCTTGAGCTAGTGGTGTTGAGCCTTTTTGTGCCTCTTCTTGAGGACTAGCTCATTCTTGACTTGGTTGCGTCGAGCCGTTGCCCATGTCTTTGGGAACCAAGTCTTTTGCTCTATGTGATCGAGTTTTGCTCTTTGTTAAGTTGTTGCTCCGATCCTTTGCTTGGTTGCGTTGAGCCGTTGCCCATGTCTTTGGGGACCAAGTTTTCGGTTTTGGTATCTCAAACCATCTCTTGTGTCTAGTTTTTGTCAATTCAATCATCAAGGGGGAGAAATTTAGAAACCCAAGTAATTCAATCATCAAGGGGGAGTAACCCATGTGAACCCAAGTGGATAAGTACCTTGGTTTCTTTTGTTATGATTGTTTGACAATTTTTTTTTGAGATTGGTTTTCGAGTGCCTTTTGGGATTCATGAAACTCTTGTTTCTCTTGACTCTTCGGTTGTGTGGAGGCTTTGCCCGCTTTTCCCGTTTCTTTCGGGACTGAGAGCTTTTATTTGGAGTTTTCATGATCCTTCCTTTTTCAAGTGGCCTTGTGTTTGCTTTTACCTGGCTTTTGGGCACTTGAGTGAGACTTGCCTTCAAACCCTTCCTTTTTGGTTTTATTGTTAGTCAATGCAGTCATCAAAGGGGAGATTGAGAATACATATGATGAATGATTGACTTTGATGAGGAAGGTTTGAGGCTTTTACCCGGCTTAATCCATATCTCGCTATGCGCTTATTGTTTATGACTAACCGGTGGCGTGAGTTGTGTGGTGTTTCTGTGTTGGTGTGTGTGTGCAACATGTGTCTCTTGGCTGTGTTGATGTGCAGGTGTTGAGCTCGGAGACAGTGGTCTATGGCGAGGTGAAGGTCAAGTTGAGACGTGTCGTGCCGACAGACCGGGTGCGGTGAAGGATGGGCGTGCCGTGCGGCGGACGTGCCATGCCAAGGTACCAAGCGGTGAAGGGCGGACGTGAGGCTTGCACTGACGGACCAGGGGCCAGAGGACCAGCTGTGGTAGCTGGCACGTGGCATCGGCGAGCAGGAGGACATGGGGATGTGCGGTGCATCGGCCGAGTCGGGAGGAAGGTGCTGGAGTCGTGTCACTTGGCGGGAGGTCGGACACGGGGCTTGCGTGCGGCGCAAGTGCCGTCGGCCAAGTCAAGAAGGAAGGCGAAGGCGTTGTGCCCGGCGTGGAGGCTGGACATGCATCGGCATCGGTGCCAGTGGTCGGGGTGTGCGAACCACATCCCGTCTACGGTGCGGGTTCGGTAGCTGAGCCTCAAAAAGCTACCATCGACGGTTTCCAGGTTTGGGGCTCAAAACCTGGGGTGGCCGGTTTCTGAGTTTGGGCCTCAAAACTCGGCGAGGACGGTTTTTAGGTTTGGGCCTCAAAACCTAGGTGTGCGGGTTTCCGAGTTTGGGCCTCAAAACTCGGGTTGGCAGGTTTGCCAGGTTTGGGCCTCAAAACCTGGGCTTGCTAGTTTCCGAGTTTGGGCCTCAAAACTCAGGGTGGACGGTTTCCTGGTTTGGGCCTCAAAACCAAGGGGTGGTCCGAAAGGACGGTCGACGCGTGGCGGCGTGGAGAGGCTGGCGTGGCGGCGAAGCTATCCACGAGGGAGGCGCGGCGGTCGACGGTGACAGCACGTGGCGGCATCAGGGAGGTCGCGTCGAGGCGAAGCTACCAGATGTGCGGGCGTGGCCGTCGGATCGAAACTGTCAAGTCTGGACGGTTGTACCCCTGGGGGGTATTTGGGTCGAGTGCTTAATGTAAGGGTGTTTTGGTCTTCGGATGTGCGCCTATATATATGAAGGGGGCTACTTGGGCAGCCGCCATCCTTAGGGTGTTCTAGGTGGTGTCTCTCTCATTTTGTTCCTGTGAGAGTAGGCTAGGGTTAGGGAGAGTTGGCTCTTATTCTTGAGCTTTTCGCCATCCAAGCTTTGATCTGCTGGAGTGGCTTGTAGCCCGTACACCAAGTGCTTAATCTATCATCCATTCCTCTGAATCCAAGGATCAAATTCATGGTGGAATTCGCATTTTGAATTTGTTCTTCGTGTTCTTCGCGTTCTCCTTTTCTCCACGATTTTCTCCTCCCCCGATCTCCCTCTACGCTGCGTCTTTTGTGATTCCGTTTGAATCAACTTGTTCTTTGATGTGAGGGGAACATTTCGACCGGAGGAATTCATCCCTACCCTCACGAACAAGTAGATCGAGCCGAAATCATTTTCGTTCTTCGTTCTTCCCCTTTTACGGTGTTCTTCGGATTTCTCATGGTTTAGTTGGATTGAAGTGATGATATCCTAGGATTAGCTTCCCAACACGTTGAAGAACACTTGCGAGAAGTTTGGTCGCAGCCCCATTCGATTTGGTGTAGTTCCAATCGATTTTGGTTTTGTCCCGTGGCGTTTTTGGGCATTCTAGGTGGTGGCGGACTGTCCGCCCCTCCAGCCGCGGACAGTCCGCGGGTCGGGGTTTCGGCCGGACCAGTGGCTGTTTGCCTTGGTGCTTTTCGCTCGGGTGAACGGTGGACAGTCCACCAAGTTAGGTGCGGACAGTCTGGCCATCAGGATCCAGCTGGTTCAGTAGATGGGCGGCTTGGTCGGTTTGGTCAAGCGTGACCAGCGGACAGTCCGCCAGTGTATATTGCGGACAGTCCACGAGACGCGCAGGGGAGTATCCGCAGCACTGCTGTTTTTGTCCATTGGCTGGCGGACAGTCCGGCCCCCTTGTGGCGGAAAGTCCGGCCCACACCGGACAGTCCGGGAGCCTGACGGCGGACTGTCCGGGAACCTGCTGCTTGTGCAGTTTTAGTGCGTTTGCCCTCTCAGCTTTTCCACTTCATTTTCAGACTTCTCGTTTGCTCCTAGAGTTCACCTAGGAACCTCTCTACATATCTTTGCTGCGTGTTAGCATCGGTATTTGGATATCCCGACGTAGCCCTCTATCTATGTTCGGGAGTCGATTTTTGGGGCCGGACTTGAGTCGGAGTTTTTGGGAGTTTTGGTTTGCTCCCTTGTGTGGTGCCTCGCTGTGATCCTAGGGATCATCCACCTTCTTTCTGAGGGTCGTGGGCATCGCGTTTGAGTCCAAAGCTTTTGGGGTTGATTTTATTGGGACAGAGGCCATAATTTCGGAAGAAATTTTTAGGCTCCCATTTACCCCCCTGGTCGCCTTGCTTTAGCATTTTTGGTCCTTCAGCCTGAGTTGTGGACTTGGGAACACGTGTCGGTGGACGGGGTGCATGGAGGTGCATCCCATCTACGACGTCGGTTTGGTGGTAGAGCCAGGGAAAAACCATCGGATGGACTGTTTCCAGGTTTGGGCCTCAAAACCTGGGCGTGGACGGTTTCCGGGTTTGGCCACAAAACTCGGGCTGAGGGTTTCCGAGTTTGGCCTCAAAACTTGGGCTTAGGACGGTTTCCAGGTTTGGGCCTCAAAACCTGGGCGCTGATGGTTTGCTGAGTTTGGCCTCAAAACTCAGACGCTGGTGGGCTGGTTTCCCGGTTTGGGCCGCAAAACCGGGGGTGTAGAGCGAGGGCGGCACGTGGCGGCAATCGGGAGGTTGCATCGAGGCAACGCTATGACTTGCGCGGGCGTGTGAAGGACCGAAAATGCTATAGCAAGGTGACCAGAGGGGGGTGAATGGGAGCCTAAAAATTTCTTCTCAGAAATTACGACCTCTGTCCCAATAAAATCGACCCCGAAAGCTTCGGACCGAAACGTGATGCCCACGACCCTCAGAAAGAGGGTGGATGATCCCTAGGATCACAGCGAGGCACCACACAAGGGAGTAAACCAAAACTCCCAAAACTCTGACTCAAGTTCGGGCCCAAAAACCGACTCCCGAACATAGATAGAGGGCTACGCCGGGATTCCTCCAAATACCTATGCTAACACGTAGAAAAGATAGTTAGAGAGGTTCCTAGGTGAACTCTAGGAGCAAACGAGAAGTCCGGAAATGGAGCGGAAAAGCCAGGAGAGCAAACGCACTAAAACTCACCCTACAACAGACTCCCGGACTGTCCGGTCAAGGGCGGACTGTCCGCGCCTGGGAGTCCAGACTGTCTGCCGGCAAAAGACCCAAAAACGAACTGTTCTGCAACAGCCCTGGACAGGTCCCGGACAGTCCGCGGTTTGCACACCGGACTGTCCGCAGTTCACGTGAACAGTGAACACAGAGCGTCCGATGCTGCCCTGTGCAGCGTCCGATGCCAGCCCCAGACTGTCCGCGGGTCACTGGCGGACTGTCCGCCGGCTACGAAGAAAAACAGCAACGCTGCTGCAAAGTCCCTACTCGGGCCCGGACTGTCCGCGCCCAACACTGGCGTACTATCCGCCGATCACCCGAGGGGTAAGGCACCGAGTGAAGGACCGAGAATGCAACCAGAAAGCGACCAGAGGAGGGGTGAATGGGAGCTACAAAATTCCTTTCGGAAACTTGTTGCCACTGTCCCGTAAATCAACTCCAAAAGCAAACCCTAGAGCTTGCTAGTGTCCACGACCCTAGATGTGGGGTGGATGCTTCCAAGAAGCACAGCGGGACACTACACAACTCTAGAATCCCAACCCAAAAGACGGAAACCAAATCCGACAACGAGTGAGCGAACAGCGAATGAAACTGCGCAGAACAGCTATGACCGGACTCACTGGTGCGTCCGGTCAGTAGGCACCGGACGCGTCCGGTCGAGTAAAACTCGATTTGGGAGCTCTCTGTATTGGACCGGACTCACAGGGAACAGTGCATCCGGTCACTGGAAGAGCATCTGGTCAACTCAGACGAAAACTATGAACAGTGCAAGCGTAGCGTCCGGTCGTTCTTGGGAAGCAGCGTCCGGTCAGGTTAACAGAACACGCGCGAGTCAAACCTTCATCGACCGGACTCTGACCGAGCGTCTGGTCGCCCCGAGCCCAGCGTCCGGTCACCTCGTGACAGGAAAGTTCGTCCACCGATTTGAATCAAAATCTCCCAAAACAAAACCTCTAGGATTCAAACTTGGAGAGATGAATCACAAGAAGGATAGTGAGCTATCTCTAAGAGATCATGGCTCGAACCTATCTCCAAATCGGTGAATCGAAGAATTTTGGGGGAAGGGAGAAGACTCGACCCGAAACAAAAATCGATCGATCTCCTAGACCGTGAGGATAGAGATTAATTCCTTCAATGGAAAGAAGTGCCTCACGATCTAGAACAACTTGGTTCAAGAGGATTTGCAAAAGATGAACCGAGCATAAAGATCAAGCGACGGGAAAATCGTGGAGAAAAGGATTCCACGAAGAACACGAACAAAACACGAATCACACCCACGAATCTACAACCGTAGCGCAAACACACGCTACAACAGTGAGGTTACGGCCTCACTTCCTCGAAATCAACAGTACACAGAGGCAAGTCTCTATGCGGATCTCAGCTAGCTACAGCAGGGAATGGGAGAGCAGGAAACCCTAAGCGCGAAAGAGCAAATGACTGAGATGGATGGGAGGAGGGTGTCTCCCGACTACTTATCCTAATTCTAGCCTAAGTCTAATTCCTACTCTACCCCTCTTTATTCTAATTAGAGAGCGAACCAGCTAAACCCTAGGGTTATTCTGGACCAACTCAAGTGGTCGGTGTATCCGACGGCCACGCCCGCACAACAGGCAGCATTGCCTCGATGCAACCTCCCGATTGCCGCGACGTGCCGCCCTCGCTCTGCACCCCCGATTTTGTGGCCCAAACCGGGAAACCAGCCTTTTCCAGCCAACCCCCGGTTTTGAGGCCCAAACTGGGAAACCAGCCTTCAAGTCCATCCCTTGGTTTTGAGGCCGAAACCAGGAAACCCTCAGCGCCCGAGTTTTGTGGCCCAAACTCGGAAACCTGCTCGCACCCAGGTTTTGAGGCCAAACCTGGAAACCGTCCTCAGCCCGAGTTTTGTGGACCAAACTCGGCAAACCCGTAGCACCTAGGTTTTGAGGCCCAAACCTGGAAACCATCCACCGGTGGTTTTTCTGTGGCTCAACCACCAAACCGGAGCTGTAGAGGGGATGCACCGCCCGTGCACCCCGTCCACCGACACGTGTCCCCAGATCCTCGACCCGAGCAACACCATGCCCCGCAAGTCTTCACTTGTCGTGGTCCCAGGCTGCCAGCCACCACAGCTGATCCTCAGGCACTCCGGTCCCTCAGTCCAAGCCTCACGTCTGCCCTTCACCGCTCTCGGTCCATCGGCACGTCACGTCTCTACTTGACCTTCACCTTGCCCTCGATCACTGTCTCCGTGCTCGACACCTGCACAACACAAGCCAAAGAACCTGCGATCAAACCCGTTGACAATCACTCATCACACCGAGACCCGGCATACACCCATGTATCCGCAATCTCCCCCTTGATGAGTGCATTGTCAACTCCACACACAAATCATGATAGAAGAAGTAGAAGGAAGAAGGAGAAGAGAGAGCTCGACCAAATGACCCAAAAGCATAACAAAGCCGAAGAAGGTCAAGTGGAAGAAGCGAAACAACTTGGTCCCCACAGACATGGGCAACGGCTCAACGCAACCAAGCAAAGCAAAGCTAGCCCTCAAGAAGAGGTAGAACAGGCTCAACACCGCAAGCAGAATACCAATTGAAGCCAAATGAAAATCGAAGCAAAATGCTAGTCCCTCAAGATAGAGGCACAGAGGCTCAACACAACTAGCAAAGAAAGCTCGATACCAACGCCTTTCGGCCAAACATGCTCCAAACCAATTGGAATGTCTCCAAACCAAAAGAGAACCAATCGAAGTCGAAATGCCCTGAAAAAGTTTTTGCTAGTCCCTCAAGACAGAGATAAAGGCTCAACACAACTAGCAAACTCTCCCTCGAAAAGTGCAAGTCGCAACTAGGAAAATGCCCCCTTCGGTCCAAAATGAGAAGAGCACAAAGATTTGAGTTTCTCCCCCTTAACGACAGCTCCTCCTTAGTTGAACATCCAGGAGTATATGATTTGCAAAAACTCTCCCCCTTAGTTGAAAATGCACTTATCAAGACACGACATCAAAGAGAGCAAAGATCTCCCCCTTCCAACATGCATATGAGTCAGAAATGCAAGTTAGAAGCTTCAGGCATATAGTCAAAAGAGTGCAAAAATGCTCTAAATAGTATAGCTCCAAAGTCTCAACTAGGCACTCAAATAGCGAAGGCTCAAACTGATCACAAAATACGAAATATGAAGCATATGAGCAAGTGAGCAGTTTTGAGACAAAAGGATAGTCACCATCAAAATAGCACTACACATGTATTGGTAGGAATCCAGACAAGTGCTAAACATGTATACAAGGTGAACTACCCCTAGCAAAGTTCAATCATCATGCATAGGAATGAAGCATATACTTGTGATTTCAGTTTTTATATCGGAGTTGCAGCGGTGAAGATTCACAAGTTCAATTATTAGCATGTGATTGCGAGAGGTTGAAAGCTTGTCATTGCCTAACTTTTCAACCGAGCGAAGCCTATGCCGAAGCAATCAGAAGCTTAAAGCTACGATTTCGGTCATACACTACACGGCTCAAGTTTAACTCAAAGTGCAATGAGAAACAGTCTTGATACCGTGAGGTGTTGACAAGCAATCCCATCTCGATCTTTTCAATTCACTAAAACTTGGTCCAAATTTTAAACATGATATGAACAGACCAAGCAAGTGAATGACTCAGAACTAGAGACATAGCAACCTAGCATATATGAAAAGCACGAATGGACTCAACACATCCTACACATGCTAGTTGCATATCTCAATGGTGAACATTTTCAAATTTTAAGTTTATTAACAAATTCACCATTCAAAAATAGCTCAGCTCACAACATGTATTAGTGATCAGAAAGAGCATAAGCTACAGCATCACAAGGCATCGAAGTAAAAACTACACAGAGCATAGTTACATTCTTCAGATTATATGAAAAGCACGAGATGAGCATGATCCACCAAGCAAGTGAATGACTCAGAACTAGAGACATAGCAACCTAGCATATATGAAAAGCACGAATGGACTCAACACATCCTACACATGCTAGTTGCATATCTCAATGGTGAACAATTTCAGATTTTATGAACATTAAGCAAATTCACCATTCCAAAATAACTCATCTCACAACGTGTACTAGTGATCAGAAAGAGCATAAGCTACAGGCATCAACATAAGCATCGGAGCATACTACATAGAGCATAGTTACATTCTAGTGATTATAAACATGAGGCTCAGAATGTAAATGCGTATGCTGAAATGTGAAAGAAAAGAAAGACAAACGAAAAGAGTCAGTCTAAGATACAAGATCCAAAATGTTCCCCCAACTAAAAGGGGAAACACACACCAAGCTCACCCCTCAACCGATTAAAGGTTGATTCGTCTAAAGGCTTGGTGAAAATATCAGCCAGTTGGTGATGAGTATCGACATGGCGAAGGTCGATATCACCCTTCTCCTGGTGGTCTCGCAAAAAATGAAAGCGCACATCAATGTGTTTGGTCTTCGAGTGAAGCACGGGGTTCTTAGCAATGCTAATAGCACTCGTGCCATCACAAAGCAAAGGCACGCGAGAAAAACTCAGACCGAAATCACACAAAGTGGCCATCATCCAAAGCAACTGAGAACAGCAGCTAGCCACAGCAACATATTCAGCCTCCATGGTAGACTGAGCGACACTAGACTGCTTGTGAGAAGACCACGATACAAGAGAAGATCCAATAAACTGGCAAGTCCCAGAAGTGGACTTGCGCTCAATGCGACAACCAGCAAAATCGGCATCGGAATAACGGCAAAGGGAGAGGGTGGAGGAAGCAGAATACCAAATCCCGAACTCAGGTGTGAAATGAAGGTACCTGAAAATCCGCTTCACCGGCTGACGGTGAGAGGTGCGCGGCGACGCCTGAAAGTGCGCGCACAGACACACCGCGAACTGGATGTCCGGGCGTGTCGCCGTCAGGTAGAGCAGCGACCCGATCATGCTTCGGTACTCCTTCTGGTCCACTGCTTCTCCATCCTTGTCCGCATCCAGGGCAGTCGTCATCGACATGGGTGTTGGAAGAGGCTTGGCCTCACCCATATCGAACCGCTTCAGCAAGTCCTTGGTGTACTTGCCCTGGTGCACAAATGTTCCCGCTCGGGATTGCTTAATTTGCAACCCGAGAAAGAATGTCAACTCGCCCATCATGCTCATCTCGAACTCCCTACTCATAGTATCTGCAAACTTGGCAACCAAAGCGTGAGAAGAACCACCGAAAATGATATCATCCACATAAATTTGGACCAAGAGTGTGTCTTTGCCTTGCCTGAGGAGAAAGAGCGTTTTATCTACACATCCCATTTTAAAACCCTTAGCTAGCAGAAAAGTTTTCAATCTATCATACCAGGCTCTAGGGGCTTGTTTCAAACCATATAAAGCTTTGTGAAGTTTGAAAACATGGTTTGGAAACTTGGGATTTTCAAAACCGGGGTGTTGCTCAACATAAACTTGCTCTTCTATGTAGCCGTTTAAGAAGGCACTCTTGACATCCATTTGAAAGAGTTTAAAACCTTTGGATGCAGCAAAAGCTAAGAGTATCCTAATAGCCTCCAAACGAGCTACAGGAGCAAACGTCTCCGCATAGTCTATCCTCTCCTTCTGACTATAGCCTTTCGCTACAAGCCTGGCCTTGTTTCTAACAACGTGGCCATCCTCTCCTTGCTTGTTTTTGAAAACCCATTTTGTCCAAATAGGCTTATAGTCTGGAGGAGGTGGAACTAGAACCCGAACCCGATTTCGCTCAAAATTTTCTAACTCCTCATGCATGGCATTGACCCAATCCGGATCCGTCAAAGCGTGTCCAACATCTCGGGGCTCAAAATTAGCAACAAAAGCAGAATGAGCAAAGTGAGAGATGTGTTGTGACCTGGACCGAGTGACCCGTTCGTCAATGCCGCCGATCATCTACTGAGGGGGGTGCTGGCGCTGGATGTGTCGTGGCGCCTCCCGGGAAGAAGTGACCTCCCCCTCAACAGCAGCTGGTGCCTCCCCGGGTACAAAAGGTACCGCTCGTTGTGGTGGATCCCACGGCCCCCAGGAAGAAGACGTGTCGGGGCCGTGAGTCGTAGTAGAAGCCGCTCCTTGCGGCACAGCAAGTGGAGGGGGTGCTAGATCATCCATACCTTCAGCACCCTCGTCCTCATCATCGAAAAGAGGCTCACCGACCTCATGATCAGTGTTGACACTCACTAATGCTCATAATTAACCATCAACTATTGCATGAAATGACAATAAATGAATCACAAAGCATAGTTGTTGGGTTTGAAACTAACAAGTTCCACGAGTTTTGGTGCTCTCACTTGTTTTGTAGGACATTCATGTTTTTACCATAAAAAGCATCTCAAGTGATGAATTGGAGTGCACCATTGCGAAGAGCTCGTCGAGACGATCGAAACGGACATATCATTTGCTATATTTGGAGTCCCGGATGAAAAGATATTAATTTCGCATCGAAATCTACAAAAGAAGGATCTAGAAGACACCAGAAGACACCACGAGGCGGCCCACCACATGGGCCCACTGGGCCAGACCGACCGGTCCCACCCATGGGACCGACCGGTCGGCCACGGAGGCCTCTCGCTTCCGTCCTCTGCAAGCTACTTCCACCGACCTCCAGGATGCATCTCGACCGTACCCCAAGTCGGTTTGATCCAACGATCACGATTCCACGCCCAGGGCTATAAAACCAGACCCAGACCCCGCTCTCCAGGAATCTCCATCTTCATTATTCATCTTCGCATCAGAAACTAGGGTTTCAATTAGAAGTAGAGATCCCTCTAGTTGATCGTCTAATTCTAGTTCTAGTTCATCTTCTAGTTCTAGATCAAGTTCTAGTTCATCATCTAGTTGTAATCTAGAGAGAGAAAGGAGAGAGCTGAGGAGGAGCCGGATCTGTCGGATCTTCCTCAACATTGTATTGGTGCAGCATCTAGTTCGTCTTCAAGTAATCTCCAGGTTCTTCATTTACTATTTCTAAGTATTATATTTAATTTCAGTTCTTGCTTTATGTATTCACTGGATCTCCGCTCGTATCAAGTGCTCTAATTATTCTAGATAATTAGAGTAGTAGACGTTAGTGTAGACTTGGTGTCTAGACTAGGGTTTACCTGAGTTTGCACCCATCCCCACGGATAGTTGTGGTAGCCCTAGGTGGTGACAGCCCTGACGGCCGACGTAGTCCACCACGTTCGGGTTGGTGTTTGTAGGACCGTAGTCGGAGCTTCCTAGCCCCTTTCTCATCCCTTTCTGTGGCTAGTGTTCTAATGTCCCGAAGTAAGTAAAGTATAGTGATCCTTTAATTAGATAGACCTGCTTAGAAAACCCTAAGATCTCTCTCTACCCATTTTATCATTCTTTTCTTGGACGATCTTGCCCTTGATTAGTACACTTCACATTCCCCGTGGAAATCGATACCTGGAATACTCTCGGGTGGAAGCTACATCAGTATCCGTGCGCTTGCGAATTATTCTATGTGCGTTTAAAATACCCAACAAGCTTTCTGGCACCATTGCCGGGGAACGGTAGCTGTGCTAGTTTCGAACCAAGTCATCCGTGTTTCTTTTGTTTTACCACCTTTTTCTCTTACCAGCACCTTTACCTCACTACCACACTTCTTACCACATGAATTCCACTCCTATCTATAAATACTCTGCTCCAAAGGGCGAATTGTTGGAGCCACCACCATCATCACATCCTATTCTTACTGATGGCTACCAATTTTGTCCCGGCTTTATAGCCATGGTTCGGGAGCAACCCTTCTCTGGGCTAGATGATGAAAACCCTCACACCCACCTTCGAGAATTTGAGCAATTGTGTTCTTGCTTGTCTATTGCGGGCATGACACAAGAGACCATTAAATGGAAATTGTTTTCGTTCTCCCTTTTTGGAAGAGCGAAACAGTGGTATGCTCATAACATAAGAGGAGTAAATGGGAATTGGGATGAACTTCAAGACAAATTTTGTCTTGCTTTCTTCCCTCTTTCTCGAATCACTGCCCTTCGAATAGAAATTCTTACCTTTCAACAAAAAGAGAGGGAGACAATAGGAGCAGCTTGGGCTAGATTTATGAGCCTTGTCAACACTGGCCCAAATCTCTCTTTGCCTGAAGACATTATTTTACAACATTTTCATTATGGTCTTAGCAAAGAAGCTGCCCTTTTTCTTGATACCTCTTCGGGAGGATCATTCACTCATCAAACCATTAGCGAAGGAAAAGCCATCCTAGAGAAAATCACTCATCAAACCATTAGCGAAGGAAAAGCCATCCTAGAGAAAATCCTTGAGAACACTCCTTACACTGGCGTTTATGATGAATTACCCGAAGAAGAAGTCGAGCCCAACCTCGAACCAAAAGATGAAGCAATAGATGAGGCACAAGTAACCAAATTAGAAACTTCCATAGATCATTCCCATAATTTGGTCATCGAAAACCCTCCTAATAAGGGAACACAAACCCAACTAGAGGATGATGAATCGTCACCTTTAGAGCTTCCCTTCCAATTCGAGGAAGATATCTTTGAAGATTATGGAAACACCTCGAATTGTCCTATCCAAGCTAGACCTCGGGCACATACCACTCCTCCTGACCCACATGAAGAGCCGGTTTTCACTGAACACATCAAAAGCCTCTCATCGCTCATGAGTTATGAGTGGTTGAATGAAGTAGAGTTATCTCCAGAGGTAGCACGTGTTACCACTCCTTCCACCATTCATTTGTGCCAAATTAGAGGGCTTGCTATGTCAGTCTACTACAATCCTTTCATCGGGATAAACTTTATTTTGAAGGCTTTGGCCGACATTCTTTTTCCCGACGCATCCTTAACCCCATCACGAAAACTTTTACAAAGCTCATCAGGATCTATTCTTGAAAGTTTTGGGGTCTTAAGGGTTGTTCCTATCACTATGGATGACTCCGGGATTTGTTTAGATTTTCATATTTATGACACCCCAAATATTCCTCTTCTGATTGGCAGACCAATCATGAGGCTTTTACAAAAGGAACAACAAGGATGTTTAGACTTTAAGGTTGGGGAATCCACTATAAGTGTTCCACTTGCTTGTTCTATAAACACTATGGTAGAACCCCATCCTGAGCAAGACTCCTTTGAGGAGGTCTTAATGGCATCCCTAGAAGAGATGGCTCAACCAACCTTCGATGATGAACACTTTGTTCAAGAAGAGGAAGAGTTAGCAGAGCCTATCGAGCTAGAAAAATACAAGGAGCCTCCACCTCCCTCAATAGAGCTAAAACCTCTCCCTCCAGGGCTAAAATATGTCTTCCTCCATAATAATCAAGAAACTCCAGTGATCATTAGTGACAAACTCACAAATGATGAAACCCAAAAGCTTGTCACCATTTTAGAAAGACATAAACCCGCTATAGGCTACTCACTCGAAGACCTCAAGGGCGTTAGTCCTGCTCTATGTACTCATCGCATCCCTACTGATCCTAACTGCACACCTTCAAGGGAGCCACAACGGAGACTTAACAACGCTATGCGAGAGGTTGTTAAGAAAGAGGTTCTCAAACTTTTGCACGCCGGGATTATTTATCCTATGCCACATAGTGAGTGGGTTAGCCCTGTCCAAGTAGTGCTAGAGAAGGGAGGTATGACAGTCATTAGGAATGAGAAGAATGAACTCATCCCTCAACGAACTATCACTGGGTGTCGGATGTGCATTGACTACTGGAAACTAAACAAGGCCACTAAGAAGGACCACTTTCCTTTACCATTCATCAACGAGATGTTAGAATGTCTCGCGAATCATTCCTTCTTTTGTTTCCTTGATGGATATTCCGGGTATCATAAAATCCCAATCCACCCTGATGACCAAAGTAAGACTACATTCACATGCCCATATGGAACTTATGCATACCGACGAATGTCATTCGGGCTGTGCAATGCTCCAGCTTCTTTCCAACGGTGCATGATGTCTATCTTCTCTGACATGATTGAGAAAATAATGGAGGTATTCATGGATGATTTTACTGTCTATGGAAAAACCTTCAATGAATGTTTGGAGAATTTAGATAAAGTCTTACAAAGGTGTGAAGAAAAGCACTTAGTCCTGAACTGGGAGAAATGCCATTTTATGGTTCAGGAAGGAATAGTGCTAGGACATAGGGTGTCCGAACATGGGATAGAAGTGGATAAAGCAAAGATCGAAGTTATCAAACAACTTCCTCCTCCCACGAATGTGAAAGGAATCCGAAGCTTTCTGGGACATGCAGGGTTTTATAGGCGATTCATTAAAGACTTTTCTCAAATTGCTAAACCCTTGACTAGTCTCCTAGCTAAGGATACGCCCTTCATCTTTAATGATGAGTGCCATGCAGCCTTTCAAATCCTTAAAAAGGCACTCATCTCAGCTCCAATTATTCAACCACCTGATTGGAAGTTTCCATTCGAGATCATGTGTGACGCTAGCGACTTTGCTGTTGGAGCCGTTTTGGGCCAAACCAAGGATAAGAAGCATTATGCTATATCCTATGCTAGCAAAACTTTATCTAGACCACAACTCAACTATGCTACAACAGAAAAAGAGTTGTTGGCTGTTGTCTTTGCTATAGACAAGTTTAGATCTTACTTAGTGGGGGCAAAGGTAATTATCTACACCGATCATGCAGCTCTTAAATACCTCCTCACTAAGAAAGATGCTAAGCCTCGGTTAATCCCATGGATTCTTCTAGTCCAAGAGTTTGTGAGAACACAAGGTTGATATGTGCCCTTGTGGTTCCCTTCCTAAGTGATGAGCGATCGATCAACTGGCAACATGTCTCTTGGCTGTGTTGATGTGCAGGTGCGAAGCTCGGAGACAGTGGTCGAAGGTGAGGTGAAGGTCAAGCGGGACGTGTCGTGCCGACGGACCGGGAGCGGTGAAGGGCGAACGTGGAGCTTGGACTGACGGACCGGGAGACCTGAGGACCAGCTGTGGTAGCTGGCACGTGGCGTCGATAAGCAAGAAGGCATGGGGATGTGCGGTGCATCAGCCGAGTCGGGAGGAAGGTGATGGCGTCGTGACACTTGGCGGGAGGCCGAGAAGGATGGCGAATGCACTGTGCCCGGCGTGGAGGCTGGACATGCTCCGGCATCGGTGCTGGAACTCGGGGTGTGTTAAATCACATCCCGTCTACGGCACGGGTTCGGTGGCTCAGCCTCAAAAAGCTACCATCGATGGTTTCCGAGTTTGGGCCACAAAACTCGGGGTGACGGGTTTCCGAGTTTGGGCCTCAAAACTCGGCGAGGACGGTTTTCCAGGTTTGGGCCACAAAACCTGGGGCGCGGGTTTCTGAGTTTGGGCCACAAAACTCAGTAGGAGGACAGGTTTCCCGGTTTCAGCCTCAAAACTGGGGGAAGGCCCAGGTTTCCCGGTTTCGGCCTCAAAACCGGGGGGAGGTCCGCAAAAAGGATGGTCGACACGTGGCGGTGTGGAGAGGCTGGCGCGGCGGCGTAGCTATCCACAAGGAAGGCGCGGTGGTCGGCAGGGCGGCACGTGGCGGCATCCTGAGGCTTGCGTCGAGGCGAAGCTAAGGGTGAGGAAGGCGCGGGGCCGTCGGATCAACCTCAAGCAGAGTTGGATCGGGATACCCCTAGGGTTGGCCGTTTCGCTCACCTACCTAGGGTTAGAAGGGGATTATTGTTTAGGCTATAAATAAGAGAGGCACACCTCGTCTCCTCTTATCCTTTCAGCCATTTGCTCTAAGCACTCTCTCTCTAGCCTCCAGCTTAGCCCTAATCATACCTGGTTGTAGAGGATCCACAGAGAAGACTCAATCATGCCTCTGTGTTTTTGGGAAGTTTAGGAAGTGAGACCATAATCTCACGTTTGTAGCGTGTGTTCGCCACACGGTTGCAATTTCCGACTTGTAATTCGCGTTTTGTTCATGTTCTTCGCGGATTGCTTTTTCACCTAGTTTTCCCGTCGCTTGATCTCTTTACTTGGTACATCTCTTGCAAATCCACTTGAATCAAGTTATTCTAGATCGTGAGGCAATTCTTTCCACCGAAGGAATCCATCTCAAACCTCACGGTCTAGGAGATCGAATGATTTTCTTTTTGGATCACGTTCTTGCTCTCTTACCCCGAAACTTAATGATTCACTGATTTGGAGTTAGGTTCGAGCCATGATCTCATAGGAGTAGCTCACTAACATCCTTGTGACTCCTCAGATCGAATCCTAGGCCTAGTGCAATTGATTCGGAGGAGATCGGGTTGAATCACCGAAGAACAACAGACTTTTCGGGGTGACCGGACGCTCGATCGTGATGACCAGACGCACAGACCTAGCGTCCGGTGGTTGAACTCATCGCACGGTTTTCTGAAGTGTGACTGGACGCTTGTGATCGGACGCTAGGTTTTGGGATTGATCGGACGCACAGGTGTTCCTGTTCATCTGATTCGTCTTTTGTGACTGGACGCTCTCATACCGTGAGTCCGGTCACTTCCAGAGAGCTCCCAAACTTGATTTCGTGTGACCGGACGCGTCCGGTGTTCCGTGACCGGACGCTGGGTGAGTCCGGTCAGTGCAAGTTTGCGCTGTTTCGTCCGTAGCTTGTTCGTTCGTTGTCGGTTTTGGTTTCCGACTTTTGCGTTGGGATTCTAGAGTCGCGTAGTGTCCCGCTGTGCTTCTTGGAAGCATCCACCCTACATTCAGGGTCGTGGACATTATTCGAGCTCTACGCTTGCCTTTGGGGTGACTTCTGGGACAGCGGCTAAAAGTTTCTGAGAAGAAATTTTAAAGCTCCCATTCACCCCCCCCCCCTCTGGTCGTTTTTCAGTCCTTCAATTGGTATCGAAGCCGGTTAAGGATCTCTTCTATCTTAATCGGTTTTCGGATCCTAAGGGCGACATGGATCGAGGGAATGGCAAGGCTCCCTACTTCGATGGGACGAACTATCCCTATTGGAAGATTCGGATGCGTGCTTTTCTTTGCAGCATCAGTTCTTCCGTTTGGGAAATATGCGAGGACGCTGATTACGTGGTTCTAGCGGCTCGGGTTGGTCAGCACCAAATTGACCAACACGAGGCCAACTCCAAGGCCCGTAATGCTCTTTTGGCCAACCTCTCTCTTACTGAGTTCGAGCGTGTCTCTGAGCTTGAAACGGCACGAGAGATCTGGGTGAAGCTTCAGAGCTATCACGAGGGGACCGCTCAGGTCAAGACCAGACTCTTCGAGACCTACAAGCGAGAGTACGAGAACTTTGTTCAGCTGGAGGGAGAGACGATTGACGCTATGTTCGCACGTTTTCAAACGATTGTGAACAAGATGCGTGCCAATTGGGCTAACCTACCTTACGATGATCATGAGAGGGCACTCAAGTTGCTATATGCCCTGGATCAGAAGGTATGGGAGGTGAAGGTGTCGACTATCATTGAGTCTGCTTCTTATGACACCCTCACCGTGGATGAGCTATTCAGTAAGCTCAAGTCCACCGAGATCGATCACTTGACTCAGGCCAAGCTGAAGAACCCATCTTCACATTCCATGGCTTTGGTCTCAGGCAAGGGAGGATCGACTCTTTCCGCTGACGCTTCACCACCTTCCTTTGCTTTGTCTTCTTTGCTTTCAGTGACTGAGGAGCAGGTGGAGGTGTTGGACGATGATGAGCTCGCCCTCATCATCACCCGGTTCTCGCGGTTTCACAACAACTGCCTGAATCGCCGGCGTGGTGGCGCACGTGAGGGCTGCTACGGATGCGAAGATCCGGACCACTTCGTCGCAAACTGCCCCAAGCGCGACAAGTCCTTCCCCGGCAAGAACCGCAACTCCAGGCGCAAGGGCAAGCCTGAGAACAAGGCCGGGAAGAACAAGAAGAAGGGCGGCTACCGCCGTGAGGACATGGAGAAGGCCTTCGACGCCGGCAAGCGTGCCTTCCTCGCCACCTTCAGCGATGGCGAGAAGTCCTTCGACGGCGACTCTAGCGACGATGGGTCCGAGCACAAGACTGAAGGACACTTCACCGGGCTCTGCTTCTTCGGCAAATCCTCCAAGGGACTTTGCACCATGGCTTTGGATGGAGAGGACTCCAAGCGCCAGGACAAGGACGACGACACCGACAACGGCGACGACGCTTCTGAGGTATCATCTTCTGAGCTTATCGATCGTCTTACCGGTGAGCATGATTCTCTCGCCGAGATAGTCCTAGGTCAGGATAAGACCCTCAAGCGAGCCATCCGTGAGCGCAATGAGTTTAAGGCTAAGATGAATGATGCGCTTAAGGATCTTGAGTCTGCTAGGTCCGAAGTGAAGGTGACCGATGAGGAGGAGTGTGAGGAGTGCACGATGCATATGACAAACTTTGCCACCCTGCAAACCAAGTATGCCTCCTTGATTGAGGTATATGATGAGCTGAAGAGTAGGCTAGACTTGGTGGGTGATTGCAAGGAGTGTCCCTCCCTGAAGAAGGAGCTGGAGGAGGTGAAGGCGAGGCCTTCTTTGTTGGGTGCGTGCAAGCTTTGTCCTAGCTTGCGAACTGAGTTGGCAGAAGTTAATGCCAAGCTTGCTGAAGCCATGTAGGCCAGCTCAGTTAGCACCTTGACCGCTCCATGTGAGCGATGCGTGGGGATGGAGCTGGAGATTGCCAACTGCCGGCATGCCAGGATGCAAACCGAAGAAGAAAACACATACCTTTAGTCCATTCTGAGCTGGGTGTCATGCAGCGAGCCATAGTTGGGCATGATGATCAGTCAGTTCAAGAGGGGAACTGATTGCTCGGGAGTAGGCTTTGCTTCAGGTGGGAAGGGCCCTAGTGTCTTTGGCAAGATCGGTGAGTTTAGTGGAGTGAACTCTAGTGAGAAACCATCCGCTATCCCTAAGCTCACCAAGATCACCCCACCTGAGCCTCCCAAGCCTATCACCAAGGATGGCATCCTTGATGAACCTCCCAAAGCTCCACCTCGCAAGCAAGTATGGGTTCCCAAACCAAATCATCTCAGGAACACACTTGACACCCTTCCTGACGTCTCTAGTGATCCCCTTCCGAAGGGCAAGAAGCCGGCTAGGATGAGTAACCCTCGCAACCATAGAAACCATCAACCCAAGAGAGTGGTGAGGTTCGAGTGCGAGTACTGTCACCGTGAGGGTCACCTAGCTGAGTTTTGCTTTCGGAGGAAGAGAGACGCTAGGAAGGAGTTGGAGCTGAACAACCAGGATAGGCACCACCCTCACCATGGTGTGCAAGGTCGGGGAGTTCAGAGGCAGGGCGCTAGGCCTGGAGGTGCACCCCCTCAGGAAGCTAGGCCCCAGGCAGCTAGACCACTGGGTGGTGGTCATGCCCGTCGCGGTTCCGGTCATCCTCAATATGATCTGGAGCCGAGTGTAAGAGGCTTTGCTGCTTAGTCCCATAGCGGACTACAGATGCAGTATGGTGGTGACCGCTTTACTCAGATGGGACAGGTAGGTCAGTTTGGAGGTTTTCCGTTCCATAGCGGACCACCCTTCTAGGTTGGTGGTGATCGCTATCCACCCATGGGACGAGGACAGTTTGGTGTTGCTTCTAACACTTTTTCTGGGCCTATGACACAGCACTGGTATCCTTCTCAGTATACTAACCCCAGTGTTGTGCCATACGCTCACTTCCTGCCTTTCTATTGATGCAGGAACTTCGGTTGGAGAACATGTGGCTCATGGATTCCGGGTGTTCGCGCCACATGACCAGAAAGAAGGAATGGTTCTCCAGCCTTAGCCCCGTGATGCACAAGGAGTACATCACTTTCGGGGATAATAGTAGAGGTAAGGTCGTTTCTCAAGGAGCCATTCGACTCAATGAGAACTTTGTCCTGAAGAATGTTGCCTTGGTTTCTACTTTGCACTATAATCTGCTTTCTGTTTCGCAACTTCTTGAGGATGATTTTGAAGTGCGCTTTAAGAAGGGTCTGAGTCGTGTTTTAGACCCTCGGGGAGATCTTGTTTGTTGGATTGTTCCCTATGGCCGTGTTTTCAGAGCCGATTTTTCTCGTTCTTTCGGCTCTGCTAGATGTTTGATGGCTGGTCCTTCTTCTGATCTGTGGAAGTGGCATAGGAGGCTCGGTCACTTGAGTTTTGACTTGCTTGCAAGACTTAGCTCACTTGGCCTAATCCAAGGATTGCCTAAGCTTAAATTTCAGAAGGACCTTGTTTGCCATCCCTGTCGTCACGGGAAGATGGTTGCTGCTTTTCACTCACCTGTTAATCAGGTGATGACCAAGCAACCCGGCGAGCTTTTACATATGGACACAGTTGGTCCAGCTCGGGTTTGCTCAGCGGGTGGGAAGTGGTACGTTCTAGTGATCGTTGACGATTTTTCGAGGTATTCTTGGGTATTTTTCATGGAGGGTAAGGATGAAGCTTTTTCTTTTGCTCGTGACTTGATTTTGAAGTTGAAAACTGAGTTTCCCCCTGATACCATTAGAGCTATTCGCAGTGATAATGGTACTGAGTTTGATAACTCCCAGTTTTCCTCTTTCTGTTCTTCTAATGGAATCGAGCATCAGTTTTCTTCTCCTTATGTCCCTCAGCAAAATGGTGTTGTTGAACGCAAGAACCGGACCCTTGTTGAGATGGCCAGGACGATGCTCGATGAGTATAGGACTCCTAGGCGGTTTTGGGCCGAGGCGATCAACACTGCTTGCCATGTCTCAAATCGCATCTTTCTTCGGGCTTTCATGAAGAAAACTTCTTATGAGTTGCGTTTTGGACGTGTACCCAAGGTGTCTCATTTTTGGGTGTTTGGTTGTAACTGCTTTATCCTGAAACAAGGTAATTTGGATAAGTTTGAATCTCGCTCTAATGATGGCGTGTTTCTTGGTTATGCTTCGCATTCGCGCGCTTATCGAGTTCTTAACCTTGAAACTAACCGGATAGTGGAGACCTGCGAGGTCACATTCGACGAGACTATGCCTTGTGTTTCTTCTGCTTTTGATGTTGTAGGAGAACAGGAGCTGGGAGAGACTATCTTTGTGGAGGAGGAGCAGGAGAATGCCGATTGGGGTGATCCCGAGCCAACTCCACTGGCTGCCCCCGTCGACCCTGCGACGACTACTTCAGCTCGAGGACCCGATCCCACTACCTCTTCTTCTTGGGGTCCTCTGGAGCCACCTCTCTAGCAAGCACCGGTTGAACATGAGAGAGCAACAGCATCTGGCGAGGGGGAGGCTACTTCGGCGAGGCAAGCTCCCCTAAGCATTCAGCATGCTCATCCCCCACAGCAGATGATCGGCGGCATCGACCAGCGAGTCACGCGGTCGCGAGCGTATGAAATCTCCCACTTTGCTCATTCTGCTTTCGTCGCTTCTTTTGAGCCCAAAGATGTTGGACACGCACTTTCTGATTCTAACTGGGTCAATGCCAAGCATGAGGAGTTAGAAAACTTTGAGCGAAACCAAGTTTGGACCCTAGTTCCACCACCACCAGAATGCCACCCTATAGGTACCAAATGGGTTTTCAAAAACAAAGAGGGTGAGGATGGGATGGTAGTGAGAAACAAGGCTAGGCTAGTAGCCCAGGGTTTTTGCCAAAAAGAGGGGATAGACTATGAGGAAACCTTTGCTCCTGTAGCCCGTTTAGAAGCCATCAGGATCCTTCTAGCCTTTGCTGCTTCGAAGGGTTTTAAGCTGTATCAGATGGATGTTAAGAGTGCTTTTCTGAATGGGTATATAGAGGAAGAAGTTTATTTTAGGCAACCCCCAGGTTTCGAGGATCCCAAGTTTCCAAACCATGTTTATAAACTTTCAAAAGCTTTGTATGGTTTGAAACAAGCCCCGAGAGCGTGGTATGATCGATTGAAAACCTTCTTACTCTCCAAGGGTTTAAAAATGGGACGGGTCGATAGAACTTTGTTTCTCCTCAAGCAAGGCAACGATATCCTATTGGTCCAGATTTACGTGGATGACATCATCTTTGGTGGCTCTTCTCATGCTCTTGTTGCAAAGTTTTCAGATACTATGAGCAGGGAGTTCGAGATGAGTATGATGGGCGAGTTGACCTTCTTCCTCAGGTTGCAAATCAAGCAAACCCGGGACGGGACGTTTGTACATCAAGGTAAATACACGAAAGACATCCTGAAGAAATTCGACATGGGTGAGGCCAAGCCTCTTACAACGCCCATGCCGACGACTGCGGCGATGGATGCGGACCAAGACGGAGAGCCGGTTGACCAGAAGGAGTACAGGAGCATGATTGGCTCACTTCTGTACCTGATGGCGACGAGGCCGGATATACAGTTCGTTGTGTGTCTGTGCGCTCGTTTTCAGGCGTCCCCTCGGACTTCTCACAAGCAAGCAGTCAAGCGCATCATGAGGTACCTCCGATACACTCCAGAGTTCGGACTTTGGTACTCTTCTTCTTCGACTCTCTCGCTTTGTGGGTATTCCGATGCGGATTTTGCCGGCTGTCGGATTGAGCGCAAGTCTACTTCTGGGACTTGTCAGTTTCTTGGCTCTTCTTTGGTTTCGTGGTCTTCTCGCAAGCAGTCGAACGTAGCCCAGTCTACTACTGAAGCCGAGTATGTTGCCGCTGCTTCTTGTGCTTCGCAGCTTTTATGGATGGTTGCTACATTGCGTGATTTTGGTCTAGATTTCAGTCGGGTCCCTTTGCTTTGTTATAGCACTTCTGCCATTAGTGTAGCAAAGAACCCAGTACTTCACTCCAAGACCAAACACATCGATGTTCGTTTTCACTTTCTTCGTGATCACTATGAGAAAGGCGACATTGATCTTAGGCATGTAGACACCCATAACCAGGTTGCGGATATTTTCACCAAGCCTTTGGATCTCTCAACTTTTGCTAGGTTGAGAGGTGAGCTTGGTGTGTGTTTCCCCTTTTAGATGGGGAAGCATTTTGTTTATGTACCATAGACTGACTCTTTTTGTATTTGTGTCTTGAGTCTTCTTAGTGTGTTTTTAGTTTTTGTCCAACTTCATCAGGTATTCATCTTACATTTTGAGCTTCATGTCTATAATCTTGAGAATGAATCTATGCTCTGTTTAGTGTATGCTCCGATGATATATGATGATGCCTGTAGCTTAGGCTCTTTTTGATCACTGATACATGTTGTGAGCTAAGCTATTTTTCAGAATGATGAACATGCTTAATAAACTTAAAATTTGATACATGTTCACCATTGAGATTGGCAACTAGCATGTGTAGAATGTGTTGAGGTCACTTGAGCTATTTCATATATGCTAGGTTGCTATGTCTCTAGTTCTGAGTCATTCACTTGCTTGGATTGTTCATATGCTAATTAAAATGAACCAAGTATGAGTGAGCTGAAAAGATCGAGATGGGATTGCTTTGTCAGCACATCACGGTATCGAGACTGTTTCTCATTGCACTTTGAGTTAAACCTGAGCCGTGTAGTGTAAGACCGAAACCGATGCTTTAAGCTTCTGATTGCATATGCATAGGCTTAGCTCGGTTGAAAAGTTAGGCAATGACAAGCTTTCAACCTCTCACAATCATATGCTGTTTTTAAACTTGTGTTAAATAACCGCTGCAAAATTCTCCGATAATATATGAAAACACAAGTCTATGTTTCATTCTATAGCATGATGATTGAACTTTGCTAGGGGTAGTTCACCTTGTATACATGTTTTAGCACTTGTTTCGACTTCCTGTCTATACATGTTTAGTGCTAGTCTAATGGTGAACTGCTCTTTGAAATGACTTAAAACTGCTCACCTGGCTTATGTACTCATATTTCGTATTCTGTGATCAGTTTGAGCCTTTGCTAGCACATGTGTATGTTGTTATACTTTCGGATCAGCACTCATTAGAGCATTTATTCATTCTTTTGACTATAAACCTGAAGCTGCTAACATGCATTTTAGACTAATCTTGCATGTGTAACCCCGATAGGCAAGGCCTAGCTCAGATTGACCCCGTTTTGATTGCAAATTGCCCCCAAGGGGGAGAGTTGGATGTAAAATGCTTTGTGTGGTGTCAATTTGCATTTTGTGCTTCTTATGTTGAGGGGGAGTTTGAGTAAGGGGGAGTTCTTTTCTGCTGGTTGTGTTGAGCCTCTGTGCCTCTATCTTGAGGGACCAGCAGCCGCTTCTAATGCTGTTTTCAGTTGATACTTGAGCTTTCAGCTAGTGGTGTTGAGCCCTCTTCTGCCTCTTCTTGAGGACTAGCTTGCTTTGACTTGGTTGCGTTGAGCCGTTGCCCATGTCTTTGGGAACCAAGTGTTGTGCTCTGTTTTTGATCGAGCTTTGCTTCTCGATGAGATGTTGCTCCGATTTCTTGCTTGGTTGTGTCAAACCGTTGCCCATGTCTTTGGGGACCAAGCTTTGCTTATCTTGAGTTGTTCTTCTTCGGCCTTTTACTTGGCTTTTGGACTTCTCGAGTAAGTTTTCTCCTTCTATCTAATTCTGCTTTCTTCTATTCTGGTTACGGTTACTTTGGGTTGACGATGCACTCATCAAGGGGGAGATTGAGAACACAAGGTTGATATGTGCCCTTGTGGTTCCCTTCCTAAGTGATGAGCGATCGATCAACTGGCAACTTGTCTCTTGGCTGTGTTGATGTGCAGGTGCGAAGCTCGGAGACAGTGGTCGAAGGTGAGGTGAAGGTCAAGCGGGACGTGTCGTGCCGACGGACCGGGAGCGGTGAAGGGCGAACGTGGAGCTTGGACTGACGGACCAGGAGACCTGAGGACCAGCTGTGGTAGCTGGCACGTGGCGTCGATAAGCAAGAAGGCATGGGGATGTGCGGTGCATCGGCCGAGTCGGGAGGAAGGTGATGGCGTCATGACACTTGGTGGGAGGCCGAGAAGGATGGCGAATGCACTGTGCCCGGCGTGGAGGCAGGACATGCTCCGGCATCGGTGCTGGAACTCGGGGTGTGTTAAATCACATCCCGTCTACGGCACGGGTTCGGTGGCTCAGCCTCAAAAAGCTACCATCGATGGTTTCCGAGTTTGGGCCACAAAACTCAGGGTGACGGGTTTCCGAGTTTGGGCCTCAAAACTCGGCGAGGACGGTTTTCCAGGTTTGGGCCACAAAACCTGGGGCGCGGGTTTCTGAGTTTGGGCCACAAAACTCAGCAGGAGGACAGGTTTCCCGGTTTCAGCCTCAAAACCGGGGGAAGGCCCAGGTTTCCCGGTTTCGGCCTCAAAATCGGGGGGAGGTCCGCAAAAAGGACGGTCGACACGTGGCGGTGTGGAGAGGCTGGCGCGGCGGCGTAGCTATCCACAAGGAAGGCGCGGTGGTCAGCAGGGCGGCACGTGGCGGCATCCTGAGGCTTGCGTCGAGGCGAAGCTAAGGGTGAGGAAGGCGCGGGGCCGTCGGATCAACCTCAAGCAGAGTTGGATCGGGATACCCCTAGGGTTGGCCGTTTCGCTCACCTACCTAGGGTTAGAAGGGGATTATTGTTTAGGCTATAAATAAGAGAGGCACCCCTCCTCTCCTCTTATCCTTTCAGCCATTTGCTCTAAGCACTCTCTCTCTCTAGCCTCCAGCTTAGCCCTAATCATACCTGGTTGTAGAGGATCCACAGAGAAGACTCAATCATGCCTCTGTGTTTTTGGGAAGTTTAGGAAGTGAGACCGTAATCTCACGTTTGTAGCGTGTGTTCGCCACACGGTTGTAATTTTTGACTTGTAATTCGCGTTTTGTTCATGTTCTTCGCGGATTGCTTTTTCACCTAGTTTTCCCGTCGCTTGATCTCTTTACTTGGTACATCTCTTGCAAATCCACTTGAATCAAGTTATTCTAGATCGTGAGGCAATTCTTTCCACCGAAGGAATCCATCTCAAACCTCACGGTCTAGGAGATCGAACGATTTTCTTTTTGGATCACGTTCTTGCTCTCTTACCCCGAAACTTAATGATTCACCAATTTGGAGTTAGGTTCGAGCCATGATCTCATAGGAGTAGCTCACTAACATCCTTGTGACTCCTCAGATCGAATCCTAGGCCTAGTGCAATTGATTCGGAGGAGATCGGGTTGAATCACCGAAGAACAGCAGACTTTTCGGGGTGACCGGACGCTAGATCGTGATGACCGGATGCACAGACCTAGCGTCCGGTGGTTGAACTCGTCGCACGGTTTTCTGAAGTGTGACCGGACACTTGTGATCGGACGCTGGGTTTTGGGATTGATCGGACGCACAGGTGTTCCTGTTCATCTGATTCGTCTTTTGTGACCGGGCGCTTGGTTGTCGACCGGACGCTCTCATACCGTGAGTCCGGTCACTTCCAGAGAGCTCCCAAACTTGATTTCGTGTGACCGGACGCGTCCGGTGTTCCGTGACCGGACGCTGGGTGAGTCCGGTCAGTGCAAGTTTGCGCTGTTTCGTCCGTAGCTTGTTCGTTCATTGTCGGTTTTGGTTTCCGACTTTTGCGTTGGGATTCTAGAGTCGCGTAGTGTCCCGCTGTGCTTCTTGGAAGCATCCACCCTACATTCAGGGTCGTGGACATTATTCGAGCTCTACGCTTGCCTTTGGGGTGACTTCTGGGACAGCGGCTAAAAGTTTCTGAGAAGAAATTTTAAAGCTCCCATTCACCCCCCCTCTGGTCGTTTTTCGGTCCTTCAGTTTGACATAGAGATAAGAGATAAGAAGGGAGTAGAGAACTCGGTAGCTGACCACTTGTCTAGGCTTCAGTATAAGGAAACACATGAGCTACCCATCAATGACTACCTAAGGGACGATACCCTGCTCAAGGTAACAACCTCCGGTCCATGGTACGTAGACATTGTGAACTTTATAGTGAAAGGCTATGTCCCACCTGGTGCGAAAAAAAGAAAATTGATCTATGATAGTCGCTCGCACCTATGGGATGAACCATATCTTTTTTGAGTCTGCGCCGATGGATTGTTGAGAAGGTGTGTTCCTATGGCTAAGGCTGCTCAAATTATGGAAAGATGTCATGCCTCGCCATATGGAGGACACTATGGAGCATTCCGGACACATGCCAAGATCTGGCCAAGTGGTTTCTTCTGGCCAATGATGTATCAAGATACAAAGGAGTTCGTTAGGAGATGCCACAGGTGCCAGAAACATGGGAATATCAGCGCCCGAGATGCAATGCCTCTCACAAACAATCTTCAAATTGAACTTTTTGATGTGTGGGGAATTGATTTCATGGGGCCATTTCCTATGTCCGGGAATTGCGAGTATATCTTGGTAGCCGTAGACTATGTGTCCAAATGGGTAGAAGCGATACCGTGCAGAAATGCTAATTCAAAACATGCCAAGAAAATGTTCCATGAAGTAATATTTCCTCGATTTGGTACACCCCGGATGGTCATAAGTGATGGAGGGTCATACTTCATAGATAACGTCTTTCGGAAGTACCTAGCGGATCATGGAATTCGTCACAACATTGCTACAGCATACCATCCCCAAACTAGCGGTCAAGCAGAAACATCTAACAAACAAATCAAGAATATTCTACAAAAGACCGTTGATGAAATTGGGAAAGGATGGAAGGACAAACTCCCTGATGCACTCTGGGCATATTGAACTGCATACAAAACACCCATAGGCATGTCACATTATCAGCTTGTATATGGGAAAACATGTCCTCTACCTGTGGAGCTAGAGTTCAAAGCTCACTGGGCCATGAAACGATGGAACATGGACTTTGAAGCTGCAGGGACAAAAAGAAAGATGCAACTCTCAGAGCTAGAAGAATGGCGTGAAAAAGCTTACCATAATGCCAAGATCTGTAAAGAGAGAACAAAGAGATGGCATGTTAAGAGAATCAAGCATAAAGAGTTTAAGCCCGAGGATAAGGTTCTGCTGTTCAATTCAAGAGTTAAGCTCTTTGGGCATGGGAAACTTCGGAGTAAGTGGGAAGGACCTTTTAAGGTCGTTGACACTTCAACTCATGGAGCCATTACCATCCAAGATGATATAGGTAACACATTTAAGGTAAATGGCCAACGCTTAAAAGTTTTTCTTGAACCTGAAAATGTGGAAAAAGAAGTAGACTTGTGTGGCAGAACCTCCCGATAATGTGGCCCACCTGCTCACGTCATTGGCTCCCCGAGCCCTAATGACTGTGCACATGTACCACATCACTGGAAAGATCTGTCGGGTGTTCCCGAGAGAACCCCGAATTATCCACGAACCACAGGACCATCATCATGAAGGTTAGAATAATTACAACATTTCAACATTTGTTACAAATTACCTTCGGAGTGCGGAAGCAAGATAGATAACCTTTATAAAACATGAATAAGTTACTTTTTACATAAACATAACTTGTATTGCGGAAGTAGAATAGTATTACGGAACCACACTTAGGCGGAGTACCTAAGTTGGAGAAGAAGGACAACTAGATCACGTCGAGCCCACAGACATGACCATGATCAACATCACCTATTAGAATCCTGCAACAGGGGTTAACAAACCCTGAGTACGGTCGATACTCAGCAAGACTTACCCGTCAACAGAAAAGACTTCAGGGTCATGCTGGTTTGGGTAGGCTCAATAGAATTTTTCATTTGCATAAAAGCTTACTAATAGTAGAGCCTATTTTCAAGTTTTAACTAAAGATTAAACTTTATAACTATCCAAAGATTCTCAAACCTTCATATGAATATCACCTCTTTAGTTCTCAATTCATAACGATCTCATTCTTTACTACGGTGCGGGTCGGGGAATTGAGGCTCCATATCCGAGGAAACACGGCGATTCGAATTGATTAATCCAGCTGGGGAATCAGTACCACACGACATATGTAGAACTTAATCTTGCATATATCAACCCTATCTATAGACCTCCCACACAAGAACGGGTCCGCGCTACCCGAGAGTACAGTACACCTCGAACCCGACTATCTCATAGCCCCGAGGGTACACGCTACTCCCGCCATCTTTCCACTCCCAGTGCGTGGTTAGCCGTTCTCAGGTATCGGAATAGCTATAGATTAGGCTTACCACCGCATGTGGGCTGTACTCAAAGGTCTCAATCACAGCAGGCCAACAACGATCAGGTCCTATGTTGAGTAATCTTACAACAAGACTCCATTCTTGATGTAAGTTACTATCAATATCATGTTGTCTCAAGATTCATTATTTCCCATAACATAGTAACCATTTTTAAAAGCACCTACTGTAATAAAGTAGTTTAGCATGGCTAAGCATTTCTAGCATTTTCATAAAGCAGGTAGCAAGGTATAATATATTATTAACAAGGTTGGTCATGCATCAACAGGTTTAAAGCATTTATTTGATAAACATTTCATGCATCAGTTTATCGAGAGTAAGTGTAATTGTAAATCCAAGGAAACGGTTAAATGAACCGGGGCTTGCCTTCGTTGCAGGGAAGATAAGATCCAAGAATGATCCACAAAGGTTAGTTCCTTCATCCAGAAGTTAAGTCTTCTCGACGAAGCTTGTCCAACAAGAATCTCCTTACGAGGCTTGTTCGACAAGGGTGATCATCAAAGCTTGATCAACACGACTTCAACACTCTCGGATACTATACGTAGATAAATGATGTATGCTCAGTATGATGCTATGGGATGCATGCTAAGGTGCAGGACAATTCAATTGCATAACAGAAGTTAAACAAACTTAAGGAAAGTCGAGTACAACTTTCCTTCGCGGTAAAGTTGCAAACCAACAAAACCAACTTGCAACCCACTAAAAACTTTAATTAAATAATTACTTTAAACAAAGCTTTATCAATCACTATTAATTAATTAATCATAGAAATTAGGGTTCCATTAAAGTTTGTCAAAATAATCTCAAAACTTTAATTACGTCAAGTTTTATATTTTTCTTAAATATCAGGCAGCTTGAGAAAGCCACACAAAAATTTTCACAAATTTTTGGAGCTTCCTACAAAAAGATATCAAAAAGACAAAACACAACACTATTGCTTTAACTCAGAAAAAGAAAACTCTTCTTAACCCTTACTGGGCTCGGTCCAGATTCGGCCCACGGCCACTGATATCCGAGCCTCAGGCCTCAGCCTCAGCCTCAGCCCTCCTTCTCCGACTCGCCCGAGGCCCGCAGAGCTCCGCCTCGCGCCGAGGCTCACAGATCTCTGCCTCGCGCCGAGGCTCACAGACTTCCGTCTCGCCCGAGGCCTGCAACTCTCCTTTTCTCCGCCTCGCCCGAGACCAGCGCCCGGCCAGCCTCGACCAGCCGCTGACACCCGAGCCCCAGGCGTCAGGCTCATCTCCCTCGTGCTCATGCCCAGACCAGAGGCCCGACTGGCCTTGACCGACACCCGGCCATGTTGACCGACCGTTGATCCCCTTATCGGTGAGGTCTCCGACAACGGCGAGGGTCCTCAACTCTCCAGCTTGACTTCGCGCATCCATCTAAACCCTTGAATCGACCAACGGAGGTTCGGTGACAGGGTATCCACGGCCATGGCGGGTGACCGAAGCTCGGCTCGGCGGCGACGCACTACACCGACCACTAGGGCTCGGTAGCAACCAAGATGGAGCTGGGAATCCACTAAGGAACTCATGGAGACAACTATGCACACCCTAACTCCACCAGGGACGACCCGGAACCCTACGGTCCAAGGTGGCGGCCATGGCGGCGCTTGCACCGGTGGCAGACCTTGCGGACCGACCAAGACGACACGGTAGAGACCTAGACAAAGGACGCAGCACACTCAGGAACCCACTGCAACCACGATGCGCGCGCTAGACAGGCTAAAGAAGCTCTAGACCAAAGGTGGCTACGACGGCGACGCTGACAGAGCTTGCTCCGGTGGCCAACTCCGCGGACTGCTCAAGCCAAGGCGGTAGCGACCTCAACAGAGAGCCGAACACAACCAAGGCATCAAGGCGAAACGGTTGGTGAAGATGGTTTGGCTAAAACAGCCCCGAGCTCACCGGCCAAGGGCGAGCTTGAGCTCGGCGGAGGTCTGACCGGCAGGGAGGAAGATGACCGCGGGCAGGGCCATCGGAAGCACTTGGGTTTGGCTAGCTAGCTCAGGGGAAGCAACGGAGTTAGGCGAAGCTATCTGGGGAGATGGAGAGCATGGGGATGCAACGACAAGGGTATAAGAACTCACCGCAGATGCGGCCGGAGAACAAAGTAGAAGGGAGGGAGGTGGCGGACGCAGGTGAAGTGAAGATTGGGAAGTTCTCAGAGCTCGACACCGCACGGGGTGACGCATAACGGCAAGCAGCTGCGTGGCCACACACGCGGAACCGGACGGAAACGCCTAGACCACGGCGGCGGCGACGTGGCGGTGCAGAGCACGACTCTGCTCTGATATTTTCCCCCTCCGGCTACTGTTCATCAGAGAACATCTTGATCTTCTTTCCCCTATTTCTCCCAAACCGGCTAAACAACAAAGAAAACTTCCAACATGAAAGTTGTTCCAAAAATTAGGATCTACAACTTTCATTAAAAGAGTACACCCAAAATCTGCTTAGATTTTGAAATAGAGTTCAAAATCAAATTTGGAACAAACTGAATTCAAAATTACTTTTGAAATTTGAACTACACTTCAAGATTTGTCAAACTATGAAAAGTAGAGCTTGAAAAGTTATACAACTTTGCTTTAAAACACATGGGCTGATTTCAAATGGAAAAAGGTCAATTTAATCAAAACAGTTCAAAACCATTTCAAATGGGAATTTGAAAAGGGGACAAAATTAGGGTTTTGCAATAAAAGCAAAATTACTTTTAATTTTACATGGACACTTGAAAAATGGTCCAGGTATAAAAGGTTCATTTTGAAATTCTATACAACTTTGATGTAAACCTCAAACTCAGATTTCAAACAGTTTTGAAATGCAAGTTTAAAATCAAAAGAAGACCATTTCCAGGTTTTGAGTAAATTCAAAATTACTTTAAAACTTTCTGAACAACTTCAAATTGTACCAAATAAAAGTTGTTCCTTAACAAAAATAGAGCAACTTTGCTTTTGGTCATATATCCAAAATATGCATAATTTTGAAACTACACAAAAGGGGATAAAACTAGGTTTTAGAAATTGATTTTCCAATTGAAACCAAATCAAACTTGTTTTACAAATTACTTCAGATTTTCTTTAATAACTTGAAAATCTATCTTAATAAAAGTTGTTTCTCTTAATCCTCCCTACAACTTTGATTTAAAGACCAAAGTCTAATTATTTTTAATTTTTGAAATCTAGTTTTGGGGTCAAAATCAGAGTTTAAAAGATTTCAAATTTATTCAAAATTTTGTACAGAAACTTGAAAAAATTTAAATACCAAAGTTGTCACTCTCAACAAGAGCTACAACTTTGCTTTTGAAAACACTTTGAAATTTGACATACTTTTTGACTTATTAAAAAAAGGGACAAAAAGAGAGATTTAAAAACCAAAGTTTTCTCACTTGCCCTTTCATGAAACACCAAACATTACAATCAAACCACATATATTTCAAACATGGAAATCAACACTCAAAAACATACAACACTCTGGTCAAACATATAAAGCATCACATTTATGCCTTAAACATGAAAATATGAAATGTTTTTATGCCATGATGCCAGATGATTATGCATACTAAACATATTAATTAAAATTTTAATTAGGACTTAACACCAGGGGTGTTACAATCCTTCCCCCTTAAAGAAATCTCGTCCCGAGATTTAAGAAGTACTTAAAAATCTGGGGTTGAGTAATGGAAAAGGAAATATGTCACACTTCTTTACTCGCAAGGAGTTTACAAGGCAACTGGGTTCGGGTTTAGGATTACAACCGAGACCAGAACACAGTTGCAAGTAGCAAGGTAGAAGATATTTGGGTGGAGCAAGGAAATTTATCAAGAATCCAGAGAGAGCGTACATTAGTTGTGGGCTATAATGGATCATAACTGTAGACCTCGATACCTGCACGCACCCAGTGGAAACTAGTGTGATCCGGACACACGAGATTCCCTAGGTTCCGACGCGGCACCGTGGTCACCAATCATGGCACCACAATAGAGCACAACTTCTATATCTCTCATCTTAATAAGAAGGAAATTATAACCAAAAGCAAGGGTTGGTTATAACTACAAGGAGAGTGGCTTTGAACTCCCTTTCGGGCGTCCAGAAAGGAAAGCACTTTAATGGTGAACTAGAAAGAATCACGATCATAAACCTGGATATTAGCGAGCACCTGGCAGTAACGCCTTATGGTGGCCATCCATAGGTGACCCCAGGTTCCCACGCTTTTATCCGGTCCACAGATCAGGGTCCTTTCAAAGAACACAATTTCAGTAACTTTCAACCACCATTCGTCATTTACACGACATTAAGCAAATGGTATGTGCCAATTCAAGGCATGACACACACATCTAGGAAGAACCAAAGATTTACCCTAATTCTGGCTTTATGTGTTAGAGTGTATGAAAGATATCCAAAAGTTCCCAAGGATCAGAACTTATGGAACATAAGTAGCAAGGGTAGCAGATTATAGGGACGATCAGCTATCGGGGATCATAGCTGCTTTTAGAATTTCGAAAAGAAGCACATTTTATCATTATGCATGATATGATGTATGCTCGTCCTATACGACCTTTCACTGACAGGAGATCTCTGTCTCCACCTGTTAGTTAGGTATAGGGCTATACTTTATATATTAACTTCACTGTCTTGGGGCAAGTGTTGAAAAGCTCTTCTGTCATGGTTTGACAGGAAGGTTGATTCTCCATTAACCTTCAGTAAAAGAGTTGAGACCATCTCAGTGTCTTCAGCTGGAGTTGCCAGTAGAGTCTTCACAAAGTCTTTCAGCAAGAAAGAATTTGGAGGGAAGATTATTTTTAACTTGTTACTTCCAAAAACTTTTAGATTCTAAAATCATTTTGAAGTTTTTCAAAAGTAATGTTGTAACCAGTCTTCCCTTGATGACAATCCTGCTCCGATACCACTCTGTGGCAGAACCTCCCGATAATGTGGCCCACCTGCACACGTCATCGGCTCCCCGAGCCCTAATGACTGTGCACATGTACCACATCACTGGAAAGATCTGTCGGGTGTTCCCGAGAGAACCCCGAATTATCCACGAACCACAGGACCATCATCATGAAGGTTAGAATAATTACAACATTACAACATTTGTTACAAATTACCTTCGAAGTGCGGAAGCAAGATAGATAACCTTTATAAAACATGAATAAGTTACTTTTTACATAAACATAACTTGTATTGCGGAAGTAGAATAGTATTACGGAACCACACTTAGGCGGAGTACCTAAGTTGGAGAAGAAGGACAACCAGATCACGTTGAGCCCACAGACATGACCATGATCAACATCACCTATTAGAATCCTGCAACAGGGGTTAACAAACCCTGAGTACGGTCGATACTCAGCAAGACTTACCCGTCAACAGAAAAGACTTCAGGGTCATGCTGGTTTGGGTAGGCTCAATAGAATTTTTCATTTGCATAAAAGCTTACTAATAGTAGAGCCTATTTTCAAGTTTTAACTCAAGATTAAACTTTATAACTATCCAAAGATTCTCAAACCTTCATATGAATATCACCTCTTTAGTTCTCAATTCATAACGATCTCATTCTTTACTATGGTGCGGGTCGGGGAATTGAGGCTCCATATCCGAGGAAACACGGCGATTCGAATCGATTAACCCAGCTGGGGATTCAGTACCACACAACATATGTAGAACTTAATCTTGCATATATCAACCCTATCTATAGATCCTCCCATACAAGAACGGGTCCGTGCTACCCGAGAGTACAGTACACCTCGAACCCGACTATCTCATAGCCCCGAGGGTACACGCTACTCCCGCCATCTTTCCACTCCCAGTGCGCGGTTAGCCGTTCTCAGGTATCGGAATAGCTATAGATTAGGCTTACCACCGCATGTGGGCTGTACTCAAAGGTCTCAATCACAGCAGGCCAACAACGATCAGGTCCTATGTTCAGTAATCTTACAACAAGACTCCATTCTTGATGTAAGTTACTATCAATATCATGTTGTCTCAAGATTCATTATTTCCCATAACATAGTAACCATTTTTAAAAGCACCTACTGTAATAAAGTAGTTTAGCATGGCTAAGCATTTCTAGCATTTTCATAAAGCAGGTAGCAAGGTATAATATATTGATAACAAGGTTGGTCATGCATCAACAGGTTTAAAGCATTTATTTGATAAACATTTCATGCATCAGTTTATCGAGAGTAAGTGTAATTGTAAATCCAAGGAAATGGTTAAATGAACCGGGGCTTGCCTTCGTTGCAGGGAAGATAAGATCCAAGAATGATCCACAAAGGTTAGTTCCTTCATCCAGAAGTTAAGTCTTCTCGACGAAGCTTATCCAACAAGAATCTCCTTCCGAGGCTTGTTCGACAAGGGTGATCATCAAAGCTTGATCAACACGACTTCAACACTCTTGGATACTATACGTAGATAAATGATGTATGCTCAGTATGATGCTATGGGATGCATGCTAAGGTGCAGGACAATTCAATTGCATAACAGAAGTTAAACAAACTTAAGGAAAGTCAAGTACAACTTTCCTTCGCGGTAAAGTTGCAAACCAACAAAACCAACTTGCAACCCACTAAAAACTTTAATTAACTAATTACTTTAAACAAAGCTTTATCAATCACTATTTATTAATTAATTATAGAAATTAGGGTTCCATTAAAGTTTGTCAAAATAATCTCAAACCTTTAGTGATGGTTGGTTATAGCAAATCATGGATGCAAAACAAATTTCATAATTTTTGGACCATTATTTTAGCCTATAGAAATTATGCAAGTTCTAGGCATTAGTTAATTAATAAACAAAGCATAGAACTAGCATGAAATTTATTTTTCCCAAATGGCTTCAAAATTTTTGTGAAGATTAGATACATGATGAAAACAGTAACAAAATTGGTTTCATGATTTTTGGACTTATAAATAAGCCTACAAAAATCATCAAAGATCATTTATTAATTAAAAGCCATATTTAAATCAGTTTCAAAATTTGTTCAAAACTCAAGTTTTATATTTTTCTTAAATATCAGGCAGCTTGAGAAAGCCACACAAAAATTTTCACAAATTTTTGGAGCTTCCTACAAAAAGATATCAAAAAGACAAAACACAAAACTATTGCTTTAACTCAGAAAAAGAAAAACTCTTCTTAACCCTTACTAGGCTCGGTCCAGATTCGGCCCAGGACCACTGATATCCGAGCCTCAGGCCTCAGCCTCAGCCTCAGCCCTCCTTCTCCGACTTGCCCGAGGCCCGCGGAGCTCCGCCTCGCGCCGAGGCTCACAGATCTCTGCCTCACGCCGAGGCTCACAGACTTCCGTCTCGCCCGAGGCCTGCAACTCTCCTTTTCTCCGCCTCGCCCGAGACCAGCGCCCGGCCAGCCTCGATCGGCCGCTGACACCCGAGCCCCAGGCGTCAGGCTCATCTCCCTCGCGCTCATGGCCAGACCAGAGGCCCGACTGGCCTTGACCGACACCCGGCCATGTTGACCGACCGTTGATCCCCTTATCGGCGAGGTCTCTGACAACGGCGAGGGTCCTCAACTCTCCAGCTTGACTTCGCGCATCCATCTAAACCCTCGAATTGACCAACGGAGGTTCGGTGACAGGGTATCCACGGCCATGGCGGGTGACCGAAGCTTGGCTCGGCGGCGACGCACTACACCGACCACTAGGGCTCGATAGCAACCAAGATGGAGCTGGGAATCCACTAAGGAACTCATGGAGACAACTATGCGCACCCTAACTCCACCAGGGACGACCCGGAACCCTACGGTCCAAGGTGGCGCGGCCATGGCGGCGCTTGCGCCGGTGGCAGACCTTGCGGACCGACCAAGACGACACGGTAGAGACCAAGACAAAGGACGCAGCACACTCAGGAACCCACTGCAACCACGATGCGCGCGCTAGACAGGCTAAAGAAGCTCTAGACCAAAGGTGGCTATGACGGCGACGCTGACAGAGCTTGCGCCGGTGGCCAACTCCGTGCACTGCTCAAGCCAAGGCGGTAGCGACATCAACAGAGAGCCGAACACAACCAGGGCATCAAGGCGAAACGGTTGGTGAAGATGGTTTGGCTAAAACAGCCCCGAGCTCACCGGCCAAGGGCGAGCTTGAGCTCGGCGGAGGTCTGACCGGCAGGGAGGAAGATGACCGCGTGCAGGGCCATCGGAAGCACTTGGGTTTGGCTAGCTAGCTCAGGGGAAGCAACGGAGTTAGGCGAAGCTATCTGGGGAGATGGAGAGCATGGGAACGCAACGACAAGGGTATAAGAACTCACCGCAGATGTGGCCGGAGAACAGAGTAGAAGGGAGGGAGGTGGCGGACGCAGGTGAAGTGAAGATTGGGAAGTTCTCAGAGCTCGACACCGCACGGGGTGACGCATAGCGGCAAGCAGCTGCATGGCCACACATGCAGAATCGGACGGAAACGCCTAGACCACGGCGGCGGCGACGCGGCGGTGCAGAGCACGACTCTACTCTGATATTTTCCCCCTCCGGCTACTGTTCATCAGAGAACATCTTGATCTTCTTTCCCCTATTTCTCCCAAACCGGCTGAACAACAAAGAAAACTTCCAACGTGAAAGTTGTTCCAAAAATTAGGATCTACAACTTTCATTAAAAGAGTACACCCAAAATCTGCATAGATTTTGAAGAGTTCAAAATCAAATTTGGACCAAACTGAATTCAAAATTACTTTTGAAATTTGAACTACACTTCAAGATTTGTCAAACTATGAAAAGTAGAGCTTGAAAAGATGTACAACTTTGCTTTAAAACACGTGGGGTGATTTCAACTGGAAAAAGGTCAATTTAATCAAAACAGTTCAAAACCATTTCAAATGGGAATTTGAAAAGGGGACAAAATTAGGGTTTTGCAATAAAAGCAAAATTACTTTTAATTTTACATGGACACTTGAAAAATGGTCCATGTATAAAAGGTTCATTTTGAAATTCTCTACAACTTTGATGTAAACCTCAAACTCAGATTTCAAACAGTTTTGAAATGCAAGTTTAAAATCAAAAGAAGACCATTTCCAGGTTTTGAGTAAATTCAAAATTACTTTAAAACTTTCTGAACAACTTCAAATTGTACCAAAATAAAAGTTGTTCCTTAACAAAAATAGAGCAACTTTGCTTTTGGTCATATATCCAAAATATGCATAATTTTGAAACTACACAAAAGGGGATAAAACTAGGTTTTAGAAATTGATTTTCCAATTGAAACCAAATCAAACTTGTTTTACAAATTACTTCAGATTTTCTTTAATAACTTGAAAATCTATCTTAATAAAAGTTGTTTCTTTTAATCCTCCCTACAACTTTGATTTAAAGACCAAAGTTTAATTCTTTTTAACTTTTGAAATCTAGTTTTGGGGTCAAAATCAGAGTTTAAAAGATTTCAAATTTATTCAAAATTTTGTACAGAAACTTGAAAAACTTTAAATACCAAAGTTGTCACTCTCAACAAGAGCTACAACTTTGCTTTTGAAACACTTTGAAATTTGACATACTTTTTGACTTATTAAAAAAAAGGGACAAAAAGAGAGATTTAAAAACCAAAGTTTTCTCACTTGCCCTTTCCTGAAACACCAAACATTACAATCAAACCACATATATTTCAAACATGGAAATCAACACTCAAAAACATACAACACTCTGGTCAAACATATAAAGCATCACATTTATGCCTTAAACATGAAAATATGAAATGTTTTTATGCCATGATGCCAGATGATTATGCATACTAAACATATTAATTAAAATTTTAATTAGGACATAACACCAGGGGTGTTACAACTTGATTGAGTTGTTACAATTTAATGATCCAATCTAAAACCAATCACCCTAATAACTCTAGACAACCAATTCTTATAAGCCTAACATCTAATTAGTTCCACAAGTTTTGTTGTCTATTTGAGTTTCACAGGATTTGAAAGACCAAGGCAAGCTGACAAGCAAGTGGATGTTTCATCCACTGTCGGAGCACTATCCAATAAACATCAACATCAATCGAAGCTCCGATAGAGGAAGAACATTTTCACTGCCAGTCCGCTGCATTACAAATTGAACGACTATGTCAACATCCAGCTTGGGGGAAAGCACCCTCGTGTATCCAGGTAATTGTCCTTATCCTCTTAAGTTTTCTTTCTATACATAAATAAAATAAAAAGAAAAAAAAATGTGGGCACATGAAGGCTCACCATTAATTAAAAAGAAAAAAATATATGGACACATGAAGGCTCAACGCTATTAAGGGAACCAGCTTGAGGGAGACGCACCCCCGTTATCTTCGTAATCCAGGTATGTCTTATTCACTATCTTAGTTATTCATAATAAGTGTGTGTTAGGTTAAATAAATAGTGTGTTAAGTTTGCTTAGTTTGTTTTAAGAAGTTAATAATAAAAGAAGAACTCTCTCTCTAAACTTTTACATGGAAATGATGAATAGTTGCTCTATCTAATTTCTTTCAAGTACCTAACTTTCAAGCACAAGTTCTCCTAATTAATAATGATGCTTTAAAATAAAATTAAATGCATGGGTAGCAAATGCTTGAACTAGAGTCTAGGTAGTTGACAGATATGATATGTGATGATATGAGCTACTGTTATCTTGTTCTGAACAACACTAGAGTTCCGGAGAATTTCAAATATTAATATGACTAATAATTGCATTGAGTTAAATTAAGCTTTCTTGACCCTATGAGAAGTTATCATGCTATTGAATTGAGATCACTTACACATTCCATCCATTTTCCGCATAAATGCTCATGATTATTTGTTCCAATCCTCTCAAAAGTTGTTGGAAGCATGTGGCTATTAAAAAAAAGAGAGAAAAAAAAGATGAAAAAAATCCGAGGAAATAAAAAGGGACAAGTGTCCGAAACCTCAAAAAGAAAGATCTCAAGGAAATAAAAAGGGACAAGTGTCCGGAACCTCAAAAAAAATGATGAAAAAAAATAAATATCAGAAAAAAATGTGCATGTGCCCGCTAGTAGAATTAGTCTGATAGCCATGTGTCTCAGATAAGCAGAAGAGAGTGATATATTCAAAAGAGCATCCGCCTCCATTTTCCATACACATGCACATCTCGACTCAATAGTGTGATTGACTTTCTCTTTGGATCCTTTGTTTAATTTGGCAACATATGTTCTTAAACTTTTGAAAATTCATAAAAACTCTGGAATAATGGTGAAGTGAAAGAGCTAGAGAAATGGTGCTTGATTTGATCGTTCTATCTTACAATTACCTAAGATTCAAGGTAAAGTACTAAGCCCCGTGATAAATAATATGATATATTTTTCTAATCCAAATGAGAACTTTTGTTTGAATACATGTGTACTTGTTGGAAGTGAAGATATTGCAGCAACTCCTGATCGATTGTTGAGGTTGGCTTTGCTCGGGACTAGCAAAGGGTAAGCTTGGGGGAACTTGTTGACACTCACTAATGCTCATAATTAACAATCAACTATTGCATGAAATGACACTAAATGAATCACAAAGCATAGTTGTAGGGTTTGAAACAAACAAGATCCACGAGTTTTGGTGCTCTCACTTGTTTTGTAGGACATTCATGTTTTTACCATAAAAAGCATCTCAAGTGATGATTTGGAGTGCACCATTGCGAAGAGCTCATCGAGACGATCGAAACGGACATATCATTTGCTATATTTGGAGTCCCGGATGAAAAGATATTAATTTCGCATCGAAATCTGCAAAAGAAGGATCTAGAAGACACCAGAAGACACCACGAGGCGGCCCACCACGTGGGCCCACTGGGCCCGAACTACCGGTCCCACCCATGGGACCGACCGGTCGGCCACGGAGGCCTCTCGCTACCATCCTCTGCAAGCTACTTCCACCGACCTCTAGGATGCATCTCGACCGTACCCCAAGTCGGTTTGATCCAACGATCACGATTCCACGCCCAGGGCTATAAAACCAGACCTAGACCCCCCTCTCCAGGCATCTCCATCTTCATTATTCATCTCCACATCAGAAACTAGGGTTTCAATTAGAAGTAGAGATCCCTCTAGTTGATCATCTAATTCTAGTTCTAGTTCATCTTCTAGTTCTAGATCTAGTTCTAGTTCATCATCTAGTTGTAATCTAGAGAGAGAAAGGAGAGAGCTGAGGAGGAGCCGGATCTGTCGGATCTTCCTCAACATTGTATTGGTGCAGCATCTAGTTCATCTTCAAGTAATCTCCAGGTTCTTCATTTACTATTTCTAAGTATTATATTTAATTTCAGTTCTTGCTTTATTTATTCACTGGATCTCTGCTCGTATCGAGTGCTCTAATTATTCTAGATAATTAGAGTAGTTGACGTTAGTGTAGACTTGGTGTCTAGACTAGGGTTTACCTGAGTTTGCACCCAGCCTCACGGATAGTTGTGGTAGCCCCAGGTGGTGACAGCCCTGATGGCCGACATAGTCCACTACGTTCGGGTTGGTGTTTGTAGGACCGTAGTCAGAGCTTCCTATCCCCTTTCTCATCACTTTCTATGGCTAGTGTTCTGATGTCCCGAAGTAAGTAAAGTATAGTGATCCTTTAATTAGATAGACCTGCTTAGAAAACCCTAAGATTTCTCTCTACCCATTTTATCATTCTTTTCTTAGACGATCTTGCCCTTGATTAGTACACTTCACGTTCCCCGTGGTATCCATGCGCTTGCGGATTATTCTGTGTGCGTTTAAAATACCCAACAATCACCTGCACGCTCAAAACGAGAAGAAGGACATACAAGAGTCTCGTCGAAGGTGACATCTGATGTCTCCATGACTCGGTTAGTATCAAGGTTAAGTACACGATATGCTCTAGTGTGAGTGCCATAACCCAAAAATACCCCGTCAGAAGATCGAGACTCAAATTTGTCCAGGTTGCCTTTCTTCAGAATAAAACAATGGCAACCGAAGACTCTAAAATAACTCACCTTGGGTTGTCTACCAAAATGCAACTCATAAGAAGTCTTCTTCATAAAAGCTCTCAGAAAAATACGATTTGAAATGTAGCATGCAGTGTTCATAGCTTCGGCCCAATATCGCGTAGGAGTCCTATGCTCATCGAGCATCGTCCTGGCCATCTCAACAAGGGTCCGATTCTTCCTCTCTGCAACACCATTTTAGGGCGGTGTGTAGGGGGAAGAAAACTGATGCTCCAAACCAAGGCGGTCACAAAACTTCTCAAAATCCGAATTCTTGAATTCGGAACCATTATCACTTCTAATAGCTCGTATCAAGTTCAAAGGGAACTCGTTCTGAAGACGCAAAATCAGATTGTGAGCGAAGGAAAAAGTCTCAATCTTCTCATTCAAAAAGAAGACCCACGAATATCTCAAAAAGTCGTCAACAACAACAAGCACATACCACTTCCCCCCAACCGAGCTCACCCGAGCTGGACCAACAAGGTCCATGTGTAAAAGCTCTCCAGGGCGCTTAGTCATAACCTGAGTCACTGGATGGTGGGGAGCGGCTACCATCTTCCCATGTCTACAAGAATGGCAAACTAGATCTTTCTCCATCGATAGCTTGGGCAATCCTCGGATTAGGCCAAGTGAGCTAAGTCTTGCAAGCAAGTCGAAGCTTAGGTGACCGAGCCTCCTATGCCACTTCCAAAGATCAGAGGAGGAAGGACCAGCCAAAAGACAGCAGGAAATACCAAATGACTCCGAGAAATTCGCACGAAAGACTTTCCCAAAGGGCGAAATCAAACAAACCAAATTGCCCTGAGGATCTAAAATGCGACTGAGGTTCGATTTAAAACGAATCTCATAGTCATCATCAAAAAGTTGCGAAACAGAAAGCAAGTTAAAATGTAGGTTAGAAACAAGAGCAACGTCATGCAACACAAAGTGCTCATTAACCCGCACCGACCCGCGAGACAATACCTTACCTTTACTATTGTCGCCGAAGGTGATAAACTCCTTTCCAGCAACAGGGCTAAGGCTGGAGAACCACTTGGCGTTTCCGGTCATGTGCCTAGAACAAGTGGAATTCACCAACCAGATGTCCTCCAACCGTCTTACCTACATCAATAAAAAGACATAGGGTGAGCATACGGTCCAACACTGGGGTTAGTGAAGTAAGGGGAATACCAGTGTTGGGCCGGCTGCTCAAAAGAACGGTTAGTGTAAAAACCATTCCTAGCCTGCCTACGGGGGTAGCGATCACTACACACAGTAAAACGTGGTCCGCTAAGGAAGGAGCATCCATCGTGATAGTTAAAACACGGTGGAGGGAAACGCTCAACAAAGCCTCCGCCACGGGGTCCGTATCCTGCAAAAACAGGACCCCGTCGGGCACCTCCTCCCTCACGCCTAGGACCTTGAGGTGCTGCACCTCTAGGCCTAGCTGCTCTCCTCGGAGCTCTCCTTTAGACGTTCGGCACATGCACATCATGGAAAGGATGGTACATGTCTGGGTTGTCCATCTCCCTGGCACGGCGCCCATCTCTCTTGCGCCTATAGCAAAACTCACCCAAGTGACCATCTCTCCCACAGTACTCACAATGGTACATCACCGCACGCAAAGGGGGTTGTTGGTACTCACGGTTGTGGGTTTGGATCACTTTGCCCTTCTGTGGCAAACACTCCTCCTGGATGGGTGGCATTGCGTCCAGCTTGTTCTTGAGGTGGTTTGGTTTGGGTGCCCACTGCTGGTTCTTAGGTGGAGCTCGTGGGGGTTCTTCAAACACCCCATCTTTGGTGGTAGGCTTGGCAGGCTCTTTGGGTGGAAGCTTGGTAAGTTTGGGAGTAGTGGTGGAGTTGGGCTTCTCACATGGGTTCAAACCACTCGACTCTCCAATCTTCCCAAAAGCAGAAAGATCAACACCCGGAGCAAAACCTACACCTGGACCTCCGGCAGCTCGCTTGAATTGGGAGATCATCATCCCGAGCTGCGGCTCACTACAAGACACCCATGACAGGACTGTCCGAAGGTATGTGTTTTCTTCCTCGGCTTGCATCCTGTCATGCTTGACATTCGCGATCTCCATCTCCAAGCCCTCACAAAAAGCACACCTCATGACACAAGTGCTACCCGAGTTGGCCTTTTCTAAAGACTCAATCTTGGCATTCTTCTCTGCCAACTCAGATTGCAAGACAGGACAAGTCTTGCACGCACCCAACAGTGAAGGTCTAGCCTTCAGCTCATCCACCTCTCAAACCAAAGCAGCATACTTACCTCTCAAAGTGAGAAGGTCAGTCATGTGCTTGGTGCACGACTCACACTCAACCTCCTCCGACACGACCACGGTGGATTTAGCAAACTCCAACTCCTTCACCGTGTCCTCCCACTTCTGCCTAAATTCCTTGCGCTCTCTAGCCGCACGCCTAAGCAACTTGTCTTGACTGAGCAAGGTGGCAGTAAGCTTCTCATTCTCATCAAAGAGTTCATCGTGAGTCATTGATACCTGGGAGGTGTCGTCGTCGTCCTGAGGGGTGTGCTCCAGCTTGCCGTCGACCTCGTCACCAAGCGCCATGGTGCAGAAGCCCTCGTCGTCGGCGAAGAAGCAAAGACCGTTTAGCTTGTCCTCGATCTTCTTCATCTTCTCGGACTCGTCGTCGCTTGAGCAAGCGGAGTCGTCATCTGAGCCGTCGACGTCGCTGAGCGTGGTGAAGAAAGCACGCTGCTCAGCTTGGGCCTTCTCCAAGTACTTCTTCTTGATGTACTCCTTGTCGAAGTCGCCCCTCTTCTTGTGCCTTGGGGGGACGTGCTTGTCCTTGCGCTTGGAGTCATACTTGTGCCCATGATCGCCCTTCTTGGGGCAGTTGGCGATGAAGTGGTCGGGGTCGCCACACTCATAGCAGCCCGAGCGTCCTCCTCCGCGGCGACGGTTCATGCGGTTGTTGTGGAACCACGTAAACCGGTTGGCAAGCAAAGCCAACTCCTCGTCTCCCAAAGACTCCAGCTGGTCCTCTGTGACAGAAAAGAGTGAAGAGAGTGCAAAGCTAGCAGAGGGGTTAGCGGAAGAGCCAGGAACCAAAGCCATAGTTGGGCCAGAAGGATTCTCATAAGAAGCCCTCGCCAGGGCGTCAATCTCACTGGACTTGAGCTTACTGAAGAGCTCGTCGCACATGAGGGTCTCATAGTTAGGCGATTCGATGATCGCCTGAACCTTTGAATCCCACACCGACCGATCGAGAGTATGCAAAAGCTTCAAAGCTCTCTCATGATCATCGAAAGGCAACTGCTCCTTGTTAGCCCTCATCCTGTTGAAAATCACCTGAAAGCGAGCGAATAAACTTTCTATGCTCTCGCCAGGCTGATGTCGAAAGTTCTCATACTCTCGCTTGAACGACTCGTAGAGTCAGGTTTTGACTTGAGAGGTTCCCTCATGGAAATGCATGAGGGTGGTCCAAATCTCCCGAGCCGTAGCGAGGTGAGAAACACGATCAAACTCACTCATGCTCAAACATGAGAAAAGAGCATTACGGGCTCGGCTATTGGCATCGTGCTCATTGATCTAATGCTGAGTGACACAAGCAGCCAAGACCACGTAATCGGCAGAGTTGCAAATATCCCAGATGGAAGCACCCAAACTCTGCAGATAGGCCGACATACGTACCTTCCAATACGCATAGTTCGTCCCATCGAAAAACGGCGGTTTGCCCACGCCGCGATCCATGTCGCCTTTGGTGGATCTGGAACCGTCCAAGGTGGAAGATCCTTAACCTGTTCCGATACCAATTGAAGGACCTAGAATGCAACCAGAAAGCGACCAGAGGGGGGTGAATGGGAGCTACAAAACTCCTTTCGGAAACTTGTTGCCACTATCCCGTAAATCAACCCCAAAAGCAAACCCTATAGCTTGCTAGTGTCCACGACCCTAGATGTGGGGTGGATGCTTCCAAGAAGCACAGCGGGACACTACACAACTCTAGAATCCCAACCCAAAAGACAGAAACCAAATCCGACAACGAGTGAGCGAACAGCGAACGAAACTGCGCAGAACAGCTACGACCGGACTCATTGGTGCGTCCGGTCAGTAGGCACCAGACGCGTCCGGTCGAGTAAAACTCAATTTGGGAGCTCTCTGTATTGGACCGGACTCACAGGGAACAGTGTGTCCGGTCACTGGAAGAGCGTCCGGTCAACTCAAACAAAAACTATGAACAGTGCAAGCGTAGCGTCTGGTCGTTCTTGGGAAGCAGCGTTCGGTCAGGTTAACAGAACACGCGCGAGTCAAACCTTCATCGACCGGACTCTGACCGAGCGTCTGGTCGCCCCGAGCCCAGCGTCTGGTCACCTCGTGACAGGAAAGATCGTCCACCGATTTGAATCAAAATCTCCCAAAACGAAACCTCTAGGATTCAAACTTGGAGAGATGAATCACAAGAAGGATAGTGAGCTATCTCTAAGAGATCAAGGCTCGAACCTATCTCCAAATCGGTGAATCGAAGAATTTCGGGGGAAGGGAGAAGACTCGACCCGAAACGAAAATCAATCGATCTCCTAGACCGTGAGGATAGAGATTAATTCCTTCGGTGGAAAGAAGTGCCTCACGATCTAAAACAACTTGGTTCAAGCGGATTTGCAAAAGATGAACCGAGCATAGAGATCAAGCGTTCGGAAAATCATGGAGAAAAGGATTCCGCGAGGAACACGAATAAAACGCGAATCACACCCACGAATCTGCAACCATAGCGCAAACACACGCTACAACAGTGAGGTTACAGCCTCACTTCCTCGAAATCAACAGTACACAGAGGCAAGTCTCTCTGCGGATCTCAGCTAGCTACAGCAGGGAATGGGAGAGCAGGAAACCCTAAGTGCGAAAGAGCAAATGACTGAGATTGATGGGAGGAGGGTGTCTCCCGACTACTTATCCTAATTCTAGCCTAAGTCTAATTCCTACTCTACCCCTCTCTATTCTAATTACAGAGCGAACCAGCTAAACCCTAGGGTTATTCTAGACCAACTCAAGTGGTAGGTGTATCCGATGGCCACGCCCGCACCACAGGCAGCGTTGCCTCGACGCAACCTCCCGATTGCCACCACGTGCCGCCCTCGCTCTGCACCCCCGGTTCTATGGCCCAAACCGGGAAACCAGCCTTTTCCAGCCAACACCAGGTTTTGAGGCCCAAACCGGGAAACCAGCCTTCAAGTCCAAACCGGGAAACCCTCAGCGCCCGAGTTTTGTGGCCCAAACTCGGAAACCTGCTCGCACCCAGGTCTTGAGGCCCAAACCTGGAAACCATCCTCAGCCCGAGTTTTGTGGCCCAAACTCGGCAAACCCGTAGCACCTAGGTTTTGAGGCCCAAACCTAGAAACCGTCCACCGGTGGTTTTTTTGTGGCTCAACCACCAAACCGGAGCTGTAGAGGGGATGCACCGCCCGTGCACCCCGTCCACCGACATGTGTCCCCAGATCCTCGACCCGAGCAACACCATGCCCCGCAAGTCTTCACTTGTCGTGGTCCCAGGCTGCCAGCCACCACAGCTGATCCTCAGGCACTCCGGTCCCTCAGTACAAGCCTCACGTCCGCCCTTCACCACTCCCGGTCCATCGGCACAGCACGTCTCTACTTGACCTTCACCTTGCCCTCGATCACTGTCTCCGTGCTCGACACCTGCACAACACAAGCCAAAGAACCTGCGATCAAACCCAATGACAATCACTCATCACACCGAGACCCGGCATACACCCATGTATCCGCACCGAGGCCAACTACTCGGCTGAAGCCTCGACGTGCGGACTGTCCGCGGTCAATAAGGCGGACTGTCCGTGACCTCCTAGAAAGCGCAAAAACAGCACGGGGCAAACTCAAAATCGATTGGATCTTCACCAAATCGAACGGGGATGCAACCAACTTCACCCATGTGTTCTTCTACATGTTGGGAAGCTAATCCTAAGATATCATCGCTTGCCCCCAACTAAATCATGAGAAATCCGAAGAACACCATAAAAGGGGAAGAACTAAGAACGAAAACTATTTTGGCTCGATCTACTTGTTCGTGAGGGTAGAGATGAATTCCTCCGGTCGAAATGTTCTCCTCACATCAAAGAGCAAGTTGATTCAAATGGAATCGCAAAAGACGCAGCATAGAGGGAGATCGGGGGAGGAGAAAATCATGGAGAAAAGAAGAATGCGAAGAACACGAAGAACAAATTCAAAACACGAATTCAACCACGAATTTGATCCTTGGATTCAGCAAGATGAATTGTATTAAGCACTCGGTGTTGGGCTACAAGCCACTCCAGAAGATCAAAGCTTCGATGGCGAAAAGCTCAAGAACAAGAGCCTGTCTCTCCCTAACCCTAGCCTCCTCTCACACAACACAAAATGAGAGTGACACCGTCCAAGGATACGGCTGCCCTAGCAGCCCCCCTCATATATATAGGCGCACGTCCGAAGACCAAAACGCCCTTACATTAAGCACTTGTCCCAAATACCCCCCAGGGGTATAACCATCCAGTCCTGACGATCTTCATCCGACGGCCACGCCCGCACATCCGGTAGATTCGCCTCGATTCGACCTTCCCGATGCCGCCACGTGCCGTCACCGTCAACCGCCGTGCCTTCTCACCGATAGCTTCGCCGCACCGCAAGCCTCTCGGTGCCGCCACGCGTCGACCGTCCTTTCGGACCAACCTCGGTTTTGAGGCCCAAACCGGTAAACCGTCCACCCCGAGTTTTGAGGCCCAAACTCGGAAACCCACACGCCCAGGTTTTGAGGCCCAAACCTGGAAACCATCCTCGCTGAGTTTTGAGGCCCAAACTCGGAAATCGGCCACCCCAGGTTTTGAGGCCCAAACCTGGAAACCGTCGATGGTAGCTTTCTGAGGCTCAGCTACCGAACCCGCACCGTAGACGGGATGTGGTTCGCACACCCCGACCACCGGCACCGATGCCGATGCATGTCCAGCCTCCACGCCGGGCACAACGCCTTCGCCTTCCTTCTTGACATGGCCGACGGCACTTGCGCCGCACGCAAGCCCGTGTCTAATCTCCCGCCAAGTGACACGACTCCAGTGCCTTCCTCTCGACTCGGCCGATGCACCGCACATCCCCATGTGCTCGTACTCACCGATGCCACGTGCCAGCTACCACAGCTGGTCCTCTGGCCTCTGGTCCATCAGTCTAAGCCTCACGTCCGCCCTTCATCGCTCTGGGTACATCAGCATGGCACGTCCGCCGCACGGCACACCCATCCTTCACCGCTCCCGATCCGTCGGCACAGCACGTCTCTACTTGACCTTCACCTCGCCATAGACCACTGTATCCGAGCTCCACACCTGCACATCAACACAGCCAAGAGACACATGTTGCACACGCACACCAACACAGAAACACCACACAACTCACGCCACTGGTTAGTCATACACATTAAGCGCATAGCAAGATATGGACTAAACCAGGTAAAAGCCTCAAACCTTCCTCAACAAAGTCAATCATTCATCATATGCGTTCTCAATCTCCCCCTTGATGAATGCATTGACTAAAAATAAACCAAAAAGGAAGGGTTTGAAGGCAAGCCTCGCTCAAGTGCCCAAAAGCCAAGCAAAAGCAAACACAAGGCTACTTGAGATGAGGAAGGATCATGAAAACTCCAAATAAAAGCTCTCGGTCCCGAAAGAAACGGGAAAAGCGGGCAAAGCCTCCACACAACCCGAAGAGTCAAGATAAAACAAGAGTTTCATGAATCCCAAAAGGTACTCAAAAACCAATCTCAAATAAATCGTCAAACAATCATCACAAAAGAGAGACCAAGGTACTGATCCACTTGGATTTGGGTCAATTTCTCCCCTTTTTCTCTTTCTCTTTCGTTTTCTCCCCCTTGATGATTGAATTGACAAAAAAACTAAGCACAAGAGTTGGTTTGAGATACCAAAACCGAAAGCTTGGTCCCCAAAGATATGGGCAACGGCTCAACGCAACCAAGCAAAGGATCGGAGTAACAACTCATACGATCAAAATCAGAGCGCAAGACTTGGTTCCCAAAGACATGGGCAACGGCTCGACGCAACTAAGTCAAAAATGAGCTAGCCCTCAAGAAAAGGCAGAAAAATGGCTCAACACCACTAGCTCAAGGCTCGATATCAATTGAGGCTGAAACAACGCATAGCAGAAGACTTGATACCAATCAATCAGAAACAACCAACAATTGAAGAAAACAGCTAGTTCCTCAAGACAGAGGCACATAGGCTCGACACAACTAGCTGAAGGGTCCAAACCAATCAAAAATATCAAGCGAAAACTACTAGTCCCTCAAGACAGAGGCAAACATGGCTCAACACGACTAGCAGGCTCGATACCGATTGATGGAAAGCCACAAGAGAAGCTCAACACTAAAAGGAGCTCAAACACTCGTAGCATGCGGAGAAGCAGCAAGACAAAAGCGACCCCCCTGAAAGCAAGCCTATATACAAAAGCTATGCAACAAAGCTCATGACACCAATTGCATTCCATACCAAAAGATGGATACCAATTGAAACACATAAAAGAGCTATACCGAGTGAAGAAGGACATAAAAGAGCTAAACTCCCGCTTGCTCAAAGCTCTCACCAAAATGCATGACTCTCCCCTTTGTGCCAACACATAAGCTCCCCCTTGCAAACAGCTTCTCCCCCTTGACAAAAGGGAACATGCTGAGGGGTTTCGACATTTTTCACAAAGTTGACACAAACACAAGACCGGTCAACAAATGAAAGCATATGGGGGTAATCACAAAGTGTATCGGAGCTAGGGGTATGAAAACTAAGCTAAAAATGCATGACATGCACAATGCAACTAATTCAAGTGTATAGCAATCAGAATGAAAAGATGCTCAATAGGGTGCTGCTCTGAAAGTGTAGCAATCAATACACATGCTAGCAAAGGCTCAAACTGATCAAATGAATACAAAATATGAACAAGTGAGCATATGAGCAGTTTTAAGCCATTTGAAAAGGAATTCACCACTAAAATAGCACTTAGCATGGATAGACAGGAAATCAACCAAGTGCTAACTCATGTATAAAAGGTGAACTACCCCTAGCAAAGTTCAATCATCATGCAAGAGAATGAATCATAGACTTGTGTCATTATCAAATTTTATCGGAATTTGCAGCGGTATTAACACAAGTTCAAATTAAACATGTGATTGCGAGAGGTTGAAAGCATGGTCATTGCCTAACTTTTCAACCGGGCTAAGCCTATGCAACAAAAGCAATCGGAAGCTTAAAGCACCGGTTTTGGTCTTACACTACACGGCTCAAGTTTAACTCAAATGTGCAATGAGAAACAGTCTCGATACCGTGATGTGCTGACACATGCAATCCCATCTCGATCTTTTCATTTCACTAGACTTGGATCAAATTTTAAGCCAGGGTAAATATGAACAATCCAAGCAAGTGAATGACTCAGTGCAAGAGACATAGCAACCTAGCATACAAAAGATAGTACAAGTGATCTCAACACATCCTACCCATGCTAGTTGCCAATCTCAATGGTGAACAACATTGAAGGTTTTATAGTTAATTAACCAAGTTCACCATTTGCAAAAATAGCTTAGCTCATAACATGTATCAAGTGATCAAAAAGAGCCTAAGCTACAAGCATCATCATGTATAAGCAGGGCATACCAGAAAGAGCAAAATCTCATTTTCATTACTATATTCATGAAGCTCTAAAATGCATGATATACATGATGAAATGCATGCAAAAGCTAGTCTATCAAAGACAAAGCAAAACTAGCCTAAAAAGGAAAAACCCAAAACAAAAGGGTATCGGAGAAATCCAACTAGGATACAACAGGCAAAATGCTTCCCCAACTAAAAGGGAAACACACATCAAACTCACAAGCGAAGAGCCAGGAAACGCTCAAGTGACAGCCAGCAAAATCCACATCGAAAAGATCACACGGTAGAAAGAGGTCAAAGAAGAAGAGTACCAAAATCCGAACTCAGAAGTGTGTCGGACGTACATCCTGAAGCGCATGACCTTCCGCCCGTGTGATACCCGAGGGGACGCCTGAAACTACTGAACTTTGGGGCTCCTGCCTCGCCGAAGTCGTCTCCCCCTCGCCTGATGCTGTCCCTCACACAGGTGCAGCTAGTGCTCGCTGGAGAACTGCTCGAACGGAACTCCAAGTCATGGAAGAAGTGGGATCAGGTCCGTGAGCCGAAATGCTCTCTCCATGCTCCTTTTCTCCTGCACACTCAAAAGCAGAAGAAACACAAGGCATTATCTCGTCTAGTGTGACCTCAAGGTCTCCACGAAAACGGTTAGTCAAATAAGCATAAGGTGAACTCTCAACAAAAAGAGACCTACCTATGAATGATACCGCAAGGAGAACTGAACTCAAACTAGTCTAGACTACCATGCAACAGGATAAAGCACTATATAGCAAAATGCAACCTAAAAACATGATCAACCCAAACACAACCTAAACCTCAACACATGCTATAATGCAAGATAATGATAGCGATCGATCCAAAAACATGTAACATGATAAAATTGAGGAAAAGACTAGTGCTCAAACTAAACATGTCAACAGGGTACATGTAGCTAACAAAACTAGCACCTGACAAGTGACTCCTAATGGACATCAAACCTCTATAAATAAAGCTCATGGAGGAGTATGGTAAAGTAGGGCATAATGTTCATAAGGATCACCAACTATCATGAAAAGTGGATATTCCACAAAAGCTATACATAAAGCTAGCATGACATGATATACAGGATAGCACATGCTAGACTAAACAAAACATGATACAAAAGAAAAATGTACATGCATGAACTATACAAGTGAGCACATGAAAGTCCATCTCATTACCATAAGAAATAGAACATGGATGTTCAAGGCATGAGTGTGTAAGAAGGCTCACCGAGTAACAAAAGCCTCTTTGGAGGCAATTCTAAGCGGGATGCAGAGAACCATCAAATCTTGGTCACCTCTAAAAGACCAAGTTCCATCAGGCGCATGTTCTCCACCCCGCGTCCTCATATCTACAAACAAGAGGACAACGTAACCCGAGTCTTGGATCCCGAAGGGTTAGCAAACATGTACTTGGGAATCCAGGACTTGGTCACAACTCTCAACTTATCATGTGGGTTAGCATGATGCAAATGTTGGTTCAAATGCAATTGTGAAACACCCTTGGAAGCATTCCTCAAAAGGACAACTCGAGGAGAAGAATGAGTTGTACCACGGGAAAAGAGGCAAACATCTTCCAAGGTTTTTGTAGAAGAACCAATAGAAGCATCATGAAAAACATGAAGTGGACCAAGAGAAGAAGCACTAGAAGCATGTCCACGACCATGACCTATCCCACTAGAAAAGGAGTCATAAATCCCATCCACAAAAATGGGCTTCTTACTAGGAGCACAAGTGTTCATGCCATGAGAAGGGCTATGAATCACCATCTTCCTAGAAGAGCGAGCTTGGCGCAAGCGTTTGGCATGCCGATAGCAGAAGCTTTCTTGATGCCCATCTTTCTCACAAAAAGAGCAATGGTACAATGGCCTATTGGAAGGCACACCATTCTCTGACAGGTGACAAGTCCCTTGGGACTTAGAACAAGAAGCATCAACCATCAACTTGATGCCAACGCTAGGAGCACACGTGCCAAGGGAAAGGCTACGAGGCTTCCTAAAAGCCTTAGCTCGAATACGCCGCTCGTGCTTGACACGGCGAAAACAAAAATCAAGCGAATATCCCACCTTCTTGCAAAAGGTGCAATGAAAAACCGGATTGGGAGGACGAGTCCCAAAAATATGAGAAGCACCCTTGTCAAGAGAAGTCCCTTGGACATCACTCGAAGAAACAACAAGGTTGGGAGTAGCTATCAAAGAGCTATCCGAAACCTTGACACTAGTGCTAACGTCAAAAGACTCACGTGCAACACAAGAACTCAATTCCGGTTGCAAAGATGCAAACTCAGAAATATCAACATCGGAGTTGCAAGAAATGCGTGACTCAAATGACTTAGCACAAAGGCTCTTGCATCTTGTGGCCAAAACCTCATTTTCAAACTTGAGGCGGTCACAGGTACCACAAGGAGTGTTTCTCAAGTTCTCCATCTCCTTTCCAATGCACTCGGCATATGTGGTACGCAAGAGCTCAATCTCCTTTTCAAGGTTGGCACTCATATCATTGTGCTCAACCAACTTGGCGCTCATATCATCGCGCATTTGCTTCAAAACCAAAACTTCTTTTTCCAAATCAATGCATGATGTGCAAATGAAATTGGTGGAAGAAACTTCACCATTCACATCAAGCAAAGAATCATGAATATCACTAGAAGCATGGCAAGCATTTTTATTTAAAGAGCATGAGCTACAAGGCCTAGCATTCAAATTAACAATTTCAGCCCTAGCATGCTCGAGTTCATCTACACATGTCCTGTGAATCACACAAAATTCTCTAAGTCTAGTAACAAAAGATTCACAGTTATCACATGGTAAAGAAGCATTTGACTTTAGCAAGGCTAATTCAGTTTTAGCACAATCAAGATCCTTGCGCAAGTCAATGCAAACTAGACATGGTTCGGAAGCATTGGATTTCAACAATTCAATCTCAGATTTTAAGCTAGCAAGAGAAAAGCCTAGCTCATCATTCTTCCTAACCAAGTCAACACAGGAGGTGCAAGGCAAAGAGGCACTAGACTTTAGCTTAGCGATGGAGCATTTTAATTTTTCTAGCTTTCTATGCAAGGTATCACAAAGCTCATCATCCCTAGAGCAAGCCTCATATAAGTTGTGCAAAGCCACAAGGCCAAGAGCAAGTGTACCTCTCTTGGCCTTGCCAAGTTGATGTAGGAGATCCTCCGATGAAAGCTCGTCATGTCGTAGAAGATTCAGCAGATCGTTCACCTCGCGATCCCTCTCATCAACTGCACTCCTCCTTCTTCCCAAGATGTCGTCCATGGAACCGTTCAGGCTGAAAGACAAAGACATACTTGTCGAAGAGCTTGGTGCTACTTCCAAAAGCACCGTTAGTGTTAGCCAAACAAAAGCTCAACACCTCGACAAGCAAAGTCGAAAACAAAACCGCTCTCAAAAGGTTGCCTTCGCGTATCCGGAACCGGTTAAGGTAGAGAGATCCTTAACTGGCTCTGATACCAATTGAATGACCAAAAATGCTATAGCAAGGCGACTAGAGGGGGGGTGAATGGGAGCCTAAAAATTTCTTCTCAGAAATTACGACCTCTGTCCCAATAAAATCGACCCCGAAAGCTTTGGACCGAAACGTGATGCCCACGACCCTCAGAAAGAGGGTGGATGATCCCTAGGATCACAGCGAGGCACCACACAAGGGAGCAAACCAAAACTCCCAAAACTCCGACTCAAGTTCGGGCCCAAAAACTGACTCCCGAACATAGATAGAGGGCTACGCCGAGATTCCTCCAAATAACTATGCTAACACGTAGCAAAGATAGTTAGAGAGGTTCCTAGGTGAACTCTAGGAGCAAATGAGAAGTCCGGAAACGCAGCGGAAAAGCCGGGAGAGCAAACGCACTAAAACTCGCCCTACAGCAGACTCCCGGACTATCCGCTGTCAGGGTCCCGGACTGTCCGGTCATGGGCGGACTGTCCGCACCTGGGAGTCCGGACAGTCTGCCGGCAAAAGACCCAAAAACGAACTGTTCTGCAACAGCCCTGGACAGGTCACGGACAGTCCGCGGTTTGCACACCGGACTGTCCGCGGTTCACATGAACAGTGAACACAGAGCATCCGATGCTGCCCTGTGCAGCGTCCGATGCCAACCCCGGACTGTCCGCGGGTCACTGGCGGACTGTCCGCCGGCTACGAAGAAAAACAGCAACGCTGCTGCAAAGTCCCTGCTCGGGCCCGGACTGTCCGCGCCCAACAATGGCGGACTGTCCACCGGTCACCCGAGGGGAAAGGCACCGAGGCCAACAGCCACTGCTCGGCTGAAGCCTCGACGCGCGGACTGTTCGCGGTCAATATGGTGGACTATCCGCGATCTCCCATAAAGCGCAAAAACAGCACGGGACAAACTCAAAATCGATTGGATCTTCACCAAATCAAACGGGGCTGCAACCAAACTTCACCCAAGTGTTCTTCTACGTGTTGGGAAGCTAATCCTAAGATATCATCGCTTGAACCCAACTAAATCATGAGAAATCCGAAGAACACCATAAAAGGGGAAGAACTAAGAACGAAAACGATTTTAGCTCGATCTACTTGTTCGTGAGGGTAGAGATGAATTCCTCCAGTCAAAATGTTCTCCTCACATCAAAGAGCAAGTTGATTCAAATGGAATCGAAAAAGACGCAGCGTAGAGGGAGATCGGGGGAGGAGAAAATCATGGAGAAAAGAAGAACGCGAAGAACAAGAAGAACAAATTCAAAACGCGAATTCAACAACAAATTTGATCCTTGGATTCAGCAAGATGAATTGTATTAAGCACTCGGTGTCGGGCTACAAGCCACTCCAGCAGATCAAAGTTTGGATGGCGAAAAGCTCAAGAACAAGAGCCTGTCTCTCCCTAACCCTAGCCTCCTCTCACACAACGCAAAATGAGAGTGACACCGTCCAAGGATACGGCTGCCCTAGCAGCCCCCTCTCATATATATAGGTGCACGTCCGAAGACCAAAATGCCCTTACATTAAGCACTCATCCCAAATACCCCCAGGGGTATAACCGTCCAGTCCAGACGATCTTCATCCGATGGCCACGCCCGCACATCCGGTAGCTTCGCCTCGACGCGACCTTCCTGATGTCGCCACGTGCAGTCACCGTCGACCGCCGCGCCTTCTCACTGATAGCTTCGCCGCAACGCAGGCCTCTCGGTGCCGCCACGCGTCGACCGTCCTTTCGGACCAACCCCGGTTTTGAGGCCCAAACCGGTAAACCGTCCACCCCGAGTTTTGAGGCCCAAACTCGGAAACCCGCACACCCAGGTTTTGAGGCCCAAACCTGGAAACCATCCACGTCGAGTTTTGAGGCCCAAACTCGGAAACCGGCGACCCCAGGTTTTGAGGCCCAAACCTGGAAACCGTCGATGGTAGCTTTCTGAGGCTCAGCTAACGAACCCGCACCGTAGATGAGATGTGGTTCACACACCCCGACCACCGGCACCGATGCCGATGCATGTCCAGCCTCTACGCCGGGCACAACATCTTTGCCTTCCTTCTTGACTTGGCTGACGGCACTTGCGCCACACACAAGCCCGTGTCCGACCTCCCGCCAAGTGACACGACTCCAGCGCCTTCCTCCCGACTCGGCCGATGCACCGCACATCCCCATGTGCTCCTGCTCGTCGATGCCACGTGCCAGCTACCACAGCTGGTCCTCTGGCCTCTGGTCCATCAGTCCAAGCCTCACGTCTGCCCTTCATCACTCTGGGTACATCAGCATGGCACGTCCGCCGCACGGCATGCCCATCTTTCACCGCTCCCGATCCGTCGGCACGGCATGTCTCTACTTGACCTTCACCTCGCCATAGACCACTGTATCCGAGCTCCAGACTAGCACAGCAACACAGCCAAGAGACACATGTCGCACACGCACACCAACACAGACACACCACACAACTTACGCCACCGGTTAGTCATACACATTAAGCGCATAGCAAGATATGGACTAAACCGGGTAAAAGCCTCAAACCTTCCTCAACAAAGTCAATCATTCATCATATGTGTTCTCAGCGTGGCCATCGGATACACCTACCACTAAGTCGGTCCAGAATAACCCTAGGGTTTAGCTGGTTCGCTCTGTAATTAGTGAGGGGTAGAATAGGAAATAAAATTAGGATAAGTAGAGGGAGGCACCCTCCTCCCTTCCTATCTCAGTCATTTGCTATTCTGTCTTAGGGTTTCCTGCTTCCCCATTCCCTGCTATAGCCACTGAGATCCACAGTTCATCTGTGTACTGGAGATTTTGAGGAAACCGGACCGTAATCCCGTTGTCTCCTCGTGGGGACGATTGGTGCCTGAAATTCATGTCGTTGATTCGCGTTTTGGTTGTGTTCTTCGTGTTCTTCGTTTTGCCACGAATTTCTTGTCACTCGATCTCCCTCTCCGTTGCGTCTTTGCGAAATCCGTTTGAATCATTTTGTTCGTATCATTGAGGAGGTCATTTTGACCAAAGGAATTCATCTAACTCCTCATGGTCGAATAGATCGGGACGATTTCGTTTTCGTGGCGCTTTTTCGATTGATCCACCTTCCCTTGTGATTTCCCAGAGTTCTAATCGATTTGAGCGGATTATTTCTTGGGGATAGTCTCCTAACTACCCCGTGATCTTCTTCTCCAAGTTTGGGAACTTGAGATTTCGATTTGGATCAAATTTGGGAAGATTTGGAGAGGAGGCGATCAAAATCGCCCTCTCTGCAAGGTCGCGGACAGTCCGCGGTCTACACCGGCGGACAGTCCGGGCGTCGGGGTCGGCCAGACCAGTGGCCTGACTCCGCGCTGTTGGAGCTATGATTTTTGAAACGCGGACAGTCCACAGTTCAAAGTCGCGGACAGTCCGGGAACGTCCAGGGAGGTTTTAGCAGAGTTGCTGTTTCTCGGTTTTTGCCGGCGGACAGTCCGCCATCGGCTTGCGGATAGTCCGCAGTAGGGGCGGACAGTCCGGGACTGGGAGTCCGGACAGTCTGGGACCCTGCTGAAGGGTGCATTCCAGTGCATTTGCCGTGCCGGCTTTTCCGCTTGGTTTTCGGACTTCTCGTTTGGCCCTAGAGTTAACCAAGAAACATTTCTAGGTATCTTTGCTACTTGTTAGCATTGGTATTTGGACATTTCTCGATGTAGCCTCCAATCTACGTTCGGGACTCAGTTTTCCAAGGCGGAACTTGAGCTGAAGCTTTTGGTCTTTGCTTCGCTTGTGCTTGGTGGTGCTCTGCTGTGATCCTAGGGATCATCCACCCTCTTCCCAGGGTCGTGAGCATCACGGTTTCGGTCGGTGCTTCTCGGGGTTGTTTTTGGGACATTTTGCCAAAGTTTCGAAAGAATTTTTTGAGCTCCCATTCACCCCCCCTCTGGTCGCCTTGCTAGTGCTTTCTCGGTCCTTCAATTGGTATCGGAGCGGGTTAAGGATCTCCTACCTTAGCCGGTTTCAGATCCACAAAAGGCGACATGGACCGCGGCATGGGCAAACCGCCGTTTTTCGATGGGACCAACTATGCGTATTGGAAGATACGCATGTCGGCCTATCTGCAGAGTTTGGGTGCTTCCATTTGGGATATTTGCAACTCTGCCGATTACGTGGTCTTGGCTGCACGTGTCTCTCAGCTTCAGATCGATGAGCACGATGCCAATAGCCGAGCCTGTAATGCTCTTTTCTCATGTTTGAGCATGAGTGAGTTTGATCGCATTTCTCACCTCCCTATGGCTCGGGAGATTTGGGCTACCCTCATGCGTTTTCATGAGGGAACTTCTCAAGTCAAAACCCGACTCTACGAGTCATTCAAGCGAGAGTATGAGAACTTTTGACACATGCCTGGCGAGAGCATAGAAAGTTTATTCGCTCGCTTTCAGGTGAATGTCAATAGGATGAGGGCTAACAAGGAGCTGTTGCCTTTCGAAATCATGAGAGAGCTTTGAAGCTTTTGCATACTCTTGATCGATCGGTGTGGGATTCCAAGGTTCAAGCGATCATCGAATCGCCGAACTGTGAGACCCTCACGTGCGACGAGCTCTTCAGTAAGCTCAAGTCCAGTGAGATTGACGCCATGGCGAGGACTTCTTATGAAAATCCTTCTGGCCCATCGATGGCTTTGGTTTCTGCTCTTCTGCTAGCCCCTCTGGAGGTTTTGCACTCTCTTCTCTCTTTTCTGTTACAGAGGAGTAGCTTGAGTCACTGGGGGATGACGAGCTAGCCTTGCTTGTCAACCGGTTCTCGCGGTTCCACAACAACCGCATGAACCGTTGCCGCGGAGGAGGACGCTCGGGATGCTATGAGTGCGGCGACCCCGATCACTTCATCACCAACTGCCCCAAGAAGAAGCACTCTTCTGGGAAGGGCGACCATGGGCGCAAGTATGACTCCGGCAAGCGCAAGGAGAAGTACATCCCCCCATGGCACAAGCGGAGGGGTGGCTTCAACAAGGAGTACATCAAGAAGAAGTACATGGAGAAGGCCCAGGCTGAGCAGCGTGCGTTCTTCGCCACGCTCAGCGACGTCGACGGCTCGGATGACGACTCCACTTGCTCAAGCAATGATGAGTCCGAGAAGAAGAAGAAGATCGAGGACAAGCTGAACAGCCTCTACTTCTTCGCCGACGATGATGGCTTCTGCACCATTGCGCTCGACGGCGAGCTGGCGAGCTCTCCTTGGAATGACGATGTTGACGACACCTCCCAGGTATCTCTCACCTACGATGATCTTTCTTCCAAGGTTGAGAAGCTTACCGCCGTGCTCCTTAGTCAAGACAAGTTGCTTAGGCGAGCCGCTAGAGAGCGCAAGGAGTATAGGCAGAAGTGGTATGACGTCCACCGTGGTCGTGTCCAAGGAGGCAGAGTGTGAGATGTGCACCACACACATGACTGATCTCCTCACCCTGAGGAGTAAGTATGCTACGTTGATAGGAGAGGTGGATGAGCTGAAGGCTAGACCTTCGTTGCTAGGTGCGTGCAAGACTTGTCCTGTCTTGCAATCTGAGTTGTAAGAATGCCAAGATTGTGTCTCTTGAAGAGGCCAACTCAGGTAGCACTAGTGTGGCTAGGTGCGCGTTGTGCGATGGTTTGGAGATGGAGATTGCTAATGTGAAGCATGGCAAGATGCAAACCGAGGAGGAAAACAGATACCTTTGGACCATCTTGTCATGGGTGTCTAGTGGTGAGCCGCAGCTCAGGATGATGATCTCCCAATTCAAGCGAGGTGCTGGAGGTCCAGGTGTAGGTTTTGCTCTGGGTGTTGATGTTTCATCTTTCGGCAAGATTGGAGAGTCGAGTGGTCTTAACCTATGTGAGAAGCCCAACTCCACCACTACTCCCAAGCTTACCAAGATTCCACCCAAGGAGCCTCTCAAGCCTAACACTAAGGACGGAGTGTTTGAGGAACCTCCGAGAGCTCCACCCAAGAACCAATTGTGGCATCCCAAACCCAACCACCTAAAGAACAAGCTGGACACAATGCCACCCATCCAGGACGAGTTGCCAGAGAAGGGCAAGGTGTTCCATACCCACCACCGTGAGTACCAACAACCCCCTTTGAGAGCGGTGAGGTACCACTGTGAGTTTTGTGGGAGAGATGGACACTTAGGAGAGTTCTGTTTTCAGCGTAAGCGAGAGGGGCGCCGTGCTCAGGAGATGAACAACCCGAACATGTACCATCCTTCCCATGATATACATGTGCTGAATGTTCAGAGGAGAGCCCCAAGGAGAGCTACTAGGCCTAGAGGTCCAGAACCTCAAGTGCCCAGGCCTAGGCAGCAGAGAGCTCCGAGGAGAGACGCTAGGCCTAGAGGTGTTGAGCCTCAAATTGCTAGGCCTAGGCCTCATATAGAGCGTGCCCAGCGGGAGCCTGCAGTTGTAGGCTATGGACCCCATGGCGGTGGCTTTGTAGTTGAGCGTTTTCCCCCACCGCATTTTGAGTATCGCGATGGACGCTCCTCCCTTAGCGGACCACATTTTCCACAACGTGGTGATCGCTCCTCTCGTAGGCGTGCTAGGAATGGTTTTTATACTGACCATTCTTTTGAGCAGTCGGCCCAACACTGGTATTCGCCTTATTTCACTAACCCCAGTGTTGGACCGTATGCTCACCCTATGCCTTTTTATTGATGTAGGTAAAATGATTGGAGAACGTTTGGTTGGTGGATTCCGGGTGTTCGAGGCACATGACCAGAAACGCCAAGTGGTTCTCCAGTCTTAGTCCGGTCGCCGGAAAGGAGTACATAAGCTTCGGCGACAACAACAAAGGTAAGGTGCTATCTCGTGGGTCTGTGCGGGTTAATGAGCACTTTGTGTTGCGCGATGTTGCTCTTGTTTCTAACCGGCATTTTAACCTTCTTTCTATTTCGCAACTATTTGACGACGACTATGAGATTCGTTTTAAGCTGAATCTCAGTCGTATTTTGGATCCTCAGGGCAATCTTGTTTGTGTGATTTTGCCCTTTGGAAAAGTCTTTCGAGCGGATTTCTCGGAGTCGTTTGGTATTTCCCGCTGTCTTTTGGCTAGTCCTTTCTCCTCTGATCTTTGGAAGTGGCATAGGAGGCTCGGTCACTTAAGCTTCGACTTGCTTGCAACACTTAGCTCACATGGCCTAATCCGAGGATTGCCCAAGCTATCGATGGAGAAGGATCTAGTTTGCCATTCTTTTAGACATGGGAAGATGGTTGCCGCTCCCCACCATCCAGTGACTCAGGTCAAGACTAAGCGCCCTGGAGAGCTTTTGCACATGGACATTGTTGGTCCGGCTCGGGTGAGCTCGGTTGAGGGGAAGTGGTACATGCTTGTTGTTGTCGACGATTTTTCGAGATATTCGTGGGTCTTCTTTTTAGCTGAGAAGACTGAGACTTTCTCCTTTGCTCTCAATCTGATTTTGCGTCTTCAGAATGAGTTCCCTTTGAACTCTATGCGAGCAATTCGGAGTGATAATGGTTCTGAATTCAAGAATTCAGATTTTGAGAAGTTTTGTGACCGCATGGGTTTGGAGCATCAGTTTTCTCCCCCTACACACCGCCCCAAAATGGTGTTGTAGAGAGGAAGAATCGGACCCTTGTTGAGATGGCCAGGACGATGCTCGATGAGCACAGGACTCCTAGGTTATATTAGGCCGAGGCTATGAACACTGCATGCTACATTTCAAATCGCATTTTTCTGAGAGCTTTCTTGAAGAAGACCTCTTATGAGTTGCGTTTTGGTAGACAGCCCAAGGTAAGTTATTTTCAAGTTTTTGGTTGCCATTGTTTTATATTGAAGAAAGGCAACCTGGACAAGTTCGAGTCTCGTTCTTCTGACGGTGTGTTTTTGGGTTATGGCACTCACAGTCGCGCTTATCGTGTGCTTAACCTTGATACTAACCGAGTCATGGAGACATCAGATGTCACCTTCGACGAGACTCTTGTTTGTCCTTCTTCTCGTTTTGAGCGTGCAGGTGATCATGAGGTTGGCGAACCTCTTTTCGATGATGATGAAGAAGGTGCTGAAGGGATAGATGACCCAGCACCTCCTCCACCTGCTGTGCCGCAAAGAGCGGCTTCTACGATGACTCACGGCCCCGACACCTCTTCTTCCTAGGGGCCGTGGGATCCTCCACCTCGCGCGGTACCTTTTGTACCCGGGGTGGAACCACCTGCTGTTGAGGGGGAGATCACATCTGCACGAGAGGCACCATGACACATCCAGCGCCAACACCCCCCTCAGCAGATGATCAGCGACATTGACGAGCGGGTCACTCAGTCCAAATCTCGTATCTCTCACTTTGCTCATTCTGCTTTTGTTGCTGATTTTGAGCCCCAAGATGTTGGACACGCATTAACGGATCCGGATTGGGTCAATGCCATGCATGAGAAGTTAGAAAACTTTGAGAGGAATCGGGTTTGGGTTCTAGTGTCATCCAATTGGGACTAAATGGGTTTTCAAAAACAAACAGGGAGAAGATGGCCATGTTGTGAGAAACAAGGCCAGACTCGTAGCCCAGGGATATAGTCAGAAGGAGGGGATAGACTATGAGGAGACATTTGCATCTGTAGCTCGTTTAGAGGCGATTATGAAGGACCGAGAAGCTACCCGAAAGCGACCAGAGGGGGGGGTGAATGGGAGCTTCAAAATTTCCTTTCGGAAACTAGATGCCACTGTCCCAAAAACAACCCCAAGAGCAAACCCTAGAGCTTGTTAGTGTCCACGACCCTAGATGTAGGGTGGATGCTTCCTAGAAGCACAGCGGGACACTACACAACTCTAGAAAGCCAACGCAAAAGACAGAACTCGAATCCGTCAACGAACGGACAAGCAACGGATGAAAACACGCTGCAGCAGAAACGACCGGACTCTGGGTGCGTCCGGTCAGGCAACACCGGACGCGTTCGGTCAAGCAAAGCTCGATCTGGGAGCTCTCTGAGTTGGACCGGACGCACGATGCTCAAGCGTCCGGTCGTTTACTGAGCGTCCCGTCACAAGAGACAAAACACAGGAACAGTAACTCCGGCGAGTCCGGTCACCCAAAACGCAGAGCGTCCGGTCGCTGAAAAACAGATCTGGACCCTCTCTGTTCTTGACCGGACTCACGGAAGGGAGCGTCTGGTCGATTGAATAGAGCGTCCGGTCACACGCAAATAACCACAGCGGTGTTCAACCACCGGACGCACGACCTGAGCGTCCGGTCGGCCCGAGCAGCGTCCGGTCACCCCGACAGCCCTCTGTTCTTCCACCGATTCGACTCAAACTCACTCAAAATGAATCCTCTAGGGATCAAACTTGGTGAGTGGAGTCACAAAGAGTATAGTGAGCTATCTCTAAGAGATCATGGCTCGAACCTATCTCCAAATCGGTGAATCGAAGAATTTCGGGGGTGTAGAGAAAAAGTGACCCGAAACTAAAAATCGATTGATCTCCTAGACCGTGAGGTTAGAGGATGATTCCTTTGGAGGAAAGAAGTGTCTCACGATCTAGAACAACTTGGTTCAAATGGATTTGCAAAAGATGAACCGAGCAAAAAGATCAAGCGACGGGAAAATCGTGGAGAAAAGGATTCCGCGAAGAACACGAACACAACGGAAATCACAGCCACGAGTTCGAATCAAGGACGCAAATCAAGCCATCGATCTGTGCTCCAAGGTCAGGATACGGCCTCACTTCCTCAAATCAACAGTACACAGAGTGGAGTCTCTCTGCGGATCTCAACTAGCTAAAGCAGGGAACGGGAGAGCAGGAAACCCTAGCAAATGAAAGCACTAACAGAGATCCAGGGAGGAGGGTGTCTCCCCTGACTACTTATCCTATTCTAGTCTAAGTCTATTTCCTACTCTACCCCTCTCTAAAATAATTACAGAGCGAACTAGCTAAACCCTAGGGCTATTCTGGTCCAACCCGAAGTGGTAGGTAGATCCGACGGCCACGTCCGCGCAAGTCGTCCGCGTTGCCTCCACGCAACCTTCCGATTGCTGCCACGTGCCGCCCTCGCTCTGCACCCCCGGTTTTGAGGCCCAAACCGGGAAACCAGCCTTTTCCATCAGCCCCCGGTTTTGAGGCCCAAACCGGGAAACCAGCCTCCTGCCTGAGTTTTGTGGCCCAAACTCAGAAACCCGTAGCGCCCGAGTTTTGAGGCCCAAACTCGGAAACCGGCCCATCGCCCGAGTTTTGTGGCCAAACTCGGAAACCGTCCGCGCCCAGGTTTTGTGGCTCAACCTGGAAACCGAGCACCCAGGTTTTGAGGCCCAAACCTGGAAACCGTCCACCTGTTGGTTTTTCTCTGGCTCAACCAACAAACCGGAGCTGTAGAGGGGATGCACCGCCTGTGCACCCCGTCCACCGACACGTGTCCCTAGGTCCTCGACCCAAGCAACACCGTGCCCCGCAAGTCTCCGCTCGTCACTGTCCCAGGCTGCCAGCCACCACAGCTGATCCTCAGGCACTCTGGTCCCTCAGTCCAAGCCTCACGTCCGCCCTTCACCGCTCGGTACATCGGCATGGCACGTCCGCTGCACGGCACGCCCATCCTTCACCGCACCCGGTCCGTCAGCACGGCACGTCTCAACTTGACCTTCACCCTGCCCTCGATCACTGTCTCCGTGCTCGACACCTGCACAACACAAGCCAAAGAACATGCGATCAATCCAGTTGACAATCACTCATCACTCAGAGACTCGGCATACACCCATGTATCCGCAATCTCCCCCTTGATGAGTGCCTTGTCAACTACACACACAAATCATAAGTGACAGAAGAAGGTAGGAGGAAGGAGAAGAGAGAACCCAACCAAATGACCCAAAAGCATAGTAAAGCCAAAGAAGGTCAAGTGGAAGAAGCAAAGAACTTGGTCCCCAAAGACATGGGCAACGGCTCGACGCAACCAAGCAAAGCAAAGCTAGCCCTCAAGAAGAGGTAGAATAGGCTCAACACCGCTAGCAAAAGCCAATCGAAGTCCAGATACCAATTGGGAAATCGGAGCAAAAGACGGCAAAATGCTAGTCCCTCAAGATAGAGGCACAGAGGCTCAACACAACTAGCATGAAAACCACTCCGAACCAATTTGAACATCAAGACAATCGAAAAGTCAAAATCAATACCAATTGAAGAAGGACTTGGACACCAAATGAGGAAAATGTTTGCTAGTCCCTCAAGACAGAGGCAACGGCTCTACACAACTAGCAAACTCCCCCTCGACAAGTGCAAGCAACTAGGAGAACTCCCCTTAGATGAACATCCGGGAGTATATGATTTGCAATTTCTCCCCCTTAGTTGAAAATGCACTAATCAAGAAACCAGGGCAAAATCTCTCCCCCCTTGGCAAAGTTTCCCCCTTAACACAAGCTTCCCTTTCCAAAATGCATATGAAGTCAAAAATGCAAGTTAGAAGCTTCAGGCATATAATCAAAAGAGTGCAAAGACGCTCTAATCGGTATAGCTCCAACAGCACAATTAAGCACTCAAATAGCGAAGGTTCAAACTGATCACACATACAAAATATGAAGCATATGAGCAAGTGAGCAGTGTTTGGCCAAAAGATAGTCACCATCAAAATAGCACTACACATGTATAGATAGGAATCCAAACAAGTGCTAAGCATATATACAAGGTGAACTACCCCTAGCAAAGTTCAATCATCATGCATAGGAATGAAGCATACACTTGTGATTTCAGTTTATATCGGAGTTGCAGCGGTAAAGAATTCACAAGTTCAATTATATAGCATGTGATTGCGAGAGGTTGAAAGCTTGTCTTTGCCTAACTTTTCAACCGAGCGAAGCCTATGCCGAAGCAATCAGAAGCTTAAATCTACGGTTTCGGTCATACACTACACGGCTCAAGTTTAACTCAAAGTGCAATGAGAAATAGTCTCGATATCGTGAGGTGTTGACAAGCAATCCCATCTTGATCTTTTCAATTCACTTAACACTTGGTTCAAATTTTAAGCAGGTATGAACAGACCAAGCAAGTGAATGACTCAGAACTAGAGACATAGCAACCTAGCATATATGAAAAGCAGGAAAGGACTCAACACACCCTACACATGCTAGTTGCATATCTTAATGGTGAACATTTTCAGATTTATATTCATTAAGCAAATTCACCATTCCAAAAATAGCTCATCTCATAACATGTACTAGTGATCAGAAGGAGCTTAAGCTACAAGTATCAACATAAGTATTGGAGCATACTAACAGAGCATAGTAACATTCTAGTGATTATAAACATGAAGCTCTGAATGTAAATGCGTATGCCAAAGATGCAAAGAAAAAGAAACTCAAAACGAAAGAGTCAGTCTATGATACAACTCAAAATGCTTCCCCCATCTAAAAGGGGAAACACACACCAAGCTCACCCCTCAACCTGTTAAAGGTTGATTCATCTAAAGGCTTGGTGAAAATATCAGCCAGTTGGTGATGAGTATCGACATGGCGAAGGTCGATATCACCCTTCTCCTGGTGGTCTCGCAAGAAATGAAAGCACACATCAATGTGTTTGGTTTTCGAGTGAAGCACGGGGTTCTTAGCAACGCTAATGGCACTCGTGCTGTCACAAAGCAAAGGCACTCGAGTAAAGCTCAAACCAAAATCACGCAAAGTGGCTATCATCCAGAGTAACTGGGAACAGCAGCTAGCCGCAGCAACATACTCAGCCTTCGTGGTAGACTGGGCGACACTAGACTGCTTGCGAGAAGACCACGAAACAAGAGAAGACCCAATAAACTGACAAGTCCCAGAAGTGGACTTGCGCTCAATGCGACAACCAGCAAAATCGGCATCGGAATATCCGCAAAGCGAGAGACTAGAGGAAGCAGAATACCAAATCCCGAGCTCAGGCGTGAAACAAAGGTACCTGAATATGCGCTTCACTGCCTGATGGTGAGAGGTGCGTGGCGACGCCTGAAAGCGTGCGCACAGACACACGACGAACTGAATGTCCAGCCGTGTCGCCGTCAGGTAGAGGAGCGACCTGATCATACTGCAGTACTCCTTCTGGTCCACTGCTTCTCCGTCCACATCCGCATCCAGGGCAGTCGTCGTCGACATGGGTGTTGGAAGAGGCTTGGCCTCACCCATATCGAACCGCTTCAGCAAGTCTTTGGTGTACTTGCCCTGGTGCACAAACGTCCCTTCTCGGGATTGCTTAATTTGCAACCCGAGAAAGAATGTCAGCTCGCCCATCATGCTCATCTCGAACTCCCTGCTCATGGTATCTGCAAACTTGGCATCCAAGGTGTGAGAAGAACCACCAAAAATGATATCATCCACGTAAATTTGGACCAAGAGTGTGTCTTTGCCTTGCCGGAGGAGAAAGAGCGTCTTATCTAAGCATCCCATTTTAAAACCCTTAGCTAGCAGAAATGTTTTCAATCTATCGTACCAGGCTCTAGGGGCTTGTTTCAAACCATACAAGGCTTTGTGGAGTTTAAAAACGTGGTTTGGAAAATTGGGATTTTCAAAACCGGGGGGTTGCTCAACATAAACCTCCTCCTCTCTGTAGCCGTTTAAAAAGGCACTCTTGACATCCATTTGAAGAAGTTTGAAACCCCTGGATGTAGCAAAAACCAAGAGTATCCTAATAGCCTCCAAACGTGCTACAAGAGCGAAGGTTTCCTCAAAATCTATCCCTTCCTTCTGACTATAGCCTTTCGCTACAAGCCGGGCCTTCTTTCTCACAACATGACCATCCTCTCCTTGCTTGTTTTTAAATACCCATTTTGTCCCAATAGGCTTACAGTCAGGTGGAGGTGGAACTAGAACCCAAACCCGATTTCGCTCAAAGTTCTCTAACTCCTCATGCATGGCATTGACCCAATCCGGATCCGTCAATGCGTGTCCAACATCTCGGGGCACAAAATTAGCAACAAAAGCAGAATGAGCGAAGTGAGAGATGTGATGTGACCTGGAACGAGTAACTCGCTCGCCGATGTCACCTATCATCTGTTCAGGGGGATGCTGGCGCTGGATATGTTGTGGCGCCTCCCGGGAAGAAGTGACCTCCCCCTCATCAGCAGCTGGTTCCACCCCGGGTACAAAAGGTACCGCGCGAGGTGGAGGATCCCACGGCCCCTAGGAAGAAGAAGTGTCAGGGCCATGAGTCGTCGTCGAGGCCGCTCCTTGCGGCACGACAGGTGGAGGGGGTGCTGGATCATCCATACCTTCAGCACCCTCATCCTCGTCATCGAAAAGAGGCTCTCCAACCTCATGATCACCTGCATGCTCAAAACGAGAAGAAGGAGAAACAAGAGTCTCGTGGAAGGTGACATCTGATGTCTCCATGACTCGGTTAGTATCAAGGTTAAGTACACGATATGCTCTAGAGTGAGTGCCATAACCCAAAAATACTTCGTCAGAAGAACGAGACTCAAACTTGTCTAGGTTGCCTTTTTTCAATATAAAACAGTGGCAACCAAAGACTCTAAAATAACTCACCCTGGGATGGCGACCAAAACGCAACTCATAAGAGGTCTTCTTCAAAAACGCTCTCAGAAAAATGCAATTTGAAATGTAGCATGCAGTGTTCATAGCTTCGGCCCAAAAGCGCCTAGGAGTCCTATGCTCATCGAGCATCGTCCTGGCCATCTCAACAAGGGTCCGATTTTTCCTCTCTACAACACCATTTTCGGGCGGTGTGTAGGGGGAAGAAAACTGATGCTCCAAACCAAGGTGGTTACAAAACTTCTCAAAGTCCGAATTTTTGAATTCGGAACCATTATCACTTCTAATAGCTCGCATCGAGTTCAAAGGGAACTCGTTCTGAAGACGCAAAATCAGATTGCGAGCGAATGAGAAAGTCTCAGTCTTCTCGGACAAAAAGAAGACCCACGAATACCTCAAAAAATCGTCAACAACAACCAAAACATACCACTTGCCACCAACCGAGCTCACCCGAGCCGGACCAACAAGGTCCATGTGTAAAAGCTCTCCAGGGTGCGAGGTCATAACCTTGGTCACAGGATTGTGGGGAGCGGCAACCATCTTCCCATGTCTGCAAGAATGGCAAACTAGATCCTTCTCCATCGAAAGCTTGGGCAATCCTCGGATTAGGCCAAGTGAGCTAAGTCTTGCGAGCAAGTCGAAGCTTAAGTGACCGAGCCTCCTATGCCACTTCCAAAGATCAGAGGACGAAGGACTAGCCAAGAGACAATGAGAAGAACCAAACGATTCTGAGAAATTCGCACGAAAGACTTTCCCAAAGGGCGAAATCAGACATACAAGATCGCCCTGAGGATCTAAGATGCGACTAAGGTTCAGTTTGAAACGAATCTCATAGTCATCATCAAAAAGTTGCAAAACAGAAAGCAAGTTAAAATGCAGGTTAGAAACAAGAGCAACATCGCGCAACACAAAGTGCTCATTAACCCGCACAGTTCCACGGGACAATACCTTACCTTTACTATTATCGCCGAAGGTTATGTACTCCTTTCCGGCGACCGGGCTAAGGCTGGAGAACCACTTGGCGTTTCCGGTCATGTGCCTCGAACAACCGGAATCCACCAACCAAATGTCCTCCAACCGTCTCACCTATATCAATAAAAAGACATAGGGTGAGCATACGGTCCAACACTGGGGTTAGTGAAGAAAGGGGAAAACCAGTGTTGGGCCGGCCGCTCAAAAGAAGGGTTAGGATAAAAAGTATTCCTAGCCTGTCCACGAGGGTAGCGATCACCACGCACAGGATAACGTGGTCCGCTAGGGAAGAAGCACTCACCGCGATACTCAAACTGCGGTGGGGGAAAGCGCTCAACTAAGCCTCTGCCACGGGGTCCGTTACCTGCAAAAGCAGGACCCCATCGGGCACACTCTCTACGAGGCCTACGCCTAGGAGCCTGGGGCTCAACACCTCTAGACCTAGCGTCTCTCCTCGGAGCTCTCTGCTGCTGCCTAGGCCTGGGGACTTGAGGTTCTGGACATCTGGGCCTAGCAGCTCTCCTCTGGACCTTCGGCACATGCCCACCATGAGAAGGATGGTACATGTCCGGGTTCTCCAACTCCCGAGCACGGCGCGCCTCTCTCTTGCGCCTAAAATAGAACTCGCTCAAGTGACCATCCCTCCCACAGAAGTCACAATGGTACCTCACCGCACGCAAAGGGGGTTGTTGGTACGCTGGGCTGTGGGTATGGTTCACTTTGCCCTTCTGTGGCAAACACTCCTGCTGGATGGGTGGCATTGTGTCAAGCTTGTTCTTGAGGTGGTTTGGCTTGGGTGCCCACACTTGGTTCCTGGGTGGAGCTCTCGGGGGTTCCTCAAATACCCCATCTTTGGTGGTAGGCTTAGGAGACTCTTTGGGTGGAAGCTTGGCAAGCTTGGGAGTAGTGGTGGAGTTAGGCTTCTCACATGGGTTCAAACCACCCGACTCTCCAATCTTCCCAAAAGCAGAAAGATCAACACCCCGAGCAAAACCTACACCAGGAGCCCCAGCAGTTCGCTTGAATTGGGAGATCATCATCCCGAGCTGCGGCTCACTACAGGAGACCCATGACAAGATGGACCGAAGGTATGTGTTTTCTTCCTCGGTTTGCATCTTGCCATGCTTGACATTGGCAATCTCCATATCCAAACCTTCGCACAAAGCACACCTCGTGACACAAGTGCTATCCGAGCTGGCCTTCTCTAAGGACTCAAGCTTGGCATTCTTCTCTGCCAACTCGAATTGCAAGACAGGACAAGTCTTGCATGCACCCAACAGCTGCGGCCTAGCACGGAGCTCATCCACCTCTCCAACCAACGCAGCATACTTACCTCTCAAAGTGAGAAGGTCAGTCATGTGCGCAGTGCACGACTCACACTCAACCTCCTCCGACACAACTATGGTGGACCGAGCGAACTCAAGCTCTCTCACCGTGTCCTCCCACTTCTGCCTAAACTCCTTGCGCTCTCTAGCGGCACGCCTAAGCAACTTATCTGGACTAAGGAGCGCGGCAGTAAGTTTCTCAACCTCGGAAGAAAGTTCGTCATAGGTGAGAGATACCTGGGAGGTGTCGTTGTCGTCGTCGTTCCGAGGGGTGCGCTCCAGCTTGCCGTCGACCTCATCGCCTAGCGCCACGGTGCAGAAGCCGTCGTCGTCGGCGAAGGAGCAGAGTCCGTTGAGCTTGTCCTCGATCCTCTTCTTCTTCTCGGACTCGTCGTCGCTTGATGAAGCGGAGTCGTCATCCGAGCCGTCGATGTCACTGAGCGCGGCGAAGAATGCACGCTTCTCAGCCTGAGCCTTCTCCAAGTACTTCTTCTTGATGTACTCTTTGTCGAAGCCGCCCTTCTTCTTGTGCGCTGGGGGACGTGCTTCTCCTTGTACTTGGAGTCGTACTTGTGCCCATGATCGCCCTTCCCCGGATGCTTGTTCTTCTTGGGGCAGTTGGCGATGAAGTGGTCGGGGTCGCCACACTCGTAGCAGCCCGTGCGTCCTCCTCCGTGACGACGGTTCAAGCGGTTGTTGTGGAACCGCGAGAACTGGTTGGCGAGCAAAGCCAACTCGTCATCTCCCAAAGACTCCAGCTGGTCCTCTGTAATAGAGAAGAGAGAGGAAAGTGCAAAACCGGCTGAGGGGTTAGAGGAAGAGCCGGAAACCAAAGCCATGGACGGGCGAGAAGGATTTTCAAAAGAAGCCCTCGCCATAGCGTCAATCTCACTAGACTTGAGCTTACTGAAGAGCTCATCGCAGGTGAGGGTCTCATAGTTAGGCGATTCGATGATCGACTGAACCTTGGAATCCCACACTGAACAGTCAAGAGTGTGCAAAAGCTTCAAAGCACGCTCATGATCATCAAAAGGCAACTGCTCTCTATTAGCCCTCATCCTGTTGACTATCACCTGAAAGCGAGCGAATAAACTTTCTATGCTCTCGCCAGGTTGATGTCTAAAGTTCTCATACTCTCGCTTGAACGACTCGTAGAGTCGGGTTTTGACTTGAGAGGTGCCCTCATGGAAACGCATGAGTGTCCCAGATCTCCCGATCCGTAGCAAGGTGAGAAACGCGATCAAACTCACCCATGCTCAAACAAGAGAAAAGAGCATTACGGGCTCGGCTATTGGCATCGTGCTCATCGATTTGCTGTTGAGTCACACGAGCAGCCAAGACCACGTAATCAGGGGAGTTGCAAATATCCCAGATAGAAGCGCCCAAACTCTGCAGATAGGCCGACATACGTATCTTCCAATACGCATAGTTCGTCCCATCGAAAAACGGCGGTTTGCCCACGCCGCGATCCATGTCGCCTCCGGTGGATCTGGAACCGGCTAAGGTGGAAGATCCTTAACCTGGCTCCAATACCAAGTGAAGGACCGAGAAGCTACCCGAAAGCGACCAGAGGGGGGGGGGGTGAATGGGAGCTTCAAAATTTTCTTTCAGAAACTAGATGCCACTGTCCCAAAAACAACCCCAAGAGCAAACCCTAGAGCTTGTTAGTGTCCACGACCCTAGATGTAGGGTGGATGCTTCCTAGAAGCACAGCGGGACACTACACAACTCTAGAAAGCCAACGCAAAAGACGGAACTTGAATCCGTGAACGAACGGACAAGCAACGGACAAAAACACGCTGCAGCAGAAACGACCGGACTCTGGGTGCGTCCGGTCAGGCAACACCGGACGCGTCCGGTCAAGCAAAGCTCGATCTGGGAGCTCTCTGAGTTGGACCGAACGCACGATGCTCAAGCGTCTGGTCGTTTACTGAGCGTCCGGTCACAAGAGACAAAACACAGGAACAGTTACTCCAGTGAGTCCGGTCACCCAAAACGCAGAGCGTCCGGTCGCTGAAAAACCGATCTGGACCCTCTCTGTTCTTGACCGGACTCACGGAAGGGAGCGTCCGGTCGATTGAACAGAGCGTCCGGTCACACGCAAGTAACCACAGCGGTGTTCAACCACTGGACGCACGACCTGAGCGTCCGGTCGGCCCGAGCAGCGTCCGGTCACCCCGACAGCCCTCTGTTCTTCCACCGATTCGACTCAAACTCACTCAAAACGAATCCTCTAGGGATCAAACTTGGTGAGTGGAGTCACAAAGAGTATAGTGAGCTATCTCTAAGAGATCATGGCTCGAACCTATCTCCAAATCGGTGAATCGAAGAATTTTGGGGGTGAAGAGAAAAAGTGACCCGAAACTAAAAATCGATTGATCTCCTAGACTGTGAGGTTAGAGGATGATTCCTTCAGTGGAAAGAAGTGCCTCACGATCTAGAACAACTTGGTTCAAACGGATTTGCAAAAGATGAACCGAGCAAAAAGATCAAGCGACGGGAAAATCGTGGAGAAAAGGATTCCGCGAAGAACACGAACACAACGGAAATCGCAGCCATGAGTTCGAATCAAGGACGCAAATCAAGCCATCGATCTGTGCTCCAAGGTGAGGATACGGCCTCACTTCCTCAAATCAACAGTACACAGAGTGGAGTCTCTCTGCGGATCACAACTAGCTAAAGCAGGGAACGGGAGAGCAGGAAACCCTAGCAAATGAAAGCATTAACTGAGATCCAGGGAGGAGGGTGTCTCCTCTGACTACTTATCCTATTCTAGTCTAAGTCTATTTCCTACTCTACCCCTCTCTAAAATAATTACAGAGCGAACCAGCTAAATCCTAGGGCTATTCTGGTCCAACCCGAAGTGGTAGGTAGATCCGACGGCCACGTCTGCGCAAGTCGTCCGCGTTGCCTCCACGCAACCTTCCTATTGCCGCCACGTGCCGCCCTCGCTCTGCACCCCCGGTTTTGAGGCCCAAACCGGGAAACCAGCCTTTTCCATCAGCCCCCGGTTTTGAGGCCCAAACCGGGAAACCAGCCTCCTGCCTGTGTTTTGTGGCCCAAACTCAGAAACCCGCAGCGCCCGAGTTTTGAGGCCCAAACTCGGAAACCGGCCCATCGCTCGAGTTTTGTGGCCAAACTCGGAAACCGTCCGCGCCCAGTTTTGTGGCTCAACCTGGAAACCGAGCACCTAGGTTTTGAGGCCCAAACCTGGAAACCGTCCACCCATTGGTTTTTCTCTGGCTCAACCAACAAACCAAAACTGTAGAGGGGATGCACCGCCTGTGCACCCCGTCCACCGACACATGTCCCCAGGTCCTCGACCCAAGCAACACCGTGCCCCGCAAGTCTCCGCTTGTCGCTGTCCCAGGCTGCCAGCCACCACAGCTGATCCTCAGGCACTCTGGTCCCTCAGTCCAAGCCTCACGTCCGCCCTTCACCGCTCGGTACATCGGCATGGCACGTCCGCTGCATGGCACGCCCATCCTTCATCGCACCCGGTCCGTCAGCACGACACGTCTCAACTTGACCTTCACCTTGCCCTCGATCACTGTCTCCGTGCTCGACACCTGCACAACACAAGCCAAAGAACATGCGATCAATCCAGTTGACAATCACTCATCACTCAGAGACTCGGCATACACCCATGTATCCGCCGATTAGGATACTCTTGGCTTTTGCTGCATCCAAAGGTTTCAAACTTTTTCAAATGGATGTCAAGAGCGCCTTCTTAAACGGCTACATAGAGGAGGAGGTGTATGTTAGACAACCCCCCGGTTTCGAAAATCCCATGTTTCTAAACCATGTCTTTAAACTTCACAAAGCTTTGTATGGTTTGAAACAAGCCCCTAGAGCCTGGTATGATAGGTTAAAAACCTTTTTGCTTGTTAAGGGTTTCAAAATGGGATGTGTAGATAAGACGCTCTTTCTCCTCAAGCAAGGCACTGATACTCTCTTGGTCCAAAATTACGTGGATGATATCATTTTCGGTGGTTGTTCTCATGCTTTGGTTGCCAAGTTCGCAGATACTATGAGCAGTGAGTTCAAGATGAGCATGATGGGCGAGTTGACATTTTTCCTCGGACTGCAAATCAAGCAGTCTTGGGAGGGAACGTTCGTGCACTAGGGCAAGTACACTCGCGACATTCTGAAGAAGTTCGACATGGGTGAGGCCAAGCCTCTTCCAACACCCATGGCGACCACGACAGCCCTGGATGCAGACAAGGAAGGAGAAGCAGTAGATCAGTAGGAGTATCGAAGCATGATCGGGTCGCTGCTGTACCTGACGGTGACACGCCCGGACATTCAGTTCGTGGTGTCCCTCTGCGCGCTTTCAGTCGTCGCCGCGCACTTCGCACCGTCAGGCGGTCAAGCGCATTATGAAGTATTTATCCTTCACTCTAGAATTTGGGATTTAGTATTCTGCTTCCTCCACCCTTTCCCTTTGCGGTTATTCTGATGCCGACTTTGCTGGTTGCCGTATTGAGCGCAAGTCCACTTCTGGGACTTGCCAGTTTATTGGATCTTCTCTTGTATCGTGGTCTTCTCGCAAGCAGTCTAGTGTCGCCCAGTCTACCATGGAGGCTGAGTATGTTGCTGCGGCTAGCTGCTGTTCCCAGTTACTCTGGATGATGGCCACTTTGCGTGATTTCGGTCTGAGCTTTTCTCGTGTTCCATTGCTTTGTGACAGCACGAGTGCGATTAGCGTTGCTAAGAACCCCGTGCTTCACTTGAAGACCAAACACATTGATGTGCGCTTTCATTTTCTGCGAGACCACTATGAGAAGGGTGATATCGACTTTCGCCATGTCGATACTCATCATCAGCTTGCTGATATTTTCACCAAGCCTTTGGACCAATCAACCTTTAATCGGTTGAGAGGTGAGCTTGGTGTGTGTTTCCCCTTTTAGATGGGGGAAACATTTTGACTCTCACTGACTCTTTTTTGTTTGTCTTTATTTTCTTTTGCATCTTCAGCATACGCTTTTACATTTTTGAGCTTCATGAATATAATCTGAAGAATGTAACTATGCTCTGTGTAGTTTTTACTTCGATGCCTTGTGATGCTGTAGCTTATGCTCTTTCTGATCACTAATACATGTTGTGAGCTGAGCTATTTTTGAATGGTGAATTTGTTAATAAACTTAAAATTTGAAAATGTTCACCATTGAGATATGCAACTAGCATGTGTAGGATGTGTAGAGGTCACTTCTGCTTTTCATATATGCTAGGTTGCTATGTCTCTAGTGTTGAGTCATTCACTTGCTTGGTATGTTACTTTCTGCTAAAATCTAAACCAAGTTAAGTGAATTGAAAAGATCGAGATGAGTTTGCTTGTTAGCACATCACAGTTTCGAGACTGTTTCTCATTGCACTTTGAGTTAAACTTGAGCTATGTAGTGTATGACCGAAACTGTTGCTTTAAGCTTCTGTTTGCTTCTGCATAGGCTTCGCACAGTTGGAAAGTTAGGCAATAACAAGCATTCATACCCTCGCAGTCACATGCTGTTTTCTGAACTTGTGTAATTTCACCGCTGCAACTCAAATAAATTTGAAATCACAAGTATATGCTTCAATTGCATCAATTGGTGTCAGCATGATGATTGAACTGTGCTAGGGGTAGTTCACCTTGTATACATGTTTAGCACTTGTTTGACTTCCTGTCTATACATGTCATGTGCTATTTTGATGGTGAATACTCTTTTCGGCTAAAAACTGCTCATATGTTCTTATTTCATATTTGGTGATCAGTTTGAGCCTTTGCTAGCATCCTGTGCATTTTCTGCATCATCGGATTCAGACTCCATAGAGCATCTTTGCACTCTTTTGAGTATACTCCTGAAGCTCCTAACTTGCATTTTGACTCATATGCATCTTGGAAAGGGGAGTTCTTTGCTCATTTGCCTGTCGTTGTCTTTTCTTGATAAGTGCATTTTCAACTAAGGGGGAGAAAAATGACAAATTATGTCATGAGGGAGAAAAATGACAATCATGCGTTCTTCGAATGTTGCACTTTTCGAGGGGGAGTTTGCTAGTTGTGTTGAGCCTTTGCCTCTATCTTGAGGAACTAGCAAACATTGTTTTTAGGGCATTTGTTTTCGATTGGTTTGGAGCGTGTTTGGCTCGGAGCGAGCTTTCTTGCTAGTTGTGTTGAGCCACTGTGCCTCTATCTTGAGGGACTAGCATTTGCTTTGATTTTTCAATTGGTGTTGAGCTCTTTTTTCTGGAGTTTCTCAATTGGATTTTGCTAGCGGTGTTGAGCCTGTTCTACCTCTTCTTGAGGGCTTGCTTTGCTTTGCTTGGTCGCGTCGAGCCGTTGACCATGTCTTTGGGGACCAAGTTCTCTTTGCTTCTTCCACTTGACCTTCTTTGACTTTGCTATGCTTTTGGGTCATTTGGTCGAGTTTTCTCTTCCTCCTTCCTTCTTTCTTCCTTCTATTTCTATTATGATTTGTGTGAGTCTGTAGTTGACAATGCACTCATCAAGGGGGAGATTGCGGATACATGGGTGTATGCCGAGTCTCTAAGTGATGAGTGATTGTCAACTGGGATGATGCGCATGTTCTTTGGCTTGTGTTGTGCAGGTGTCGAGCACGGATACAGTGATCAGTGAAGGACCGAGAATGCAAAAGCAAGGCGACCAGAGGGGGGGTGAATGGGAGCCAATCAAATTTCTTTCGAAACTTTGGCCAAGTGTCCCAAATTCAACCCCGAGAAGCACGGACCCAAAGCATGATGCTCACGACCCTTGGAAGAGGGTGGATGATCCCTAGGATCATAGTGGAGCACCACCGAGTACAAGCAAAAGCAAACACCAAAAGCTCCGGCTCAAGTCTTCCTTGAGAAAACCGAGTCTCGAACGTAGATTGGAGGCTACGTCGAGAAATCTCCAAATACCAATGCAAACTAGTTGCAAAGATACCTAGCAATGTTTCTTGGTTAACTCTAGGAACAAACGAGAAGTCCGAAAACCAAGCAGAAAAGCCGGGGCGAAGATTGTACCGAAAAACAAGCTTCAGCAATGTCCCGGACTGTCCGGCCCCTTAGTCTCGGACTATCCGCGGTAAGGGCGGACTGTCCGCCAGGCAGTCCCGGACTGTCTGCCTGCTAAAAACCAGAAACAGCACAGTTGCTGAGAAGTCCTTGGATGATCCCGGACTGTCCGCCAAACACAACGGCGGACTGTTCGCCGGTCACCTGAGACGAAAATAGTCAGAGCCGCGCGACCACTGCTCGGTCGGAGCCGACGCGTGGTCTGTCCGCGGTTGCAGGCGCAGACTGTCCGCGACCCTGCAGAGAGGGCGATTTTGATCGCCCCTCTCCCAAATCTCTCCAAATTTGATCCAAATCAAAATCCCAAGTTCCCAAACATGGAGAAGATGATCCCGGGGTAGTTAGGAGACTATCCCCAAGAAATCATCCGCTCAAATTGACTCAATCAACGGCAAATCAAAAGGGAAGGTGGATGAACGGAAAAAGCACCATGAAAACGAAATCGACCCGATCTATTCGATCATGAGGAGTTAGATGAATTCCTTTGGTCGAAATGACCTCCTCAATGATACGAACAAATTGGTTCAAGCGGATTTTGCAAAGACGCACCGGAGAGGGAGATCGATCGACTTGAAAATCACGGAGAAACGAAGAACGTGAAGAACACGAACAAAACGCGAATCAACACATCGATCTTGCAGCCGCAGTGCAAACACACGCTACGACAGAGAGGTTACGGCCTCCCTTCCTCAAAATCAACAGTACACAAAGGTGAGTCTCTCTGCGGATCACAGCTAGCTACAGCAGGGGATGGGAGAGCAGGAAACCCTAGGAAGCAAGAGCAAATGACTAACTGTGATAGGGGGAGTGGAGGGTGTCTCCCCGACTACTTATCCTAATTCTAGTCTAAGTACAATTCCTACTCTACCCCTCTCTAAACTAATTACAGAGCGAACCAGCTAAACCCTAAGGTTATTCGGGACCAACTCAGGTGGTAGGTGTATCCGATGGCCACGCCCGCACAACACGTCCGCGTTGCCTCTACGCAACCTTCTGATTGCCGCCACGTGCCGCCCTCGCTCTGCAACCCCGGTTTTATGGCCCAAACCGGGAAACCAGCCTTTTCCAGCTATCCCCCGGTTTTGAGGCCCAAACCGGGAAACCAGCCTCCAACGCCTGAGTTTTGTGGCCCAAACTCAGAAACCCACCGCGCCCGAGTTTTGAGGCCCAAACTCGGAAACCGTCCTCAGCCCGAGTTTTGTGGCCAAACTCGGAAACCCTCAGCACCCAGGTTTTGAGGCCCAAACCTAGAAACCGTCCGCCGGTGGTTTTTCCCTGGCTCAACCACCAAACCGGAGCAGTAGAAGGGATGCACCGCCCATGCACCCCGTCCACCGACACGTGTCCCCAGGTCCTCGACCCGAGCAACACCGTGCCCCGCAAGTCTTCGCTCGTCGCTGTCCTAGGCTGCCAGCCACCACAGCTGATCCTCAAGCACTCCGGTCCCTCAGTCCAAGCCTCACGTCCGCCCTTCACCGCTTGGTCCATCGGCATGGCACGTCCGCCGCATGGCACGCCCATCCTTCACCGCACCCGGTCCGTCAGCAACACATGTCTCAACTTGACCTTCACCTTGCCCTCGATCACTGTCTCCGTGCTCGACACCTGCACAACACAAGCCAAAGAACCTGCGATCAAACCCGTTGACAATCACTCATCACACCGAGACCCGGCATACACCCATGTATTTGCAATCTCCCCCTTGATGAGTGCATTGTCAACTACTCACACAAATCATAATAGAAAGAAGTAGAAGGAAGAAGGAGAAGAGAGAACTCGACCAAATGACCCAAAAGCATAACAAAGCCGAAGAAGGTCAAGTGGAAGAAGCGAAACAACTTGGTCCCCAAAGACATGGGCAACGACTTGACGCAACCAAGCAAAAGTAAAGCTAGCCCTCAAGAAGAGGTAGAACAGGCTCAACGCCGCTAGCAAATACCAATTGAAGCCGAATGAAAATCGAGGCAAAATGCTAGTCCCTCAAGATAGAGGCACAGAGGCTCAACACAACTAGCAAAGAAAGCTCGATACCAACGCCTTTCGACCAAACACGCTCCGAGCCAATTGGAATGACTCCAAACCAAAAGAGAACCAATCGAAGTCGAAATGCCCTGAAAAGTGTTTGCTAGTCCCTCAAGACAGAGGCAAAGGCTCAACACAACTAGCAAACTCCCCCTCGAAAAGTGCAAGCAACCGGAAGTCCAACATGAGAAGAGCACAAAGATTTGAGTTTCTCCCCCTTAACGAAAACTCCCTCTTAGTTGAACATCCAAGAGTATATGATTTGCAAAAACTCTCCCCCTTAGATGAAAATGCACTTATCAAGACACAGCACCAACGGGCAAAAGAGCAAAGATCTCCCCCTTCCAACATGCATATGAGTCAAAAATGCAAGTTAGGAGCTTCAGGCATATAGTCAAAAGAATGCAAAGATGCTCTAAACAGTATAGCTCCAAAGTCTCAACTAGGCACTCAAATAGCGAAGGCTCAAACTGATCACAAATACGAAATATGAACCATATGAGCAAGTGAGCAGTTTTTTAGCCGAAAAGATAGTCACCATCAAAATAGCACTACACATGTATAGACAGGAATCCAAATAAGTGCTAAACATGTATACAAGGTGAACTACCCCTAGCAAAGTTCAATCATCATGCATAGGAATGAAGCATGCACTTGTGATTTTATTTTTATATCGGAGTTGCAGCGGTGAAAATTCACAAGTTCAATTATTAGCATGTGATTGCGAGAGGTTGAAAGCTTGTCATTGCCTAACTTTTCAACTGAGCGAAGCCTATGCCGAAGCAATCAGAAGCTTCAAGCTACGGTTTCGGTCATACACTACACGGCTCAAGTTTAACTCAGAGTGCAATGAGAAACAATCTCGATACCGTGATGTGTTGACAAGGAATCCCATCTCGATCTTTTCAATTCACTAAAAACTTGGTTCAAATTTTAAACATGATATGAACAGACCAAGCAAGTGAATGACTCAGAACTAGAGACATAGCAACCTAGCATATATGAAAAGCACGAATGGACTCAACACATTCTACACATGCTAGTTGCATATCTCAATGGTGAACATTTTCAGATTTTATATACATTAAGCAAAATCACCATTCCAAAATAGCTCAGCTCACAACATGTACTAGTGATTAGAAAGAGCATAAGCTACAAGCATCAACATAAGAATCGGAGCATACTAAATAGAGCATAGTTACATTCTAGTGATTATAAACATGAAGCTCAAAATGTAAATGTGTATGCTAAAATGGAGAAGAAAAGAAAGACAAACGAAAAGAGTTAGTCTATCATACAAGAACCAAAACGTTTCCCCCAACTAAAAGGGGAAACACACACCAAGCTCACCCCTCAACCTATTAAAGGTTGATTCGTCTAAAAGCTTGGTGAAAATATCAGCCAGTTGATGATGAGTATCGACATGGCGAAGGTCGATATCACCCTTCTCCTAGTGGTCTCGCAAAAAGTGAAAGCACACATCAATGTGTTTGGTATTTGAGTGAAGCACGGGGTTCTTAGCAACGCTAATAGCACTCGTGCTGTCACAAAGCAAAGGCACGCGAGAAAAGCTCAGACCAAAATCACGCAAAGTGGCCATCATCCAAAGCAACTGGGAACAGCAGCTAGCCACAGCAACATATTCAGCTTCTGTGGTAGACTGAGCGACACTAGACTGCTTGCAAGAAGACCACGATACAAGAAAAGATCCAATAAACAGGCAAGTCCTAGAAGTGGACTTGCGCTCGATGCGACAACCAGCAAAATCGGCATCGGAATAACCGCAAAGGGAGAGGGTGGAGGAAGCAGAATACCAAATCCCAAACTCAGGCGTGAAACGAAGGTACCTGAATATGCGCTTCACCGCCTGATGGTGAGAAGTGCGCGGCGACGCCTGAAAGCGCGCACACAGTGTGACGGAATGGTTCTAATCCCATGGCCCACTAGTCCCTGTCAACCTCTGACAGCCGAACTTATGTTCCACGTGATTAAGACTGTTCATCACCGGACTACATTAGCGCCCGATGTCCACAGGATCACTCACCTTTCGATTACAGCATTTGATACTTTCACAAATAACATCGGAATAAAGAGCAGAAGACTTAAATAACAATAGTTTCACAAACTGGGGTTCCAATAAAATTAAAGGTGCAGTTATTACAGACCATGTTCTGACAGTTCAAAGTAGACAACGTAGTAGAATACAACAATATAAAGATACTTCACCCAGCCCGAGGGTGCACAACTATTCCTCGGCCTCATCGGTCTCCTCCTGAACGATGGTCACGCAGCAGGGTGCTAGACACATCGGATACTCAGGTATACCTGCAACAGGGGGTAACAAACCCTGAGTACTGGGGTACTCAACAAGACTTACCCGACTAAAGAAAAAGGGAAGACTCAGGAATGAGAGGCTTAGGGTAGTCAAGGTAAGGCTTTAGCAAGATCAAGTATTTTGCAGAAAAGCATTTTGTAAACCTTGTTTTATTTGGGAAAGATTTAGTACTTCTCCATTCTCCATCGTCCATGATTCATTTTACTTTTCAAAACACACCTAGTTTGTGAACCACTCTCCGTTGACAGTCAGTGGACTAAGTCTCCATAACCGAGGAGCAACGTTAATCCGGATAAAGAATACTCAGCTGAGGATCCCTATTCACACTGCATATGTAGCACCCAAGCTTGCATATGCCAACTCGTCTTCCACGATTCCTCCAAGATTGGGCCCGGTCCTACGCTACCCGGAAGTACAGTACACCACTCCAATCCGGGACTTTAACCCACGTGGGTACATGCTACTTCCGCCATCTCTCCACTCCCAGTGCGCGGTTGTCAGTCCAATAAAGGATTTCTCGGAGCCAGAGCTTTCCGTAGTATGTGAATAGTTACAAGTCTTGACCAGCAGGCCACCATACGGATGGTCCCTAATTTTCTAGCCAGAACTACACCTTGGTTATATCTCACCCAAGCGTAATAGTCCTGTCAGTTTTTCAACCCTGTCCCGGTCAGTGTCAACTGTTGAGTCCCGGACTACAACATGACGGCACTGTACGCGCGGACAACCTCTCCTCGCAATTGACTAGGTATGGATCAGATACTTAGCCAAATGCCGGGGAGTAAAGCCAAATTCCCATAAAAGTTCTTTAAGTGATCACACATTTGAAATTGGCATTTTTATTGCAAATCTATTGTATAGCTTCGCTAAGCATTTTGCAAGTAGTTTTAAACAGGGCTGAGGATCTTTGGTGGAGGTAAAGTGCAAGTAGTAGGTCATCACACAACTCCTATAACCTAATGCAGTAGTTTAACTCAAAAGTATTTAAGTAAAACTTTTATAAAAGCAAGGAAGGGCAAATGCACCAGGGCTTGCCTTGAAGAGCAAAGACAGCTGGCTCAGGGTTGGAGGTGCAGAGGTCGGAGCTCGGGGTCGCTTCGGGAGTTGGTTCGTCGGCGGCGGTCTCGACCTTGACTCCTTCTTCGGTGACTACACGAATGCAATGATGCATGCACATGAGTATGCTAGCATGAACAAAGTGCATAGGACAAAACTAGAGTATAGCTTTTCAAAGTATAAGTGGTTGTTAAAGTGGACATAAAATTACTTATCCCTTTTTAGCAACATTAGCTAACTTTATTAAGCAACTTTTATTAAACCAAAGCATAATCATAACAAGGCATCACAAACATCATAGACCAAAGGTGTATGGGTCTATGAACATCAAACAATCCAAAAGTCACATCACAGGGCATTCAACACTAACCCTAATCACCTTTTTCTATTTTTCTTAATTAATTAAAAAGGTCATTTTATGAAGGTGCTCCAAAAATTACCAAATTAATCTCACAAGTTCATTATGGTATAAGTATATGGCAAAACAAATTTCATAATTTTTGGAGGTCATTAAGGTGCTCAATTAAATCTAGGCATTAATTATCAAAAGGCACTATTTAGGAATTAAAATAAAAGCTCAAAAATCAACTTGTTCCAAACGACTTCAAAATTGCACCAGAGACTTGTCATGACATAAGAAGCTCACAAAAATTTACCTCATAATTTTTGGAGTTATAAATCATTTTCTAAAAATCCAAAACCTTTCATTTATTAATTAAAAGGGGGATTTTTCATTTTCAAATTTTTGCAGAAAGGTCAAGTTTTATATTTTTCTAAAATACTAAAGGGCATAAGGAGTCTACCATCAAATTTTCAGAATTTTTGGATCATCACAGAAAATCACACAAAAAGATGAAAACTGAACACTATTCACATTTTTAAAAGAAAAGGGAAAAGAGCACTGTGCTCTTCCCGCTCGCCGGCGGCCGGCCGACGGCGGCGGCGCTGCTGCGCCGGCCACGGCGAGGCTCGGCAGACGAAACCAAGGGCATGGGAAGCTTCAGGGAGCTCACCGGCGTCGATTAAGGAGCTCGGCGAGGTGAGGGAAGGGACGGAGGAGGATGATCGACGGTGACCGGCGGACGGTTCACGGCGGCGATCGGCGCTCCGACGACCCTGCGCAACACACGAGACCGCAAGGGCCTGGTTAGAGTCGCACGGAGCCAAGGAAGCTGACACAGGGGTCAGGGGAAGATGATCGTGGCCGGAGAGGTAGTATTTGACGAACCCGAGCTCGCCGGGTTTTCGCCGGAGATGGGAACAGCGAGCTACGCCGGGCGATAGGAGGCGGTAGAGACCAAATTGAGGGGTGGGGAAGCTTCACGAGCTCAAGACGGAGCTGTTGGGCTAGGTGGTTGGGCAGCGGGAGCTTCGGAGTGGGCTGGCGACGGCGGCGGAGACGAGTGAGGAGCTCGGACTCCGGCGGCCCCTTTTATAGGCACGGTCGGGGACGGTAGAGAGCACGGGATGGTGTGGATGAGCTCGGCCGAGGCGTGCGCACTCGATTGCAAGCCGGCGGGAGGACGGGCGTGCACCCAGGGCCTGGGCGAAGGCTCGCCGGTGATGGCCATGCGGCGGCGACGCCCTGGGCACTGTAGGGGACGGGGGCGAGGGTCTGCGCTCGCGTGCGGGTGCGAAATGATCACGGGGTCAGCGGCGGCAGGTTGGAGGCGCGCGTGCGGCTGCCAGGCACGCGGCGTGCGCAGTGCCGGCGAGGCGCCATGGCCGGGCCCCCCCTGCTCCGCGCCGGCTAGAGGTAGGGGATGAACAGGGCTAGGTCTAGGTTTTGACTTTCTGTATTTCGAAAATTTCTCCCAAAATTTGAACTGCACAGGAAAAACTCAAAACACCAAAGTTGTGCACAAAAAAGAGATCTACAACTTTGTCAATATGAACATTTTCAAATTCCAAACAGTTTTTGAACTATATTTGAAATCAGAAAAGGGGACACTTTTGAGATTTGAATAAATTCAAAATTACTTTGGATTTTAAACTGAAACTTGAAAATCTGCAAATATGAAAGTTGTTTCTTTTGTCAAAACCTACAACTTTGCTAATATACACTTTTTCTGGAACTCAATAGTTTTTGAAATAATTTTGAAAACTCAAAAAGGGACAAAAACTGGAGTTTGAATGAATTTGAAATTACTTCAAATTTTGTATGGAAACTTGAAAATTTGTAAATACCAAAGTTGCTCATCTTGATCAGATCTACAACTTTGCTTTTTGATCCAACCCCAAATTTTGAATAGTTTTTAAATTAATAAAAGAGGGGTAAATCTATAAATTGGAAATTAGGGTTTTTGCAAAAGGAAAATCAATTCTCTTCTGAATTTTGAACTTTGATCAACTCAACAAAACATCAGAGCACAAATCAGAATAAGAAATACATAGAACTAGACACAGAGGTGAAATTACCATTTTGCCCTTATAGGGAGATTTGGGCATTTAGGGTTTTTGAAAAGGGATTAATGCATAGCAATTGAGCAACATAAATGCAAGGCAAGCAAAGATTAATGATTAAAGATGATGACATGTCAGGTTAATTACATTTTTAACACCAGAGGTGTTACACACAGGCACACCGCGAACTGGATGTCCGGGCGTGTCGCCGTCAGGTAGAGCAGCGACCCGATCATGCTTCGGTACTCCTTCTGGTCCACTACTTCTCCATCCACATCTGCATCCAGAGTAGTCGTCGTCGACATGGGTGTTGGAAGAGGCTTGGCCTCACCCATATCAAACCGCTTCAGCAAGTCCTTGGTGTACTTGCCCTGGTGCACAAACGTCCCCTCTAGGGATTGCTTAATTTGCAACCCGAGAAAGAATGTCAGCTCGCCCATCATGCTCATCACGAACTCCCTGCTCATAGTATCTGCAAACTTGGCAACCAAAGCGTGAGAAGAACCACCGAAAATGATATCATCCACATAAATTTGGACCAAGAGTGTGTCTTTGCCTTGCTTGAGGAGAAAGAGCGTTTTATCTACACATCCCATTTTAAAACCCTTAGTTTGTAGAAAAGTTTTCAATCTATCATACCAGGCTCTAGGGGCTTGTTTCAAACCATATAAAGCTTTGTGGAGTTTAAAAACATGGTGCGGAAACTTGAGATTTTCAAAACCGGGGGGTTGCTCAACATAAACTTCCTCTTCTATGTAGCCGTTTAGGAAGACACTCTTGACATTCATTTGAAAGAGTTTGAAACCTTTGGATGCAGCAAAAGCCAAGAGTATCCTAATAGCCTCCAAACGAGCTACAGGAGCAAACGTCTCCTCATAGTCTATCCCCTCCTTCTGACTATAGCCCTTCGCTACAAGTCTGGCCTTGTTTCTAACAACGTGGCCATCCTCTCCTTGCTTGTTTTTGAAAACCCATTTTGTCCCAATAGGCTTACAGTCTGGTGGAGGTGGAACTAGAACCCAAACCAAATTTCTCTCAAAGTTTTCTAACTCCTCATGCATGGCATTGACCCAATCTGGATCCGTCAAAGCATGTCCAACATCTCGGGGCTCAAAATTAGCAACAAAAGCAGAATGAGCAAAGTGAGAGATGTGCTGTGACCTAGACCGAGTGACCCATTCGTCAATGTTGCCGATCATCTGCTGAGGGGGGTGCTGGCGCTGGATGTGTCGTGGCGCCTCCCGGGAAGAAGTAACCTCCCCCTCAACAGCAGCTGGGGCCTCCCTGGGTACAAAAGGTACCGCTCGGGGTGGCGGATCCCACGGCCCCCAGGAAGAGGAGGTGTCAGGGCCGTGAGTCGTCGTAGAAGCCGCTCTTGGCGGCACAGCAGGTGGAGGGGGTGCTGGATCATCCATACCTTCAGCACCCTCATCCTCGTCATCAAAAAGAGGCTCATCGACCTCATGATCACCTGCACGCTCAAAATGAGATGAAGGACATACAAGAGTCTCGTCGAAGGTGACATCTGATGTCTCCACGACTCGGTTAGTATCAAGGTTAAGTACATGATATGCTTTAGTGCGAGTGCCATAACCCAAAAATACTCCGTCAGAAGAACGAGACTCGAATTTGTCCAGGTTGCCTTTCTTCAAAATAAAACAATGGCAACCGAAGACTCTAAAATAACTCACCTTGGGCTATCGACCAAAACGCAAATCATAAGAGGTCTTCTTTAAGAAAGCTCTCAGAAAAATGCGATTTGAAATGTAGCATGCAGTGTTCATAACTTCGGCCCAATATGAAGGACCGAGAAAGCTCACACAAGGCGACCAGAGGGGGGGTGAATGGGAGCCAATCAAAATTCTTTCGAATCTTTGGCCAAGTGTCCCAAGTTCAACCCCAAAAAGCTCGAACCCAAAGCGTGATGCTCACGACCCTTGGAAGAGGGTGGATGATCCCTAGGATCACAGCGGAGCACCACCAAACACAAGCGAACCAAAAGCCAAAAGGTCCGACACAAGTTTGCCTTTGCAAAACCAAGTCCCGAACGTAGATAGACGGCTACGTCGAGAAATCTCTAAACACCGATGCTAACGAGTAGCAAAGATATCAAGAGAGGTTCCTTGGTGAACTACAAGGCCAAACGGGAAGTCCGAAAACCAAATGAGAAAGCCGGGAGAGCGAACGCACTGAAGAGCAAGCTTCAGCAGGATCCCGGACTGTCCGGCCCTGAGGTCCCGGACTGTCCGGCTAAGGGCGGACTGTCCGCCAAAAACTCCCGGACTGTCCGCAGGCGAAAACTCCAAAAACACAAAGGTTCTGAAACCTCCCTGTGTGATCCCGGACTGTCCGCGGATCACAAGGGCGGACTGTCCGCCGGTCAATGAACAGTGACCAGACCGAAGAACACGACCACTGATCTGGCCGGCTCCCCGATGCGCGGACTGTCCGCGGTACAGGGCGCGGACTGTCCGCGACCCTGCAGGGAGGGCGATTTCAATCGCCTTCCTCCCAAATCTCACCAAATCCGAACCAAATCGAAATCCCAACTTCCCAAACTTGGAGAAGATGATCAAGAGGTAGTTAGGAGACTATCCCCAAGAAATCATCCGCTCAAATCAACTCAATCCACGGGAAATCAAAAGGGAAGGTGAGATGAACCGGAAAACGCCACTAAAACGAAATCAACCCGATCTACTTGCTCGTAGGGAGATAGATGAATTCCTTCGGTGGAAATGATCTCCTTTCAAATACGAACAAGTTGATTCAAACGGATTTCGCAAAGACGCACCGGAGAGGGAGATCGAGTGACGGGAAAATCATGGAGAAACGAAGAACGCGAAGAACAACGACGAACTCGAATCAAGACACGAAACAAGACACCGATCAGTGCTCCAAGGTGAGGATACAGCCTCACTACCTCAAATCAAACAGTACACAGAGTGGAGTCTCTCTGCGGATCTCAACTAGCTAAAGCAGGGAACGGGAGAGCAGGAAACCCTAAGTGGAAGGAAGCAAATGACTGCGCTAACTGAGATGGGGAGGAGGGTGTCTCCCCTAGACTAATTATACTAACCTAGCCTAAGCCTATTTCCTATTCTACCCCTCCCTACTCTAATTACAGAGCGGGCCAGGAAAACCCTAAGGCTAATCTGGTCCACCCGAGTGGTAGGTGGATCGAACGGCCACGCCCGCACTGGCCGAAGCGTTGCCTCGACGCAACCTCCGGATAGCTGCCACGTGTCGCCCTCGCTCTGCACCCCCGGTTTTGTGGCCCAAACCGGGAAACCAGCCTTTTCCATCAGCCCCCGGTTTTGAGGCCCAAACCGGGAAACCAGCCTCTAGCCCGAGTTTTGTGGCCCAAACTCGGAAACCCGCAGCGCCCGAGTTTTGAGGCCCAAACTCGGAAACCGGCCCACGCCCAGGTTTTGAGGCTCAACCTGGAAACCGTCGCGCCCAGGTTTTGAGGCTCAACCTGGAAACCCAGCACCCAGGTTTTGAGGCCCAAACCTGGAAACCGTCCACACGTTGGTTTTTCCCTGGCTCTACCAACAAACCGACGTCGTAGAGGGGATGCACCACCCGTGCACCCCATCCACCGACACGTGTTCCCAGGTCCTCGACCCGAGCAACACATGACCGCACTTCTTCGCTTGTCATCGTCACAGGCTGCCAGCCTCCACAGCTGATCCTCAGGTACTCCGGTCCCTCAGTCCAAGCCTCCCGTCCGCCCTTCGCTGTCCGATACATCGGCATGGCACGTCCGCCGCACGGCACGCCCATCCTTCATCGCGCCCAGTCCATCGGCACGGCACGGCTCAACTTGACCTTCACCTACCCTTGATCACTGTCTCTGTGCTCGACACCTGCACAACACAAGCCAAAGAACATGCGCATCATACCCGTTGACAATCACTCATCACTCAGAGACCCGGCATACACCCATGTATCCGCAATCTCCCCCTTGATGAGTGCATTGTCAACTACACACACAAATCATAATAAAAAGAAGAAGGATGGAAGGAAAGGGGAAGGAGAGAAAACTCGACCAAATGACCCAAAAGCATAGCAAAGCCGAAAAAGGTCAAGTGGAAAGAGCAAAACAACTTGGTCCCCAAAGACATGGGCAACGGCTCGACGCAACCAAGCAAAGTAAAGCTAGCCCTCAAGAAGAGGTAGAACATGCTCAACACCGCTAGCAAAAGCCGAATGGACAGATCGAAGCAAAATGCTAGTTCCTCAAGAAAGAGGCACAGAGGCTCAACACAACTAGCACAGAAAGCTCGATACCAATGCCTTACAGCCAACCATGCTCCATACCAACTGAAAATCAGTCAAAATTGAGAATTTGCTAGTCCCTCAAGACAGAGGCAACGGCTCAACACAACTAGCAAACTCCCCCTCAACAAGTGCAAGCAACCAGAGAACATATGATTTGCCAAAAATTCTCCCCCTTAGTTGAAAATGCACTTATCAAGCAATGGAGCAAAAATCTCCCCCTTTTCAAAATCTCCCCCTTAACAGAAGCTTCCTCTTTCAAAATGCATATGAAGTCAGAAATGCAAGTTAGAAGCTTCAGGCATATAATCAAAAGAGTGCAAAGATGCTCTAATCGGTATAGCTCCAACAGCACAATTAAGCACTCAAATAGCGAAGGCTCAAACTGATCACAGATACGAAATATGAACATATGAGCATGTGAGCAGTTTTTAGCCAGAAAAGGTATTCACCATCAAAAATAGCACTAGACAAGCATAGACAGGAGTCCAGACAAGTGCTAAACATGTATACAAGGTGAACTACCCCTAGAAAAGTTCAATCATCATGCCAATACCAATTTAAGGAAATACTTGTGATTTCAGTTTATATCGGAGTTGCAGCAGTAAAGAATTCACAAGATCAATTATATAGCATGTGATTGCCAAAGGTTGAGAGCTTGTCATTGCCTAACTTTTCAACCGAGCGAAGCCTATGCCGAAGCAATCAGAAGCTTAAAGCTACGGTTTCGGTCATACACTACACGGCTCAAGTTTAACTCAAAGTGCAATGAGAAACCGTCTCGATACTGTGAGGTGTTGACAAGCAATCCCATCTCGATCTTTTCAATTCACTCAATCTTGGTTCAGATTTTAATCAAAATATGGACAACCAAGCAAGTGAATGACTCAGAACTAGAGACATAGCAACCTAGCATATATGAAAAGCAGGAATGGACTCAACACACCCTACACATGCTAGTTGCATATCTCAATGGTGAACATTTTCAGATTTATATACATTAAGCATAATTCACCATTCCAAAAATAGCTCGCTCATAACATGTAATAGTGATCAGAAAGAGCATAAGCTACAAGCATCATCATAAGCAGTGGAGCATACTAAACAGAGCATAGTTACATTCCAGTGATTATAGACATGAAGCTCAGAATGTAAATGCGTATGCTAAAATGCAAGAGAAAAGAAAGACAAACAAAGAAAAGTCAGTCTATACAAAAGCCAAAATGTTTCCCCCATCTAAAAGGGGAAACACACACAAAGCTCACCCCTCAACCGATTAAAAGTTGATTCGTCTAAAGGCTTGGTGAAAATATCAGCCAATTGGTGATGAGTATCGACATGGCGAAGGTCGATATCACCCTTCTCCTGGTGGTCTCGCAAGAAATGAAAACGCACATCAATGTGTTTGGTTTTCGAGTGAAGCACGGGGTTCTTAGCAACGCTAATGGCACTCGTGCTATCACAAAGCAAAGGCACTCGAGTAAAGCTCAAACCAAAATCACGCAAAGTGGCCATCATCCAGAGTAACTGGGAACAGCAGCTAGCCGCAGCAACATACTCAGCCTCAGTGGTAGACTGGGCGACACTAGACTGCTTGCGAGAAGACCATGATACAAGAGAAGATCCAATAAACTGACAAGTCCCAGAAGTGGACTTGCGCTCAATGCGACAACCAGCAAAATCGGCATCGGAATAACCGCAAAGTGAGAGAGTGGAGGAAGCAGAATACCAAATCCCGAACTCAGGCGTGAAACGAAGGTACCTGAAGATGCGCTTCACCGTCTGATGATGAGAAGTGCGCGGCGACGCCTGAAAGCGCGCGCACAGGCACACGGCGAACTGAATGTCCGGCCGTGTCGCCGTCAGGTAGAGGAGCGACCCGATCATACTGCGGTACTCCTTCTGGTCCACTGCTTCTCCGTCCACATCCGCATCCAGGGCAGTCGTCGTTGACATGGGTGTTGGAAGAGGCTTGGCCTCACCCATATCGAAACGCTTCAGCAAGTCTTTGGTGTACTTGCCCTGGTGCACAAACGTCCCCTCCCGGGATTGCTTAATTTGCAACCCGAGAAAGAACGTTAGCTCGCCCATCATGCTCATCTCGAACTCCCTGCTCAAAGTATTTGGAGCGAGTAACTCGCTCGCCGATGTCGCCGATCATCTGTTCAGGGGGGTGCTGGCGCTGGATGTGACGTGGCGCCTCCCGGGAAGAAGTGACCTCCCCCTCAACAGTAGCTGGTTCCACCCCGGGTACAAAAGGTACCGCGCGAGGTGGAAGATCCCACGACCCCCAGGACGAAGAGGTATCGGGGCCGTGAATCGTCGTCGAGGCCGCTCCTTGCGGCACGGCAGGCGGAGGGGGTGCTGGACCATCCATACCTTCAGCACCCTCATCCTCGTCATCGAAGAGAGGCTCTCCAACCTCATGATCACCTGCACGCTCAAAACGAGAAGAAGGAGAAACAAGAGTCTCGTCGAAGGTGACATCTGATGTCTCCAAGACTCGGTTAGTGTCAAGGTTAAGTACACGATAAGCTCGAGTGTGAGTGCCATAACCCAAAAACACACCGTCAGATGAACGAGACTCAAACTTGTCCAGGTTGCCTTTCTTCAAAATAAAACAATGGCAACCGAAGACTCTAAAATAACTCACCTTGGGCTGGCGACCAAAACGCAACTCATAAGAGGTCTTCTTCAAAAACGCTCTCAGAAAAATGCGATTCGAAATGTAGCATGCAGTGTTCATAGCTTCGGCCCAAAAGTGCCTGGGAGTCCTATGCTCATCGAGCATCGTCCTGGCCATCCCCACAAGGGTCCGATTCTTCCTCTCTACAACACCATTTTGGGGCGGTGTGTAGGGAGAAGAAAACTGATGCTCCAAACCAAGGCGGTTACAAAACTTCTCAAAATCCGAATTTTTGAATTCGGAACCATTATCACTCCTAATTGCTCGCATCGAGTTCAAAGGGAACTTGTTCTGAAGACGCAAAATCAGATTGCGAGCGAAAGAGAAAGTCTCAGTCTTCTCAGATAAAAAGAAGACCCACGAATACCTCGAAAAATCGTCAACAACAACCAAAACATACCACTTGCCACCAACCGAGCTCACCCGAGCCGGACCAACAAGGTCCATGTGTAAAAGCTCTCCAGGGTGCGAAGTCATAACCTTGGTCACAGGATGGTGGGGAGCGGCAACCATCTTCCCATGTCTACACGAATGGCAAACTAGATCCTTCTCCATCGAAAGCTTGGGCAATCCTCAGATTAGGCCAAGTGAGCTAAGTCTTGCAAGCAAGTCGAAGCTTAAATGACCGAGCCTCCTATGCCACTTCCAAAGATCGGAGGAAGAAGGACTAGCCAAAAGACAACGAGAAGAACCAAACGATTTCGAGAAATTCGCACGAAAGACTTTCCCAAAGGGCGAAATCAGACATACAAGATCGCCCTGAGGATCTAAGATGCGACTAAGGTTAGGTTTAAAACGAATCTCATAGCCCTCATCAAAAAGTTGCGAAACAGAAAGCAAGTTAAAATGCAGATTAGTAACAAGAGCAACATTGCGCAACACAAAGTGCTCATTAACCCGCACCGAGCCAACTGATAACACCTTACCTTTACCTTTGTCGCCGAAGGTTATGTACTTTCCGGCGACCGGACTATGGCTGGAGAACCATTTGGCATTTCCGGTCATGTGCCTCGAACAACCGGAATCCACCAACCAAATGTCCTCCAACCGCTCTACCTACATCAATAGAAAGACATAGGGTGAGCATACGGTCCAACACTGGGGTTAGTGAAGTGAGGGTAATACCAGTGTTGGGCCGGCTGCTCAAAAGAACGGTTAGTGAAAAATCCATTCCTAGCTAACCTACGGATCAAGCGCCTGTCACTTCTAGGAGAACGCGGTCCGCCAGGAAAGAAGCGCTCACCACGAAACTCAAACTGCGGTGGGAGAAAGCGCTCAACAAAGCCTCCGCCACGGGGTCCAAAACCTGCAGCTGCAGGCCCCCGCCGTGCACGCTCTCTACGAGGTCTACGCCTAGGAGCCTGGGCAACTGCACCTCCAGGCCTAGCGTCTCTCCTCGGAGCTCTCTCCTGCCTAGGCCTAACAAACTGAGGTCCTGGACCTCTAGGCCTAGTCTCCCTCCTAGAAGCTCTCCTCTCCTGCCTAGGCCTGGGACCCTGACGTCCGGGCCTAGCAACTCTCCCCTGACTCTTCGGCACATGTCCACCACGAGCTGGATGGTACATGTCCGAGTTCTCCATCTCCCGAGCCCTGCGCGCCTCTCGCTTGCGCCTAAAGCAGAACTCGCTCAAGTGACCATCTCTCCCACAAAAATCACACTGGTACCTCACCGCACGCAAAGGGGGTTGTTGGTGACCAGGGCTGTGGGTGTGGCTCACTTTGCCCTTCCCCTTCTGTGGCAACTCCTCACGAATGGGTGGCATTGTGTCAAGTTTGTTTCTGAGGAGGTTTGGCTTGGGTGCCCAAACTGGGTTCTTGGGAGGAGCTCTCGGAGGTTCCTCAACCACACCATCTTTGGTGATAGGCTTAGCAGGCTCTTTGAGTGGAAGCTTGGCAAGTTTGGGTGTAGTGGTGGAGTTGGGCTTCTCACATGGGTTCAGACCACCACACTCTCCAATCTTCCCAAAAGCTGAGAGGTCGACACTCTGAGCAAGACCTACACCAGGGGTACCAGCAGCTCGCTTGAATTGGGAGATCATCATTCCGAGCTGCGGCTCACTACTGGAGACCCATGACAAGATGGTCCGAAGGTATGTGTTTTCTTCCTCGGTTTGCATCTTGCCATGCTTGACATTGGCAATCTCCATCTCCAAAACCTCGCACAAAACGCACCTTGTGACACAAGTGCTATCCGAGCTGGCCTTCTCTAAGGACTCAAGCTTGGCATTCTTCTCTGCCAACTCGGACTGCAAGACAGGACAAGTCTTGCACGCACCCAACAGCTGCGGCCTAGCACGGAGCTCATCCACCTCTCCGACAAACGCAGCATACTTACCTCTCAAAGTGAGAAGGTCAGTCATGTGCGCGGTGCACGGCTCACACTCCACCTCCTCCGACACAACCACGGTGGACCGAGCGAACTCAAGCTCCTTCACCGTGTCCTCCCACTTCTGCCTAAACTCCTTGCGCTCTCTAGCGGCACGCCTAAGCAACTTATCTTGGCTAAGGAGGGCAGCAGTCAACTTCTCAACCTCGGAGGAAAGCTCATCGTAGGTGATAGATACCTGGGAGGTGTCGTCGTCGTCGTCGTCCCGAGGCGTGTGCTCCAGCTCGCCTCCGACCTCATCTCCGAGCGCCATGGTACACAAGCCTCCGTCGCCGGCGAAGAAGCACAAGCCGTTGAACTTGTCCTCCAGCTTCTTCTTCACGGACTCGTCATCGCTTGAGCCAGCGGAGTCGTCATCCGAGCCGTCGACGTCGCTGAGCGTGGCGAAGAAGGCACGCTGCTCAGCTTGCTGCTTCTCCAAGTACTTCTTCTTGATGTACTCCTTGTCGAAGCCGCCCCGCTTCTTGTGCTTTGGGGGGACGTACTTCTCCTTGTACTTGGAGTCGCGCTTGCGCCCTTGATCGCCCTTCCCCCAGTGCTTGTTCTTCTTGGGGCAGTTGGCGATGAAGTGGTCGGGGTCGCCGCACTCGTAGCATCCCGTGCGTCCTCCTTCACGACGGCGGTTCATGCGGTTGTTGTGGAACCGCGAGAACCGGTTGGCAAGCAAAGCCAACTCGTCGTCTCCCAACGTCTCAAGCTGGTCCTCTGTAACAGAAAAGAGACAAGAAAGAGCAAAGCCAGCTGAGGGGTTAGAAGAAGAGCCGGAAACCAAAGCCATGGACGGGCGAGAAGGATTTTCAAAAGAAGCCCTCACCATAGCATCAATCTCACTGGACTTGAGCTTACTGAAGAGCTCGTCGCAGGTGAGGGTCTCATAGTTCGGCGATTCGATGATCGCCTGAACCTTAGAATCCCACACCGAACGGTCAAGAGTGTGCAAAAGCTTCAAAGCATGCTCATGATCGTCAAAAGGAAACTGCTCTCGGTTAGCCCTCATCCTATTGACAATCACCTGAAAGCGAGCGAATAAACTCTCTATGGTCTCGCCAGGCTGATGTCGGAAGTTCTCATACTCTCTCTTGAACGACTCGTAGAGTCGGGTTTTGACTTGAGAGGTGCCCTCATGGAAACGCATGAGGGTGTCGCAGATCTCCCGAGCCGTAGAGAGGTGAGAAACGCGATCAAACTCCCCAGCGCTCAAACAGGAGAACAAAGCGTTACGCGCCCGGCTATTGGCTTCGTTCTCATCGATCTGAAGCTGAGAGACACGAGCAGCCAGGACAACGTAGTTGGCGTTGTTGCAAATCTCCCAAACAGAAGAGCCCATGCTCTGGAGATAGGCCGACATGCGTATCTTCCAATACGCATAGTTCGTCCCATCAAAAAACGGCGGTTTGCCCACGCCGCGATCCATGTCGCCTTCGGTGGATCTAGAACCGGCTAAGGTGGAAGATCCTTAACCCGCTCCGATACCAATTGAAGGACCGAGAAAGCTCACACAAGGCGACCAGAGGGGGGGTGAATGGGAGCCAATCAAAATTCTTTCGAATCTTTGGCCAAGTGTCCCAAGTTCAACCCCAAAAAGCTCAAACCCAAAGCGTGATGCTCACGACCCTTGGAAGAGGGTGGATGATCCCTAGGATCACAGCGGAGCACCACCAAACACAAGCGAACCAAAAGCCAAAAGGTCCGGCACAAGTTTGCCTTTGCAAAACCAAGTCCCGAACGTAGATAGACGGCTACGTCGAGAAATCTCTAAACACCGATGCTAACGAGTAGCAAAAATATCAAGAGAGGTTCCTTGGTGAACTACAAGGCCAAACGGGAAGTCCGAAAACCAAATGAGCAAGCCGAGAGAGCGAACGCACTGAAGAGCAAGCTTCAGCAGGATCCCGGACTGTCCGGCCCTAAGGTCCCGGACTGTCCGGCTAAGGGCGGACTGTCCGCAGGCGAAAACTCCAAAAACACAAAGGTTCTGAAACCTCCCTGTGTGATCCCGGACTGTCCGCGGATCACAAGGGTGGACTGTCCGCCGGTCAATGAACAGTGACCAGACCGAAGAACACGACCACTGATCTGGCCGGCTCCCCGATGCGCGGACTGTCCGCGGTACAGGGCGCGGACTGTCCGCGACCCTGCAGGGAGGGCGATTTCAATCGCCTTCCTCCCAAATCTCACCAAATCCGAACCAAATCGAAATCCCAACTTCCCAAACTTGGAGAAGATGATCACGAGGTAGTTAGGAGACTATCCCCAAGAAATCATCCGCTCAAATCAACTCAATCCACGGGAAATCAGAAGGGAAGGTGAGATGAACCGGAAAACGCCACGAAAACGAAATCAACCCGATCTACTTGCTCGTAGGGAGATAGATGAATTCCTTCGGTGGAAATGATCTCCTTTCAAATACGAACAAGTTGATTCAAACGGATTTCTCAAAGACGCACCGGAGAGGGAGATCGAGTGACGGGAAAATCGTGGAGAAACGAAGAACGCGAAGAACAACGACGAACTCGAATCAAGACACGAAACAAGACACCGATCAGTGCTCCAAGGTGAGGATACGGCCTCACTACCTCAAATCAAACAGTACACAGAGTGGAGTCTCTCTGCGGATCTCAACTAGCTAAAGCAGGGAACGGGAGAGCAGGAAACCCTAAGTGGAAGGAAGCAAATGACTGCGCTAACTGAGATGGGGAGGAGGGTGTCTCCCCTAGACTACTTATACTAACCTAGCCTAAGCCTATTTCCTATTCTACCCCTCCCTACTCTAATTACAGAGCGGGCCAGGAAAACCCTAAGGCTAATCTGGTCCACCCGAGTGGTAGGTGGATCGAACGGCCACGCCCGCACTGGCCGAAGCGTTGCCTCGACGCAACCTCCGGATAGCCGCCACGTGCCGCCCTCGCTCTGCACCCCCGGTTTTGTGGCCCAAACCGGGAAACCAGCCTTTTCCATCAGCCCCCGGTTTTGAGGCCCAAACCGGGAAACCAGCCTCCAGCCCGAGTTTTGTGGCCCAAACTCGGAAACCCGCAGCGCCCGAGTTTTGAGGCCCAAACTCGGAAACCGGCCCACGCCCAGGTTTTGAGGCTCAACCTGGAAACCGTCGCGCCCAGGTTTTGAGGCTCAACCTGGAAACCCAGCACCCAGGTTTTGAGGCCCAAACCTGGAAACCGTCCACCCGTTGGTTTTTCCCTGGCTCTACCAACAAACCGACGTCGTAGAGGGGATGCACCACCCGTGCACCCCATCCACCGACACGTGTTCCCAGGTCCTCAACCCGAGCAACACATGACCGCACTTCTTCGCTTGTCATCGTCACAGGCTGCCAGCCTCCACAGCTGATCCTCAGGTACTCCGGTCCCTCAGTCCAAGCCTCCCGTCCGCCCTTCGCTGTCCGATACATCGGCATGGCACGTCCGCCGCACGGCACGCCCATCCTTCATCGCGCCCAGTCCATCGGCACGGCACGGCTCAACTTGACCTTCACCTACCCTTGATCACTGTCTCTGTGCTCGACACCTGCACAACACAAGCCAAAGAACATGCGCATCATACCCGTTGACAATCACTCATCACTCAGAGACCCGGCATACACCCATGTATCCGCACAATAGCGCCTAGGAGTCCTATGCTCATCGAGCATCGTCCTGGCCATCTCAACAAGGGTCCGATTCTTCCTCTCTACCACACCATTTTGCGGCGGTGTGTAGGGGGAAGAAAACTGATGCTCCAAACCAAGGCGGTCACAAAACATCTCAAAATCCGAATTCTTAAATTCGGAACCATTATCACTTCTAATAGCTCACATCGAGTTCAAAGGGAACTCGTTCTGAAGACGCAAAATCAGATTGCGAGCGAAGGAGAAAGTCTCAGTCTTCTCAGTCAAAAAGAAAACCCACGAATACCTCGAAAAATCGTCAACAATAACCAAAACATACCACTTGCCACCAACCGAGCTGACCCGAGTCGGACCAACAAGGTCCATGTGTAAATGCTCTCCAGGGTGCGAGGTCATGACCTTAGTCACTGGATGGTGGGGAGCGGCAACCATCTTCCCATGTCTGCAAGAATGGCAAACTAGATCCTTCTCCATCGAAAGCTTGGGCAATCCTCAGATTAGGCCAAGTGAGCTAAGTTTTGCAATCAAGTCGAAGCTTAAATGACCGAGCCTCCTATGCCACTTCCAAAGATCGGAGGAAGAAGGACTAGCCAAAAGACAGCGGAAAACACCAAATGACTCCAAGAAATTATGGTGAAAGACTTTCCCAATGGGCGAAATCAAACATACAAGATTGCCCTGAGGATCTAAAATCTGACTGAGATTCGGTTTAAAACGAATCTCATAGTCATCATCAAAAACTTGCGAAACAGAAAGCAAGTTAAAATGCAGGTTAGAAACAAGAGCAAAATCGCACAACACAAAGTGCTCATGAACCCGCACCGACCCGCGAGACAATACCTTACCTTTACTATTTTTGCCGAAGGTGATATACTCCTTTCCGGCAACAGGGCTAAGGCTGGAGAACCACTTGGCATTTCCGGTCATGTGCCTCGAACAACCGGAATCCACCAACCAAATGTCCTCCAACCGTCTTACCTACATCAATAAAAAGACATAGGGTGAGCATACGGTCCAACACTAGGGTTAGTGAAGTAAGAAGAATATCAGTGTTGGGCCGGCTGCTCAAAAGAACGGTCAGTGTAAAAACCATTCCAAGCCATTCTACAGGGGTAGCGATCACCACGCACAGGAAAACGTGGTCCGCTAGGGAAGGAGCGCTCACCGCGATACTCAAAACGCGGTGGGGGAAACTCTCAACTACAAAGCCACCGCCACGGGGTCCATAGCCTACAACTGCAGGCTCCCGCCGGGCACGCTCTCTACAAGGCCTACGCCTAGGAAATTGAGGTTCAGGACCTCTTGCGGATACATGGGTGTATGCCGGGTCTCTGAGTGATGAGTGATTGTCAACTGGTATGATGCGCATGTTCTTTGGATTATGTTGTGCAGGTGTCGAGCACAGAGACAGTGATCAAGGGTAGGTGAAGGTCAAGTTAAGCCGTGCCGTGCCGATGGACTGGGCGCGATGAAGGATGGGCGTGCCGTGCGGCGGACGTGCCATGCCGATGTATCGGACAGCGAAGGGCGGACGGGAGGCTTGGACTGAGGGACCGGAGTACCTGAGGATCAGCTGTGGAGGCTGGCAGCCTGTGACGATGACAAGCGAAGAAGTGCGATCATGTGTTGCCTGAGTTGAGGACTCGGGGCACGGGTCGGTAGATGGGGTGCACGGGAGGTGCATCCCCTCTACGACGTCGGTTTGTTGGTAGAGCCAGGGAAAAACCAACGGGTGGACGGTTTCCAGGTTTGGGCCTCAAAACCTGGGTGCTGGGTTTCCGAGTTGAGCCACAAAACTCGGGCTGAGGGTTTCCGAGTTTGGCCTCAAAACTCGGGCGACGGAGGGTTTCCAGGTTTGGGCCTCAAAACCTGGGCGCTGCGGGTTTGCTGAGTTTGGGCCTCAAAACTCAGAGCTGGAGGCTGGTTTCCTGGTTTTGGCCTCAAAACCAGGGGCTGATGGAAAAGGCTGGTTTCCCGGTTTGGGCCACAAAACCGGGGGTGCAGAGCGAGGGCGGCACGTGGCAGCTATCCGGAGGTTGCGTCGAGGCAACGCTTCGGCCAGTGCGGGCGTGGCCGTCCGATACACATACCACTCGGGTGGACCAGATTAGCCTTAGGGTTTTCCTGGCCCGCTCTGTAATTAGAGTAGGGAGGGGTAGAGTAGGAAATAGGCTTAGGCTAGGTTCGTATAAGTAGTCTAGGGGAGACACCCTCCTCCCCATCTCAGTTAGCGCAGTCATTTGGTCCCTTGCACTTAGGGTTTCCACTCTCCCAACCCCTGCTTTAGCTAGTTGAGATCCGCAGAGAGACTCCACTCTGTGTACTGGTGATTTGAGGAAGTGAGGTCGTATCCTCACCGTTTCTCGCAGATCGATGACTTGATTCGTGTTTTGATTCGAGTTCGTTGTGTTCTTCGCGTTCTTCATTTCTCCACGATTTTCCCGTCACTCGATCTCCCTCTCCGGTGCGTCTTTGCGAAATCCGTTTGAATCAATTTGTTCGTATTTGAAAGGAGATCATTTCTACCAAAGGAATTCATCTATCTCCCTACGAGCAAGTAGATCGGGTTGATTTCGTTTTCGTGGTGTTTTCCGGTTCATCTCACCTTCCCTTTTGATTTCCCGTGGATTGAGTTGATTTGAGCGGATGATTTCTTGGGGATAGTCTCCTAACTACCCCGTGATCATCTTCTCCAAGTTTGGGAACTTGGGTTTTCTATTTGGTTCGGATTTGGTGAGATTTGGGAGGAAGGCGATTGAAATCGCCCTCCCTGCAGGGTCGCGGACAGTCTGCGCCCTGTACCGCGGACAGTCCGCGCATCGGGGAGCCGACCAGATCAGTGGCCGTGTTCTTCGGTCTGGTCACTGTTCATTGACTGGTGGACAGTCCGCCCTTGTGATCCGCGGACAGTCCGAGATCACACAGGGAGGTTTCAGAACCTTTGTGTTTTTGGGGTTTTCGCCTGCGGACAGTCCGAGAGTTTTTGGCGGACAGTCCGCCCTTAGCCAGACAGTCCGGGACCTCAGGGCCGGACAGTCCGGGATCCTGCTGAAGCTTGCTCTTCAGTGCGTTTGCTCTCCCGGCTTGCTCGCTTGGTTTTTGGACTTCCCGTTTCTTCCTAGAGTTAACCAAGAAACATTTCTAGGTATCTTTGCAACTCGTTTGCATGGGTATTTAGAGATTTCTTGACGTAGCCTCCAATCTATGTTCGGGAGTCAGTTTTCTCAAGGGGAACTAGTGCCGGTGCTTTTGGTCATTGCATCGCTTGTGTTCGGTGGTGCTCCGCTGTGATCCTAGGGATCATCCACCCTCTTCCAAGGGTCGTGAGCATCACGCTTTGGGTTCGAGCTTCTTGGGGTTGAACTTGGGACATTCGGCCAAAGATTCGAAAGAATTTTGTTTGGCTCCCATTCACCCCCCCCTCTGGTCGCCTTGTGTGAGCTTTCTCGGTCCTTCAATTGGTATCGGAGCAGGTTAAGGATCTTCCACCTTAGCCGGTTCCAGATCCACCGAAGGCGACATGGATCGTGACGTGGGAAAACCGCCGTTTTTCGATGGGACAAACTATGCGTATTGGAAGATACGCATGTCGGCCTATCTGCAGAGTTTGGGTTCTTCCATTTGGGATATTTGCAACTCTGCCGATTACGTGGTCTTGGCTGCTCGTGTCTCTCAGCTTCAGATCGATGAGCACGAAGCCAATAGCCGAGCCCGTAATGCGCTCTTTTCATGTTTGAGCGCTGGTGAGTTTGATCGTGTTTCTCACGTCTCTACGGCTCGGGAGATTTGGGCCACTCTCATGCGTTTTCATGAGGGCACCTCTCAAGTCAAAACCCGGCTCTACGAGTCGTACAAGAGGGAGTATGAGAACTTCCGACATCAGCCTGGCGAGAGCATAGAGAGTTTATTCGCTCGCTTTCAGGTGATTGTCAACAGGATGAGAGCTAACAGAGAGCAGTTGCCTTTTGATGATCATGAGCGTGCTTTGAAGCTTTTGCACACTCTTGATCGTTCGGTGTGGGACTCCAAGGTTCAGGCGATCATCGAATCACCGAACTATGAGACCCTCACCTGCGACGAGCTCTTCAGTAAGCTCAAGTCCAGTGAGATTGACGCTATGGCGAGGGCTTCTTTTGAAAATCCTTCTCACCCGTCCATGGCTTTGGTTTCCGGCTCTTCCTCTAACCCATCAGCTGGCTTTGCTCTTTCATGTTTCTTTTCTGTCACAGAGGATCAGCTGGAGACTTTGGGTGACGATGAGTTGGCTTTGCTTGCCAACCGGTTCTCGCGGTTCCACAACAACCGCATGAACCGCCGTCGTGGAGGAGGACGCTCGGGCTGCTACGAGTGCGGCGACCTCGACCACTTCATCGCCAACTGCCCCAAGAAGAACAAGCACTCGGGGAAGGGCGATCAAGGGCGCAAGCGCGACTCCAAGTACAAGGAGAAGCACGTCCCCCCAAGGCACAAGAAGCGGGGCGGCTTCAATAAAGAGTACATCAAGAAGAAGTACTTGGAGAAGCAGCAAGCTGAGCAGCGTGCGTTCTTCGCCACGCTCAGCGACGTCGATGGCTCGGATGACGACTCCGCTTGCTCAAGCGATGACGAGTCCGAGAAGAAGAAGCTGGAGGACAAGTTCAATGGCTTGTGCTTCTTCGCCGGCGACGGAGGATTGTGCACCATGGCGCTCGGAGATGAGGTCGGAGGCGAGCTGGAGCACACGCCTCGGAACGACGACGACACCTCCCAGGTATCTCTCACCTACGACGAGCTTTCCTCCGAGGTTGAGAAGTTGACTGCTGCCCTCCTTAGCCAAGATAAGTTACTTAGGCGTGCTGCTAGAGAGCGCAAGGAGTTTAGGCAGAAGTGGGAGGACACGGTGAAGGAGCTTGAGTTCGCTCGGTCCACCGTGGTTGTGTCGGAGGAGGCGGAGTGCGAGTCGTGCACCGCACACATGACTGATCTTCTCACTTTGAAAAGTAAGTATGTTGCGTTGGTAGGAGAGCTAGATGAGCTGAAGGCTAGACCCTCTCTGTTGGGTGCATGCAAGACTTGTCTTGTCTTGCAATCTGAGTTGGCAGAGAAGAATGCCAAGATTGTGTCTCTTGAGGAGGCCAACTCAGGTAGCACTAATGTGGCGAGGTGCGCTTTGTGCGAGGGCTTGGAGATGGAGATTGCCAATGTGAAGCATGGCAAGATGCAAACCGAGGAAGAAAACACATACCTTCGGACCATCTTGTCATGGGTCTCTTGTAGTGAGCCGCAGCTCGGGATGATGATCTCCCAATTCAAACGAGCTACTGGTGCCCCTGGTGTAGGTTTTGCTCTGAGTGTAGATCTTTCTGCTTTTGGGAAGATTGGAGAGTCTAGTGGTCTAAACCCGTGTGAGAAGCCCAACTCCACCACTACTCCCAAACTTGCCAAGCTTCCACTCAAAGAGCCTGCCAAGCCTACCACCAAAGATGGTGTGGTTGAGGAACCCTCGAGAGCTCCTCCCAAGAACCAGGTATGGGCACCCAAGCCAAACCACCTAAAGAACAAGCTTGATGCTATGCCACCCATCAGAGAGGAGTGTTTGCCTCAGAAGGGCAATGTGAGCCACACCCACAGCCCTGGTCACCAACAACCCCCTTTGCGTGCGGTGAGGTACCAGTGTGATTTTTGTGGGAGAGATGGTCACTTGAGCGAGTTCTGCTTTAGGCGCAAGAGAGAGGCGTGCAGGGCTCGGGAGATGGACAACCCGGACATGCACCACCCGTTCCATGGCGTGCATGGGCCGAACGTCCAGAGGAGAGCTGCTAGGACCAGAGGTCCAGAACCTCAAGCTCCCAGGCCTAGGCAGCAGCAGAGAGCTCCGAGGAGAGACGCTAGAGTTGAGCCCCAGGCTCCTAGGCGTAGACCTCGTAGAGAGCATGCCCGACGGGGTCCTGCTTTTGCAGGTAACGGACCCCGTGGCGGAGGCTTAGTTAAGCGCTTTCCCCCACCGCAGGTTGAGTATCGCGGTGAGCGCTTCTTCCCCAGCGGACCACGTTTTCCTCAGCGTGGTGATCGCTTTCCTCATAGATGCGCTAGGAATGGTTTTTCTGCTAACCGTTCTTTTGAGCAGCCGGCCCAACACTGGTTTTACCCTTACTTCACTAACCCCAGTGTTGGACCGTATGCTCACCCTATGTCTTTTTATTGATGTAGGTAAAACAGTTGGAGGACATTTGGTTGGTGGATTCCGGTTGTTCGAGGCACATGACCGGAAACACCAACTGGTTCTCCAGCCTTAGCCCGGTCGCCGGAAAGGAGTACATTACCTTCGGCGACAATAGTAAAGGTAAGGTGTTGTCAGTTGGCTCGGTGCGGGTTAATGAGCACTTTGTGTTGCGAAATGTTGCTCTTGTTTCTAACCTGCATTTTAACTTGCTTTCTGTTTCGCAACTTTTTGATGAAGACTATGAGATTCTTTTCAAACCGAACCTTAGTCGCATCTTAGATCCTCAGGGCGATCTTGTATGTCTGATTTCGCCCTTTGGAAAAGTCTTTCGTGCGAATTTCTCGGAGTCGTTTGGATCTTCTCGCTGTCTTTTGGCTAATCCTTCATCCTCCAATCTTTGGAAGTGGCATAGGAGGCTCGGTCACTTAAGCTTCGACTTGCTTGCAAGACTTAGCTCACTTGGCCTAATCCGAGGATTGCCCAAGCTCTCGATGGAGAAGGATCTAGTTTGTCATTCTTGTAGACACGGGAAGATGGTCGCCGCTCCCCACCATCCGGTGACTAAGGTCATGACCTCGCACCCTGGAGAGCTTTTACACATGGACCTTGTTTGTCCGGCTCGGGTGAGCTCGGTTGGTGGCAAGTGGTATGTTTTAGTTGTTCTTGACGACTTTTCGAGGTATTCGTGGGTCTTCTTTTTGTCTGAGAAGACCGAGACTTTTTCATTCGCTCGCAATCTGATTTTGCGTCTTCAGAACGAGTTCCCTTTGAACTCGATGCGAGCTATTAGAAGTGATAATGGTTCCGAATTCAAAAATTCGGATTTTGAGAAGTTTTGTAACCGCCTTGGTTTGGAGCATCAGTTTTCTTCTCCCTACACAGCGCCCCAAAATGGTGTTGTAGAGAGGAAGAATCGGACCCTTGTTGAGATGGCCAGGACGATGCTCGATGAGCATAGGACTCCTAGGCGCTTTTGGGCCGAAGCTATGAACACTGCATGCTACATTTTGAATCGCATTTGTCTGAGAGCGTTTTTGAAAAAGACCTCTTATGAGTTGCGTTTTGGTCGCCAGCCCAAGGTGAGTTATTTTAGAGTCTTTGGTTGCCACTGTTTTATTTTGAAGAAAGGCAACCTGGACAAGTTTGAGTCTCGATCTTCTGACGGTGTGTTTTTGGGTTATGGCACTCACACTAGAGCATATCGTGTACTTAACCTTGACACTAACCGAGTCATGGAGACATCAGATGTCACCTTCGACGAGACTCTTGTTTCTCCTTCTTCTCGTTTTGAGCGTGCAGGTGATCACGAGGTTGGAGAGCCTCTTTTCGATGACGAGGATGAGGGTGCTGAAGGTATGGATGATCCAGCACCCCCTCCACCTGCCGTGCCGCAAGGAGCGGCCTCGACGATGACTCACGGCCCCGACACCTCTTCTTCCTGGGGGCCGTGGGATCCTCCACCTCGCGCGGTACCTTTTGTACCCGGGGTGGAACCAGCTGCTGTTGAGGGGGAGGTCACTTCTTCCCGGGAGGCGCCACATCACATCCAGCGCCAGCACCCCCCTGAACTGATGATCGGCGACATCGGCGAGCGAGTTACTCGCTCCAGGTCACAGCACATCTCCCACTTCGCTCATTCTGCTTTTGTTGCTAATTTTGAGCCCCGAGATGTTGGACGCGCATTGACGGATCCAGATTGGGTTAATGCCATGCATGAGGAGTTAGAAAATTTTGAGCGAAATCGGGTTTGGGTTCTAGTTCCACCTCCACCTGACTGTAAGCCTATTGGGACAAAATGGGTATTTAAAAACAAGCAAGGAGAGGATGGCCATGTTGTGAGAAACAAGGCCCGGCTTGTAGCAAAAGGCTATAGTCAGAAGGAAGGAATAGATTATGAGGAGACTTCGCTCCTGTAGCTCGTTTGGAGGCTATTAGGATACTCTTGGCTTATGCTGCATCCAGGGCTTTCAAACTTTTTCAAATGGATGTCAAGAGTGCCTTTTTAAACGGCTACATAGAGGAGGAGGTTTATGTTGTGCAACCCCCCGGTTTTGAAAATCCCAAGTTTCCAAACCATGTTTTTAAACTCCACAAAGCTTTGTATGGTTTGAAACAAGCCCCTAGAGCCTGGTACGATAGATTGAAAACTTTTCTGCTAGCTAAGGGTTTTAAAATGGGATGTGTAGATAAAACACTCTTTCTCCTCCAGCAAGGCAAAGACACACTCTTGGTCCAAATTTACGTGGATGATATCATTTTCGGTGGTTCTTCTCACGCTTTGGTTGCCAAGTTTGCAGATACAATGAGCAGGGAGTTCGAGATGAACATGATGGGCGAGCTGACATTCTTTCTCGGGTTGCAATTTAAGCAATCCCGAGAAGGGACGTTTGTGCACCAGGGCAAGTACACCAAAGACTTGCTGAAGCGGTTCGATATGGGTGAGGCCAAGCCTCTTCCAACACCCATGTCGACGATGACTGCGCTGGATGCGGATGTGGACGGAGAAGCAGTGGACCAGAAGGAGTACCGCAGTATGATCGGGTCGCTCCTCTACCTGACGGCGACACGGCCGGACATTCAGTTCGCCGTGTGCCTGTGCGCGCGCTTTCAGGCGTCGCCGCGCACTTCTCACCGTCAGGCGGTGAAGCGCATCTTCAGGTACCTTCGTTTCACGCCTGAATTCGGGATTTGGTATTCTGCTTCCTCCACCCTCTCGCTTTGTGGCTATTCGGATGCCGATTTTGCTGGTTGTCGCATTGAGCGCAAGTCCACTTCTAGGACTTGCCAGTTTATTGGATCTTCTCTGGTGTCGTGGTCTTCTCGCAAGCAGTCTAGTGTCGCTCAGTCTACCACGGAGGCTGAATATGTTGCTGCGGCTAGCTGCTGTACCCAGTTACTCTGGATGATGGCCACTTTGCGTGATTTTGGTTTGAGCTTTACTCGAGTGCCTTTGCTTTGTGACAGCACGAGTGCCATTAGCGTTGCTAAGAACCCCGTGCTTCACTCGAAAACCAAACACACTGATGTGCGCTTTCATTTCTTGCGAGACCACCAGGAGAAGGGTGATATCGACCTTCGCCATGTCGATACTCATCACCAACTGGCTGATATTTTCACCAAGCCTTTAGACGAATCAACTTTTAATCGGTTGAGGGGTGAGCTTGGTGTGTGTTTCCCCTTTTAGATGGGGGAAGCATTTTGGATCTTGTACAGACTAACTCTTTTCTTTTGAGTTTCTTTTCTCTGCATTTTAGCATACGCATTTACATTCTGAGCTTCATGTTTATAATCTCTAGAATGTAACTATGCTCTGTTTAGTATGCTCCACTGCTTATGATGATGCTTGTAGCTTATGCTCTTTCTGATCACTATTACATGTTATGAGCGAGCTATTTTTGGAATGGTGAATTATGCTTAATGTATATAAATCTGAAAATGTTCACCATTGAGATATGCAACTAGCATGTGTAGGGTGTGCTGAGTCCATTCCTACTTTTCATATATGCTAGGTTGCTATGTCTCTAGTTCTGAGTCATTCACTTGCTTGGTTGTTCATATCTTGCTTAAAATCTGAACCAAGCTTTAGTGAATTGAAAAGATCGAGATGGGATTGCTTGTCAACACCTCACGGTATCGAGACAGTTTCTCATTGCACTTTGAGTTAAACTTGAGCCGTGTAGTGTATGACTGAAACAGTAGCTTTAAGCTTCTGATTGCTTCGGCATAGGCTTCGCTCGGTTGAAAAGTTAGGCAAAGACAAGCTTTCAACCTCTCGTAATCACATGCTGTATAATTGAACTTGTGAATTCTTTACCGCTGCAACTCCGATTTAAACTGAAATCACAAGTACTTCCTTAAATTGGTATTGGCATGATGATTGAACTTTGCTAGGGGTAGTTCACCTTGTATACATGTTTAGCACTTGTCTGGACTCCTGTCTACATATGTGTAGTGCTATTTTGATGGTGACTATCTTTTTGGCTAAAAACTGCTCACATGCTCATATGTTCATATTTCGTATCTGTGATCAGTTTGAGCCTTTGCTATTTGAGTGCTTGACTGTGCTTTTGGAGCTATACCGATTAGAGCATTTTTGCACTCTTTTGATTATATGCCTGAAGCTCCTAACTTGCATTTCTGACTTCATATGCATTTTGGAAGGGGGAGCTCATGATCACGGGGAGAGATTTTACTCCGGTACCTTTTACTTGATTCGTGCATTTTCAACTAAGGGGGAGAAAAATGACAAATCATGGTTCTTAGTTGCTTGCACTTTTCGAAGGGAAGTTTGCTAGTTGTGTTGAGCCGTTGCCTCTGTCTTGAGGGACTAGCAAATTTTGTTTTTCCCTAAATTGGTATCGAGTTCCTCATTTGGTATCGAGCGTTTTCCAATTGGTTCGGAGTGGTTCTCTTGCTAGTTGTGTTGAGCCTCTGTGCCTCTATCTTGAGGGACTAGCATTTTGCCTGTTTCAGCTCCGATTTTCAGTTGGTATTTGCTAGCGGTGTTGAGCCTGTTCTACCTCTTCTTGAGGGCTGGCTTTGCTTTGCTTGGTTGCGTCGAGCCGTTGCCCATGTCTTTGGGAACCAAGTTGTTCTGCTTCTTCCACTTGACCTTTTTTCGGCTTTAATACGCTTTTGGGTCATTTGGTTGGGTTTTCTCTTCTCCTTCTCCTTCCTCCTTCTTCTGTTACTGTGTTGATTTGTGGTGTAGTTGACAATGCACTCATCAAGGGGGAGATTGCGGATACATGGGTGTATGCCGGGTCTCTGAGTGATGAGTGATTGTCAACTGGTATGATGCGCATGTTCTTTGGCTTGTGTTGTGCAGGTGTCGAGCACAGAGACAGTGATCAAGGGTAGGTGAAGGTCAAGTTGAGCTGTGCCGTGCCGATGGACTGGGCGCGATGAAGGATGGGCGTGCCGTGCGGCGGACGTGCCATGCCGATGTATCAGACAGCGAAGGGCGGACGGGAGGCTTGGACTGAGGGACCGGAGTACCTGAGGATCAGCTGTGGAGGCTGACAGCCTGTGACGATGACAAGCGAAGAAGTGCGATCATGTGTTGCCTGAGTTGAGGACTCAGGGACACGGGTCGGTAGATGGGGTGCACGGGAGGTGCATCCCCTCTACGACGTTGGTTTGTTGGTAGAGCCAGGGAAAAACCAACGGGTGGACGGTTTCTAGGTTTGGGCCTCAAAACCTGGGTGCTGGGTTTCCGAGTTGAGCCACAAAACTCGGGCTGAGGGTTTCCGAGTTTGGCCTCAAAACTCGGGCGATGGAGGGTTTCCAGGTTTGGGCCTCAAAACCTGGGCGCTGCGGGTTTGCTGAGTTTGGGCCTCAAAACTCAGAGCTGGAGGCTGGTTTCCTGGTTTGGGCCTCAAAACCAGGGGCTGATGGAAAAGGCTGGTTTCCCGGTTTGGGCCACAAAACCGGGGGTCCAGAGCGAGGGCGGCACGTGGCGGCTATCCGGAGGTTGCGTCGAGGCAACGCTTCGGCCAGTGCGGGCGTGGCCGTCCGATACACCTACCACTCGGGTGGACCAGATTAGCCTTAGGGTTTTCCTGGCCCGCTCTGTAATTCGAGTAGGGAGGGGTAGAGTAGGAAATAGGCTTAGGCTAGGTTAGTATAAGTAGTCTAGGGGAGACACCCTCCTCCCCATCTCAGTTAGCGCAGTCATTTGGTCCATTGCACTTAGGGTTTCCACTCTCCCAACCCCTGCTTTAGCTAGTTGAGATCCGCAGAGAGACTCCACTCTGTGTACTGGTGATTTGAGGAAGTGAGGTCGTATCCTCACCGTTTCTCGCAGATCGATGACTTGATTCGTGTTTTGATTTGAGTTCGTTGTGTTCTTCACGTTCTTCGTTTCTCCACGATTTTCCCGTCACTCGATCTCCCTCTCCGGTGCCTCTATGTGAAATCCGTTTGAATCAATTTGTTCGTATTTGAAAGGAAATCATTTCTACCGAAGGAATTCATCTATCTCCCTATGAGCAAGTAGATCGGGTTGATTTCGTTTTCGTGGCGTTTTCCAGTTCATCTCACCTTCCCTTTTGATTTCCCGTGGATTGAGTTGATTTGAGCGGATGATTTCTTGGGGATAGTCTCCTAACTACCCCGTGATCATCTTCTCCAAGTTTGGGAAGTTGGGTTTTCAATTTGGTTTGGATTTGGTGAGATTTGGGAGGAAGGCGATTGAAATCGCCCTCCCTGTAGGGTCGCGGACAGTCCACGCCCTGTACCGCGGACAGTCCGCGCATCGGGGAGCCGGCCAGATCAGTGGCCGTGTTCTTCGGTCTGGTCACTATTCATTGACCGGCGGATAGTCCGCCCTTGTGATCCGCGGACAGTCCGGGATCACACAGGGAGGTTTCAGAACCTTTGTGTTTTTGGGGTTTTCGCCTGCGGACAGTCCGGGAGTTTTTGGCGGACAGTCCGCCCTTAGCCGGACAGTCCGGGACCTTAGGGCCGGACAGTCCGGGATCCTGCTGAAGCTTGCTCTTCAGCGCGTTTTCTCTCCCGGCTTGCTCGCTTGGTTTTCGGACTTCCCGTTTCTTCCTAGAGTTAACCAAGAAACATTTCTAGGTATCTTTGCCACTCGTTTGCATAGGTATTTAGAGATTTCTCGACGTAGCCTCCAATCTACGTTTGGGAGTCGGTTTTCTCAAGGGGAACTTGTGCCGGTGCTTTTGGTCATTGCATCACTTGTGTTCGGTGGTGCTCCGCTGAGATCCTAGGGATCATCCACCCTCTTCCAAGGGTCGTGAGCATCACGCTTTGGGTTCGAGCTTCTTGGGGTTGAACTTGGGACATTCGGCCAAAGATTCGAAAGAATTTTGTTTGGCTCCCATTCACCCCACCTCTGGTCGCCTTGTGTGAGTTTTCTCGGTCCTTCACCTCTAGGTCTAGCCTCTCTCCTCGAAGCTCTCCTCTGCCTAGGCCCGGGGACTTGAGGTTCTGGACCTCTGGACCTAGTAGCTCTCCTCTGGACGTTCGGCACATGCACACCATGGAAAGGGTGGTACATGTCCGGGTTGTCCATCTCCCGAGCACGGCGCGCCTCTCTCTTGTGCCGAAAGCAGAACTCACTCAAGTGATCATCTCTCCCAAAGAAGTCACACTGGTACCTCACCACATGCAAAGGGGGTTGTTGGTATGCTGGGCTGTGGGTATGGTTCACTTTGCCCTTCTGTGGCAAGCACTCCTCCTGGATGGGTGGCATTGTGTCAAGATTGTTCTTGAGGTGGTTTGGCTTGGGTGCCCACACTTGGTTCTTGGGTGGAGCTCTCGGGGGTTCCTCAAATACCCCATCCTTGGTGGTAGGCTTGGCAGGCTCTTTGGGTGGAAGCTTGGTAAGTTTGGGAGTAGTGGTGGAGTTGGGCTTCTCACTCGGGTTCAGACCACTCGACTCTCCAATCTTCCCAAAAGCGGAAAGATCAACACCCTGAGCAAAACCTACACCTGGACCCCTAGCAGCTCGCTTGAATTGGGAGATCATCATCTCGAGCTGCGGCTCACTACAAGAGACCCATGACAAGATGGTCCGAAGGTATGTGTTTTCCTCCTCGGTTTGCATCTTGCCATGCTTGACATTGGCAATCTCCATCTCCAAACCCTCACACAAAGCGCACCTCATGACACAAGTGCTACCCGAGTTGGCCTTTTCTAAAGACTCAATCTTGGCATTCTTCTCTGCCAACTCGGATTGCAAGACAGGACAAGTCTTGCACGCATCCAATAGCTGCAGCCTAGCACGGAGCTCATCCACCTCTCCAACCAAAGCAGCATACTTACTCCTCAGGGTGAGGAGATCAGTCATGTGCTTGGTGCACGACTCACACTCACTCTCCTCCGACACAACCACGGTAGACCGAGCAAACTCAAGCTCCTTCACCGTGTCCTCCCACTTCTGCCTAAACTCCTTGCACTCTCTAGCAGCACGCATAAGCAGTTTATCTTGGCTAAGGAGAGCAGCAGTAAGTTTCTCAACCTCAGCGGAAAGCTCATCATGGGTGAGAGATACCTGGGAGGTGTCGTCGTCGTTGTCGTTCCGAGGGGTGTGCTCCAGCTCGCCTCCAACCTCATCACCAAGCGCCATGGTGCAGAGGCCCCCGTCGTCGGCGAAGAAGCATAGTCCATTGAGCTTGTCCTCAATCTTCTTCATCTTCTCAGACTCGTCATCGCTTGAGCAAGTGGAGTCATCATCCGAGCCGTCGACGTCACTGAGCGTGGCGAAGAATGCACGCTGCTCATCCTGGGCCTTCTCCAAGTACTTCTTCTTGATGTACTCTTTGTCGAAGCCGCCCCTCTTCTTGCGCCTTGGGGGGACGTGCTTCTCCTTGCGCTTGGAGTCATACTTGTGCCCATGATCGCCCTTCCCCGAATGCTTGTTCTTCTTGGGGCAGTTGGCGATGAAGTGGTCGGGATCGCCGCACTCGAAACATCCCGAGCGTCCTCCTCCGCGGCGATAGTTCATGCGGTTGTTGTGAAACCACGTGAACCGGTTGGCAAGCAAAGCCAACTCCTCGTCTCCCAAAGACTCCAGCTTATCCTCTGTGACAGAAAAGAGAGATGAAAATGCAAAGCCACCAGAGGGGTTAGCGGAAGAGACAGAAACCAAAGCCATAGTCAGGCCAGAAGGATTCTCATAAGAAGCCCTCGCCATGGCGTCAATCTCACTGGACTTGAGCTTACTAAAGAGCTCGTCGCACGTGAGGGTCTCATAGTTAGGCGATTCGATGATCGCCTGAACCTTGGAATCCCACACCGACCGATCGAGAGTATGCAAAAGCTTCAAAGCTCTCTCATGATCGTCGAAAGGCAACTGCTCCTTGTTAGCCCTCATCCTGTTGACAATCACCTGAAAGCGAGCGAATAAACTTTCTATGCTCTCGCCAGGCTGATGTCGAAAGTTCTCATACTCTCGCTTGAACGACTCGTAGAGTCGGGTTTTGACTTGAGAGGTGCCCTCATGAAAGCGCATGAGGGTGGCCCAAATCTCCCGAGCCATAGCGAGGTGAGAAACGCGATCAAACTCACCCATGCTCAAACAAGAGAAAAGAGCATTACGGGCTCGGCTATTGGCATCGTGCTCATCGATCTGACGCTGAGTGACACGAGCAGCAAAGACCACATAATCGGGAGAGTTGCAAATATCCCAAATGGAAGCACCTATGCTCTGGAGTTAGGCCGACATGTGTATCTTCCAATACGCATAGTTCGTCCCATCGAAAAATGGCGGTTTGCCCACGCCGCGATCCATGTCGCCTTCGGTGGATCTGGAACCGGCTAAGGTGGAAGATCCTTAACCCGCTCCGATACCAATTGAAGGACCAAGATTGCAAAAGCAAGATGACCAGAGGGGGTGAATGGGAGCCAATCAGATTTCTTTCGAAACTTTGGCCAAGTGTCCCAAATTCAACCCCGAGAAGCACGGACCCAAAGCGTGATGCTCACGACCCTTGGAAGAGGGTGGATGATCCCTAGGATCACAGCGGAGCACCACCGAGCACAAGCGAAGCAAACACCAAAAGCTCTGGCTCAAGTCTTCCTTGAGAAAACCGAGTCTCGAACGTAGATTGGAGGCTACGTCGAGAAATCTCCAAATACCAATGCAAACTAGTTGCAAAGATACCTAGCAATGTTTCTTGGTTAACTCTAGGAACAAACGAGAAGTCCAAAAACCAAGCGGAAAAGCCAGGGCGAAGATTGCACTAAAAAACAAGCTTCAGCACTGTCCCAGACTGTTCGGCCCCTTAGTCCCGGACTGTCCGCGGTAAGGGCGGACTGTCCACCAGGTAGTCCCGGACTGTCCGTCGGCTAAAAACCAGAAACAGCACAGTTGCTGAGAAGTCCCTGGATGATCCCGGACTATCCGCCAAACAAAACGGCGGACTGTCCGCCAGTCACCTGAGACAAAAACAGTCAGAGCCGCGCGACCACTGCTCGGTCGGAGCCCGACGCGCGGACTGTCCGCGGTTGCAGGATCGGACTGTCCGCGACCCTGCAGAGAGGGCGATTTTGATCGCCTCTCTCCCAAATCTCTCCAAATTCGATCCAAATCAAAATCCCAAGTTCCCAAACTTGGAGAAGAAGATCACGGGGTAGTTAGGAGACTATCCCCAAGAAATCATCCGCTCAAATTGACTCAATCAACGGGAAATCAAAAGGGAAGGTGGATGAACGGAAAAAGCGCCACAAAAACAAAATCGATCGGATCTATTCGATCATGAGGAGTTAGATGAATTCCTTTGGTCGAAATGACCTCCTCAATGATACGAACAAATTGGTTCAAGCGGATTTCACAAAGACACACCGGAGAGGGAGATCGATCGACGGGAAAATCGCGGAGAAACGAAGAACGCGAAGAACATGAACAAAACGCGAATCAACACATCGATCTTGCAGCCGCAGCGCAAACACACGCTATGACAGAGAGGTTACAGCCTCCCTTCCTCACAATCAATAGTACACAAAGGTGAGCCTCTCTGCGGATCACAGCTAGCTACAGCAGGGGATGGGAGAGCAGGAAACCCTAGGAAGCAAGAGCAAATGACTAACTGCGATAGGGGGAGGAGGGTGTCTCCCCGACTACTTATCCTAATTCTAGTCTAAGTACAATTCCTACTCTACCCCTCTCTAAACTAATTACAGAGCGAACTAGCTAAACCCTAAGGTTATTCTGGACCAACTCAGGTGGTAGGTGTATCCGACGGCCACGCCCGCACAACTCGTCCACGTTGCCTCCACGCAACCTTCCGATTGCCGCCACGTGCCGCCCTCGCTCTACACCCCCGGTTTTGTGGCCCAAACCGGGAAACCAGCCTTTTCTAGCTATCCCCCGGTTTTGAGGCCCAAACTGGGAAACCAGCCTCCAACGCCTGAGTTTTGTGGCCCAAACTCAGAAACCCACCAGGCCCGAGTTTTGAGGCCCAAACTCGGAAACCGTCCTTAGCCCAAGTTCTGTGGCCAAACTCGGAAACCCTCAGCACCCAGGTTTTGAGGCCTAAACCTGGAAACTGTCCACCGGTGGTTTTTCCCTGGCTCGACCACCAAACCGGAGCCGTAGAGGGGATGCACCGCCCGTGCACCCCGTCCACCGACACGTGTCCCTAGGTCCTCGACCCGAGCAACACCATGCCCCGCAAGTCTTCGCTCGTCGCTATCCCAGGCTGCCAGCCACCACAGCTGATCCTCAGGCACTCCGGTCCCTCAGTCCAAGCCTCACGTGTGCCCTTCACCGCTCGGTCCATCGGCATGGCACGTCCGCCGCACGGTAGGCCCATCCTTCACCGCACCCGGTCCGTCAGCACGGCACATCTCAACTTGACCTTCACCTTGCCCTCGATCACTATCTCCATGCTCGACACCTGCACAACACAAGCCAAAGAACCTGCGATCAAACCCGTTGACAATCACTCATCACACCAAGACCCGGCATACACCCATGTATCCGCAATCAGAAGTGAGGTGAAGGTAAGTAGAGACGTGCCATGCCAATGGACCGAGAGTGGCGAAGGGCGGACGTGAGGCTTGGACTGAGGGTCTAGAGGCCCGAGGATCAGATATGGTGGCTCGCAGCCTGTGATGACAACAAGTGAAGAAATGCGGTCATGTGTTGCCTGAGTCGTGGACTTGGGGACACGTGTCGGTGGACGGGGTGCACGGAGGTGCATCACATCTACGACGTCGGTTTGGTGGTAGAGCCAGGGAAAACCATCGGATGGACGGTTTCCAGGTTTGGGCCTCAAAACCTGGGCGTGGACGGTTTCTGAGTTTGGCCACAAAACTCGGGCTGAGGGTTTCCGAGTTTGGCCTCAAAACTCAGGCTGAGGACGGTTTCCAGGTTTGGGCCTCAAAACCTGGGCACTGATGGTTTGCTGAGTTTGGCCTCAAAACTCAGACGCTGGTGGGCGGGTTTCCCGGTTTGGGCCGCAAAATCGGGGGTGCAGAGCGAGGGCGGCACGTGGCGGCAATCGGGAGGTTGCGTCGAGGCAACTCTATGACTTGCGCGGGCGTGGCCATCGGATACACCTACCACTGAGTTGGTCCAGAATAACCCTAGGGTTTAGCTGGTTCGCTCTGTAATTAGTGAGGGGTAGAGTAGGAAATAAAATTAGTATAAGTAGAGGGAGACACCCTCCTCCCTTCCTATCTCAGTCATTTGCTATTCTGTCTTAGGGTTTCCTCCTTCCCCATTCCTTGCTGTAGCCACTGAGATCCGCAGTTCATCTGTGTACTGGAGATTTTGAGGAAACGGGACCGTAATCCTGTTGTCTCCTCGTGGGGACGATTGGTGCCTGCAATTTGTGTCATCGATTCACGTTTTGGTTGTGTTCTTCGCGTTCTTTGTTTTGCCACGAATTTCCCGTCACTTGATCTCCCTCTCCGTTGCGTCTTTGCGAAATCCGTTTGAATCATTTTGTTCGTATCATTGAGGAGGTCATTTCAACCAAAGGAATTCATCTAACTCCTCATGATCGAATAGATCAGGATGATTTCGTTTTCGTGGCGCTTTTTCGGTTGATCCACCTTCCCTTGTGATTTCTCGGAGTTCTAGTCGATATGAGCAGATGATTTCTTGGGGATAGTCTCCTAACTACCCCGTGATCATCTTCTCCATGTTTGGGAACTTGAGATTTCGATTTGGATCAAATTTGGGAAGATTTGGAGAGGAGGCGATCAAAATCGCCCTCTCTACAAGGTCGCGGATAGTCCGCGGTCTATACCGGCGGACAGTCCGGGCGTCGGGGTCGGCCAGACCAGTGGCCTGACTCCGCGCTGTTGGAGCTGTGATTTTTGCGGATACATGGGTGTATGCCGAGTCTCTGAGTGATGAGTGATTGTCAACTGGATTGATCGCATGTTCTTTGGCTTGTGTTGTGCAGGTGTCGAGCATGGAGACAGTGATCAAGGGCAAGGTGAAGGTCAAGTTGAGACGTGCCATGCTGACGGACCGGGTGCGGTGAAGGATGGGCGTGCCGTGCGGCGGACGTGCCATGCCGATGTACCGAGCGGTGAAGGGCGGACGTGAGGCTTGGACTGAGGGACCAGAGTGCCTGAGGATCAGCTGTGGTGGCTGGCAGCCTGGGACAGCGACGAGCGGAGACTTGCGGGGCACCGTGTTGCTTGGGTCGAGGACCTGGGGACACATGTCGGTGGACGGGGTGCACAGGCGGTGCATCCCCTCTACAGCTTCGGTTTGTTGGTTGAGCCAGAGAAAAACCAACGGGTGGACGGTTTCCAGGTTTGGGCCTCAAAACCTGGGTGCTCGGTTTCCAGGTTGAGCCACAAAACCTGGGCGCAGACGGTTTCCGAGTTTGGCCACAAAACTCGGGCGATGGGCCGGTTTCCGAGTTTGGGCCTCAAAACTCGAGCGCTGCGGGTTTCTGAGTTTGGGCCACAAAACTCAGGCTGGAGGCTGGTTTCCCGGTTTGGGCCTCAAAACCGGGGGCTGGTGGAAAAGGCTGGTTTCCCGGTTTGGGCCTCAAAACCAGGGGTGCAGAGTGAGGGCGGCACGTGGCGGCAATCGGAAGGTTGCATGGAGGCAACGCGGACGACTTGCGCGGGCGTGGCCGTCGGATCTACCTACCACTTCGGGTTGGACCAGAATAGCCCTAGGGTTTACCTGGTTCGCTCTGTAATTAGTTTAGAGAGGGGTAGAGTAGGAAATAGACTTAGCCTAGAATTAGTATAAGTAGTCAGGGGAGACACCCTCCTCCATCTATCTCAGTTAGTGCTTTCATTTGCTAGGGTTTCCTGCTCTCCCGTTCCCTGCTTTAACTAGTTGAGATCCGCAGAGAGACTCCACTCTGTGTACTGTTGATTTGAGGAAGTGAGGCCGTATCCTCACCTTGGAGCACAGATCGATGGCCTGATTTGCGTCCTTGATTCGAACTCGTGGCTGTGATTTCCGTTGTGTTCGTTTTCTTCACGGAATCCTTTTCTCCACAATTTTCCCGTCGCTTGATCTTTTTGCTCGGTTCATCTTTTGCAAATCCATTTGAACCAAGTTGTTCTAGATCGTGAGGCACTTCTTTCCACTGAAGGAATCATCCTCTAACCTCACGGTCTAGGAGATCAATCGATTTTTAGTTTTGGGTCACTTTTTCTCTTCACCCCCAAAATTCTTCGATTCACCGATTTGGAGATAGGTTCGAGCCATGATCTCTTAGAGATAGCTCACTATACTCTTTGTGACTCCACTCACCAAGTTTGATCCCAAGAGGATTCGTTTTGAGTGAGTTTGAGTCGAATCGGTGGAAGAATAGAGGGCTATCGGGGTGACCGGACGCTGCTCGAGCCGACCGGACGCTCAGGTCGTGCGTCCGGTGGTTGAACACCGCTGTGGTTGTTTGCGTGTGACCGGACGCTCTGTTCAATCGACCGGACGCTCCCTTCCGTGAGTCCGGTCAAGAACAGAGAGGGTCCAGATCAGTTTTTCAGCGACCGGACGCGTCCGGTGTCAAGTGACCGGACGCTCTGGTGAGTCCGGTCAGTTTCAAGACTTGACCGGACGCTCTGTGTTTTGGGTGACCGGACTCGCCAGAGTTACTGTTCCTGTGTTTTGTCTCTTGTGACCGGACGCTCAGTAAATGACCAGACGCTTGAGCATCGTGCGTCCGGTCCAACTCAGAGAGCTCCTAGATCGAGCTTTGCTTGACCGGACGCGTCCGGTGTTGCCTGACCGGACGCACCCAGAGTCCGGTCGTTTCTGCTACAGCGTGTTTTCGTCCGTTGCTTGTCCGTTCGTTGACGGATTCGAGTTCCGTCTTTTGCGTTGGCTTTCTAGAGTTGTGTAGTGTCCCGCTGTGCTTCTAGGAAGCATCCACCCTACATCTTGGGTCGTGGACACTAACAAGCTCTAGGGTTTGCTCTTGGGGTTGTTTTTGGGACAGTGGCATCTAGTTTCCGAAAGGAAATTTTAAAGCTCCCATTCACCCCCCCTCTGGTCGCTTTCGGATAGCTTCTCGGTCCTTCAATTTTTGAACCGCAGACAGTCCGCAGTTCAAAGTCGCGGACAGTCCGGGAACGTCCAGAGAGGTTTCAGCAGAGTTGCTGTTTCTCAGTTTTTGCCAGCGGACAGTCCGCCATCGGCTCGCGGACAGTCCGCAGTAGGGGGCGGACAGTCCAGGACTGGGAGTCCGGACAGTCCGGGACCTTGCTGAAGGGTGCATTCCAGTGCATTTGTCGTGCCGGCTTTTCCGCTTGGTTTTCGGACTTTTCATTTGGCCCTAGAGTTAACCAAGAAACATTTCTAGGTATCTTTGCTACTTGTTAGCATTGGTATTTGGAGATTTCTCGATGTAGCCTCCCATCTACGTTCGGGACTCGGTTTTCCAAGGGGGAACTTGAGCCGGAGCTTTTGGTCTTTACTTCGCTTGTGCTTGGTGGTGCTCCGCTATGATCCTAGGGATCATCCACCCTCTTCCAAGGGTCGTGAGCATCAGGGTTTCGGTCGGTGCTTCTCGGGGTTGTTTTTGGGACATTTGGCCAATGTTTTGAAAGAATTTTTTGAGCTCCCATTCACCCCCCCCTCTGGTCGCCTTGCTAGTGCTTTCTCGGTCCTTCAATATATAGATTAAGTGTGGTACTTAGGCTATATATTGCTAGTGAATACGGCTAGGCCCCCGGATAGCTGTGGTAGCAAGTAGGTGGTGACAGCCCTATGCGCCTTGAATTCCACCACATAGTTGGTCTAGATTAACAGTAGGGCTCGTTGTGCTAGAGTTCAACCTAAGTCCGTGGTAAAGGCTTGTATGCCCACAGTACACTAGTAAAGAACTTAAATCACTAGAAGTCTAATAGAACTACGATCTACCCCAGTAAATAGTGCTCGTTCCCCTTCATCTATCCTAGATATCCTTATCCCCCTAGTTTTCTCAAAATCACTTTGCGTTCCTCATGGATTCGATACCCCAGAATATTTGAAGGACCGAGAATGCAAAAGCAAGGCGACCAGAGGGGGGGTAAATGGGAGCCAATCAAATTTCTTTCGAAACTTTGGCCGTGTCCCAAATTCAACCCTGAGAAGCACGAGCCCAAAGTGTGATGCTCACGACCCTTGGAAGAGGGTGGATGATTCCTAGGATCACAGCGGAGCACCACCAAACACAAGCGAAGCAAAGTCCAAAAACTCCGGCTCAAGTTTCCCTTGAGAAAAACCGAGTCCCGAACGTAGATTGGAGGCTACGTCGAGAAATCTCCAAATACCTATGCAAACAAGTTGCAAAGATACCTAGAAATGTTTCTTGGTTAACTCTAGGAACAAACGATATGTCCGAAAACCAAGCGGAAAAGCCGGGGCGAAGATTGCACTAAAAAAGACCTTTCAGCAATGTCCCGGACTATCCGGACCTGGGGTCCCGGACTGTCCGCCCCTACTGCGGACTGTCCGCGAGGGGGTGGCGGACTGTCCGCTGACAAAAACCCCAAAAACGCAAGGGTTCTGAAACAGCTCTGGGTGTTCCCGGACTGTCCGCGAGTTCCTACGGTGGACTGTCCGTGGTTCAAAAAGAACTCGTCCGTATGAGCTGCGCAGCCACAAGCTCGGCTGGAGCCCGACCCCCGGAATGTCCGCGGGTCCAGTGGCGGACTGTCCGCGGTCCTGCAGAGAGGGCGATTTTGATCGCCTCTCTCCCAAATCTCTCCAAATCCGATCCAAATCAAAATCCTAGGTTCCCAAACTTGGAGAAGATGATCACGGGGTAGTTAGGAGACTATCACCAAGAAATCATCTGCTCAAATCGATCCAATCAACGGGAAATCAAAAGGGAAGATGGATGAACGGGAAAAATGCCACGAAAACGAAATCGTCCTGATCTATTCAATCATGAGGAGTTAGATGAATTCCTTTGGTCAAAATGACCTCCTCAATGATACGAATAAATTGGTTCAAACGGATTTCGCAAAGATGCACCGGAGAGAGAGAGATCGAGTGACGGGAAAATCGCGGTGAAATGAAGAACGCGAAGAACACGAAGAACATGAATCAAAACGTGAATCGACACAACGATCTTGCAGCCGAAGCGCAAACACACGCTATGACAGAGAGGTTACGGCCTCCCTTCCTCAAAATCAACAGTACACAAAGGTGAGTCTCTCTGCGAATCTCAGCTAGCTACAGCAGGGGATGGGGAGAGCAGGAAACCCTAAGATGAAAGAGCAAATGACTAAGATAAGGGGAGGAGGGTGTCTCCCCGACTACTTATCCTAATTCTAGGCTAAGTCTATTTCCTACTCTACCCCTCTCTATTCTAATTACAGAGCGAACCAGCTAAACCCTAAGGTTATTCTGGACCAACTCAAGTGGTAGGTGTATCCGACGGCCACGCCCGCACAACTCATAGCGTTGCCTCGACGCAACCTCCCGATTGCCGCCACGTGCCGCCCTCGCTCTGCACCCCCAGTTTTGAGGCCCAAACCGGGAAACCAGCCTTTCTAGGCAACCCCCGGTTTTGAGGCCCAAACCGGGAAACCGGCCCACCAGCTTCTGAGTTTTGAGGCCAAACTCAGCAAACCATCCGCACCCAAGTTTTGAGGCCCAAACCTGGAAACCATCCTCAGCCCAAGTTTTGGGGCCAAACTCGAAAACCCTCAGCCCGAGTTTTGTGGCCAAACTCAGAAACCGTCCACACCCAGGTTTTGAGGCCCAAACCTGGAAACCGTCCATCCGATGGTTTTTCCCTGGCTCAACCACCAAACTGAAGTCGTAGATGGGATGCACCTCCGTGCACCCCGTCCACCGACATGATCGCACTTCTTCACTTGTTATCGTCACAGGCTGCCAGCCACCACAGCTGATCCTCAGGCCCTGTGGTCCCTCAGTCCAAGCCTCATGTCCGGCCTTCACCGGTCTGGTACATCGGCATGGCACGTCCGCCGCACGGCACGCCCATCCTTCACCAACCCCAGTCCATCGGCATGACACATCTCTACTTGACCTTCACCTCGCCTTTTGATCACTGCATCCGGGCTCGACACCTGCACAACACAAGCCAAAGAACATGCGCATCATCCCAGTTGACAATCACTCATCACTTAGAGACTCAGCATACACCCATGTATCTGCAATCTCCCCCTTGATGAGTGCATTATCAACTACACACACACACAAATCATAATAGATATAGAAAGAAGAAGGAAGGAAGGAGGAAGAGAAAACTCGACCAAATAACCCAAAAGCATAGCAAAGCCAAAGAAGGTCAAGTGGAAAGAGCAATAGAACTTGGTCCCCAAAGACATGGGCAACGGCTCGACGCGACCAAGCAAAGCAAAGCTAGCCCTCAAGAAGTGGTAGAACAGGCTCAACACCGCTAGCAAAAGAGCTCGACACCAATTGGAAAATCGAAGCAAATGCTAGTCCCTCAAGATAGAGGCACAAAGGCTCAACACAACTAGCACGAAAGCCTGATCCGAACCAATCGAAAGCAAAAATGTCCTGAAAACAATGTTTGCTAGTTCCTCAAGACAGAGGCAAAGGCTCAATACAACTAGCAAACTCCCCCTCGAAAAGTGCAAGCAACTAGGAAAACTCCCCCTTAGTTGAACCTATGGGAAGCATATGATTTGCAAAAATTTTCTCCCCCTTGGTCAAACATTCAGAGAACACATGATTTGTCATTTTTCTCCCCCTTAGTTGGAAATGCACTAATCAAGAATCTTTTCTCCCCCTGGGAAAATGCACTATCAACAAGTGTCAACACCCAGAAATCTCCCCTTCCAAAAATGCACATGAGTCAAAATGCAAGTTAGGAGCTTCAGGTGTATACTCAAAAGAGTGCAAAGATGCTCTACGGAGTTGAAATCCGATGATGCAGAAAATGCACAGTATGCTAGCAAAGGCTCAAACTGATCACCAAATATGAAATATGAACATATGAGCAGTTTTTAACCGAAAAGGGTATTCACCATCAAAATAGCACATAACATGTATAGACAGGAAGTCAAACAAGTGCTAAACATGTATACAAGGTGAACTACCCCTAGCACAGTTCAATCATCATGCTGATTACCAATTTAGGCATATACTTGTGATTTCGGTTTTCAATCGGAGTTGCAGCGGTGAAATTACACAAGTTCAGAAAACAGCATGTGACTGCGAGAGGTTGGATGCTTGTTATTGCCTAACTTTCCAACTGCATGAAGCCTATGCAGAAGCAATCAGAAGCTTAAAGCAACAGTTTCGGTCATACACTACACAGCTCAAGTTTAACCCAAAAGTGCAATGGGAAATAGTCTCGATACTGTGAAGTGTTAACAAGCAAACCCATCTCGATCTTTCCAATTCACTTAACTTGGTTCAGATTTTAGCAGAAAATAACATACCAAGCAAGTGAATGACTCAACACAAGAGACATAGCAACCTAGCATATATGAAAAGTAGAAGTGACCTCTACACATCCTACACATGCTAGTTGCATATCACAATGGTGAATATTGTCAAGTTTTAAGTTCATTATCGAATTCACCATTCAAAAATAGCTCAGCTCATAGTATGTATCAGTGATCAGAAAGAGCATAAGCTACAACATTGTTGGTATAAATTAATGCACACTCTACTTTATCTGCAAGCGCACAGATAAAATCTACCGATGTAGCACATCACCGGATGTAACCCAGTTTTAATATCGAACCCAAAGGAATGGATAGCAGTGAGTCTCAAGTGTTTAACCCCTGGGTAACTAACAAGGACAGAGAAGCTAAAAGTGTAGAGGGGATCACTGAGGTTGTTTAAACCTATCTTAAGAGTGATATGTCTATTATTCTTAATGGGGAAATTGTCATAAAAGGTCACAACAGAGTATGAATCTTTTATGCAAATGTATAATCCTACCGAGCCTACACACGGGTAGTGGACTATAGAAGAATCAACAAGGCTATAAGAGTCACCCTTGCGAACTACCACTTTTACTAGTGTTATAGGAGGTAAACATGAGTTATCCAGTCTAAGCACCACGCTTACACTATCCAACTACTCTAACTCTAGAGCGACTAGAATTAAAGTACTCAAAAGAGAGTCACTTAAACCATAAGAATAATAAGAACAATAGCTCAAACTTAAATATAGATGTTGATTATCGAAACAATCATTGACGCAAGTCGATGAAGAACTTGAATCCACAGGTACAAGATGAAGAAGTTGATCCGACAGGCCAGAGCTTCCTCTTGATCTCCTCCTCTCTCTCTCTTCTAGTTCTAAATAAGACTAGGTTCTAATCCTACTAGAGGGGTATCTAGTCTTCTACTTAGAAGCTAATCTCTCGAAGTCTCTTCTAGGGTTTCTAGTTGAAGCGTAGTCTTCTGAAGAGGGACCTTCTGTCTGGCCTGGGGCCTGGGGGTCTGTTTATATAGCCCTGAGGGATCAACCGTGGCCCTTGGATCAAACCGACTTGAGGTACGGTCGAGATTCATCCTAGAAGGCGGTGGCAGTAGCTTGCAGAAGACGGAGGCCAGGGGCGCCAGGGGGCGACCGACCGGTGGGCCCAAGGGACCGGTCAGTCCCACCTGGAAGCCACCCAGGGTGCCCTTCTGCGTGGTGTCTCTATGTGATCTCTGGAGTCTTCTAGAAGATACTTGACTTGGCGAATGTGTTATCTCCCGTCGGTTTCCTTCTTGGGGAAGCTATTGGTGTCTATTTCGTGGTTTAGTCCCTGCGGATTCACAATTCACCAAAGCTTGTGGAATTCATTAGTTTTAATCCCTATACTAAGGTGGAGTTTATATATTCATCCATTTTCATGCTTAATTGACCTTTAATAATAAGAGTTAAGAGGTGTCAACAAGCTCCCCCACACTTAGACTTTTACTCGTCCTCGATAAAAGGTTGGATCAAAAGATAACAAACATTAAGCTTTTCCATGTTTACCATAAATCTTTGAGAAGGCGGGAAATAAGATAGTTGAAACAGATTACCCTTTTCTTTTAGCATGAGACATTGGAGTTTTTGAAATTTTTGAAACAAGTCATAGCTTTCCTTCTCCTTTTGTAGTACTTCAATTCCTTACCAAGACACTTCATTTGAAACAGTTTTATGTTACTAAGTCAATGGAGGAAAATACTATACTCTTAGATCAAGACATTTAATCTTTTTAAACTTTGTCACTCTTGCGGGCATATTGTAATTAGAGGGACCATGGGCTATCTTCTTTTTCTCTTTATCATATTTTTATCATAGTACTTTCTCTTTTTCTATATATATATATTTTTTTTCTTTCTGAGGTATGTCGGACACTTGTCCATTTTTCTTTCCTCATATTTCATACTTTTGCATAGCCCATGCCTCTAATACAATACTACTTCGGAAAAGTGAATCTTTCTTTATTTGCAAGGGTCTCGATCTTCAGAGCATAATAAATTTCCCAACAAAGAACTCAGTATTTAAGTAAACAATAATTGATTGATGTCTTGGCAGGTAACTTATTTACTACAAAGGAGAAGTGTTGCTAAACTCTTTTTTTTCTTTGCAAGTAGAAATCTCCAATGCTCATACTTTAAGAATTGAGTTCTCATTATTCTTCTATCATATTCCACAACAACTCTAGATAGTATGGGTTTCTTCAAATGTTAGAACAAATATTTTCAAAAAGGGTGTTTATGGGATTTGTGAACATGTCAAATTAATCTTTCTTTAAAACTCATGAATTGCAGGAATATGATTTTAATTTGAACAGAAGTTTAAATATCAAAAAATAGAATGTAGTAGTTACGTACCGATCCATGGACGAAGGAGAAGGCAAGGGGGGGGGTCCACCCCTGACCGACCGGTGGAGTCCACCAACCGGCCTGTTGGGCTCAGAGCCCAACCGCGGCCTACTTCGTGGTGCGTGATCCAGGTGACGTTGTCTTCTATTCTATGTAGTTTTCGCGATCGTTTTTCGGTAATTCTGTCGTCGTCTTCTCCCCCACACTTATTTTCTGTTTTCTGCTAATCACAACATGTGGAGACAAGACACATATCCAAAATTACAATATAAAAGATAACTAAAACTTTATTGATATATATAAGGCACTTTTATTACACACTGAATTTATCTAAACAAAACTCATAACGAAACTAGATTTAAACACAAGACTCTGCAAACACGAGTGCCTTACTAAACTATTGCTAACTATTCTTCCTTCTCCCCTTCGAGCAGAGCCGTTATTGTGGAGGCTACACTGCCGACCTTTCTCTTCAAGCTAATGTGTTTGGTTACGTATTCGTGCATCGTTTCGACCGTCTTCCTCATAGTTTTGGCTAGCAAGGCGTATCTCTGCTTAAGCTCTAGATTATCTCTCTCAAGATCTTCAATTCTATCCCCGAGACAATCTAGCTGGGTAGTTCTCTTGCGCTTGGCCGCGATATTAGGAGTGGTGGGTGCCCTTTCGCGCGATGGAGTGACTTTGATCTGCTCAGGGTGACCACGAACTCCCTCAAAGCGCGGGCGTGGATTTTCAGTTGTATATCTCACGACAGTGGGTTCTCCAAGCTTATTCGTCTTCAGCCCGACGAGTGTCTCGTTAGGCCGAGGAGGAAGGAGCGGGATCTCTTTGGTGACGGAGAAAGTCGGAAGTCTTCTCGCCGGCACCGCTTGAGCGTAGAAAGCTTGTTGCCGATGCGACAAGGCTTCTTCAGGCGGGATGGTGTCAACAGGTGTAGGCGAATCGACAAGGGCGACCTCCTTGGATGGTGTTATGGCGAGGTCCTTTGGCGTGGTGACGACAAGAGCCATCGAGTCGTCAGCTGGCTCGTTGAGGTCGAACCTTGGATAGGAGGCCATTGGTGCTTGGTGGGAGGAGAGCTCTGTTGCTGCTGGTTTTCTAGGAGAGGCTTGAATGAATCTAGAGGCAGTCCTGGGGCTGGTTTTATAGCTGAGGGGGATCGAATGATAGGCATGATAGGTTCATCACGAGGGTTATTGATTCTGCGGGTCAGGTTACCAGAATGGGTACGATAGAGAGTCAGGATGCGTAAGGAAAGAAGGCAGAGGGCGAGAGGACACTAGGGCAGACCGGTCGGTCTCCCTAGGTGACCGGTCGGTCCCCCCTGCGGGGTCTCGCGGGCCCGTCGCTCGTGGTGTCTTCAAACTTGATCCTAAACGCAGAAAATAAAACCCCGATGCGCAAACTTATCAGAAAGATGACGATGGTGTAAATCTATGGGATAATGAAGAATTGAATGACATCCAACTCTTCAGGACTCTTTTTAGGTTCTAGAAAAATCTTAAGACGTTGTCCATTTACCTTGAATGACGTACCTTCGTCATTTTGAATTGTAATAGCTCCATGTGATGAAGTGGCTACCACTGTGAATGGTCCTTCCCATTTGCTTCGTAGTTTTCCATGCCCAAATAATTTTACCCTGGAATTAAAAAGTAATACCTTATCTCCAGGAGTGAAGCTCTTCTTCTTAATTCTCTTGTCATGCCACCTCTTTGTTCTCTCTTTGTAAATCTTTGCATTGTGATATGCTTTTTTGCGCCATTCATCTAGTTTAGAGAGTTGTATTTTCCTTTTGACTCTAGCAGCTTCTAAGTCCATGTTCCATCTTTTGATTGCCCAGTGAGCCTTGAATTCTAACTGTACTGGTAAGTGACAAGTCTTTCCATAGACGAGTTGATATGGAGACATCCCCAATGGTGTTTTGTAGGCCGTACGGTAGGCCCACAGTGCTTTAGGTAGTCTATCTTTCCATTGTGTTCCCACCTCGTTAACTGTTTTCTGCAGAATATTCTTGATTTGCTTGTTTGATGTTTCTGCTTGGCCACTTGTCTGAGGGTGATAGGGAGTGGCAACATTGTGATGGATCCCATGATTTGTTAGATATTTATGGAAGCCTTTATCAATGAAGTGAGTTCCTCCGTCCCTAATTACCTTCCTTGGTACTCCAAATCTTGGAAATATTATCTCCTCGAACATCCTCTGAGAGTTTCTTGCATTCGTAGACTTGCATGGCACTGCTTCGACCCATTTTGATACATAGTCGATAGCAACTAGGATATACTCATGATTCCTTGATTTAGGGAATGGTCCCATATAATCAATTCCCCAGACATCGAAGAGCTCAATCTGAAGATTGTTCGTGAGTGGCATGGCATCTCTGGTGTTGATGCTGCCGTGCCTCTGACATGATCCACATCTTCGGATGAAATCTTTGGTGTCTTGGTACATAGTTGGCCAGAAAAATCCACTTTGCCAGATCTTCGCATGCGTTCGGAATGCCCCATAATGTCCTCCATATGGTGAAGAGTGACAGCGTTCAATGATCTTGATTCCTTCTTCAGTCGGTACACATCTTCTGAGTAATCCATCAGAGCAAACTCTGAATAGATATGGATCCTGCCATAGGTGGATTCTACTCTCATAGATCAGCTTCTTCTTATTTGCTCCTGGTGGTACATACCCTGCAACTATAAAATTGACAATATCTGCATACCAGGGGTCAGATCTAGTGACTAGAAAAAGTATGTCATCCCTGAGTGAGTCATTTATAGGCAATTCCTACGGATTTTCAAAATACATTCTAGACAAGTGATTAGCTACAGAGTTTTCTACTCCTTTCTTATCTTTTATTTCTAGGTCAAACTCTTGGAGTAACAAAACCCATCTTATCAAGCGTGATTTAGCATCCTTTTTAGTGCGCAGGTATTTAAGTGCAGCATGATTAGTGAAAACAATCACCTTTGATCCCACTAAATAAGATCTAAACTTGTCTATAGCAAAAACAATAGCCAGAAGTTCTTTTTTAGTAGTAGCATAATTGAGTTGAGGTCCAGTTAAAGTTTTGTTGGCATAAGCGATTGCATGATGCTTTTTATCCTTATATTGTCCTAGTACAGCTCCTACTGCAAAATCACTTGCATCACACATGATCTCAAAAGGTAGAGACCAATCAGGGGTTGAATGATAGGTGCAGAAGTGAGTGCTTTCTTAAGAGTGTTAAAAGATTCTAAACATGCATCATCAAATTCAAAAGGAACATCCTTGGCCAAAAGATTTGTAAGTGGTCTTGCAATGTATGAAAAATCTTTTATAAATCTACGGTAAAAACCAGCATGACCAAGGAAACTTCGGATTCCTTTAACATTAATCGGTGGAGGCAAACGTTCAATTACTTCAATTTTAGCTTTGTCTACCTCAATTCCACGTTCAGATATTAAATGACCTAGCACTATGCCTTCTTTAACCATAAAGTGACATTTTTCCCAATTAAGGACTAAGTGCTTTTCTTCACATCTTTGCAAAACCTTGTCTAAATTTTCAAGACAATCATCAAAAGTTTTTCCATAAACAGAAAAGTCATCCATGAAAACTTCCATGATTTCTTCAATCATATCAGAAAATATAGACATCATACATCTTTGAAAAGAAGCAGGTGCATTACATAGTCCAAAAGACATTCGGCGATAAGCATAAGTTCCGTATGGACATGTAAAAGTGGTTTTGCTTTGATCATCTGGATGGATAGGGATTTGGTGATAACCAGAATACCCATCAAGAAAACAAAAGAAAGAGTGATTGGCTAACCGTTCTAACATTTCATCTATGAAAGGTAGCGGAAAGTGATCTTTCTTAGTTGCCTTGTTTAGCTTTCTGTAATCAATACACATTCTCTAACCAGTAACAGTTCTTTGTGGAATTAATTTGTTCTTCTCATTCTTTACCACAGTCATGCCTCCCTTTTTAGGCACAACATGGACAGGGCTTACCCACTCACTGTGTGGCACAGGATAAATGATCCCGGCGTGCAAAAGTTTCAAGACTTCTTTCTTTACTACTTCTCTCATTGCATTGTTAAGCCTTCGTTGTGGCTCTCTAGATGGTGATATGTTAGGATCAGTTGGGATGCGATGGGTGCAGAAAGCGGGGTTAATACCCTTTAAGTCATGGAGTGAATAGCCAAAGGCTGATTTATGCTTCTCTAAGACAGTGATCAACCTAGAAGATTGTTCTTGAGTAAGATTATTATTTATAATTACAGGAGATTCAGGATCATTATTCAAGAAAGCATATCAAAGCCTAGAAGGTAAGGGTTTTAACTCTATGGAAGGTTTAGGAGGTTCTTCTAAGGAATCTAAATGATCTGGATCAGGTGTGTTATTATCTTCTTCCTCAGTGAAGAACTAAGCATCTTCTTCAGATTCATTTATTAATTCAAAAGATGCTTCTTTAATTTCTTCCATAGGATCTGGCTCGGGACATGATTCATTCTCAACATTTAGAGTGTGAGTGATAGGTATGGTTCCTTTAAGATTTTTCCCAAGATAGAAGTTTAAGATCCCTGTTTGACCTTCATGAATGAGTTGCTTAAGTGGTTGACCTATCAGCAGATTAAATTCTTTGATATTAAAGATATAAAAGCTTAGGTGTAGCAGAGTGTTATCCACTGTGATAGGCAGGACATACATGATTCCTGAGCTAGGAATAACATGTCCTAAAGGAGTTTTCAAAAGTTTATCTGTTGGGGTAAGTGGCATTTGTTTTAAAAGTTCTTGAGCAAAAGCTTCAGACATAATATTGATTCCCACAACAGGATTATAAAGAGCTTCGAAGGGTTTTTGATGGATTTGGCATTGAATGTGTGTAGAAGGTGAATTTAAACGAATTGTATCAGTAGAAAGCTCTGATTCTTCTAACCATTCATGACTTATTATAGAGATTAGTTTCTTCGTAGTCTCTTTTAGGAAAACCTTATCAGAAAGTTTTTCTAAAGATGTTTTTTGATTTTGTGGTTTCCTAATTGTGTGATATTTCGAGGTATTACCAAATTCAGTAAAATACTCCTCCTCGAAATCAATGGTGTCTCCTAGGATTGGGGTTTCCCTTTCACTAGTAATTAAAGCTGAGGATTGTTCATGATTAAAATTAGATATAGGATCAGCTTCAAGATTTACTTCTAGTGGTTCTTGTGGTTTAGCTTCAGGAGTAGGAGTGATTTGAGATAAGTTTTGCAACATCTCCCTTGCCTTAGTGGCTGGGGTATGTAAGAAAGATCCATTTGAAGCTAAGTTAAGGTAATTAGAAGTTTTTCTATTCAGACCATTATAAAAGTGTTGAAGCAAAACAGGATCTGGAATAGATAAGGCTGGACCAGAGCGGACAAGATTATCGAATCTTTCCCAAGCTACAATTAGAGACTCATTATCCTCTTGGATGAATGACAAAATCTCTAAGCGAAGACAAATGATTTTGGAGATAGGGAAGTATTCTAAGCAAAAGCTAGAGCAGAGTTCTTTCCAATCCCCATTTTTACTTGGTGCAGTTTGAAAATACCATGTTTTGGCTTTTCCCTCTAAAGAGAATGGAAAAAGTTTCCATCTAAGGGTTTCGTCAGACATGCCTGCGATATGTAGGCACGCACAGGTTTGTTCAAACTCATTTAAATGAATATGTGGGTTTTTTCTTCTAAGCCAGAAAAAATTTGATTCTTAACCATATCTATCAAACATGGGCGTAGCTCGTAGTTGTCTGAAAGGATAGGCTTAGCAGATTTGGGTAACTCTAAGTCTACGACAGTGTGATAGGTATACTGGTTCAGTGGAATGGAATCTGTGGAGCTAGTGATTGGCTCTGAGAAATCCATTGTGAAAAGAATAAAAGATAGAAGTAAGGTAAAGTAAAAGTAAAAGATGAAAGATAAAAGATAAAAGATAAAAGTATAATACAAGGTTATACTTAAGACGTAAAATGATCTACTGTTCCCTGACAACGGCGCCAGAAATGCTTGTTGGTATAAATTAATGCACACTCTACTTTATCTGCAAGCGCACAGATAAAATCTACCGATGTAGCACTTCTCCGGATGTAACCCAGTTTTAATATCGAACCCAAAGGAACGGATAGCAGTGAGTCTCAAGTGTTTAACCCCTGAGTAACTAACAAGGATGGAGAAGCTTAAAGTGTAGAGGGGATCACTAACGTTGTATAAACCTATCTTAAGAGTGATATGTCTATTATTCTTAATGGGGAAATTGTCATAAAAGGTCACAACAGAGTATGAATCTTTTATGCAAATGTATAATCCTACTGAGCCTACACACGGGTAGTGGACTATAGAAGAATCAACAAGGCTATAAGAGTCACTCTTGCGAACTACCACTTTTACCGGTGTTATAGGAGGTAAACATGAGTTATCCAGTCTAAGCACCACGCTTACACTATCCAACTACTCTAACTCTAGAGCGACTAGAATTAAAGTACTCAAAAGAGAGTCACTTAAACCTTAAGAATAATAAGAACAATAGCTCAAACTTAAATATAGATGTTGATTACCGAAACAATCGTTTACGCAAGTCGATGAAGAACTTGAATCCACAGGTACAAGATGAAGAAGTTGATCCGACAGGCCGGAGCTTCCTCTTGATCTCTTCCTCTCTCTCTCTCTCTTCTAGTTCTAAATAAGACTAGGTTCTAATCCTACTAGAGGGGTATCTAGTCTTTTACTTGGAAGCTAAGCTCTCGAAGTCTCTTCTAGGGTTTCTAGTTGAAGCGTAGTCTTCTGAAGAGGGACCTTCTATCTGGCCTGGGGCCTGGGGGTCTGTTTATATAGCCCTGAGGGATCAACCGTGGCCCTTGGATCAAACCGACTTGAGGTACGGTCGAGATTCATCCTAGAAGGCGGTGGCAGTAGCTTGCGGAAGACGAAGGCCAGGGGCGCCAGGGGGCGACCGACCGGTGGGCCCAGGGGACCGGTCGGTCCCACCTGGAAGCCACCCGGGGTGCCCTTCTGTGTGGTGTCTCTAGGTGATCTCTGGAGTCTTCTAGAAGATACTTGACCTGGCGAATGCGTTATCTCCCGTCGGTTTCCTTCTAGGGGAAGCTATTGGTGTTAATTTCCTGGTTTAGTCCCTGTGGATTCACAATTCACCAAAACTCGTGGAATTCATTAGTTTTAATCCCTATACTAAGGTGGAGTTTATATATTCATCCATTTTCATGCTTAATTGACCTTTAATAATAAGAGTTAATAGGTGTCAACAAGCATCATAAAGCATCGGAGTAAAAACTACATAGAGCATAGTTACATTCTTCAGACTATATTCATGAAGCTCAAAATGTAAAAGCGTATGCTGAAGATGCAAAAGAAAAGCAAAAGACAAACAAAAAAGAGTCAGTCAGAATCAAAATGTTTCCCCCATCTAAAAGGGGAAACACACACCAAGCTCACCTCTCAACCTATTAAAGGTTGATTGGTCCAAAGGCTTGGTGAAAATATCAGCAAGCTGATGATGAGTATCGACATGGCGAAGGTCGATATCACCCTTCTCATAGTGGTCTCGCAGAAAATAAAAGCGCACATCAATGTGGTTCGTCTTTGAGTGAAGCACGGGGTTCTTAGCAACGCTAATCGCACTCGTGCTATCACAAAGCAATGGAACACGAGAAAAGCTCAGACCGAAATCACGCAAAGTGGCCATCATCCAGAGTAACTGGGAACAGCAGCTAGCCGCAGCGACATTCTCAGCCTCCTTGGTAGACTGGGCGACACTAGACTGCTTGCGAGAAGACCATGAAACAAGAGAAGATCCAATAAACTGGCAAGTCCCAGAAGTGGACTTGCGATCAATACGGCAACTAGCAAAATCGGCATCGGAATAACCGCAAAGGGAAAGGTTGGAGGAAGCAGAATACCAAATCCCGAACTCTGGAGTGAAGGATAAGTACCTCATAATGCGCTTGGCCGCCTGACGGTGCGAAGTGCGCGGCGAAGACTGAAAGCGCGCACACAAGCACACCGCGAACTGAATGTCCGGGCGTGTCGCCGTCAGGTACAGCAGCGACCCGATCATACTCCGGTACTCTTTCTGATACACTGCTTCTCCATCCTTGTCCGCATCTAGGGCCGTCGTGGTCGCCATGGGTGTTGGAAGAGGCTTGGCCTCACCCATGTTGAACTTCTTCAGGATGTCACGAGTGTACTTGCCCTGGTGCACAAACGTTCCCTCCCGAGACTGCTTGATTTGCAGTCCGAGGAAAAACGTCAACTGGCCCATCATGCTCATCTCGAACTCCCTGCTCATAGTATCTACGAACATGGCAACCAAAGCGTGAGAAGAACCACCGAAAATGATATCATCCACATAAATTTGGACCAAGAGAGTATCAGTGCCTTGCTTGAGGAGAAAGAGCGTCTTATCTACACATCCCATTTTGAAACCCTTAGCAAGCAAAAAGGTTTTTAACCTACCATACCAGGCTCTAGGGGCTTGTTTCAAACCATACAAAGCTTTGTGGAGTTTAAAGACATGGTTTGGAAACTTGTGATTTTCGAAACCGGGGGGTTGTCTAACATATACCTCCTCCTCTATGTAGCCGTTTAAGAAGGCGCTCTTGACATCCATTTGAAAAAGTTTGAAACCTTTGGATGCAGCAAAAGCCAAGAGAATCCTAATCGCCTCTAAACGAGCTACGGGAGCAAATGTCTCCTCATAGTCTATCCCCTCCTTCTGACTATATCCCTGGGCTACGAGTCTGGCCTTGTTTCTCACAACATGACCATCTTCTCCCTGTTTGTTTTTGAAAACCCATTTTGTCCCAATTGGATGACACTCAGAAGGTGGAGACACTAGAACCCAAACCCGATTTCTCTCAAAGTTTTCTAATTCCTCATGCATGGCATTGACCCAATCCGGATCCGTCAATGCGTGTCCAACATCTCGGGGCTCAAAATCAGCAACAAAAGCAGAATGAGCAAAGTGAGAGATACGAGACCTGGACCGAGTGACCCGCTCGTCAATGTCGCCGATCATCTGCTGAGGGCGGTGTTGGCGCTGGATGTGACATGGTGCCTCCCGAGCAGATGTGATCTCCCCCTCAACAACAGCTGGTTCCACCCCGGGTAAAAAAGGCACCGCGCGAGGTGGAGGATCCCATGGCCCCCAGGAAGAAGATGTCTCGGGGCCGTGAGTCGTCGTGGAAGCCGCTCTTTGCGGCACAGCAGGTGGAGGAGGAGCTGGGTCATCTATTCCTTTAGCACCTTCTTCATCATCATCGAAGAGAGGTTCGCCAACTTCATAATCACCTGCACGCTCAAAACGAGAAGAAGGACAAACAAGAGACTCGTCGAAGGTGACATCTGATGTCTCCATGACTCGGTTAGTATCAAGGTTAAGCACTCGATAAGCGCGAGTGTGAGAGCCATAACCCAAAAACACACCGTCAGAAGAACGAGACTCAAATTTGTCTAAGTTGCCTTTCTTCAATATAAAACAGTGGCAACCAAAAACTCGAAAATAACTCACCTTGGGCTGTCTATCAAAACGCAACTCATAAGAGGTCTTCTTCAAGAAAGCTCTCAGAAAAATGCGATTTGAAATGTAGCATGCAGTGTTCATAGCTTTGGCCCAATATCGCCCAAGAGTCCTATGCTCATCGAGCATCGTCCTGGCCATCTCAACAAGGGTCCGATTGGTCCTCTCTACAACACCATTTTGGGGCGGTGTGTAGGGGGAAGAAAACTGATGCTCCAAACCCAAGCAGTCACAAAACTTCTCAAAATCCGAATTCTTGAATTCGGAACCATTATCACTCCGAATTGCTCTTATTGAGTTCAAAGGGAACTCATTCTGAAGACGCAAAATCAGATTGTGAGCAAAGGAGAAAGTCTCGGTCTTCTCAGCTAAAAAGAAGACCCACGAATATCTTGAAAAATCGTCGACAACAACAAGCACATACCACTTCCCCCCAACTGAGCTCACCCGAGCCAGACCAACAAGGTCCATGTGCAAAAGCTCTCCAGGGCGCTTAGTCATGACCTGAGTCACTGGATGGTGAGGAGCAGCAACCATCTTTCCATGTCTACAAGAATGGCAAACAAGATCCTTCTCCATGGATAACTTGGGCAATCCTCGGATTAAGCCAAGCGAACTAAGCCTTGCAAGCAAGTCGAAGCTCAAATGACCAAGTCTCCTATGCCACTTCCAAAGATCAGAGGAGGAAGGACTAGCCAAAAGACAGCAGGAAATACCAAACGACTCCGAGAAATCCGCTCGAAAGACTTTTCCAAAGGGCGAAATCACACAAACAAGATTGCCCTGAGGATCCAAAATACGACTGAGATTCGGTTTAAAATGAATCTCATAGTCGTCTTCAAATAGTTGCAAAACAGAAAGAAGGTTAAAATGCAGATTAGAAACAAGAGCAACATCGCGTAACACAAAGTGCTCATTAACCCGCACAGACCCATGAGACAGCACCTTACCTTTGCTGTTGTCGCCGAAGGTTATGTACTCCTTTCCGGCGACCGGACTAAGACTGGAGAACCACTTAGCGTTTCCGGTCATGTGCCTCGAACACCCAAAATCCACCAACCAAACGTTCTCCAATCGTTTTACCTACATCAATAAAAAGACATAGGGTGAGCATACGGTCCAACACTGGGGTTAGTGAAGTAAGGGGAATACTAGTGTTGGGCCGGCTGCTCAAAAGAACGGTTAGTGTAAAAACCATTCCTAGCACGTCTACGAGAGGAGCGATCACCACGTAGAGGAAAACGTGGTCCGCTAAGGGAGGAGCATCCATCGCGAAACTCAAACTGCGGTGGGGGAAAACGCTCAACTACAAAACCTCCGCCACGGGGTCCATAGCCTACAACTGTAGGCAACCACTGGGCACGCTCTCTACGAGGCCTACGTCTAGGAATCTGGGGCTCAACACCTCTAGGCCTAGCGTCTCTCATCGGAGCTCTCTCCTGCCTAGGCCTGGCAACTTGAGGTTCTGGACCTCTAGGCCTAGCAGCACGTCTCGGGGCTCTCCTCTCAACGTTCGGCACATGTACATCATGGAAAGGATGGTACATGATGAGGACATCGCCAAGATGGAGTCGAGGATGACTCCAATTCAAGAAGGGGAGGATGATGAGGACATCGCCACGCTGGACACACCGACGCCATGGTCTTCCCCAAGTTGCAATTCATCTCCAACTCAGCTACCTCGTCACTCTCGGAATCCAGGAGCAGCCCCGGGTAAAATCAATGCCCCGGATGCATACGGACTCCGTTTTCGACGAACCAGATATGCTTGGAAATATAATTTCATAAGCTAACCAATGGTTTTGGAATCACGTCAAAATACGTCGGAGTCAACAGGAATCGTTGAAACAAGTCAGCGTCCAGAATCTGCCAGGGTGCTGCGACACCGTCTTTTGGTCCGATGGGCCGTGTATCGTCTTAGAGCCCATTAGGGGGTGCGTCCAGCAGGGGCGATGACCTAAACCCTATAATTAGCCGCCGTCGTCGTCGTTAGGTCTTGGGTTTTGTTTTGAGTTTAGTTTTCCACCGAGAAACTGAATCGTTCATTGTAATTGTGGTGACAAATCCTTTTACGGTGATCCAGGGCCCCGTTCTTGATCTCCTCCACTGTGTTGATTAGTCCTTTGGAACCGAGTTCTTGAACCCCTCTAATATATTCATGATATTCATATCTGCAATTTCAGATTGCGTGTTTTACCTTCTTGCTTGTGTTCTTCGATTCGCTTGCAGGATTAGCCTTCTTAGCGAGGTCAATCAAGTTATGCTTGGTTGATAACCAACGGAGCAGTGGTGTAACGGTTGCAGGGTTCGAATCGTGTCTGATTTGAAGCCGGATCGCCAACGTCAAGTTCTCCACCAATCGAACCTATTGCTACCTCTCGGAAGATCGGGCCGTCCCTCATCAGTACACCGGGTTGTCCATCTCCCGAGCACGGTGTGCCTCTCGCTTGCGCCAAAAACAGAACTCACTCAAGTGACCGTCCCTCCCACAGAAGTCACACTGGTACCTCACTACACGCAAAGGGGGTTGTTGGTACGCAGGGCTGTGGGTATGGTTCACTTTGCCCTTCTGTGGCAAGCACTCCTCCTGGATGGGTGGCATGGTGTCCAGCTTGTTCTTTAGGTGGTTGGGTTTGGGAGCCCATTGCTGGTTCTTCGGTGGAGCTTTCGGAGGCTCAACAAAGACCCCATCTTTGGTGTTTGGCTTAGGGGCTGTTTGAGTGGAAGCTTGGTAAGTTTGGGAGTAGTGGTGGAGTTGGGCTTCTCACTCGGATTCAGACCACTCGACTCTCCAATCTTCCCAAAGACAGACACATCAACACCCGGAGCAAAACCAACACCGGGACCTCCAGCAGCTCGGTTGAATTGGGAGATCATCATCCCGAGCTGTGGCTCTCCACTCGACACCCATGACAAGATGGTCCGAAGGTATGTGTTTTCCTCCTCGGTTTGCATCTTGCCATGCTTTACATTGGCAATCTCCATTTCCAAACCCTCGCAAAGAACACACCTAGCCACACTAGTGCTACCTGAGTTGGCCTCTTCAAGAGACACAATCTTGGCATTCTTCTCTGCCAACTCAAATTGCAAGACGGGACAAGTCTTGCACGCACCCAGCAACGAAGGTCTAGCCTTCAGCTCATCCACATCTCCTATCAACGCAGCATACTTACTCCTCAGGGTGAGGAGATCAGTCATGTGCGTGGTGCACATCTCGCACTCAGCCTCCTCAGAAACAACCACGGTGGACTTAGCGAACTCAAGCTCTCTCACCGTGTCCTCCCACTTCTGCCTAAACTCCTTGCGCTCTCTAGCGGCTGGCCTAAGCATCTTGTCTTGACTAACGAGTGCGGCAGTAAGCTTCTCAACCTCGGAAGAAAGATCGTCGTAGGTGAGAGATACCTGGGAGGCGTCATCGTCGTCGTCATTCCGAGGGGAACTCGCCAGCTCGCCGTCGAGCGCCATGGTGCAGAAGCTGTCGTCGCCGGGGAAGAAGCAGAGGCCGTTCAGCTTGTCCTCGATCCTCTTCTTCTTCTCGGACTCGTCATCGCTTGAGCAAGCGGAGTTGTCATCCGAGCCATCGACGTCGCAGAGCATGGCGAAGAACGCATGCTGCTTAGCCTGGGCCTTCTCCAAGTACTTCTTCTTGATGTACTCCTTGTCGAAGCCACCCCTCCGCTTGTGCCTTGGGGGGACGTACTTCTCCTTGCGCTTGCCGGAGTCGTACTTGGGCCCATGGTCGCCCTTCCCAGAAGAGTGCTTCTTCTTGGGGCAGTTGGCGATGAAGTGATTGGGGTCGCCGCACTCGTAGCATCCCAAGCATCCTCCTCCGCGGCGACGGTTCATGCGGTTGTCGTGAAACCGCGAGAACTGGTTGACAAGCAAGGCTAGCTCGTCATCCCCCAGTGACTCAAGCTGCTCCTCTGTAACAGAAAAGAGCGAAGAGAGTGCAAAACCTCCAGAGGGGTTAGCAGAAGAGCCAGAAACCAAAGCCATCGACGAGCCAGAAGGATTTTCATAAGAAGCCCTCGCCATGGCGTCAATCTCACTGGACTTGAGCTTACTGAAGAGCTTGTCGCACGTGAGGGTCTCATAGTTCGGCGATTCGATGATCGCTTGAACCTTGGAATCCCACACCGACCAATCAAGAGTGTGCAAAAGCTTCAAAGCTCTCTCATGATCGTCGAAAGGCAACAGCTCCTTGTTAGCCCTCATCCTGTTGACAATCACCTGAAAGCGAGCGAATAAACTTTCTATGCTCTCGCCAGGCATATGTCGGAAGTTCTCATACTCTCGCTTGAACAACTCGTAGAGACGGGTTTTGACTTGAGATGTTCTGTTAACACTGGATTTTGGTCAACATTAAGAAAATGACAGGTGGACCCAACGAACAGTGAGAAGAGCATTCGGTAGATGGCCAAGCGGTCGGTTACTCCATTCAGGAAATAGATTTTGCAAGAGAAGCCGATCACGAGAATAATCGACCATGACCGTGATAGATTAAACGAGTATTCAAGAAGCTAGAGGGGTCTGATCTCATTGGCCAAGAGTTAGATTTGGTGGCGTTGTGATGTGGCAAGCATGCAAAGAAGGCAATATATATATAAAGCATGCACATCTCGACGTCCAGTTCTATATTTAGCATAAATGGCTTCATGATGAAGGAAAGGCTAGAAGACGGCGTGCATGTCCAGTGTCCGCAGATGAGGCATTCGGCAAGTACCCATACGGTCGGCTAGTTTTCAAGGATTCGGCAACTGCTCATGCGATCGGCTATTTTGGGAAAAGGAGTTTCCATTGAAACGACGGAAGCAAGAGCCGATCGGGCAACAAAATTATGATAATTAAGGCAATGAAGATTCCGAAAGGTGTTGAAGGCCGAGAATATTGTATTTTCCTTTAATATTTCATAGTCGTGTCCTCTTAGGACTTGTATTGCGTCCAGGGTATAAATATGAACCCTTGGCTATTGTAAAAACTGTTCACAACCACATCAATACAAACCGGCCCCAGCGCCACCTATTTTGAGTCCTTAGTCGTGTCGTTGAGTTCTTCGAGAGGAATCATCGACCCGTCGACCTCCGTAAGTACCGGCAACCTTGTTATCATGTCTAGTATCGTGCGGCGGATTTAGATATGGTGCAAGTAATCTCGTACGTTAAGCTTCGTATCGTGCGGCGGATTTAAGCTTATGACGGGAAGTTTTTGCTTATGCCTTGTATCGTGCGGCGGATTGAGTCATGAGTAAAAATAGTTATCGGCTCTGTTAGATTCGGCAGATCTAATAGATTCATTAAGTTATCATGTGTCGTATGTTTTATTTATTTAATTCGTACAACACTTTTTGCCCAATCTAGATTGATCTTCGTTCGGCCTTGTTGAGTGAGATCGCTCGTGCTTTTGCTTATTATAAGATCATAATGGCCGAATTGGTTTTCAATCTAGATTGTTACATGTTGCGGGTTCATGCATGCCGATCATGTTTAGGCCTTGATAGGACTAGGTGTCGTACGGCAGGCACAGGTTTTAGATTGGTTTAATCATGCTTTGCTTGTATGTTTCTTCTTCATGGACCCCAGCTCGGCTGTTTTGCCGATTCTGGTTAAGCTTACACAAGTAATGAGTAAATATAGATCTGTTTAGGTATACATGTGCTTTTAGCTTCTTATAATTAGATCGTATCATGCGGTGGATTAATCTAATTATAAGGGGTGGTGTAGATTTATAGCAAGTGGTATCATGCGGTGGATTAGCTTGCTTGAATTTATAATTGACGGGTTTATGAACGCTAGACGTGCGGCAGATCAGCTGGATTGGCCTATGCATATGTTATCTAGATGGATTTATATTTAGGAGTTACCCTTCATATCTTATTGCTACGTATGTGTTCAGCATCCGACATGTTTATGATTTATCTTTATACTTGCTGAATGACATTTATAAAACCTGTTTCAACAAACAGCTTTCATAGATGTGTGCCATCGTGATTGGCTTTCAAAGCCGCACATATGGAACTGTCTGATCACACCCGACACGTTCCAAGGTATTCTCACACTTTTTATCCCTTGTTGGTTTTCAGGTCAAACCGACTGGCACGCTTCCGGAACCAGAACGCTCCGAGCACCCGATTTAAGCCAGCCTTCGTTCGGCTTGCCGTGTGCCTGACGCGGGACGACACGTTTTGCGTCAACACACTTTTTGGCACGCCCGGTGGGACAACAATTCTTGTTTGATTGTCAAAGCCGATTCAATGTGTACGCACACGATGGTTGCTGATCAACTGAGTGTACATGACATCTACAAAGACACAGATAGCATGCATGGGTGGATTTGCTCCGTGCAGGGACATAGAAACCAATTAAAGAGGCTAATGAACTTCTCCTAAAGATAGAATTGGCTGATATGGTTTCTCCTAAAAATAGAATGGCTTCAAATACATCATGCATGGATGTATCGGTTTCCAAATATATCATGGAACGACATGCACATGAAGAGATAAATAAAAGGAAGATTTCCATGGAGATGTTCCAAAAGATAAAGTCCAAACTCAGGTTTACTTCAATGCTTCTATAAATAGTCGGTTGATTATCAAGAGGTCATACGTCAGCCGAGGGAAGTTGGTCGATAGCTTATCTGCATGTCATCTTTGGAATCGGCTGTTTAGGAAAGGAATCAGTGGACACAACAACACCAAGAAAATCATTGAGATAGGTATACTTGGCATTTCAAGCTCCCGCATCAGCTACGTGTCGGACCCGGGGGGCCTAAACCTGTTGCGCACACATCTGCACGCCGCGGAGTTCATCTTCGTCCTCTGCGGCACACTCAATGACAGCTTCATCGCCTTGACGTTCTTCGAAGCTGCCTATGAACTACTAGTGCGCTCACCTAGGTGTTCTAGATCCTCGACAAGCAGAGAGCCGATAAGGCGTGTAGCTGTCGGCTCCTGTTGGTGCAACTTCATCCTTTCCTATAAGATGAGCAAAGGGCGATAAACTCGGAGAATTTGGATATAAAAACCACCATAGGAGGATACGTCGGAAGCTTGGTAATTTGACAGCCGATGGGAGTTCGGTTGAAAAAATATTTTCTGGTATACATCAGGAAGTTCAAATCTCTGTTTGATATGGAGGACAAATCCGCGCACAGCAGGGTGATATTATTTCAGACTAAGGAAATTAATCAGGAGCCATGCTGAGAAGTCAGGAAGATCAAGTTTTCAGATTTAATATTAATTTGACAGCAGGAAGAAGAATCGGTTATTGGCTTAGTTTCATCAGTTTAAGGTGGAATCGGCTATTCAAGGAAATCGGCTCATATAATTTTTTTTAAAAAAAGCATATACAATATCTGGATGAATCCGATGCTAGCTGATTATGTGGCGGCCATCAACCAATTATCTTTCCATAGATATAATGCTCCTATGTTTATTAGGCATAATGTCATCAGGCTAAGCAAATAGAGAGAACTAAAAATTCTTTGCTGGTAAGAGCAGAGGAGCTGACAGATGCAACAACGGCCATGAATACCATGAGGTTTGGCCGCAAATGAAACTTCGACCGTCAAGAAGTGGCGGACAGCGATTGCGTATGCCAGAACGTGATGGATCACGCCGCTGATAAGATCATGCTGGTGCTATTTGAGGATGCAGCCTCCGACCCAATGTTGCCGCGTACCAAGTACGGCCACGGAAGGCTGTCTTCTTTCAGGTTATCTAGTCAGGCCCAATGCATGCTTTGAAAATCATTCCAGCAGCTGATCAGCTAGATCATAAAGTTAATAAAGGAACATGGAGGAGTTGAAATAATTCCTGATAACCATCAAAGTTTAAGATCAGGAGAATCTTAAATCATCATGCCGTCTCGAGGGGCAGATCAAAATCTGGTAACTATAGAACTGAGATCATCACTAGCAGTTGATGTGTGGTGGTCAAAACACAACCGTCTTTCCCATTTTTGTTGGTGGGCAGTGATACCTCAGGGATTCACATCATGTCGCTATTTATAGGCATATCGGCATTCAGCCATGTATTGACATTGACTGTTGCATGGCCGATAAGCCTTAGACTTTGGCACAACAAAAGACCTGAAGATAGTAGTTGGGAAGCTAATGAGGACAAATGATACTGCCACAAAATGATCATCACATGGGCTGTTACCAATAGTGTCTTCCATCGGCTATATAGCCGACAAGTCTGTGCTCTGCATATTTGGATGAGACCCACATTTGATGTACATAAGTGTTAGAAATTCAGATCGACGCTGGACTCCTATACAAAAGAAAGATGTAGATTGGCGGAACCAACGACAAAGTCTAAAAAGACTAAATATTTACACCAAAAGAAAAGCATGTGCATGCTGATCATGTACATGATTTGAATCAGAGAGCAACTACAAAATCTGAAGCAGCCAGTCATTTGCAGAAGAAGGATTGACGTTTATGATTGGCTTCAAATATTTTCAACTCGTATTCGGCGAAGACATCTCGGATGAGAGAAAGGAGGACACTATTGAATCATCGATTACGCCGCTGTGACTACGTGTCGGGGGGCCTGAGATCAACACGCACACATCGTACAGCATCGAGCGATCCATCGTGAAGAAGGACAAAACGAATGACTGCTTCATCTTCAACGGTGGTTTGTGTAATTTTACCCTCGCTTCTCTAATAGTTTCAAAGCTTAAAATTAAAATCATTAAAAAGCGAAACCTCTCATGTTGCGTCTCCGCACTAAAAAAATCTAAAAAAATTCCACTCTATGAATATGTGATATAAATATTTTGGGTTATCCATTGTTGAAATGATAAATAGATGCTCTGTTTTATATTTCACCCGTGTCTGGTTTGTAGCTTTGATTTCTTTAAGATTTGGGTCTAGTGGTTATTATTTTTATCTTGAAGTCTTTGAAATTTGTGGGTTGCATAGAATTTAAACTTTATCTGAAAGTAGTTGTGGGATATGAATAGAGATAGAATTTGCTATGACATTATTCTGAGAGATGCTTGAAATTCGGAGATTTAATAAAATAATAAAATTTACTTAATGTCATATTGAGCGTTGTCAAATCATTGTGACTACTAGTTGAGATAATAGTCATATTCTCGAGAACAAGATTCACGTACACGTTATAAACTAATAAGTGTTTTGCATGTGCATTCTCTTTTTGATTAAAAATATGAGGCTATTCTATAAATCTTAGAAATAAAAACGACGGACACGTGTCCGCCAGAACTGAGAAAGAAAAAAGGGCAAGTGACTGCCCAAATAAAAATATGAAAAGGAAAAGGTCAAGTGACCGCCAAATAAAATAAAAGATGGCCGAAGGCCCAGCAGCCTCATAATTTTAAAAGATAGGGAGAATGACATATGCAAAAGAAAAAGTAATAAAAATATTCGCTTGCACTTCTTGATCTAGGTCTGTGGCTTGTATCTCCTTATGGTCGAATCTTTCACTTTGCAATATTATGTGATACGATTTTATATAAAGATAATGATAAAAACTCCGGATGAGAAGTGATCAAGGGGTAAAAGATAAGCATTTTCTGTAGCTATTCTGTTTTGCAATCACTTGAGGATTCAGTGAGATCAAAAGCCCCATAATTAAAGAGACAGATGGATGAATAAGGTACTATTTTATTCAAGTTTAAAAGAAATCTTGGTTATAAAATATTATACTTTTGAGGTGTAGTCGGCATTGCAGCATCTTCTGATCAATAAAATGGAAGAACTATAATATTTATACACATATGCATTTGTAACTAACTTGTTTCCACATGTATTGGAGAATTATTGTTTTACAGGCAGATTGTGGAAACATGGTGAGAAAATGTTATTGCTATCAGTGGATTTCTTGGCTATTTGAAGAAGACCAACATAGATCAAATACTTCGAAGCGTGACAATTCATACTCTGAACTAGGGGGCCTGTGTTAACACTGGATTTTGGTCAACATTAAGAAAATGACAGGTGGACCCAACGAGCAGTGAGAAGAGCATTCGGTAGACGGCCAAGCGGTCGGTTACTCCATTCAGGAAATAGATTTTGCAAGAGAAGCCGATCACGAGAATAATCGACCATGACCGTGATAGATTAAATGAGTATTCAAGAAGCCAGAGGGGTCTGATCTCATTGGCCAGGAGTTAGATTTGGTGGCGTTGCGATGTGGCAAGCATGCAAAGAAGGCAATATATATAAAGCATGCACATCTCGACGTCCAGTTCTATATTTAGCATAAATGGCTTCATGATGAAGGAAAGGCTAGAAGACGGCGTGCATGTCCAGTGTCCGCAGATGAGGCATTCGGCAAGTACCCATGCGGTCGGCTAGTTTTCAAGGATTCGGCAACTGCTCATGCGGTCGGCTATTTTGGGAAAAGGAGTTTCCATTGAAACGACGGAAGCAAGAGCCGATCGGGCAACAAAATTGCGATAATTAAGGCAATGAAGATTCCAAAAGGAGTTGAAGGCCGAGAATATTGTATTTTCCTTTAATATTTCATAGTCGTGTCCTCTTAAGACTTGTATTGCGTCCAGGGTATAAATATGAACCCTTGGCTGTTGTAAAAATTGTTCACAACCACATCAATACAAACCGGCCCCAGCGCCACCTATTTCGAGTCCTTAGTCATGTCGTCAAGTTCTTCAAGAGGAATCATCGACCCGTCGACCTCCGTAAGTACCGGCAACCTTGTTATCATGTATAGTATCGTGCGGCGGATTTAGATATGGTGCAAGTAGTCTCGTACGTTAAGCTTAGTATCGTGCGGCGGATTTAAGCTTATGATGGGAAGTTTTTGCTTATGCCTTGTATCGTGCGGCAGATTGAGTCATGAGTAAAAATAGTTATCGGCTGTATTAGATTCGGCAGATCTAATACATTCATTAAGTTATCATGTGTCGTATGTTTTATTTATTTAATTCGTACAACACTTTTTGCCCAATCTAGATTGATCTTCGTTCGGCCTTGTTGTGTGAGTTCGCTCATGCTTTTGCTTATTATAAGATCATAATGGCCGAATTGGTTTTCAATCTAGATTGTTACATGTTGCGGGTTCATGCATGCCGATCATGTTTAGGCCTTGATAGGACTGGGTGTCGTGCGGCAGGCACAGGTTATAGATTGGTTTAATCATGCTTTGCTTGTATGTTTCTTCTTCATGGACCCCAGCTCGGCTGTTTTGCCAATTCTGGTTAAGCTTACACAAGTAATGAGTAAATATAGATCTGTTTAGGTATACATGTGCTTTTAGCTTCTTATAATTAGATCGTATCATGCTGTGGATTAATCTAATTATAAGGGGTGGTGTAGATTTATAGCAAGTGGTATCATGCGGTGGATTAGCTTGCTTGAATTTATATTTGACGGGTTTATGAAGGCTGAACGTGCGACAGATCAGCTGGATTGGCCTATGCATATGTTATCTAGATGGATTTATATTTAGGAGTTACCCTTCATATCTTATTGCTACGTATGTGTTCGGCATCCGACATGTTTATGATTTATCTTTATACTTGCTGAATGACATTTATAAAACCTGTTTCGACAAACAGCTTTCATAGCTGTGTGCCATCGTGATTGGCTTTCAAAGCCGCACATATGGAACTGTCTGGTCACACCCAACACGTTCCAAGGTATTCTCACACTTTTTATCCCTTGTTGGTTTTCAGGTCAAACCGACTGGCACGCTTCCGGAACCAGAACGCTCCGGGCACCCGATTTAAGCCAGCCTTCGTTCGGCTTGCTATGTGCCTGACGCGGGACGACACGTTTTGCATCAACAAGTTCCCTCATGGAAACGCATGAGGGTAGCCCAAATCTCCCGAGCCGTAGCGAGGTGAGAAACGCGATCAAACTCACTCATGCTCAAACATGAGAAAAGAGCATTACGGGCTCGGCTATTGGCATCGTGCTCATCGATCTAAAGCTGAGAGACACGAGCAGCCAAGACCACGTAATCGGCAGAGTTGCAAATATCCCAAATGGAAGCACCCAAACCCTGCAGATAGGCTGACATGCATATCTTCCAATACGCATAGTTGGTCCCATCGAAAAACGGCAGTTTGCCCACGCCGTGATCCATGTCGCCTTCTGTGGATCTTGAACCGGCTAAGGTAGGAGATCCTTAACCCGCTCCGATACCAATTGAAGGACCGAGAATGCAAAAGCAAGGCGACCAGAGGGGGGTGAATGGGAGCCAATCAAATTTCTTTCGAATCTTTGGCCAAGTGTCCCAAATTCAACCCCGAGAAGCATTAGCCCAAAGCGTGATGCTCGCGATCCTTGGAAGAGGGTGGATGATCCCTAGGATCATAGCGGAGCACCACCAAACACAAGCGAAGCAAAGTCCATAAGATCCGGCTCAAGTTTCCCTTGAGAAAACTGAGTCCCGAACGTAGATTGGAGGCTACGTCGAGAAATCTCCAAATACCTATGCAAACAAGTTGCAAAGATACCTAGAAATGTTTCTTGGTTAACTATAGGAACAAACGATAAGTACGAAAACCAAGCGGAAAAGCCGGGGCGAAGATTGCACTGAAAAAGACCTTTCAGCAATGTTCCGGACTGTCCGGACCTGGGGTCCCGGACTGTCCGCCCCTACTGCGGACTGTCCGCGAGGGGGTGGCGGACTGTCCGCCGGCAAAAACCCCAAAAACGCAAGGGTTCTGAAACAGCTCCGGGTGTTCCTGGACTGTCTGCGAGTTCCTACGGCGGACTGTCCGCGGTTCAAAAAGAACTCGTCCGTACGAGCTGCGCAGCCACGAGCTCGGCTGGAGCCCGACCCCCGGACTGTCCGCAGGTCCAGTGGCGGACTGTCCGCGGTCCTGCAAAGAGGGCGATTTTGATCGCCTCTCTCCCAAATCTCTCCAAATCCGATCCAAATCAAAATCCCAGGTTCCCAAACTTGGAGAAGATGATCACGGGGTAGTTAGGAGACTATCCCCAAGAAATCATCCGCTCAAATCGATCCAATCAACGGGAAATCAAAAGGGAAGATGGATGAACGGGAAAAACGCCACGAAAACGAAATCGTCCCGATCTATTCGATCATGAGGAGTTAGATGAATTCCTTTGGTTGAAATGACCTCCTCAGTGATACGAACAAATTGGTTCAAACGGATTTCACAAAGATGCACCGGAGAGAGAGATTGAGTGACGGGAAAATCACGGTGAAATGAAGAACGTGAAGAACACGAAGAACACGAATCAAAACGCAAATCGACACAACGATCTTGCAGCCGAAGCGCAAACACACGCTACGACAGAGAGGTTACGGCCTCCCTTCCTCAAAATCAATAGTACACAGAGGTGAGTCTCTCTGCGCATCTCAGCTAGCTACAGTAGGGGATGGGGAGAGCAGGAAACCCTAAGATGAAAGAGCAAATGACTGAGATAAGGGGAGGAGGGTGTCTCCCCGACTACTTATCCTAATTCTAGGCTAAGTCTATTTCCTACTCTACCCCTCTCTATTGTAATTACAGAGCGAACCAGCTAAACCCTAAGGTTATTCTGGACCAACTCAAGTGGTAGGTGTATCCGACGGCCATGCCCACACAACTTGTAGCATTGCCTCGACGCAACCTCCCGGTTGCTGCCACGTGTCGCCCTCGCTCTGCACCCCCAGTTTTGAGGCCCAAACCAGGAAACCAGCCTTTCCAGGCAACCCCCGGTTTTGAGGCCCAAACCGGGAAACTGGCCCACCAGCTTCTGAGTTTTGAGGCCAAACTCAGCAAACCATCCGCACCCAGGTTTTGAGGCCCAAACCTAGAAACCGTCCTCAGCCCGAGTTTTGAGGCCAAACTCGGAAACCCTCAGCCCGAGTTTTGTGGCCAAACTCAGAAACCGTCCACACCCAGGTTTTGAGGCCCAAACCTGGAAACCATCCATCCGATGGTTTTTCCCTGGCTCAACCACCAAACCGACGTCGTAGATGGGATGCGCCTCCGTGCACCCCGTCCACCGACATGATCGCACTTCTTCACTTGTTATCGTCACAGGCTGCCAGCCACCACAGCTGATCCTCAGGCCCTCTGGTCCCTCAGTCCAAGCCTCATGTCCGCCCTTCACCGGTTTGGTACATCGGCATGGCACGTCCGCCGCACGGCACGCCCATCCTTCACCAACCCCAGTCCGTCAGCACGGCATGTCTCTACTTGACCTTCACCTCGCCTTTTGATCACTGCATCCGGGCTCGACACCTGCACAACACAAGCCAAAGAACATGCACATCATCCCAGTTGACAATGACTCATCACTCAGAGACTCGGCATACACCCATGTATCCGCAATACTCTGAGGTGAAAAGCTACAACTGACAGCCGTGCGCTTACGGTTTCTTCTGCGTGCCACCCGAGGTGTCAACACCCTACAGGTTGTTGGTGAGCTCACACACCCAAAAAACATGCCTTCTCCATTCTTGTTGAAATTGTTGCCTGAGATCGGCCTTCGTGCCATGAACTTCATTTGCACAGGGAGGGTGCCACCTTGCCACATCGTTCGCCATGGATGGAATTGGTCGTGACAGCAGAAGCCGCAATGAACCCTTTCGTCTCGCCGACATTTTCCTGCCGAATTATTGTTCAGACAAGGCGCGCCATGGATCGGCCGAAGCTGTGCCCTACTGTTTGGTCGATGGCGACACATAGATGAAGACCCCCATTTATATCTTGTGCATACTCTTGAAGAATTCCTGTAATACTGACTCATGATATTCATCATTGCCTGCCCGTGCCGTCGTGCCAACTACTTACGCATGTCCTCGCTATCAACAAACTCGCTATCTCGTATCGATTAGATATCATTTTCAATCAATCTATTCCCATCTAGGTGTGCCAAGTGCAAAGAACGAAAGACGAGCTACGTGGATGGCACCGCGATGCCAAGACCTAGATGCCAAGCAACATCATCCATGATTACATAGTGAACCATGGTTAGTTAAACGTTCCTCTCTTCCAACCCCCTGACCACTGCTTGCTGAACTTGGAATGCGTAGACCGAGATCGTTTCTGACCTATGGACACGTGCACACACACATGACCGGCCCAAGCCAAATTGAACCTTCGGTGTTCCAAGAACTCCGGCATGTTATTGACCGCCTCGAAAGCATGCCCATGATGAAACCATTACCACAACATGTTTAGACTAAATGGAACGAACCCTAGTTGACATGCTGGACGACAAGGTAATTCCCTTCTTATCTTTGACTATAGGGTGCACCCTGATGGAAACCATCGCGTATGACAATAGATGAGACCCCGTGACCCTGTATACCGCTATCATGACCCTTTGGGACCCGTGTTATCTGATCATCGACTTACCAAGCCCTCCTGGAAAGTCTCCTATTTATCTATCTGTACTCATGCTTTACCTCATTCTTACGACCACCTGTACATGCACTTGTGATACAGGATCCATCCAATCTCATGCTATGGGAATGTGCTACTCCACTTATTTGGTTCGACATGTCTGTGTGTCACTTTATGGTTCTTACCATGTATTGATGGATGTTCGGGTGTTTGTCTCTGTGTGCCAAGCCTTTAAGCTGGCTGAGCGATCGTACCTCATTCGGATGTTATGATGGTGAGACCCATATCGCCATGGCCGTGATGCCGAATGTAACATGACCCTTGTCAGTGTATCTTGTGGTTGCGAGTACACCTCGCCATGACCGTGGAGTTACGCTCTAAATGCTTCTTTGTGCACAAACTCTTGTATGCTTGTACCCATTGACCATTGCATATCTTGATTCTCGCTGTGACAACCGCACCGCTACGAATTCAGAAATGACTTTGTGCCAGAGCACCCCGGTCGAGTACCCTGTTAGTAGTTTGCGCACTTGCATCTTATATTGTGCCATCCCTTCCAATACCCCATCTCCTACCGGGACGTGTGCATTGGAAAGAATGAACCTTTGACTTATGCATTCGTACTCTTGCTAATTCTTTTGTTAGCAAAGCTATGGTCCATGTATCTCAGGATCCCACACGTCGACTCGATCGACCACCTAAACATGCTTCTCTAGGGACGTGCCTCAGAACATGGCATAGATGAGCTGAGCTAACCCCGAGTCTTGGTTCCCGAAGTATTGTGTCATGTGGATCAAGAGGATTGTAGAACTCTAATCCTTTTGCGCTACCACTTTTGCCATAGCGGGCAAGCCTAGGTACTTTGTGCGGATACATGGGTGTATGCCAGGTCTCTGAGTGATGAGTGATTGTCAACGGGTATGATGCGCATGTTCTTTGGCTTGTGTTGTGCAGGTGTCGAGCACGGAGACAGTGATCGATGGCAGGTGAAGGTCAAGTTGAGACGTGCTATGCCGATGGACTGGGCGCGATGAAGGATGGGCGTGCCGTGCGGCGGACGTGCCATGCCGATGTATCGGACAGTGAAGGGCGGACGTGAGGCTTGGACTGAGGGACCAGAGGCCGAAGGATCAGCTGTGGTGCCTGGCAGCCTGTGGCGGCGACAAGTGAAGAAATGCGATCATGTCGGTGGATGGGGTGCACGGGCGGTGCATCCCCTCTACGACGTCGGTTTGTTGGTAGAGCCAGGGAAAAACCAACGGGTGGACGGTTTCCAGGTTTGGGCCTCAAAACCTGGGTGCTGGGTTTCCAGGTTGAGCCACAAAACCTGGGCGCGACGGTTTCCAGGTTGAGCCTCAAAACCTGGGCATGGGCCGGTTTCCGAGTTTGGGCCTCAAAACTCGGGCGCTGCGGGTTTCCGAGTTTGGGCCACAAAACTCGGGCTGGAGGCTGGTTTCCCGGTTTGGGCCTCAAAACCGGGGGCTGATGGAAAAGGCTGGTTTCCCAGTTTGGGCCACAAAACCGGGGGTGCAGAGCGAGGGCGGCACGTGGCGGCTATCCGGAGGTTGCGTCGAGGCAACGCTTCGGCCAGTGCGGGCGTGGCCATCCGTTACACCTACCATTTGAGTTGGTCCAGAATAACCCTAGGGTTTAGCTGGCTCGCTCTGTAATTAGTTTAGAGAGGGGTAGAGTAGGAAATAGGCTTAGGCTAGGTTAGTATAAGTAGTCTAGGGGAGACACCCTCCTCCCCATCTCAGTTAGCGCAGTCATTTGCTTCCTTGCACTTAGGGTTTCCTGCTCTCCCGTTCCCTGCTTAGCTAGTTGAGATCCGCAGAGAGACTCCACTTTGTGTACTGTTGATTTGAGGAAGTGAGGCCGTATCCTCACCTTGGAGCACTGATCGATGTCTTGATTCGCGTCCTCGATTCCAACTCGTGGCTGTGATTTCCGTTGTGTTCGTGTTCTTCGCGGAATCCTTTTCTCCACGATTTTCCCGTCGCTTGATCTTTTTGCTCGGTTCATCTTTTGCAAATCCGTTTGAACCAAGTTGTTCTAGATCGTGAGGCACTTCTTTCCACTGAAGGAATCATCCTCTAACCTCACGGTCTAGGAGATCAATCGATTTTTAGTTTTGGGTCACCTTTTCTCTTCACCCCCGAAATTCTTCGATTCACCGATTTGGAGATAGGTTCGAGCCATGATCTCTTAGAGATAGCTCACTATACTCCTTGTGACTCCACTCAGCAAGTTTGATCCCTAGAGGATTCGTTTTGAGTGAGTTTTGTGCCGGGGTGACCGGACGCTGCTCGAGCCGACCGGACGCTCAGGTCGTGCGTCCGGTGGTTGAACTCCGCTGTGGTTGTTTGCGTGTGACCGGACGCTCAGTTCATTTGACCAGACGCTCCCTTCCATGAGTCCGGTCAAGAACAGAGAGGGTCCAGATCGGTTTTTCAGCGACCGGACGCGTCCGGTGTCAAGTGACCGGACGCTCAGGCTCCACTGTTCATCGCGTTTGTTCGTTTCTGACCGGACGCTGAGTGTTTGACCGGACGCTTGTGCACTGTGCGTCCGGTCCAACACAGAGAGCTCCCAGAGCCGATTTCTGTCGACCGAACGCGTCCGGTCCCAGCTGACCGGACGCAGGCAGAGTCCGGTCGATCCAGTTTCGCGCAGTTTTGTTCGCGGTTTGCTCGGTCGTTCTTGGATTTGGTTTCCGTCTTTTGCGTTGGCTTTCTAGGGTTGCGTAGTGTCCCACTGTGCTTCTTGGAGGCATCCACCCTACATCTAGGGTCGTGGACATTAGCAAGCTCTAGGGTTCGCTTTTGGGGTTGATTTTGGGACAGTGGCATCTAGTTTCCGAAAGGAAATTTTGAAGCTCCCATTCACCCCCCTCTGGTCGCTTTGGGGTAGCTTTCTCGGTCCTTCAATTGGTATCGGAGCGGGTTAAGGATCTTCCACCTTAGCCGGTTCCAGATCCACCGAAGGCGACATGGATCGCGGCGTGGGCAAACCGCCGTTTTTTGATGGGACGAACTATGCGTATTGGAAGATACGCATGTCGGCCTATCTCCAGAGCATGGGTTCTTCTGTTTGGGATATTTGCAACAACGCCAACTACGTTGTCCTGGCTGCTCGTGTCTCTCAGCTTCAGATCGATGAGCACGAAGCCAATAGCCGGGCACGTAACGCTTTGTTCTCCTGTTTGAGCATGGGTGAGTTTGATCGCGTTTCTCACCTCTCTACGGCTCGGGAGATCTGGGACACCCTCATGCGTTTCCATGAGGGCACCTCTCAAGTCAAAACCCGACTCTACGAGTCGTTCAAGAGAGAGTATGAAAACTTCCGACATCAGCCTGGCGAGAGCATAGAGAGTTTATTCGCTCGCTTTCAGGTGATTGTCAACAGGATGAGAGCTAACAGAGAGCAGTTGCCTTTTGATGATCATGAGCGTGCTTTGAAGATTTTGCACACTCTTGATCATTCGGTGTGGGACTCCAAGGTTCAGGCGATCATCGAATCACCGAACTATGGGACCCTCACCTGCGACGAGCTCTTCAGTAAGCTCAAGTCCAGTGAGATTGATGCTATGGCGAGGGCTTCTTTTGAAAATCCTTCTAGCCCGTCCATGGCTTTGGTGTCCGGCTCTTCCTCTAACCCCTCAGCTGGCTTTGCTCTTTCTTGTCTCTTTTCTGTTACAAAGGACCAGCTGGAGACGTTAGGAGATGACGAGTTGGCTTTGTTTGCCAATCGGTTCTCGCGGTTCCACAACAACCGCATGAACCGTCGTCGTGGAGGAGGACGCACGGGATGCTACGAGTGCGGCGACCCCGACCACTTCATCGCCAACTGCCCCAAGAAGAACAAGCATTCGGGGAAGGGCGATCAAGGGCGCAACCGCGACTCCAAGTACAAGGAGAAGCATGTCCCCCCAAGGCACAAGAAGCGGGGCGGCTTCGACAAGGAGTACATCAAGAAGAAGTACTTGGAGAAGCAGCAAGCTGAGCAGCGTGCCTTCTTTGCCACGCTCAGCGACGTCGACGGCTCGGATGACGACTCTGCTGGCTCCAGCGATGATGAGTCCGTGAAGAAGAAGCTGGAGGACAAGTTCAACGGCTTGTGCTTCTTCGCCGGCGACGGAGGCTTGTGCACCATGGCGCTCAGAGATGAGGTCGGAGGCGAGCTGGAACACACGCCTCGGAACGACGACGACGACGACACCTCCCAGGTATCTCTCACCTACGACGAGCTTTCCTCCGAGGTAGAGAAGTTGACTGCTGCCCTCCTTAGCCAAGATAAACTGCTTAGGCGTGCCGCTAGAGAGCGCAAGGAGTTTAGGCAGAAGTGGGAGGACACGGTGAAGGAGCTTGAGTTCGCTCGATCCACCGTGGTTGTGTCGGAGGAGGCAGAGTGTGAGTCGTGCACCGCGCACATGACTGACCTTCTCACTTTGAGAGGTAAGTATGCTGCGCTGGTAGGAGAGTTGGATGAGCTGAAGGCTAGACCTTCTTTGTTGGGTGCGTGCAAGACCTGTCCTGTCTTGCAGTCCGAGTTGGCAGAGAAAAATGCCAAGCTTGAGTCCTTAGAGAAGGCCAGCTCGGATAACACTTGTGTCACGAGGTGTGTTTTGTGCGAGGGCTTGGAGATGGAGATTGCCAATGTGAAGCATGGCAAGATGCAAACCGAAGAAGAAAACACATACCTTCGGACCATCTTGTCATGGGTCTCCAGTAGTGAGCCGCAGCTCGGGATGATGATCTCCCAATTCAAGCGAGCTGCTGGTACCCCTGGTGTAGGTCTTGCTCAGAGTGTCGACCTCTCAGCTTTTGGGAAGGTTGGAGAGTCTAGTGGTCTGAACCCATGCGAGAAGCCCAACTCCACCACTACACCCAGACTTGCCAAGCTTCCACTCAAAGAGCCTGCTAAGCCTATCACCAAAGATGGTGTGGTTGAGGAACCCCCGAGAGCTCCTCCCAAGAACCCAGTTTGGGCTCCCAAGCCAAACCACTTCAAAAACAAGCTTGATGCTATGCCACCCATCAGAGAGGAGTGTTTGCCTCAGAAGGGCAAAGTGAGCCACACCCACAGCCCTGGTCACCAACAACTCCCTTTGCGTGCGGTGAGGTACCAGTGTGATTTTTGTGGGAGAGATGGTCACTTGAGCGAGTTCTGCTTTAGGCGCAAGAGAGAGGCGCGCAGGGCTCGGGAGATGGAGAACCCGGACATGTACCATCCAGCTCGTGGTGGACATGTGCCGAAGAGTCAGGGGAGAGCTGCTAGGTCTAGAGGGAAGGTTCCCAGGCCTAGGCAGGAGATGAGAGCTCCTAGGAGGGAGACTAGGCCTAGAGGTCCAGGACCTCAGTTTGTTAGGCCTAGGCAGGAGAGAGCTCCGAGGAGAGGCGCTAGAGCTGTTGAGCCCCAGGCTCCTTGGCGTAGACCTCGTAGAGAGCGTGCCCGGTGGGGTCCTGCGTTTGCAGGTAACGAACCCCGTGGCGGAGGCTTAGTTGAGCGCTTTCCCCCACCGCAGTTTGAGTTTCGTGGCGAGCGCTTCTTTCCTGGCGGACCGCGTTCTCCTAGAAGTGACGGGCGCTTGATCCGTAGGTTGGCTAGGAATGGTTTTTTCACTAACCGTTCTTTTGAGCAGCCGGCCCAACACTGGTATTCCCCTTACTTCACTAACCCCAGTGTTGGACCGTATGCTCACCCTATGTCTTTTTATTGATGTAGGTAGAGCGGTTGGAGGACATTTGGTTGGTGGATTCCGGTTGTTCGAGGCACATGACCGGAACCGCCAAATGGTTCTCCAGCCATAGTCCGGTCGCCGGAAAGGAGTACATAACCTTCGGCGACAAAGGTAAAGGTAAGGTGTTGTCAGTTGGCTCGGTGCGGGTTAATGAGCACTTTGTGTTGCGCAATGTTGCTCTTGTTTCTAACCTGCATTTTAACTTGCTTTCTGTTTCGCAACTTTTTGATGAGGGCTATGAGATTCATTTTAAACCGAACCTTAGTCGCATCTTAGATCCTCAGGGCAATCTTGTATGTCTAATTTTGCCCTTTGGGAAAGTCTTTCGTGCGAATTTCTCGGAATCGTTTGGTTCTTCTCGCTGTCTTTTGGCTAGTCCTTCTTCCTCCGATCTTTGGAAGTGGCATAGGAGGCTCGGTCATTTAAGCTTCGACTTGCTTGGAAGACTTAGCTCACTTGGCCTAATCCGAGGATTGCCCAAGCTTTCGATGGAGAAGGACCTAGTTTGCCATTCTTGTAGACATGGGAAGATGGTTGCCGCTCCCCACCATCCTGTGACCAAGGTTATGACCTCGCACCCTGGAGAGCTTTTACACATGGACCTTGTTGGTCCGGCTCGGGTGAGCTCGGTTGGTGGCAAGTGGTATGTTTTGGTTGTTGTTGACGATTTTTCGAGGTATTCGTGGGTCTTCTTTTGACTGAGAAGACTGAGACTTTCTCTTTCGCTCGCAATCTGATTTTGCGTCTTCAGAACGAGTTCCCTTTGAACTCGATGCGAGCAATTAGGAGTGATAATGGTTCCGAATTCAAAAATTCGGATTTTGAGAAGTTTTGTAACCGCCTTGGTTTGGAGCATCAGTTTTCTTCTCCCTACACACCGCCCCAAAATGGTGTTGTAGAAAGGAAGAATCGGACCCTTGTTGAGAAGGCCAGGACGATGCTTGATGAGCACAGGACTCCTAGGCGCTTTTGGGCCGAAGCTATGAACACTGCATGCTACATTTCGAATCGCATTTTTCTGAGAGCGTTTTTGAAGAAGACCTCTTATGAGTTGCGTTTTGGTCGCCAGCCCAAGGTTAGCTATTTTAGAGTCTTTGGTTGCCACTGTTTTATATTAAAAAAAGGCAACCTGGACAAGTTTGAGTCTCGCTCTTCTGACGGTGTGTTTTTGGGTTATGGCACTCACACACGAGCTTATCATGTACTTAACCTTGACACTAACCGAGTCTTGGAGACATCAGATGTCACCTTCGACGAGACTCTTGTTTCTCCTTCTTCTCGTTTTGAGCGTGCAGGTGATCATGAGGTTGGAGAGCCTCTTTTCGACGACGAGGATGAGGGTGCTGAAGGTATGGATGATCCAGCACCCCCTCCACCTGCCGTGCCGCAAGGAGCGGCCTCGACGACGACTCACGGCCCCGATACCTCTTCCTCCTGGGGGCCGTGGGATCTTCCACCTCGCGCGGTGCCTTTTGTACCCGGGGTGGAACCAGCTGCTGTTGAGGGGGAGGTCACTTCTTCCCGAGAGGCGCCATGTCACATCCAGCGCCAACACCCCCCTGAACAGATGATCGGCGACATCGGCGAGCGAGTTACTCGCTCCAGGTCATAGCACATCTCGCACTTCGCTCATTCTGCTTTTGTTGCTAATTTTGAGCCCCGAGATGTTGGACACGCATTGACGGATCCAGATTGGGTCAATGCCATGCATGAGGAGTTAGAGAACTTTGAGCGAAATCGGGTTTGGGTTCTAGTTCCACCTCCACCTGACTGTAAGCCTATTGGGACAAAATGGATTTTTAAAAACAAGCAAGGAGAGGATGGCCATGTTGTGAGAAACAAGGTCCGGCTTGTAGCGAAAGGCTATAGTCAGAAAGAGGGAATAGATTATGAGGAGACCTTTGCTCCTGTAGCACTTTTGGAGGCTATTAGGATACTCTTGGCTTATGCTGCATCCAGGGGTTTCAAACTTTTTCAAATGGATGTCAAGAGTGCCTTCTTAAACGGCTACATAGAGGAGGAGGTTTATGTTGAGCAACCCCCAGGTTTTGAAAATCCCAAGTTTCCAAACCATGTTTTTAAACTTCACAAAGCTTTGTATGGTTTGAAACAAGCCCCTAGAGCCTGGTACGATAGATTGAAAACTTTTCTGCTAGCTAAGGGTTTTAAAATGGGATGTGTAGATAATACGCTCTTTCTCCTCCGGCACGGCAAAGACACACTCTTGGTCCAAATTTACGTGGATGATATCATTTTCGGTGGTTCTTCTCACGCTTTGGTTGCCAAGTTTGCAGATACTATGAGCAGGGAGTTCGAGATGAGCATGATGGGCGAGCTGACATTCTTTCTCGGGTTGCAAATTAAGCAATCCCGGGAGGGGACGTTTGTGCACCAGGGCAAGTACACCAAAGACTTGCTGAAGCGGTTCGATATGGGTGAGGCCAAGCCTCTTCCAACACCCATGTCGACGACGACTGCCCTGGATGCGGATGTGGACGGAGAAGCAGTGGACCAGAAGGAGTACCGCAGTATGATCGGGTCGCTCCTCTACCTGACGGCGACACGGCCGGACATTCAGTTCGCCGTGTGCCTGTGCACGCGCTTTCAGGCATCGCCGCGCACTTCTCACCGTCAGGCGGTGAAGCGCATCTTCAGGTACCTTTGTTTCACGCCTGAGTTCGGGATTTGGTATTCTGCTTCCTCCACTCTCTCGCTTTGCGGTTATTCCGATGCCGATTTTGCTGGTTGTCGCATTGAGCGCAAGTCCACTTCTGGGACTTGTCAGTTTATTGGATCTTCTCTTGTATCATGGTCTTCTCGCAAGCAGTCTAGTGTCGCCCAGTCTACCACGGAGGCTGAGTATGTTGCTGCGGCTAGCTGCTGTTCCCAGTTACTCTGGATGATGGCCACTTTGCGTGATTTTTGTTTGAGCTTTACTCGAGTGCCTTTGCTTTGTGACAGCACGAGTGCCATTAGCGCTGCTAAGAACCCCGTGCTTCATTCAAAAACCAAACACATTGATGTGCGCTTTCATTTCTTGCGAGACCACCAGGAGAAGGGTGATATTGACCTTCGCCATGTCGATACTCATCACCAACTGGCTGATATTTTCAACAAGCCTTTAGACGAATCAACTTTTAATCGGTTGAGGGGTGAGCTTGGTGTGTGTTTCCCCTTTTAGATGGGGGAAACATTTTGGCTCTTGTATAGACTGACTTTTCTTTGTTTGTCTTTCTTTTCTCTTGCTTTTTAGCATACGCATTTACATTCTGAGCTTCAGGTCTATAATCACTGAAATGTAACTATGCTCTAAGTAGTATGCTCCGTTGCTGATATGGATGCTTGTAGCTTATGCTCTTTCTGATCACTAGTACATGTTGTGAGCTGAGCTATTTTGAATGGTGAACTTGCTTAAATAACTTAAAATCTGAAAATGTTCACCATTGAGATATGCAACTAGCATGTGTAGGATGTGTTGAGTCCATTCCTGCTTTTCATATATGCTAGGTTTCTATGTCTCTAGTTCTGAGTCATTCACTTGCTTGGTCCATTCATATTTGTTTAAAATTTGAACCAAGTGTTAAGTGAATTGAAAAGATCGAGATGGGATTGCTTGTCAACACATCACGGTATCGAGACGGTTTCTCATTGCACTTTGAGTTAAACTTGAGCCGTGTAGTGTATGACCGAAACCGTGGCTTTAAGCTTCTGATTGCTTCGGCATAGGCTTCGCTCGGTTGAAAAGTTAGGCAATGACAAGCTTTCAACCTCTCGCAATCACATGCTATATAATTGATCTTGTGAATTCTTTACCGCTGCAACTCCGATATAAACTGAAATCACAAGTACTCCCTTAAATTGGTATTGGCATGATGATTGAACTTTGCTAGGGGTAGTTCACCTTGTATACATGTTTAGCACCTGTCTGGACTCCTGTCTATGCATGTCTAGTGCTATTTTTGATGGTGAATACCTTTTCTGGCTAAAAACTGCTCACATGCTCATATGTTTATACTTCGTATCTGTGATCAGTTTGAGCCTTCGCTATTTGAGTGCTTAATTGTGCTGTTGGAGCTATACCGATTAGAGCATCTTTGCACCTCTTTGATTATATGCCTGAAGCTTCTAACTTGCATTTCTGACTTCATATGCATTTTGAAAGAGGAAGCTTCAGTTAAGGGGGAGATTTTGAAAAGGGGGAGACAAAACTTTTGCTCCATTGCTTGATAAGTGCATTTTCAACTAAGGGGGAGAATTTTTGGCAAATCATATGTTCTCTGGTTGCTTGCACTTGTCGAGGGGAAGTTTGCTAGTTGTGTTGAGCCATTGCCTCTGTCTTGAGGGACTAGCAAATTCTCAATTTTGACTGATTTTCAGTTGATTTTCAGTTGGTATGGAGCGTGGTTGGCCGTAAGGCATTTGTATCGAGCTTTCTGTGCTAGTTGTGTTGAGCCTCTGTGCCTCTTTCTTGAGGGACTAGCATTTTGCTTCGATCTGTCCATTTGGCTTTTGCTAGCGGTGTTGAGCCTGTTCTACCTCTTCTTGAGGGCTAGCTTTGCTTTGCTTGGTTGCGTCGAGCCGTTGCCCATGTCTTTGGGGACCAAGTTGTTTTGCTCTTTCCACTTGACCTTCTTCGGCTTTGCTATGCTTTTGGGTCATTTGGTCGAGTTTTCTCTCCCTCCCCTTTCCTTCCTTCCTTCTTCTTTTTATTATGATTTGTGTGTGTAGTTGACAATGCACTCATCAAGGGGGAGATTGCGGATACATGGGTGTATGCCGGGTCTCTGAGTGATGAGTGATTGTCAACGGGTATGATGCGCATGTTCTTTGGCTTGTGTTGTGCAGGTGTCGAGCACGGAGACAGTGATCGATGGCAGGTGAAGGTCAAGTTGAGACGTGCTGTGCCGATGGACTGGGCGCGATGAAGGATGGGCGTGCCGTGCGGCGGACATGCCATGCCGATGTATCGGACAGTGAAGGGCGGACGTGAGGCTTGGACTGAGGGACCAGAGGCCGAAGGATCAGCTGTGATGGCTGGCAGCCTGTGGCGGCGACAAGTGAAGAAATGCGATCATGTCGGTGGATGGGGTGCACGGGCGGTGCATCCCCTCTACGACGTCGGTTTGTTGGTAGAGCCAGGGAAAAACCAACGGGTGGACGGTTTCCAGGTTTGGGCCTCAAAACCTGGGTGCTGGGTTTCCAGGTTGAGCCACAAAACCTGGGCGCGACGGTTTCCAGGTTGAGCCTCAAAACCTGGGCATGGGCCGGTTTCCGAGTTTGGGCCTCAAAACTCGGGCGCTGCGGGTTTCCGAGTTTGGGCCACAAAACTCGGGCTGGAGGCTGGTTTCCCGGTTTGGGCCTCAAAACCGGGGGCTGATGGAAAAGGCTGGTTTCCCGGTTTGGGCCACAAAACCGGGGGTGCAGAGCGAGGGCGGCACGTGGCGGCTATCCGGAGGTTGCGTCGAGGCAACGCTTCGGCCAGTGCGGGCGTGGCCGTCCGTTACACCTACCATTTGAGTTGGTCCAGAATAACCCTAGGGTTTAGCTGGCTCGCTCTGTAATTAGTTTAGAGAGGGGTAGAGTAGGAAATAGGCTTAGGCTAGGTTAGTATAAGTAGTCTAGGGGAGACACCCTCCTCCCCATCTCAGTTAGCGCAGTCATTTGCTTCCTTGCACTTAGGGTTTCCTGCTCTCCCGTTCCCTGCTTAGCTAGTTGAGATCCGCAGAGAGACTCCACTCTGTGTACTGTTGATTTGAGGAAGTGAGGCCGTATCCTCACCTTGGAGCACTGATCGATGTCTTGATTCGTGTCCTCGATTCGAACTCGTTGCTGTGATTTCCGTTGTGTTCGTGTTCTTCGCGGAATCCTTTTCTCCACGATTTTCCCGTCGCTTGATCTTTTTGCTCGGTTCATCTTTTGCAAATCCGTTTGAACCAAGTTGTTCTAGATCGTGAGGCACTTCTTTCCACTGAAGGAATCATCCTCTAACCTCACGGTCTAGGAGATCAATCGATTTTTAGTTTTGGGTCACCTTTTCTCTTCACCCCCGAAATTCTTCGATTCACCGATTTGGAGATAGGTTCGAGCCATGATCTCTTAGAGATAGCTCACTATACTCCTTGTGACTCCACTCAGCAAGTTTGATCCCTAGAGGATTCATTTTGAGTGAGTTTGAGTCGAATCGGTGGAAGAACAGAGGGCTGTCGGGGTGACCGGACGCTGCTCGAGCCGACCGGACGCTCAGGTCGTGCGTCCGGTGGTTGAACTCCGCTGTGGTTGTTTGCGTGTGACCGGACGCTCAGTTCATTTGACCGGACGCTCCCTTCCGTGAGTCCGGTCAAGAACAGAGAGGGTCCAGATCGGTTTTTCAGCGACCGGACGCGTCCAGTGTCAAGTGACCGGACGCTCAGGCTCCACTGTTCATCGCGTTTGTTCGTTTCTGACCGGACGCTGAGTGTTTGACCGGACGCTTGTGCACTGTGCGTCCGGTCCAACACAGAGAGCTCCCAGAGCCGATTTCTGTCGACCGGACGCGTCCGGTCCCAGCTGACCGGACGCAGGCAGAGTCCGGTCGATCCAGTTTCGCGCAGTTTTGTTCGCGGTTTGCTCGGTCGTTCTTGGATTTGGTTTCCGTCTTTTGCGTTGGCTTTCTAGGGTTGCGTAGTGTCCCGCTGTGCTTCTTGGAGGCATCCACCCTACATCTAGGGTCGTGGACATTAGCAAGCTCTAGGGTTCGCTTTTGGGGTTGATTTTGGGACAGTGGCATCTAGTTTCCGAAAGGAAATTTTGAAGCTCCCATTCACCCCCCCCCCCTCTGGTCGCTTTCGGGTAGCTTTCTCGGTCCTTCACTTTGGAGTCGAGTCACAATGGTGTTAACCGTTCTTATGATCAACTGACCTTTGGGATAAGACTACAAGAGCCAAACCCCATCGTTCTTTATTTGTTAGGCCCATCCTCCGATTTCTGCCCTGTTTAAATGACGACCAAATCGAAGGATGTGAGCCGTGGTGTTTGCTAAGGATAGGCCTTGGTTTGAACCCTATGTCATAAAGCCGTATTGGCTTGGCCAAGACTTAAACTTGCAAACCACCACCTTGTTTCATGCTCGAGGAAATCGGACAACCACCGAGAGGGCTAAACTTGTGTATTTTAGTGTCTCGTTGGTGTTAGTGGATCTTCCTACGTCCTGTTGTCTTTTCAATTACGGTGTGAGTATTCTCTTGCCATGTGTGTCATTTCGTGGAGTAGCATACGATTGGACCGAGAGAGCATGGGTGACAACAAGGACGATGACATGGAGTCAACTCAGAAGGAGACAACCTCGCTGATGTAACACCAATGAGGAATAATTAACCACGACAACGACTACTTTGCAGGTGTCATGGCAGCACCCTCTTTTAGAGAATCCGATTAGACATTGCAAATAAGTAGACTTGCTAGTGCTTTTATATTTATTCCTTTGCTAGTATATTTATGCATGATATTACCTAAGCCATTATTACCTGATTGCAACCCTCTCTACCCCAATACCCTGCTTTGCGCATTCACTAACTTATTCATGCTTACTTGCCTGCTTGCTTGCATGTTTCACCATTATATTATTAACTTCACTTCGTATTATATCTGAGATGTGATGTGGATGGTGAACCCTTGGGATTGGTTTGGCAGGTGATGCCAGACTTGGTGATGTGGTGAGCAAGCTGCGTGTTTGACTTGGGTGTGTGGAGGGTGAGGGTTGTGTCGACCGAGCCGGAATATACGGCGAGCCTGGTGCGAGTCTTGGCGTGGGGCAGATCTGGATGACCCTGTGGTTGTGAAACCTGTGGCGGGTTAAGTGGTGACTTGAGGTGGATCCAGGTGTGAGCCGCTGGTGGAGCCCGGATCAGGAGCGTGTTGTGGTGGCGTGGATAACGAAAACCTTTGAGAAGACATTCCGGCTTAGTCACCCTAGGTGGAGCGGAAATCCTGACCATGGGAATACCCTACATGCCACTCGCTCCTTTATGGACGGGAATGGTCGGACTACCTGGTAGGGTAATGCCACTACTGCTAGGTGAGAGAGTGCGAGGAAGGTACGGGCATGGGAGTCCCACACCCTTCCGAGACGATCACGGCGCCCAGACGGATTTATGGGGAACGAACATGACTTCACAGACTTAGCCATCCCAGATGGACTTGGGGTGTTCTAGGGCTAGGTGGTACGGTGGCATTACTTTAGGCTGGCAAGCGACCGATATCCGCCTAGGCACAGCTAGGGTGCCGATGATGGTGATCTTGTGGATGTTGTAGAACCTCTGCAGAGTGTACGGTTGATCGATTGATACGTTGGCCAATTCATTGGTCGCGGACCTTTTCCCTGACCTGTTTTTGACTAGTGAGAGTTCTCTTTTCTCCCCCTGGTATGTGCGTGCCAGCCGTGAACCTGGTGTGAGGTTGCGGGCTGTTGAGACAAGGCTGGGAGGGAGCTGGCCTTTGTCGACTGAATGTGTGAGATGAGATGAGGTGATGGTGTGGTGATGATCGGGATGGATATGGATATGGTGGATGGATGTGGATGTGGATGTATGGGAATGTGTTAAAACTTGATAACATTATTATATTGATTACTGCTCATGCACTAGGATGCAAATCCACAACTAAATCTTAGGATCGCCAGATCCCTTGTTTTATCTTTTCCACTAAAGCTCATCGGTGCTGACCATGGCCTGCACATTCTGGCGGTGTGTAGATTTCCTGCTTCAGAAGTACTGACTCTAGGAGGATTAGGAGGTTTTGTGCCTACGCTCAAGTTTGGTTCGGAGGATCCGGTTGATACAGCACTACAACATCTTTGATGATGCCCGTGAAGGAGGAGCCTTCAGTCGATGGACTTCCGCTAGTATAAACTCTATATAGGTGATACCTCATTGATGTAATGTTTATAACCATGAAATTTTATGATGTATGACTGTGATATCGACTGATATATGATAATATGATAAGATTAGGTCCTAGTTTTGTCATACTATAACTCATTATGTGGATTTTCCCTTTGCAGAAAATTGAGGACGTTTTAGCGGAAAAAGGCTTGCCTTTCTTCAGAACTCTGCGCGGCTCCGATCCTTTCGACTGGTGAGAAGAGCAACGACAGGCTTTCCAGCAGCTAAAGGAGTACCTGACAAAGCTCACAACGCTATCCAAGCCATCAGCGGGAGCCCTGCTCTTGCTGTATCTCGCAGCCTCCCACGCTACCATCAGTGCCGTGTTAGTGGAAGAAAGGGAGCACAAAAATAAGATGATGCAATTCCCAATCTATTTCATCTTTGAGGCTCTATTAGGGGCAAAACTGAACTATTCAAAGTTGGAAAAGGTAGCATACACGATGGTGATGGCTTCAAGGAAGCTAAAGCTGAGAATACATATGATGAATGATTGACTGTGTTGAGGAAGGTTTGAGGCTTTAACCCGGTTGAGTCATTATTTGCTATGCGCTTAATGCTTATGACTAACCGGTGGCGTGAGTTGTGTTGTGTTTTTGTGTTTCTGTGTTGGTGTGTGTGTGTGTGCGACATGTGTCTCTTGGCTGTGTTGATGTGCAGGTGTGGAGCTCGGAGACAGTGGTCTATGGCGAGGTGAAGGTCAAGTTGAGCCGTGCCGTGCCGATGGACTGGGCGCGAAGAAGGATGGGCATGCCGTGCGGCGGACGTGCCATGCTGATGTATCGGACAGCGAAGGGCGGACGGGAGGCTTGGATTGAGGGACCAGGAGGCCGGAGGACCAGCTGTGGTAGCTGGCACGTGGCATCAGCGAGCGAGAGCACATGGGGATGTGCGATGCATCGGCCGAGTCAGGAGGAAGGCGCTGGAGTCGGGTCGCTTGGCGGGAGGTCGGACACGGGCTTGCGTGCGTCGCAAGTGCCGTCGGCCGAGTCAAGAAGGAAGGCAAAGGCGTTGTGCCCGGCGTGGAGGCTGGACATGCATCGGCATCGGTGCCGGTGGTCGGGGTGTGGAAACCACATCCCGTCTACGGTGCGGGTTCGGTAGCTGAGCCTCAAAAAGCTACCATCGACGGTTTCCAGGTTTGGGCCTCAAAACCTGGGGTGGCGGGTTTCCGAGTTTGGGCCTCAAAACTCGGGGTGGCCGGTTTGCCTGGTTTGGGCCTCAAAACCAGGGAGTTGGTCCGAGAGGACGGTCGACGCGTGGCGGCACCGAGAGGCTTGCGTTGCGGCGAAGCTATCGGTGAGAAGGCGCGGCAGTCGACGGTGGCGGCACGTGGCGGCATCGGGTGAGGTCGCGTCGAGGCGAAGCTACCGGATGTGCGGGCGTGGCCGTCGGATCAAGACTGTCAGGATTGGACGGTTGTACCCCTGGGGGGTATTTGGGACGAGTGCTTAATGTAAGGGCGTTTTGGTCTTTAGGACATGCGCCTATATATATGGAGGGGGCTGCTAGGGCAGCTACACCCTTGGGAAATTCTAGGTGGTGTCTCTCTCATTTTGTTCTTGTGAGAGTAGGCTACGGTTAGGGAGAGTTGGCTCTTGTTCTTGAGCTTTTTGCCATCCAAGCTTTGATCTGCTGGAGTGGCTTGTAGCCCGTACACCAAGTGATTAATCTAGCATCCATTCCTCTGAATCCAAGGGTCAATTTCGTGGTGGAATTCACGCTTTGATTTTGTTCTTCGTGTTCTTCGTGGTTTCCTTTTTCTCCACGATTTTCTCCTCCCCCGATCTCCCTCTACGCTGCGTCTTTTGCGATTCCGTTTGACTCAACTTGTTCTTTGAAGTGAGGAGTACATTTCCACCGAAGGAATTCATCTCTAACCTCACGAACAAGTAGATCGAGCCGAAATCGTTTTCGTTCTTCCCCTTTTTCGGTGTTCTTCGGATTTCTCATGGATTAGTTGGATTGAAGCGATGATATCCTAGGATTAGCTTCCCAACACGTAGAAGAACACTTGGGTGAAGTTTGGTCGCAGCCCCATTCGATTTGGTTGAGATCCAATCGATTTTGGTTTTGACCCGACGCGTTTTTGGGGTCTCTGGTCATTGGCGGACTGTCCGGCCCCCCAGTGGCGGACTGTCCGGCCATCGGGTTCGGCCAGACCAGAACACGCGCAGCGCGCACTGTTCGCGGTCCTTTTGACCTGCGGACAGTCCGCCGTGTAAGGCGCGGACAGTCCGGGGACTCCATCGGACGCTGCACAGGGAAGCACCGGACGCGCAGACTTCACTGTTCAGTGAACCGCGGACAGTCCGCCGTTGACAGGCGCGGACAGTCCGCGAGTCGCGCAAGGGAGATTCAGCAGCTGTGCTGATTTTGCTTTTTGGCCGACGGACAGTCCGCCGTTCTAAGTCCCGGACTGTCCGGGAGTCGCGCAGACCTCGAGCGCGCTGAGGCCTTCCCTCGAGCCTCGGGCAAATCGCGGAGTCGTCCCCTCGAGCGGGTTGAGGCCTCCCTCGAGCCTCGGTCTCGACCTCGACCCTCGGCCTCGAGCTTCTACCTCGAGCCTCGGTCACGGCCTCGACCCTCGGCCTCGAGCGTCGGCCTCGGCCTCGAGCCTCGGCCTCGGCCTCGAGCCTCTCCCTCGAGCCTCGGCCTCGAGCCTCGGTCTCGGCCTCGACCTTCGGCCTCGAGCCTCGGACGAATCAAAGGTTTTCGTGAACCGCGGACAGTCCGGCGTGCAAACCGTGGACTGTCCAGGACCCGTCCAGCAGCTGTTCCAAACAGTTCGTTTTTGGGTCCTTTGCCAGCGGACAGTCCGGCCTCTAGTGGCGGACAGTCCGATCCTTACCGGACAGTCCGGGTGCCTGACGGCGGACTGTCCGGGATCCTGCTGCTTGTGCAGTTTTAGTGCGTTTGCTCTCCCGGCTTTTCCGCTTCGCTTCCGGACTTCTCGTTTGCTCCTAGAGTTCACCTAGGAACCTCTCTACATATCTTTGCTACGCGTTAGCATTGGTGTTTGGAGAAATCCCGACGTAGCCATCTATCTACGTTTGGGAGTGGTCTTTTAGGCACGGACTTGAGTCGGAGTTTTGGGAGTTTTGGTTTGCTCCCTTGTGTGGTGCCTCGCTGTGATCCTAGGGATCATCCACCCTCTTTCCGAGGGTCGTGGGCATCACGTTTGAGTCCGAAGCTTTTGGGGTTGATTTTGTTGGGACAAAGGCCGTAGTTTCCGAAAGGAAATTTTTAGGCTCCCATTCACCCCCCCCCCTCTGGTCGCCTTGCTATAGCATTTTCGGTCCTTCAATTGGTATCGGAGCCAGTTAGGGATCTTTCTACCTTAACCGGTTCCGGATCCGCGAAGGCGACCTTTTGAGAGCGGTTGTGTTTTCGGCTTTTGTTTTGCCGAGGTGTTGAGCTTTTGCTTTGCTAACACTAACGGTGCTCTTTGAAGTAGCACCTAGCTCTTCTTCAAGTATGTCTTTGTCTTTCAGCTTGAACGGTTCCATGGATGACATCTTGGGAAGAAGGAGGAGTGCAGTTGATGAGAGGGATCGCGAGGTGAACGACCTGCTGAACCTTCTGCGACATGATGAGCTTTCACCGGAGGATCTCCTACATCAACTTGGCAAGGCCAAGAGAGGTACACTTGCTCAAGGCCTTGTGACCTTGCACAACCTCTATGAGGCTCATTCTAGTTTTGTTGAGCAATGTAGTACCTTGCGTAGAAAGGTCGAAAAGTTGAAATGCTCCATTGCTAGTTTGAAGTCTAGTGCCTCTTTGCCTTGCACCGGTTGTAGTGACATGGTTAGGAAGAATGATGAGCTAAGCTTTTCCCTTGCTAGCTTAAAGTCTGAGAATGAAATGTTGAAATCCAATGCTTCCGAACCATGTCTAGTTTGCATTGACTTGCGCAAGGACCTTGATTGTGCTAAAACTGAAATAACCTTGCTTAAGTCAAATGCTTTGTCACCATGTGTTTCTTGTGAATCTTTTGTTGATAGACTTAGAGAATTAAGTTTGATTCACAGGACATGTGTAGATGAACTTGAGCATGCTAGGGCTGAAATTGTAGAGTTAAATGCTAAGCCTTGTAGCTCATGCTCTTTTAATAAAAATGCTTGCCATGCTTCTAATACAATTCATGATTCATTGCTTGATGTTTCCGGTGATGTTTCTTCCACCGATTTCATTTGCACATCATGCATTGATTTAGAAAAAGAAGTTTTGGCTTTGAAAGCTTTGCGCGATGATATGAGCGCTAAGTTGGTTGAGCACAAGGATATGAGTGCCAACCTTGAGAGGGAGGTAGAGCTCTTGCGTACCACATATGCCGAGTGCATAAAAGAGGAGATGGAGAACTTGAGAAACACTCCTTGTGGTACTTGTGATCGCCTCAAGTTTGAAAATGAGGTTTTGGCCACAAGATGCAAGAGCCTTTGTGCTAAGTCTTTTGAGTCACGCTTTTCTTCCAACTCCGATGTCGATGTTTCCAAGTCTGCATCTTTGCGACCGGAGTTGAGTTCTTGTGTTGCGCGTGAGTCTTTTGACGATAGCACTAGTGTCAAGGTTTCGGATAGCTCTTTCATAGCTACTCCTAACCTTGCTAGTTCTTCGAGTGTTGTCCAAGGGACTTCTCTTGACAAGGGTGCTTCTCACATTTTTGGGACTCGTCCTCCCAATCCGGTTTTCCATTGCACCTTTTGCAAGAAGGATGGACACTCGCTCGATTTTTGTTTTCGCCGTGTCAAGCACGAGCGGCGAATTCGAGCTAAGGCTTTTAGGAAGCCGCGTAGCCTTTCCCATGGCACGTGTGCTCCTAGCATTGGCACCAAGCTGGTAGTTGATGCTTCTTGCTCTAAGTCCCAAGGGACTTCTCACTTGTCGGAGAATGGTGTGCCTTCCAGTAGGCTTTTGTACCATTGCTCTTTTTGTGAGAAAGATGGGCATCAAGAAAGCTTCTGCTATCGGCGTGCCAAGCGCTTGCGCCAAGCTCGCTCTTCTAGGAAGGTGGTGGTTCATAGCCCTTCTCATGGCATGAACGCTTGTGTTCCTAGTAAGAAGCCCATTTTTGTTGATGGGATTTATGACTCCTTTTCTAGTGGGGTAGGTCATGGTCGTGGACATGCTTCTAGTGCTTCTTCTCTTGGTCCACGTCATGCTTTTCTTGGTGCTTCTATTGGTTCTTCTACAAAAACCTTGGAAGATGTTTGCCTCTTTTCCCGTGGTACGACTCGTTCTTCTCCTCGAGTTGTCCTTTTGAGGAATGCTTCCAAGGGTGTTTCAAAATTACTTTTGAACCAGCATTTGCATCATGCTAACCCACATGAGAAGTTGAGATTTGTGACCAAGTCCTGGATCCCCAAGTACATGCTTGCTAACCCTTCGGGATCCAAGGCTCGGGTTACTTTGTCCTCTTGTGTGTAGATATGAGGACGCGGGGTGGAGAACATGCGCCGAATGGAGCTTGATCTTTTAGATGTGATCAAGTTTGATGGTTCTCTGCATCCCGCCTAGATTTGCCTCCAAAGAGGCCTTTATAGCTTGGTGAGCTTCCTTTTTCACTCATGCCTTGTACATCCTTGATCTATTGCTTGTGGTATGAGATGGATCATCATGTGCTCACTTGTATAGCTTTTACATGTACATTTTCTTTTGTATCATGTTTTGCTTTAGTCTAGTATGTGCTATCTTGTATATCATGTCATGCTAGCCTTGTGTATAGCTTTTGTGGAGGAGCCACTTTTCATGCTAGTCTGTGATCCCCATGAACATTATGCCATGTTTTACCATATTTCTCCATGAGCTTTACATGTAGAGGTATGATGTTCATTAGGAATCACTTTTCAGGTGCTAGTTTTGTTAGCTAGATGTACCCTATTGATATGATTAGTTTGAGCACTAGTCTTTTCCTCAATTTTATCATGTTACATGCTTTTGGATCTATTGCTATCAGTATCTTGCATTGTAGCATGTGTTGAGGCTTGGGCTATGTTTGGGTTGATCATGTTTTTAGGCTGCATTTTGCTACACTGTGCTTTATCCTGTTGCATGGTAGTCTAGGCTAGTTTGAGTTCAGATCTCCTTGCGGTATCATTCATAGGTAGACCTCTTTTTGTTGAGAGTTCACCTTATGCTTATTTGACTAACCGTTTTCGTGGAGACCTTGAGGTCACACTAGACGAGACAATGCCTTGTGTTTTCTTCTGCGTTTGAGTGTGCAGGAGAACAGGAGCCTGGAGAGAGCATTTCGGCTCATGGACCCGATCCCACTTCTCCCATGACTTGGGGTTCCGTTCGAGCAGCTCTCCAGCGAGCACTAGCAGCACCTGGGTGAGCGACAGCATCAGGCGAGGGGGAGACGACTTCGGTGAGGCAGATGCCCCGAAGATTTCAGCAAGTTTAGGCGTCCCCTCGGACATCACACCAGCAGGCGGTCATGCGCTTCATGAGGTACCTCCGACACACTTCTGAGTTCGGTTTTTGGTACACCCCTTCTTCGACCCCTTTCTGCTGTGTGGTCTTTCCGATGTGGATTTTGCTGCCTGTTGCTTGAGCGTTTCCTTGCTCTTCGCTTGTGAACTTGATGTGTGTTTCCCTTTTAGTTGGGGAAGCATTTTGCTTTGTTGTATCTTAGTTGGTCTTCTCCGATACCCTTTTGCTTTGGGTTTCCCTTTTTGGACTAGCAGTTTATACTTGGTATTTTTGATTGGTTTGGAGCCTTCAGCTAGTTGTGTTGAGCCGTTCTGCCTCTGTCTTGAGGAACTAGCTGTTTTCACCAATTTGTGGCTGATTTTGATTGGTATCAAATCTTCTGCTAGTTGTGTTGAGCCTCTGTGCCTCTATCTTGAGGGACTAGCAGTTTTGCTTCTTATGCGCTATTTCAGCCTCATTTGGTGTCGAGCCTTGAGCTAGCGGTGTTGAGCCCCTTTTTCTGCCTCTTCTTGAGGACTAGCTCATTTTTGACTTGGTTGCGTCGAGCCGTTGCCCATGTCTTTGGGAACCAAGTCTTTTGCTCTTCGTTGAGTTGTTGCTCCGATCCTTCGCTTGGTTGCGTTGAGCCGTTGCCCATGTCTTTGGGGACCAAGTTTTCGGCTTTGGTATCTCAAACCATCTCTTGTGCCTAGTTTTTGTCAAATCAATCATCAAGGGGGAGAAATTCAGAAACCCAAGTAAGGGGGAGAAATTTAGAAACCCAAGTAAGGGGGAGTAACCCAAGTGAATCCAAGTGGATAAGTACCTTGGTTTCTTTTTGTGATGATTGTTTGACAATTTTTGAGATTGGTTTTTGAGTGCCTTTTGGGATTCATGAAACTCTTGTTTCTCTTGACTCTTCGGTTGTGTGGAGGCTTTGCCCGCTTTTCCCATTTCTTTTGGGACCGAGAGTTTTTATTTGGAGTTTTCATGATCCTCCCTCTCTCAAGTGGCCTTGTGTTTGCTTTTACCTAGCTTTTGGGCACTTGAGTGAGACTGGCCTTCAAACCCTTCCTTTTTGATTTTACTGTCAGTCAATGCATTCATCAAGGGGGAGATTGAGAATACATATGATGAATGATTGACTGTGTTGAGGAAGGTTTGAGGCTTTTACCCGGTTGAGTCATTATTTGCTATGCGCTTAATGCTTATGTCTAACCGGTGGCGTGAGTTGTGTTGTGTTTTTGTGTTTCTGTGTTGGTGTGTGTGTGTGCGACATGTGTCTCTTGGCTGTGTTGATGTGCAGGTGTGGAGCTCGGAGACAGTGGTCTATGGCGAGGTGAAGGTCAAGTTGAGCTGTGCCGTGCCGATGGACTGGGCGCGATGAAGGATGGGCGTGCCGTGCGGCGGACGTGCCATGCTGATGTATCGGACAGCGAAGGGCGGACGGGAGGCTTGGACTGAGGGACTAGGAGGCCGGAGGACCAGCTGTGGTAGCTGGCACGTGGCATCAGCGAGCGAGAGCACATGGGGATGTGCGATGCATCGGCCGAGTCAGGAGGAAGGCGCTGGAGTCGGGTCGCTTGGCGGGAGGTCAGACACGGGCTTGCGTGCGTCGCAAGTGCCGTCGGCCGAGTCAAGAAGGAAGGCGAAGGCGTTGTGCCCGGCGTGGAGGCTGGACATGCATCGACATCGGTGCCAGCGGTCGGGGTGTGAGAACCACATCCCGTCTACGGTGCGGGTTCGGTAGCTGAGCCTCAAAAAGCTACCATCGACGGTTTCCAGGTTTGGGCCTCAAAACCTGGGGTGGCGGGTTTCCGAGTTTGGGCCTCAAAACTCGGGGTGGCCGGTTTGCCTGGTTTGGGCCTCAAAACCAGGGAGTTGGTCCAAGAGGACGGTCGACGCGTGGCGGCACCGAGAGGCTTGCGTTGCGGCGAAGCTATCGGTGAGAAGGCGCGGCGGTCGACGGTGGCGGCACGTGGCGGCATCGGGTGAGGTCGCGTCGAGGCAAAGCTACCGGATGTGCGGGCGTGGCCGTCGGATCAAGACTGTCAGGATTGGACGGTTGTACCCCTGGGGGGTATTTGGGACGAGTGCTTAATGTAAGGGCATTTTGGTCTTTAGGACATGCGCCTATATATATGGAGGGGGCTGCTAGGGCAGCTACACCCTTGGGAAATTCTAGGTGGTGTCTCTCTCATTTTGTTCTTGTGAGAGTAGGCTAGGGTTAGGGAGAGTTGGCTCTTGTTCTTGAGCTTTTTGCCATCCAAGCTTTGATCTGCTGGAGTGGCTTGTAGCCCGTACACCAAGTGATTAATCTAGCATCCATTCCTCTGAATCCAAGGGTCAATTTCGTGGTGGAATTCACGCTTTGATTTTGTTCTTCGTGTTCTTCGTGGTTTCCTTTTTCTCCACGATTTTCTCCTCCCCCGATCTCCCTCTACGCTGCGTCTTTTGCGATTCCGTTTGAATCAACTTGTTCTTTGAAGTGAGGAGTACATTTCCACCGAAGGAATTCATCTCTACCCTCACGAACAAGTAGATCGAGCCGAAATCGTTTTCGTTCTTCGTTCTTCCCCTTTTTCGGTGTTCTTCGGATTTCTCATGGATTAGTTGGATTGAAGCGATGATATCCTAGGATTAGCTTCCCAACACGTAGAAGAACACTTGGGTGAAGTTTGGTCGCAGCCCCATTCGATTTGGTTGAGATCCAATCGATTTTGGTTTTGACCCGACGCGTTTTTGGGGTCTCTGGTCATTGGCGGACTGTCCGGCCCCCCAGTGGCGGACTGTCCGGCCATCGGGTTCGGCCAGACCAGAACACGCGCAGCGCGCACTGTTTGCGGTCCTTTTGACCTGCGGACAGTCCGCCGTGTAAGGCGCGGACAGTCCGGGGACTCCATCGGACGCTGCACAGGGAAGCACCGGACGCGCAGACTTCACTGTTCAGTGAACCGCGGACAGTCCGCCGTTGACAGGCGCGGACAGTCCGCGAGTCGCGCAGGGGAGATTCAGCAGCTGTGCTGATTTTGCTTTTTGGCCGACGGACAGTCCGCCGTTCTAAGTCCCGGACTGTCCGGGAGTCACGCAGACCTCGAGCGCGCCGAGGCCTTCCCTCAAGCCTCGGGCGAATCGCGGAGTCGTCCCCTCGAGCGGGTTGAGGCCTCCCTCGAGCCTCGGTCTCGACCTCGACCCTCGGCCTTGAGCTTCTGCCTCGAGCCTCGGTCACGGCCTCGACCCTCGGCCTTGAGCCTCTGCCTCGAGCGTCGGCCTCGGCCTCGAGCCTCTCCCTCGAGCCTCGGCCTCGAGCCTCAGTCTCGGCCTCGACCTTCGGCCTCGAGCCTCGGACGAATCGGAGGTTTTCGTGAACCGCGGACAGTCCGGCGTGCAAACCGCGGACTGTCCGGGACCCGTCCAGCAGCTGTTCCAAACAGTTCGTTTTTGGGTCCTTTGCCGGCGGACAGTCCGGCCTCTAGTGGCGGACAGTCCGATCCTTACCGGACAGTCCGGGTGCCTGTCGGCGGACTGTCCGGGATCCTGCTGCTTGTGCAGTTTTAGTGCGTTTGCTCTCCCGGCTTTTCCGCTTCGCTTCCAGACTTCTCGTTTGCTCCTAGAGTTCACCTAGGAACCTCTCAACATATCTTTGCTACGCGTTAGCATTGGTGTTTGGAGAAATCCTGACGTAGCCATCTATCTACGTTTGGGAGTGGTCTTTTAGGCACGGACTTGAGTCGGAGTTTTGGGAGTTTTGGTTTGCTCCCTTGTGTGGTGCCTCGCTGTGATCCTAGGGATCATCCACCCTCTTTCCGAGGGTCATGGGCATCACATTTAGTCCGAAGCTTTTGGGGTTGATTTTGTTGGGACAAAGGCCGTAGTTTCCGAAAGGAAATTTTTAGGCTCCCATTCACCCCCCTCTGGTCGCCTTGCTATATCATTTTCGGTCCTTCAAAAGCACTACTTTCAGTCTCATCATATCATAGTCTTATCAGCCCAGCAGCTAGAAGCTTTATTTCGTAACAACAAAGCTATCGGCCGAGTGGGCAAGTGGGCAGCGAAGCTAAATGAATATGTGATCGATTTCCAACACCGGTCAGCGATTAAGTCCCAAGCATTAGCAGATTTCATAGCGGACTGGACTCCCGCGGCTTTCGACACGTCCCTCGAGATTGAGGAACCAGTATGAACAGTGACTTGTGATGGCGCATGGGGCATGGCCGGAGCCAGAATCTCGGCGATCTTAACCCCACCAAAAGGCCCCAAAGTAAGATTCGCCGCAAGGCTGCAATTTCTCACAAGAAACAACACCGTCGAATAAGAAGCAGTGCTGCTAGGCTTGCGGAAACTACGAGCAATCGGGGCAAGGAGATGCATAATCAAGTCAGATTCCCAAGTGGTCATCGGGCAAGCCAAAAAGGAATTCACAACAAAAGAACCAGAACTGGCAAAATATCTAGCAGCAGTCCAAAGAATGGAAAAATATTTCACAGGATTCACTCTCTGGCACATCCCAAGAGCTGAAAACACAGAGGCGGATGAGTTGGCCAAGGCCGCAACACAAAATCTGTCGCTACCACCAGATGTGTTCTACCAGGTCCTTTCGGCCAAAGCAGTCAAGGAGGAGGAAGACCACTCGAGTTCAGTACACACCATCACTAGCAATGACTGGAGGTCCCAAATATTTGCTTACTTAACTGGGACATATGAGCCGTAATCAAGAAAGGATGCCGAAAGGATAGCCAGCAGAGCAAAAAGTTATTCGATCATCGGGGAACAACTTTACAAGAGCGGAATTGTAGCCCCACTGCTAAAATGCATAAGCAGGCAAGAGGGCATCCGACTGCTTGAAGATATGCACGCTGGAATGTGCGGGTCGCATAGGGAACCTCACAAAATAGCGCACAGAGCAATGAGGCAAGGATTTTATTGGCCTTCCACCGCCGTGGATGCAAAGGAGTTGGTCAAGTGCTGCAAAGGTTGCCAGATGTTCGCCAAAAACCAAAAAGCCCTAGCAAACCAAACCTCGCCAGTAATCCCAACATGGCCCTTACAAAGGTGGGGCATCGACATAGTAGGACCACTACCAGCAGCCCCGGGAAACTTGCGATTCGCAGCGGTCGCGCTCAAACATTTCACCAAGTGGATAGAGGCAAAGGCCCTCAGAAGCATAACTTCCACTTCCCTAACCAAGTTCGTGTGGCAAAGGGTAATCTACCGTTTCGACGTTCCTTCCTTCATCACTTGTGATAATGGAAAGCAGTTCGATTGCGCCGAATTCAGGAGTTTTTGCGATGAAATCAATATCAAGCTCAATTTCGCGTTAGTAAACTACCCACAAGCAAATGAGGCTGTCAAAAGGGCAAATGGGTTGATCTTTACAACAATATCAAAAACCTTGTACGACACACCAAAAGGCAAATGGGTGAATGCCTTGACATCGGTAGTATGGGGGCACAACATCTCTCGCTCCAGAGCTACCGGCTTCACTCCATTTCGCTTGTTGTACGGCGAGGATGCGGTTACCCCAGAAGAGGTAAGATTGGGGTCCTTCTGGACTGAAATGGTGCCAGTGACTCAAGAGCAGAGGCACCTTCAGCTAGACACCATTGAGGAAGTAAGGTTACAAGCAGCAAGCAACCTGGAAAAATAACACGCGGAAGCAAAGCACCACAGGGACAAAGGCCTAATTCAGAAAAATATCAAGCCTGGTGATATGGTCACCATTCGGCAACCAAACAAACAAGGCAAGCTACAGTCGCAGTGGTATGGCCCTTTCGTTGTGGCAAGCATGGCGGCACCCTGAAACGTCCAAATTGCCTAGAGGGGGGGTGAATAGCCTAATTAAAACTCTACAAAATTACTTAGGCAAACACTATTAGTATAACAAATGGCGAAGCTTTTTGCGCTAGCCTAATAGTGTGTTGCAAGCCACCTATCCACAAATTCTACCTAATATTTCTATGTCACACAATCAACTAGAGCTAATATCAAATGCGGAATAAAGTAATCAAGCTCTAGCACAAGTATGATATATGTGAAAGTATATGTGACAAGTATGTGCAAAAGATAAACTAAGCAATCTAATCACAATTAACTACACAAGATATATGACACAAGATATACAAGAGATAATGTCTTACACAAATGAAATAGCTCAAAGTAAATACACAAAGTAAATGAGCTAGATAGAAGTGATTTCACCGAGCCTTCGGGATCGTCTAGTAGAAAGCCAATGACCGGTGAAATCCACTCACTACTAGAGAACAGGCCTTTGGACGATTTGCAAAATCAGCTTTAGTCATGGAAAATTTTGCGCCCGGGACTAGAAAGGTCTTTAGCCCCGGTTGGTAACACCAACCGGGGCTAAAGTTCCCTAGCCCAACGGTTCATTTATCAGAGGGACCTTTAGTCCCGGTTGGTGTTACCAACCGGGGCTAAAGACCGGCCTTTAGCCCCGGTTGGTAACACCAACTGGGACTAAAGGTTTTGCCCCGGTTGGTGTATCCAGCCGGGGCTAAATGTAGGCATCTTTAGCCCCGGTTGGTGTTACCAACCGGGACTAAAAGGTTTTGTCCCGGTTGGTGTATGCAGTCGGGGCTAAATGCCAACATTTAGCCCCGGCTGGGAATAAGGACCGGGGCTAAATGTCCCTCCCTATATTTGAACTGTTCTTCCACCTCTAGCCATGCCCGAGCTCTTCATTTTTTTTGATTCAGTCACTTGCTTGCTTGTTTGCTGTCTTCTCCGGTGATTTTTGTTTGTTAACACATCTCCGGCGATTGATTTATTTCATCACATCTACACCGCCTTCGACTTCTTGAAAGGTTACTAGCTTAAGTTTTTTATTTTTGTAGATATTTTGAGTTCATTGACTTGATAGTTCAAATTATTACTCTAAAAACAAAATATGACCGTTTAATTAGTTTATTTTAATCTTTTAGAGAAATAGAGATCATTTAAATCATTTGTTGACAAAAAATAGAAATATATAATACTTTAGTTTACAAAATGTGACCGGTTTAATTAGTTTTTTTTTGAGAAATAGAGATGAGTTAAATCATTTGTTTACAAAAATTAGAAATATATAATACTTTAGTTTACAAAATGTGACTGGTTTAATTAGTTTATTTTATTATTTTGGAGAAATAGAGATCAGTTAAATTATTTGTTTACAGAAATTAAAAATATATAATACTTTAGTTTACAAAATGTGACCGGTTTAATTAGTTTATTTTATTATTTTGGAGAAATAGAGATCAGTTAAATTATTTGTTTACAGAAATTAGAAATATATAATACTTTAGTTTACAAAATGCAGAAGGATGTTTGCTTGGTATGTTGTTTTCGTGGGCACCAAGCCAGGTATTTACACCGGCTGGGCTGAGTGCAGTCAGTATGTCCTCAAAGTTAAGGGAGCTGTGCATAAAAAGTACAAGTCTTTTGAGGAAGCTTTCAACTCAAGAATCAACTCAATTCCTACTGCACCTACCCCTACCTTACCTTCCTATCAGGTTGGAGTGACAAGCAGTCCATCTTGTTAGACTGTGATGTAGGAAAAATGTGCAGGTGTTGTTAGTTGCTTTGGTTGTGGCCAAGTGGATTAGGCTGCACTGTTATCTTGATGTAATAATTAATTAGACAAGTTCAACTGCTACTATTTTTATGCCACCAGTGATTCTTACTAAATTTTATGCCAGTCATTTTATAATTTCATTTGTTTATAAGAATGAGAGATATAATTATGTGATATGTCATATAATGCAGACGATGACACGTCACTGGATGTACAATGCCGATCGTCGCTCAAAAGAGTTTATTGATGGCGTGCATTATTTTTTAAGAGTGGCCGAGGCAAACAAGCGGAATGGTTTTATGTGCTGCCCATGTGCCCTTTGTAATAATTTGAAGGAATATTCTAGCTCAAGGAGTCTTCACTCACACTTGTTCAAGTCGGGTTTCATGCCAAACTATAGTTGTTGGACGAAGCATGGAGAAACTGGGGTTATGATGGAAGAAGGTGAAGAAGAACAATTGGACCCTGACAATGATATTATTGCTCAATACGGTGACTTTGGTGATACTGCAATGGGGGAAGGTGAAGAAGAGGCAAGTGCAGAAGACACACTCGCTGAAGATGATGCTCTTGGTGATGTCATTCGTGATGCACAAGGAGATTGCGAAAGTGAAAAGGAGAAGGCTAAGTTTGACTGTATGCTAGAGGATCACAGGAAATTACTATACCCGTCTGCTGCAGATGGACAAAAAAAGTTGGGTACAACACTTGAGTTGCTACAATGGAAGGCACAAAATGGTGTATCTGACAAGGCATTTGGACAATTATTAAAAATTATAAAACAAAAGATGCTTCCGAAACCTAACGAACTGCCCGCCACTACGTACGAAGCAAAACAAGTCGTCTGTCCTTTGGGTTTAGAAATCCAGAAGATACATGCATGTCCTAATGACTGCATCCTGTATCGTGGCAAGGAATACGAGAATTTGGATGAATGCCCTGTATGTAACGCGTCACGATATAAGATCAGGCGAGATGACCCTGGCGATGTTGAGGGTGAAGAACGTCCCCGGAAGAAAATTCCTGCCAAGGTTATGTGGTACGCTCCTATAATACCATGCCTGAAACGTCTGTTTAGAAACAAGGACCATGCAAAGTTGGTGCGATGGCACAAAGAATACCGTAAGGTAGACAACATGTTGAGACACCCTGCTGATGGGTCCCAGTGGAGAGCAATAGATAGAGAATTCCCGGAATTTGCAAAAGACGCTAGAAACTTAAGGTTTGCTTTAAGTACGGACGGAATGAATCCTTATGGGGAACAGAGCAGTAGTCATAGCACGTGGCCTGTTACTCTATGTATCTACAACCTTCCTCCATGGTTATGCATGAAGCGGAAGTTCATTATGATGCCAGTGCTCATCCAAGGCCCGAGGCAACCTGGCAACGACATCGATGTCTACCTAAGGCCATTAGTTGAGGAACTGCTACTTTTATGGAGTAAATCAGGTGTACGCGTGTGGGATGATTACAAACAGGAACACTTTGACCTGCGAGCATTGTTGTTCGTAACCATCAATGATTGGCCTGCTCTAAGTAATCTTTCAGGATAGACAAACAAGGGATATAATGCATGCACACATTGTTTTGATGACATGGATAGTGTATATTTGAAAAAATGTAGAAAGGTAGTCTACCTTGGGCATCGTCGATTTCTTTCTGTGAATCACCAGGTTAGAAGGAAAGGCAGGCATTTTAAAGGTGAGGCAGACCACCGGAGCAAGCCTCGCAACAGAACTGGGGAAGATGTACTTGAGATGGTCAAGGATGTGAAGGTAGTCTTTGGAAAGGGCACGGGCAGTGAACCTGTTCCAAAAGACGCTACGGGACATGCACCCATGTGGAAGAAGAAGTCAATATTTTGGGAGCTACCCTATTGGCATGTACTAGAGGTCCGCCACGCGATCGACGTGATGCACCTGACAAAGAATCTTTGTGTCAACCTTCTAGGATTCATGGGTGTGTATGGGAAGTCTAAGGATACACTTGAAGCACGACAAGAGTTGCAGCGCATGAAAGAACGAGACAACCTACATCCAGAGAAGACAGATGATGGACGCCATTACTTAAGATCTGCTAGCTACACTCTTAGCAATGAAGAGAAGGAAATCATGTTTGAATGCCTCAACAGCATCAAGGTCCCATCTGGATTCTCCTCCAATATAAAGGGAATAATAAATATGCAAGACAAGAAATTCCTAAACTTAAAGTCGCATGACTGCCACGTGCTTATGACGCAATTGCTACCGGTTGCTTTAAGAGGAATTCTACCTCCACATGTATGCCTGGCCACTGTGAAGCTGTGTGCATTCCTTAATGCAATTTCTCAGAAGGCAATTAATCCACTAGAACTGGCTACTCTACAGAATGATGTGGTTCAATGCCTTGTGAGCTTTGAGTTGGTGTTTCCTCCATCCTTCTTTAATATCATGACACACCTCCTAGTTCACCTGGTCAAGGAGATTCATATTCTCGGTCCTGTGTTCCTACACAACATATTCCCCTTTGAGAGGTTCATGGGAGTACTGAAAAAATATGTTCACCAACGTGCTCGGCCAGAAGGAAGCATCGCCAAGGGCTACGGGACAAAGGAGGTCATTGAGTTCTGTGTTGACTTCATTCCTGGCCTTGACCCGATTGGTGTTCCTGAATCGCAGCACGAGGGGAGGCTGTGTGGAAAGGGGACACTAGGGAAGAAAACATATATCGGTACGGGGAACGATTATTTCAATAAAGCGCACTACACAGTTCTTCAAAACTCAACCGTGGTGGATCCATATATCGATGTACACAAGGAGCTCCTACGATCTCAATTTCCAGAGAAGAATGAAGTTTGGATAACACGTGAGCACATGAATACTTTTAGCACTTGGTTGCGAAAGGAATGTCTAGGTAATAACAATATTGATGAGCAACTATATTTGTTGGCTAGGCAACCGTCATGGCACATCCTCACGTACAAAGGGTATGAGATAAATGGAAACACATTTTACACCATTGCCCAAGATCAAAGGAGCACGAACCAAAACAGTGGTGTTCGCGTAGATGCCACAGACCCAAATGGGAAGAGGCAAACATATTATGGCCGTATAGAGGAGATTTGGGAACTAGACTACGCACCTAATTTTAAAGTCCCTTTGTTTCGATGCCAATGGGTCAAGACGACTGGAGGCGGAGTAACAGTTGACAAGGAGTATGTAGTGACAACAGTGGATCTAAACAATATTGGATACAAAGATGAACCATTCGTCCTTGCTGCTGATGTGAATCAGGTGTTCTACGTGAAAGACATGTCTACAAAGCCCAGGAGAGGGAAAAATGATGATAAATCAACCAAAGAGCCGAAACGCCACATAGTTCTTTCAGGAAGAAGAAACATCGTGGGAATTGAGGACAAGTCAGACATGTCAGAAGATTATGAAAGGGATGACCGGATACCACCCTTCAGTGTGAGCAAAGACCCAAGCATCCTGCTAAATACTGAGGAGGCTCCATGGTTACGACATGATCATAACCAAGGGACATACGTCAAGAAGAAGATCACCAGTGTACCCGCTTGATATATAGTGATGTTTTAACCAATATTATGTATTAGATTTTTTGTGTAATTAATAATGATTATGGATAGTCATGGTTCATTGATGTCGGTGTCGAAATGACTTGATTTATTTTTGGCAAGCATATGAGCCCAAATTGATGCCTCACAAGAGGTGTTAGATTTTTCTGATCATTATTTTAATTATTATATTTTTCTCTGTGCCGAATGAGATAAAAGCCGGTGAATTACACCTCCGGCCCTCTGCGGTTTTTCATCAACCTCCACAACATTCTTCTTCCTAGGCCATTCAAGATCCCGTGTAAAAGTTTGGCACCATTCTGCATTATTTTGGTGGTAGGCCCAGTTGACCCTATAATTATTGGGTGACGGTGCGCGGTAATTCAATTATGTAAGGAAAATGGACCTCGACCCATTTATCTTTGGATTTTGGTGTTTGATGATCAACATAACCAAATTGGACTAATGTGTTTGCAAGTGTTTGTTTTATAGTCTAATAGGATGCACATGTGACTTGGACGAAGGCAATATGGTGATCTAGTGATCAACACTTCAAGCAAGACCCTACAATATGTATTGGAGGCTTACAAAGATCAAGCAAAGTCCAAGACACAAGAAATAGAGGGCCGGGCGCAAACAAAGTTAACGCTCAAGCCGAGACAAGAGCTGATTGAATTGGAACTGTCTCAAGATTTTGGATCTGCTCAAACTGACATGGAATTAGCATAAAGCTTTAGAGAATTTCATTAGCTTTCCAAAAAGTCCAAGATCATCGAAATCGGAGTTCGGAGCTAAGAGTTATGCCCAAAATACGAAAGCCTGTCTCACTGAAAAAAAGAGCAACGGACGCTCCAATGCAGCATCCGATGCAGCATCCGATGCTCTCTAAAATCAGCCCAGAATGAACAGTATTGTGGTAGAGTCCGATGCCAGCTTCTGATGCCTCACCGGAGCATCCGATGCCCCCAAAAAACAGGTCTAACAGCTAGTTTTCCAACGGCTACTCATCACATGAGTATAGGAAGCTTCCGATGCCACCACTGTAGCATCCGATGCTCTACAGAAAACTGATTTCAGCCCCCCAACGTCTCTATTTGATTTGGGGCCTATGTATACCACCTCTAACCGGCCAAATGAGGTGTGGAGGAGTGAGGAAACATACCAAGGGTGTTGCTACACCATATTAGTGCCTCCATATGCATAGTGCTTAGTGTTTTCACATGGTGATTAGTGTAGGTACTTTGCGAAGTGCTTAGGCTAGTTAGACCACCACTCATGCGCTTGCTCTAGGTTTAGGCCTAGTGTTTAGTGAGGTTTGCATACCTCTTGCTACTCGGTGCTTGCGTGCACCATTGTTGTACATCGGAGGGGCTTGTAGTCTTGCGAGACCACACCAACCGCGTTTGTGTTGTGGCCGCCACCGTGTACCGAAGGGAACAAGGCCCGCGGCGGTTCGGCCGGAATCTTGATAGTGGAGACGGCGGGAAGCATCCGGGAGAGGCTTTGCCACGAGTGGCTTAACCGGAGACCCACTTGCGCATGGGGAAGGACCGGAGCTATCCACGGAGTCACCCGACCGGGAGCTTGGCCCTTGCGAGGGATTCCTTGTGAGGGGCTCCAACGAGGACTAGGGGGAAGCTTGTGTGCTTCTCGATACCTCGGTAAAAATAACGGAGTCATTGATGGGAGTTTGCATCTCTACCTCACTCTTTAGCTTCCGCATTCACTTTGCTACCTTGTTGTGTGCTTTACCTTTCCTAGCTTAGTTGATAGGCTAGTTGATAGGTTTGGATCATAGGTTGCAAAACTCTTTTGCGGTAGAGATAGCAACACACCTAGCAAAACATTAGTTGCACATATAGTTTACATTCTTGTATAGGTTTTTACTAGGTGGTAATTAGAGGCCATAGTTAGAGTAAAGGTTTTAGTTGCCTAATTCACCCCCCCCCCTCTTAGGCGTCACAGTCCTTTCAATTGGTATCAAAGCCGGTTGGCTCTCTTGTGGACTCTTGGCTTAATCGCCTTCGAGCCGACGCCCCTAAGAGAGGTTGGGATGGATACCTCTAGGCCTCCACACTTTGACGGCACTAACTTCCCCTACTATAGTGCTAGGATGGCTTGCTTTTTAGAAGCCGTTGATTTAGGTGTTTGGAGAGTCACCCGCGACGGGATGAAACCCATTAAGAATCCCGAAAAGCCTACCGCGGGTGATGAAAAAGAAATTCATCTTAATGCTAGAGCTAAAAATTCCTTGTTTGAATCTATTAGCATGGATGTCTTTAACCAAGTTTTTACTTTGCAAACATCTCATGAAATTTGGTTAAAACTACATGAGCTCCATGATGGTACAAGTAATGTACGTGAGCAAAAACATCACCTAACTAAAACAAGCTATGATTCCTTTAAAATGAATGATAATGAGCTTGTTCGTGATATGTATTCTCGTTTGAATCTAATTATCAATGAGCTCCATTCTATAGGAATTACAAAGCTAGGTGATGCGGATATTGTGAGGAAGATCATCTCCGTGCTTCCAAAGAACAAGTATGCAACCATCATCACCATCCTCCACAACATGGAGGACTTGAGCACCATGACCCCGGCCATTGTCATTGGCAAATTGGTGGCATTTGAGATGTCACGTAAGATGGGTCCAGAAGAAGCCACTTCATCAAGCAAAGACATCGCTCTCACATGTGAGCACAAAAAGATGAAGGGCAAAAAGCAGGTTGAGACAAGCTCAAGCTCCTTAAGTGAAGAAGAGGAGGATGAAGATGAAGAATCAAGTGATGATGATCAAGCCTCCACCTCATCCGACTCCTCCTTAGATGAAGAAGAAACAATCAAGCTCATGAAGGGAGTCAAGAGGATGATCCGCAAGCTCAATGTCAAGGGTGTACCCATCACTATAGAAGATTGCCTCTTCACCAATCAAAGAAGAGAGCAAAGAAAAAAGGGATGCTATAGATGTGGCAAGAAAGGGCACTTTGTGGAAGATTGTCCAAAACAAAAGCCCACACCTAACGATAAGAAAAAGAAGGGATGCAAGGCCAAAGCTCTCACCACCATCAAGACATGGGATGATTCATCAAGTGGTGATGAAGCCCATCACAAGAGGCACGGCCGCAAGCACTCATCATCAAGCTCCTCGCGTATGTGCCTTATGGCATGAGGTAACTCAAGCTCTATCTCTAGTAATAGTGATAGTGATAGTGATGATGAGCTTCCTTCTTATAATGAACTTGTGCAAGATAATCTCAACTATGCTAAAGCTTGTACTAGTCAACAAAAGAAAATTAATGCTTTAAAAGAAAAATTAGATAGCTCTCAACAAGCCTACAATGCTATGCTTGAACAATATGAAACCTTTTCAAATTTGAATGTTGAGCTATCTAACAAAATTGAGAAACTTGAGGCTAGTACAAGCACATGTGATTGCACAAGTAATCATGAGCAACTTGCTAAGAAAAATGAAAAACTAAAAGCAAAGTTAGCTAGCACATAAGATGCTTACAAAAGTTTGCTTGCCAAAATGGAAATTATGTGCAAGCATTGTGATGAGCTAACTAACAAAGTTGCTAATCTTGAAACAATCGGAGCAAACCCCACCGAGGCACCTAAAATTGAAAAATCTATCTTTAATATGCCTAAAAAGGATGCCTCTACTTCTTGTTTTGATTTACTTGATTTAGACTCACCCATGTGCAAACAAGCTTGTGTTGAGAATGTAATTGTAGAAACATGTACACAAGAAGATGCAATGGAAAATGAGCTACTAAGGCAAGAAGTGGCTCGCCTCACAAAGGATTTGACCCAAGCAAAAGGCAAGGGGAAGCAAACCCGAACTCATCAAGATAACACCGTCAAGGGAGTGAAGAAGCTTGATGAGGAGCAAAACGTGGTTTGTTACCTTTGCCACAAGGAAGGTCACAAGTCCTATGAGTGCAAGGTGAAGCATGGGGGAGAAAAGAAGAAAGAGAAAAACAAAAAGCAAACAAGCAAGCTCTCCAACACCTACACCAACAAGGTGAACAAGAAGGCCTCCACACCTTATCTTTTGAAGAAGAAGAAGAATGACAAGGTGGTGGCCATCAAGCTGAACAAGCAAGCCAACAATGGTGCCAAACGCATTTGGGTGCCTAAGGACATCATCTCAACCATGAAGAGCACCAAAAAGGTTTGGGTCCCGAAAGGGAAGTGAGTAGCAAATTTGGCAACAGGGAATTTGGAGACTTGGCAAAGGTTGGGTGCATGCCATGGGGTGCATCACATTGGATCATGTCATTGCCAAGTGTGTTAGTGACTACTATGGACCCAAGTTCCCCTCCCCATGTTAGGTAACTAGATTTAAATTCTTGCAATTATTTTCATTTGGTATAAATGTCTTGCAATTACTTTTAGCATCTAGTTCCTTTCATTGCCTATGTTTGCATTAGTATATTCATATCTTTTGTCATGCAAATTAGGCTTATCATATGGTAGTTTTGCTCGGTATCACTCACATTCTTAGAGCAATTATACATAGTTTTAATTGGTTAGAAGCACGGCACATAGCTTCTTTTACTTTGTATTTATCTTATATGTGTCAAAGTCCAAATTATAGATAAAACTACCCCAATTACCATCTTCAATTGATGTCACATTTCTTGTAATATCAATATGGAAAATGGTAGTTTGACCTCACAAGTCAATGTGCATTTCTCCTACAAGTATTTCAATCTTGTATGCACACCTTGAGGGGGAGTTTACTCTACAATTTGGAAGCTTTGAGACTAACACTACTTTCAAGTTTATCATGTGTGTAGTAGTCTCATTGCAAGGAAAATGGAGTTCCCGGAGACAAGCATCATATGTGACGATAATTCATTTGGTATCTACATATGGTATTCCTAACCGATAACATTATGTTGATTTCACTTTGATACTCTTATATGCTCTCTCCATGCATTATATAGAGTAAACTTCTTTGTGCTCAAATTTACCCGTTATGCATATGCTTTGCCTTACTCCAAATGTATGCATATACTTAGGGGGAGTTTAGCCTATATAATGTTTCCTCCCTTGTGCTTTTAAATGTCTTCCTTTTTTGGTGTTTTATTCCAAAGGGGGAGAATGTGAAGGGACCAAAAGCAAGCCCAAACTAAAACAAACAAAATAACCAAAATCAAATTTTCAAAATTTTTATGGTTATCTTTTTGGGAATGGTCCAAAAATGGAAGAAGTGGATTATGGAGTTAGGGGGAGAATTAATCCATAAAGCCACTAAAAGGAACTCAATGGCAAGGGCAAGATATGTTTTTATAAGTAAGTTTCAATTTGGTATCTATTAATCATATGATCTTGCCTTTGCATTGCATCCTAGCAAGTAGATTGCATTTTAATTTTTTGTCTCTATTATTTGCTTGCTTTGGTTGTGTTGTCATCAATCATCAAAAAGGGAGAGATTGTAAGGAAAATGGACCTCGACCCATTTATCTTTGGATTTTGGTGTTTGATGATCAATATAATCAAATTGGACTAATGTGTTTGCAAGTGTTTGTTTTATAGTCTAATAGGATGCACATGTGACTTGGACGAAGGCAATATCGTGATCTAGTGATCAACACTTCAAGCAAGACCCTACAATATGTATTGGAGGCTTACAAAGATCAAGCAAAGTCCAAGACACAAGAAATAGAGGGCCGGACGCAAACAAAGTTAACGCTCAAGCCGAGACAAGAGCTGATTGAATTGGAACTGTCTCATGATTTTGGATTTTCTCAAACTGACATGGAATTAGGATAAAGCTGTAGAGAATTTCATTAGCTTTCCGAAAAGTCCAAGATCATCGAAATCGGAGTTCGGAGCTAAGAGTTATGCCCAAAATACGAAAGCCTGTCTCACTGAAAAAAAGAGCAACGGACGCTCCGATGCAGCATCCGATGCTCTATAAAATCAGCCCAGAATGAACAGTATTGTGGTAGAGTCCGATGCCAGCTTCTGATGCCTCACCGGAGCATCCGATGCCCCCGAAAAACAGGTCTAACGGCTAGTTTTCCAACGGCTACTCATCACATGAGCATAGGAAGCTTCCGATGCCACCACTGTAGCATCCGATGCTCTACAGAAAACTGATTTCAGCCCCCCAACGGCTCTATTTGATTTGGGGCCTATATATACCACCTCTAACCGGCCAAATGAGGTGTGGAGGAGTGAGGAAACATACCAAGGGTGTTTCTACACCATATTAGTGCCTCCATATGCATAGTGCTTAGTGTTTTCACATGGTGATTAGTGTAGGTACTTTGCGAAGTGCTTAGGCTAGTTAGACCATCGCTCATGCGCTTGCTCTAGGTTTAGGCCTAGTGTTTAGTGAGTTTTGCATACCTCTTGCTACTCGGTGCTTGCGTACACCATTGTTGTACATCGGAGGGGCTTGTAGTCTTGCGAGACCACACCAACCGCGTTTGTGTTGTGGCCGCCACCGTGTACCGAAGGGAACAAGGCCCGCGGCGGTTCGGCCGGAATCTTGATAGTGGAGACGGCGGGAAGCATCCGGGAGAGGCTTTGCCACGAGTGGCTTAACCGGAGACCCACTTGCGCATGGGGAAGGACCGGAGCTATCCACGGAGTCACCCGACCGGGAGCTTGGCCCTTGCGAGGGATTCCTTGTGAGGGGCTCCAACGAGGACTAGGGGGAAGCTTGTGTGCTTCTCGATACCTCGGTAAAAATACCGGAGACATTGATGGGAGTTTGCATCTCTACCTCACTCTTTAGCTTCCGCATTCACTTTGCTACCTTGTTGTGTGCTTTACCTTTCCTAGCTTAGTTGATAGGCTAGTTGATAGGTTTGGATCATAGGTTGCAAAACTCTTTTGCGGTAGAGATAGCAACACACCTAGCAAAACATTAGTTGCACATATAGTTTACATTCTTGTATAGGTTTTTACTAGGTGGTAATTAGAGGCCATAGTTAGAGTAAAGGTTTTAGTTGCCTAATTCAACCCCCCCTCTTAGGCGTCACGGTCCTTTCAAATTAAACTATCTCCGAAAAATCACGAACTTGTTGGTTGCCTCACCCGTGCCACGTGACAGCCTAAAAAAAAGTTTGAGACCAATACGACACAGAAACGTATATGAACTACACAAATTTATCTTTTTAAATTAAACTGCAATTTAACAGTGAATTTCGCTATCGTGCATTTGGACAATGAAAGATAAACAACCCAAAATTTAACGTTCAGATAATGCAAAAATAATCTTCCTATCGAGAACCAGTTGTTTCAGATATTTAAATTTAACATTATATTTTTGCATTAACAAAATATGAATTGTTATTTACATTTATATTCATTATTATAAGAAAAGAAAAAAATTTATGTTACAAATTTTTCTACTATACAATAAGGTAAAAGGAAATACAACTATCATTTTTAAGTAATTTTATACCTAATATTTAATTTACTATGCAATTAACAAATATTACAGCATATTAATATAGTCAAAACCTAATACAAAACCCAAAATACAGACGGGAAATAAACCTTTAGTCTCGAGCGGTAGAACCACCCGGGACTAAAGGAACCTTTAGTCCCGGGGCGTAAGGCCGCCCGGGACTAAAGGTAGCTAATACAAAAACCAGAATAGAAAAAGGCCAAAATAGTGGCGGGAAAAAAAGCTTTAGTCCCGGGCAGTGGCACCACCCGGGACTAAAGGTGCCTGTAGTCCCGGGGCGTAAGCCCGCCCAGGACTAAAGGTCCAAGCCTTTAGTCCCGGGCGGGCTTACGCCCCGGGACTAAAGGACTCTTAGTCCCGGGTGGTGCCACGGCCTGGGACTAAAGGTTCCCCGCGTATATAGGGCACAGTGCCCTCCTTCTTCCTCAGATCGACGTCAGACCGCCCGCAGCGCCGCCGCTTCCCTCGTCGTCTCCGATCGAGTGCCGCGCCGCCGTTGTCCCACCGCATCCCTCGCCGACGTCCGCCTCGCCGTCGTCCTCTCGCGCGGCTGCGCCGATGCCTCCTCTTCTCTCCCTCGCCAGCCTCGGTGGCCGCCTGCCTCGGCGGCCACGCACGCCTCGTCCTCTCGCGCCGCCGGTGAGGAGGCCGGGCGCGGTCGCGCCGCCATGCTCAGTGCGTGCGTTGTGTGTGTGCGTGTGTGTGCGTGTGTGCATGTTGTGTGCAGTGTGTGTGTGCAGTGCGTGTGTGTGCAGTACGTGTGTGTGCACTATGTGTGTGCGTGTGTGTGCACTGTGTGTTATTAATGCACCGCAGTGTATATATGTTTATAGAAAAATGAATATATATTTATATAAATATATAGTTATATAAATCATTTTTAGAAAATCATGTTTTTTAATCTAACAAAAAATATGTGACATGTAGATAAAAAGAGATTGGTCGCGTTGACCTCGCCGCCGTCCGCCGTCATCTTCACCGCAATGTCATCCTCGTCGTCGTCCGTCGTCGTGCTCACCTCCTCACTGCAACGTCATCCTCGTCGTCGTCCGTCGTCGTCCTCTCCTCAACGGTGTGTCCCTTGTGATGGAGAAGGAATAATCAATTAGATATGTTTATGTCGTTTATATATTTTTATGAATGTGTATGGAATAATGACTTAGCATAATCAATTAGATATATTTGTGTCGTGTATATGTTTTTACGAATGTGTATGGAATAATCACCTAACCCAAAACCCCGAACCCTAAACCCTAACCCCTAAACCCTAACCGCTAACCCCTAACCCCTAACCCTTAACCCTTAACCGCTAACAGCTAACCCCTAACCCCTAATCCCTAACCCTAAACCCTAACCGCTAACCCCTAACCCCTAACCCCTAAACCCAAAACCCTAAACCCTTAACCCTCCATGGTCTTTATCCTCCATGGTCTGTATGAATATATGTTATTTGCAAAAATATGGTGTTTATTATCCTCCATGTTATTCGCAGAAATGGCCGACCCAGTTGACAACTGAGAATACATATGATGAATGATTGACTGTGTTGAGGAAGGTTTGAGGCTTTTACCCGGTTGAGTCATTATTTGCTATGCGCTTAATGCTTATGACTAACCGGTGGCGTGAGTTGTGTTGTGTTTTTGTGTTTCTGTGTTGGTGTGTGTGTGTGCGACATGTGTCTCTTGGCTGTGTTGATGTGCAGGTGTGGAGCTCGGAGACAGTGGTCGATGGCAAGTGAAGGTCAAGTTGAGACGTGCTGTGCCGATGGACTGGGCGCGATGAAGGATGGGCGTGCCGTGCGGCGGACGTGCCATGCCGATGTATCAGACAGCGAAGGGCGGATGGGAGGCTTAGACTGAGGGACCAGAGGGCCAGAGGACCAGCTGTGGTAGCTGGCACGTGGTATCGGCGAGCAAGAACACATGGGGATGTGCGGTGCATCGGCCGAGTCGGGAGGAAAGCGCTGGAGTCGGGTTGCTTGGCGGGAGGTCGGACACGGGCTTGCGTGCGGCGCAAGTGCCGTCGGCCGAGTTAGGAAGGAAGGCGAAGGCGTTGTGCCCGGCGTGGAGGCTGGACATGCATCGGCATCGGTGCCGGTGGTCGGGGTGTGAGAACCAAATCCCGTCTACGGCACGGGTTCGGTAGCTGAGCCTCAAAAAGCTACCATCGACGGTTTCCAGGTTTGGGCCTCAAAACCTAGGGTGGCGGGTTTCCGAGTTTGGGCCTCAAAACTCGGGGTGGCCGGTTTCCTGGTTTGGGCCTCAAAACCAGGTGGTGGTCCGTAAGGACGGTCGACGCGTGGCGGCACCGAGAGGCTTGCGTTGCGGCGTAGCTATCGGTGAGAAGGCGCGGCGGTCGACGGTGGCGGCACGTGGCGGCATCGGGTGAGGTCGCGTCGAGGCGAAGCTACCTGACGTGCGGGCGTGGCCGTCGGATGAAGATCGTCAGGACTGGACGGTTTTACCCCTGGGGGGTATTTGGGACGAGTGCTTAATGTAAGGGCGTTTTGGTCTTCAGGACGTGCGCCTATATATATGAGGGGGGCTGCTAGGGCAGCCGTATCCTTGGGAGTTTCAGGTGGTGTCTCTCTCATTTTGTTCCTGTGAGAGTAGGCTAGGGTTAGGGAGAGTTGGCTCTTGTTCTTGAGCTTTTCGCCATCCAAGCTTTGATCTGCTGGAGTGGCTTGTAGCCTGTACACCAAGTGCTTAATGAATCATCCATTCCTCTGAGTCCAAGGATCAAATTCGTGGTGGAATTCGCGCTGTGATTTTGTTCTTCGTGTTCTTCGCGGTTTCCTTTTTCTCCATGATTTTCCCGTCGCTTGATCTCTTTGCTCGGTTCATCTTTTGCAAATCCATTTGAACCAAGTTGTTCTAGATCGTGAGGCACTTCTTTCCCCCGAAGGAATCATCCTCTAATCTCACGGTCTAGGAGATCGATCGATTCTTAGTTTCGGGTCTAGTTTTCTCCCTTCCCCCGAAATTCTTTGATTCACCGATTTGGAGTTAGGTTCGAGCCATGATCTCTTAGGAGTAGCTCACTAACATCCTTGTGACTCCTCGGATCGAATCCCGGCCCTAGTGCTTTTGATTCGGAGGAGATCGAGTTGAATCCGCGGAAGAACAGCCAGTTTCGGGGTGACCGGACGCTTGCTCGGGCTGACCGGACTCACGACCAGAGAGTCCGGTCGTTGAAGGCTTTTGGTGGTCTGTTTTGCATCGACCGGACGCTTTGTATTGACCGGACGCACAGTTGAGCTAGTGACCGGACGCACCGTGGTTACTGTTCATCGGTGTGTTGTGTTTTTGACCGGACGCTGTGAGGTTGACCGGACGCACCGTACACCAGCGTCCGATCCAACACAGAGAGCTCCTAGATCGAGTTTTTGGTGACCGGACGCGTCCGTTCCCAGCTGACCGGACGTTGGCTAGAGTCCAGTCGAGCCAGTCTCGCGCAGCATCCCTCGAGCGCGCCGAGGCATTCCCTCGAGCCTCGGGCGAATCGCTGTAACCCTCGAGCGAGCAGAGGCCACCAACCCTCGAGGACGCCGAGGCCTTTCCGTGAGCCTCGAGCCTCGGTTGAGTCGAAGGTTTTCCCGAGGCCTTTTCTCGAGCCTCGGTCTCGACCTCGACCCTCGGCCTCGAGCCTCTGCCTCAAGCTTCGGCATCGACCCTCAGTCTCGGCTTCGACCCTCGGCCTCTAGCCTCTCCCTCGAGCCTCGGTCTCGACCTCGAGCCTCTGCCTCGAGCTTCGGCCTCGACCCTCGGTCTCGGCTTCGACCCTCGGCCTCGAGCCTCGGTCTCGAGCTTCTGGTCTCGTGCCTCGGGCGGGTCGGAGCTTTTCGCTGAAGCCTCTCTCGAGCCTCTGGTCTCGAGCCTCGGGCGAATCGGACGCATCGAGCGCTCTGTTCGTTGCCCCCTCGGTGTTTGACCGGACGCGTCCGGTGCCTGCTGACCGGACGCACCAGTGAGTCCGGTCAGTGCAGCCAGCGCACGATTTCGTCCGTTTCTTTTGCGTTCGAGCTCCGATTTGAGATCCGCTTTTTGCGTTGGATTCCCGACTCTGTGCTCTACAGAAACCGGGCTTCCCGCTTTGCGAGGTCACCCAAACTTCATCCTATCACTAGTTGACTTGCATGGATTTGGAAGAGGGAGCGGTTGTGGTGTCCCGCTGTGTTCCTAGGGAACATCCACCCATTCTCTTGGGTCGAGGACATCACGTGTGTCGGCTTTGCTCTTGGGGTTGATTTTGTTGGGACAAAGGTCGTAGTTTCCGAAAGGAAATTTTTAGGCTCCCATTCACCCCCCCCTCTGGTCGCCTTGCTATAGCATTTTCGGTCCTTCAATTGGTATCGGAGCCAGTTAGGGATCTCTCTACCTTAACCGGTTCCGGATCCGCAAAGGCGACCTTTTGAGAGCGATTTTGTTTCTGACTTTTCTTGTCGAGGTGTTTGAGCTTTTGTTTGGCTAACACTAACGGTGCTTTTGGAGTGCACCAAGTTCTTCTTCAAGTATGTCTTTGTCTTTTAGCTTGAACGGTTCCACGGACGACATCTTGGGAAGAAGGAGGAGTGCAGTTGATGAGAGGGATCGCGAGGTGAACGACCTGCTGAACCTTCTGCGACATGATGAGCTTTCACCAGAGGATCTCCTACATCAACTTGGCAAGGCCAAGAGAGGTACACTTGCTCAAGGCCTTGTGACCTTGCACAACCTCTATGAGGCTCGTTCTAGTTTTGTTGAGCAGTGTAGTACCTTGCGTGGAAAGGTCGAAAAGTTGAAATGCTCCATTGCTAGTTTGAAGTCTAGTGCCTCTTTGCCTTGCACCGGTTGTAGTGACATGGTTAGGAAGAATGATGAGCTAAGCTTTTCCCTTGCTAGCTTAAAGTCTGAGAATGAAATGTTGATATCTAATGCTTCTGAACCATGTTTAGTTTGCACTGACTTAAGCAAGGACCTTGATTGTGCTAAAACTGAAATAGCCTTGCTAAAGTCTGATGCTTTGTTACCATGTGTTTCATGTGAGTCTTTGCTTGCTGAAATCAATAACTTAAAATTGACTCACTCCACATGTGTAGATGAACTTGAGCATGCTAGGGCTGAAATTGTTGAATTAAATTCTAAGCCTTGTAGCTCATGTTCTTTAAATAAAAATGCTTGCCTTACTTCTAGTGCTATACATGATTCTTTGCTTGATGTTTCTGGTGATGTTTCTTCCACCGATTTCATTTGCACATCTTGCATAGATTTAGAAAAGGAAGTTTTGGCTTTGAAGCTTTTGCGCGATGATATGAGCGCTAAGTTGGTTGAGCACAATGATATGAGTGCCAACCTTGAGAGGGAAGTTGAGCTCTTGCGTACCACATATGCCAAGTGCATTAGAGAGGAGATGGAGAATCTTAAAATGCTCCATGTGGTACTTGTGATCGCCTCATGTTTGAGAATGAGGTTTTAGCCAAAAGGTGCAAGAGCCTTTGTGCTAAGTCTTTTGAGTCACGCATTTCTTCCAACTCCGATGTCGATATTTCCAAGTCTGCATCTTTGCGACCGGAGTTGAGTTCTTGTGTTGCGCGTGAGTCTTTTGACGATAGCACTAGTGTCAAGGTTTCGGATAGCTCTTTCATAGCTACTCCCAACCTTGCTAGTTCTTCGAGTGATGTCCAAGGGACTTCTCTTGACAAGGGTGCTTCTCATATTTTTGGGACTCGTCCTCCCAATCCGGTTTTTCATTGCACCTTTTGCAAGAAGGAGGGGCATTCGCTCGATTTTTGTTTTTGCCGTGTCAAGCACGAGCGGCGAATTCGAGCTAAGGCTTTTAGGAAGACGCGTAGCCTTTCCCATGGCACGTGTGCTCCTAGCATTGGCACCAAGTTGGTAGTTGATGCTTCTTACTCTAAGTCCCAAGGGACTTCTCACTTGTCGGAGAATGGTGTGCCTTCCAGTAGGCCTTTGTACCATTGCTCTTTTTGTGAGAAAGATGGGCATCAAGAAAGCTTCTGCTATCGGCGTGCCAAACGCATGCGCCAAGCTCGCTCTTTGTAACGTAACGGCTCTAACCCCATGGCCCACCGATCACCGTCAGCCACTGACAGTCAATCCGTACAGCCAAGAGATTAGGACCGGTTCCGCTACTGGGCTACATCAGTGCCCGTTGTCCGCAGGATCATCTCACAATTCAGTTACAATCTCTTTAACATTTTGACAAATAACATCGGAGTAAATAGCGGAAGACTTAGATAACAATAGTTTTACAAACCAGGGTTCAACATAAACTTAAAGTGAAGTTATTACAGACCATAGTTCAAATAGATAGAGTTGGCAGAGTAGCATATGACAACAACTAAAGGTAAAGATACACCACCCAGCCCGAGGGTGAATAATCACTCATCGGCCTCATCGGCCTCCTCCTGAACAACAGTCACACAGCAGGGTCCAAGGCATACTGAGGAATCTGCCATACCTGCAACATGGGTAATAAAACCCTGAGTACAAAGGTACTCAACAAGACTTACCCGACTAAAGAAAAAGGGAGAAGACTCAGGAATGAAAGGCTTAGGGTAGTCAAGGTAAGGCTTAAGCAAAATCAAGCATTTTGCAGAAAAAGCATTTTTGTAAATCTTATTTTATTTTGAAAGATTCAGTATTCCACAAATCTTCATCATTTATGATTCATTTTACATTTCAAAACATTCCTAGTTGAGAACCACTCTCCGTTGAGAGTCAATGGAACAAGTCTCCATAACCGAGGAGCAACGTTAATCCGGATAAAGAATACTCAGCTGAGGATCCCTATTCACACTGCATATGTAGCACCCAAGCTTGCATATGCCAACTCGTCTACCACGATTCCTCCAAGATTGGGCCCGGTCCTACGCCACCCGGAAGTACAGTACACCACTCCAATCCGGGACTCTAACCCACGTGGGTACATGCTACTTCCGCCATCTCTCCACTCCCAGTGCGCGGTTGTCGGTCCAATAATGGATTTCTCGGAGCCAGAGCTTTCCGCAGTATGTGAATAGTTGCAAGTCCTGCCCAGCAGGCCCCCATACGGATGGCCCCTAATTTTCCAGCCAGCAACTGTGCCTTGGTTATATCTCACCCAAGCGCAACAGTCCTGTCAGTTTTTCAACCCGTCCCGGTCGGTGTCAACTGTCGAGTCCCGGACTACGACATGACGGCACCGTACGCAAGGACAACCTCTCCTTCCCATTGACTAAGTACGGATCAGATACTTAGCCAATAGTGGGAGTAAACCAGAAATTCCCATAAATATTCTTAAGTGATCACACTTTTGAAATTGGCATTTTTATTGCAAATCTACTGTATAGCATTGCTAAGCATTTTGCAACTAGTTTTTTTTTTGAAAGCAGGTATCGGGTGTATCAGTGGTCAAGGTGGATAATGCATCAGATAGGATATCACCCAACTCCTATAAACCTAATGCAGTAATTTAACTCAAAAACATTTAAGGAAATCATTTTATAAAATTCAAGGGTAGGGTTAAATGCACCGGGGCTTGCCTTGGATGGCAAAAAGAGCAGACTCGGGGTAGGAGTAGGTGTCGGAGCTCGGGGTTGCCTCGGGAACAGATCCTTCGGTGGCTACCTCGACTTCAGGTCCTTCTTCGTCAACTATACGGATGCAATGATGAATGCTTATGAGAATGATGATATGGAGTTAAGGTACAAGACAATTCTACTGATTCTAGATTACTCTTAAACAAGGCATGATTGAAATCTAGGTTGAGCATAAAAGGTAACCATTTCTTCCTTAAGCAATATTGATTAAACTAGCCCTTATTATAGTTATCCTAAGCATCAACCAAACAAAGCATTACAAACATCATAGACCAAAGGGTAGGGGTCTATGAACAGCAATCAATCCAAAGATCACATCATCAAACACTTATTACCAATCCTAATCCATTTTTCTATTTTCCTTAATTTATTTAAAAGGTCATTTTATGAAGTTGCTCCAAAAATTACCAAATTAATCACATAAGTTCATTATGGTGTACATAGATGGCAAAACAAATTTCATAATTTTTGGAGGTCATTAGGGTGCTCAAATAAAATCAGACATTAATTAGCAAAAGGCACGATTTAACAATTAAAATAAAAGCTCAAAAATCAACTTGTTCCAAAAGACTTCAAAATTTTACCAGAGGTTCAACACGTCATAAAAAGGTCACAAAAATTTGTCTCATGAATTTTGGAGTTATAAATAATTTTCTAGAAATCCAAAACCATCCATTTATTAATTAAAAGAGGGATTTTACATTTTCAAATTTTTGCACAAAACTCAAGTTTCATATTTTTATAAAATACTCCAGAGCATAAAGAGTCTACCACAAAAATCTCAGAATTTTTGGATGCACACAGAAAATCATACAAAAAAGAGAAAACCGAACACTATTCACATCTCTCAGAAAAAGAGAAGAGCACTGTGCTCTTTCTTAGGCCGGGCTCGGCGAATCGCGAGGCTCGGGCGAAACAGGCTCGGTCGAGGCGGGCTCGGTCGAGACGGAAGCGATAGCTTCGTCCGAGGCCTGGCCCGGAGGCTTGGGCGAGACGGAGAAGTGAGCCTCCGTCCGAGGCCTGACTCGGGCGAAGCGGAGAGCATGCGTCGCCGAGGCTTGGGCTCGGGCGAAGCGGAGGGTCATGCGCTCGCCGAGGCTTGGGCTCGGGCGAAGCGGAAAAACAAGCCTCCGTCCGAGACCCGACTGGGAGGGCTCGGGCGAAACGGGGTGGAAGCAGAGACCGGAGGCTCGGACGCTTACCACGTGTCGGAGGCAGGGCTCGAGGGTGAGGCTCGACTTGTTCTCGAGGGTGAGGCTCGACACGCTCGAGGGTGAGGCTCGACTCGTTCCCGAAGGTGAGGCTCGACATGCTCGAGGGAGAAGGTGACCGCGGCGGCGCTCCGGCGGTCCGGCGGTCCTGAGCAACAACAGCGACCGCAAGGGGTCAGTCAGAGACGCAAAGGAGTAAGGAAGGTGATGAGGGGGTCAGTGGAGGATGATCAAGGCCGGAGGCGGCGAATTTCACGAACCCGAGTTCACTGGCGTTCGGTCGGAGAGCGGGAAGATGGGGTTACGCCGGGCAAACGGAGGCGGGGAAGGTGAAATTGAAGGGTGGGAAAGCTTCACGAGCTCAAGGCGGAGCTTTAGGGCTAGCTGGTGGAGCGGCGGAGTGTCTGGAGATGTCTGGCCACGGTGGCGGAGGTGGAGTGAGGAGCTCGGGCTCCGGCGGCTTATATAGCCGCGGCTATGGGACGGTAGAGAGCTCGGGGTGGGGTGGATAAGCTCGGCGGACGCACGCGCACTCGATTGCGCTCAGGCGGGGGTACTGGCGTGCAGCCGGGGCTCGGGCGCAAGCTTCGGCCGGCGATGGCCACGCGGCGGCGGCGCGCAGAGCACTGTAGGGGACGGGAGAGGGAGTCAGCGCTCGCGTGCGGGCGCGGAGGGAACAGGGGAACAGCGGCGGCAGGTTGGCGGCGCGTGGGGAGCAGCCAGGCACGCGGCACGCGCAGCGCCGGAGGCTCGGCCACGGCCGGGGCCCCCTCTGCACTGTGCCGACTAGAGGTAGGGGACGAACAGTGCTAGGCCTAGGGTTTGACTTTTGGCCAGTTTCTGTATTTTGCAAATTACTCTCAAAAATTTAACTGTGCGACAAAAACTCAAAACACTAAAGTTGTTCAGAAAAATGAGATCTACAACTTTGTCAATATAAACATTTTCAAATTCCGAATATTTTTTGAACTATATTCAAAAACAGAAAAGGGGACACTTTTCAAATTTGATTCAAATTAAAATTACTTTGGATTTCAAACTGAAACTTGAAAATTTTTAAATACCAAAGTTGTTCCTCTCGATCAGATTCACAACTTTGCTTTTTGAACCAACTCAAAATTTTGAATTTTGAAAAAATTATTAAATAGGGAATAATTCCAGGATTTGGGATTTTAGGGTTTTGCAAAAAGAAACTCAATTCAAATCTGATTTTTGAACTTTGATCAAAGCAACAAACATCAGGGCACTAAATTTGAACAAGAATTACATAGAACTAGGCACAGAGGTGAAATTACCATTTTGCCCCTATAGGAAGAAGTGGGCTAATAAGGATTTTTGCAATAGAGGTACATCACATAAAATGATACACTAAGCAAATGCATACACATGAAATCATGATCAAGATGATTAATGATGCTAATGATGATATGTCAAGTTAATTACATGCTTAAACACTAGAGGTGTTACAGCCTTCCCCCCTTAAAGAAATCTCGCCCCGAGATTCTGCGTCTTAAGAAAGGACAAAGAAGGGATAAAGGCAAAACTTTACATAGACAGGGATTCGAGAAAGTCGGGATAGTTCTTTGCCAAGAAGTCTTCAGATTCCAAGTAGCTTCTTCTTCAGAATGTTGGTTCCACTGGATTTTGTACCACCTTGTGGTAGTTCTTCGAGTAACTCGATCTTTGTGATCCAACACGCGAACTGGATATTCTGAGTAGGATAGATCAGGCTCTAGCTCGACACCTTCAACTTCCACGACATGTTCTGGTACTCGGAGGCACTTCTTGAGTTGGGAGACATGGAAAACATTGTGGACAGCAGAGAGATGATCGGGCAACTTCAGCTTGTAAGCTACCTTACCACAACATTCCAAAATCTCAAACGGACCAATGTAGCGGGGTGCTAACTTTCCCTTGACCCCAAAACGAGTGACTCCTTTGGTTGGTGAGACCTTGAGATATACGAAATCTCCAACTTGAAACTTCAGAGGTCGACGTCTCTTGTCAGCATAACTCTTTTGTCGGGATTGGGCAATCTTCATGTTCTCTTGTATCTGCTTGACTTTCTCTTCCATATCTTTGACCAGGTCAACTCCAAAGAATTCTCTTTCTCCGGGCTCAGACCAACTGAGGGGTGTACGACAACGACGACCGTACAGTGCTTCAAAGGGTGCCATTTTGATGCTTTCTTGATAACTGTTATTATATGAGAACTCTGCCAAGGGCAAACAGTCATCCCAAGTATCTGCGAAGGTGAGAGCACAGGCTCTCAACATGTCTTCCAGCACTTGGTTGACTCGCTCCGTCTGTCCATCAGTTTGAGGATGATATGCTGTGCTGTATAAGAGTTGGGTTCCAAGTGAGGTATGGAACGCTTTCCAGAACTTTGCAACAAACTGGGTACCACGGTCAGAGACAATGGTCTTGGGTATGCCATGAAGCTTCACTATGTTGTTCTTGTACAAGGCGGCATATGTGGGGACGGTGTAAATGGTCTTGACTGGCAGAAAGTGAGCTTGTTTGGTGAGTCGGTCCACGATTACCCAAATGGAATCAAAACCTTTCCGGGTCTTGGGTAGCCCATTAATAAAATCCATGCTGATATCTTCCCACTTCCAGGCAGGTACAGATAAAGGCTGCAATTCTCCTCCAGACTTCATGTGCACGGCTTTGACTTTCTGACAAGTATCACAGCGAGCGACATAGCGAGCGATTTCAATCTTCATCTTTGTCCACCAGAATCTCTGCCTTAGATCCTGGTACATCTTGTTGCTGCCGGGATGGATGGAAAACCTAGACAGGTGTGCCTCATCAAGGATCAACTGTCTCAACTCAGGCACCTTGGGAACTACTAGACGGTTCTTGAACCAAACAACTCCTACATCATCGATCCTGAAACAATCAGCCTTTCCGGTCTGGACCTTTTCGATGATGTGCTTGATTCCAGGGTTATCTTTTTGTGCAGCAATGACCTGTTCCTTGACCGATGTTTCTATCCTGACATTGTTCAAGCTTCCTTGCGGAACTATCTCAATACCCATCCTTTCAAGAGCATGGCACAAGGAAAGATCATAGGGCTTCGTCGTCAGACAGTTGCAGTATGACTTGCGACTGAGGGCATCGGCAACTACATTTGCCTTACCAGGATGGTAATGCACTTCGATATTGCGGATACATGGGTGTATGCCGAGTCTCTGTGTGATGAGTGATTGTCAACGGAGATGATGCGCATGTTCTTTGGCTTGTGTTGTGCAGGTGTCGAGCTCGGAGACAGTGATCGATGGCGGGTGAAGGTCAAGTTGCGACGTGCCGTGCCGACGGACCGGGCGCGATGAAGGATGGGCGTGCCGTGCGGCGGACGTGCCATGCCGATGTATCGGACGGTGAAGGGCGGACGTGGACTTGGACTGATGGACTGGAGGCCGGAGGATCAGCTGTGGTGGCTGGCAGCCTGCGACAGCGACAAGCGGAGAAGTGCGATCATGTCGGTGGAAGGGGTGCACAGGCGGTGCATCCCCTCTACGACGCCGGTTTGTTGGTAGAGCCCGGGAAAAACCAACGGTGGACGGTTTCCAGGTTTGGGCCTCAAAACCTGGGTGCTGGGTTTCCAGGTTGAGCCACAAAACCTGGGCGTGACGGTTTCCAGGTTGAGCCTCAAAACCTGGGCGTGGGCCGGTTTCCGAGTTTGGGCCTCAAAACTCGGGCGCGGACGGTTTCCGAGTTTGGCCACAAAACTCGGGCTGGAGGCTGGTTTCCCGGTTTGGGCCACAAAACCGGGGGAGCAGAGTGGTGGCGGCACGCGGCGGCGATCTGAAGGTTGCGTGGAGGCGACGCGGAAGACCGTGCGGGCGTGGCCGTCGGATCTACCTACCACCAGCGGGTGGACTAGAATAGCCTTAGGGTTAGGCTGGTCCGCTCTGTAAATACAGTAGTGAGGGGTAGAGTAGGAAATAGGCTTAGGCTAGGTTAGTATAAGTAGTCTGAGGGAGACACCCCCCTCCCTATCTCAGTTATCTCAGTTTTAGCCATCTCATTGGCTCTTGCTTCCTAGGATTTCCTGCTCTCCCATCCCCTGCTGTAGCTTGCTGAGATCCGCAGAGAGACTCACCTCTGTGTATTGTTGATTTTGAGGAAAGGAGGCCGTATCCTCCTTGTCGTAGCGGTTGTTTGCGCTTCGGCTTGCAATTCGTGGCTGTGATTTCCGTTGTGTTCGTGTTCTTCGCGGAATCCTTTTTCTCCACGATTTTCCCGTCGCTTGATCTCCTTGCTCGGTTCATCTTTTGCAAATTCGTTTGAACCAAGTTGTCCTAGATCGTGAGGCACTTCTTTCCACCGAAGGAATTAACCTCTAACCTCACGGTCTAGGAGATCGATCGATTTTTAGTTTCGGGTCAAGTTTTCTTCCTTCCCCGAAATTCTTCGATCCACCGTTTTGGAGATAGGTTCGAGCCATGATCTCTTAAAGATAGCTCACTATACTCCTTGTGACTCATCTCACCAAGTTTGATCCCTAGAGGAATTGTTTTGGGTGAGATAGAGGCAAATCGGTGGACGAACGGGGCTGCAGCGAGTCGACCGGACGCTCAGTCGGGGTGACCGGACGCTTGGTCCGTGAGTCCGGTCGATGAACAGCACGTAGCCGTGTTCTTCACTTTGACCGGACGCTCCATTCATGTTTTGACCGGACGCATCGCTTTCACTGTTCATCGTGCTTGTTCGTTTCTGACCGGACGCACTGCTCTCGACCGGACGCTCCGTACTCGTGAGTCCGGTCGCGAACAGTAAGGTTCCAGAGCCGATTTTTGTTGACCGGACGCGTCCGGTCCCTGCTGACCGGACGCTGGCCAGAGTCCGGTCGATCCAGTTCGACGCGTTTTCATCCGCAGTTTGTTCGTTCGTCTTTCGATTCGTGAATCGTTTGTGGCGTTGGATTTCTAACTTCGTGCTCTACAGAATTTGGGCTTCCCGCTTTACAAAATAGCCTGAATCCCCCTCGCGTTGCTCGGGGGAGGTTGAGGTTACCCAAAACCCATCCCGTCACTAGTTGACTTGCGTGAACTTGGGTGAGGAAGTTTTTGTGGTGCCTCGCTGTGATCCCTGGGATCATCCACCCTCTTCCAAGGGTCGTGGGCATCACGTTTTTGGTAGTAGCTCTTGGGGATTGATTTTGGGGACACTTGGCCAAAGTTTCGTGAGAAATTTTATTGGCTCCCATTCACCCCCCCCCCCCTCTGGTCGCCTTGCTTTTGCATTCTCGGTCCTTCAATTGGTATCGGAGCGGGTTAAGGATCTTCCACCTTAGCCGGTTCCAGATCCACCGAAGGCGACATGGATCGCGGCGTGGGCAAACCGCCGTTTTTCGATGGGACGAACTATGCGTATTGGAAGATACGTATGTCGGCCTATTTGCAGAGCTTGGGCGCTTCGATCTGGGATATTTGCAACTCCCCTGATTACGTGGTCTTGGCTGCTCGTGTGACTCAACAGCAGATCGATGAGCACGATGCCAATAGCCGAGCCCGTAATGCTCTTTTCTCTTGTTTGAGCATGGGTGAGTTTGATCGTGTTTCTCACCTCGCTACGGCTCGGGAGATCTGGGACACTCTCATGCGTTTTCATGAGGGCACCTCTCAAGTCAAAACCCGACTCTACGAGTCGTTCAAGCGAGAGTATGAGAACTTTAGACATCAACCTGGCGAGAGCATAGAAAGTTTATTCGCTCGCTTTCAGGTGATTGTCAACAGGATGAGGGCTAACAAGGAGCAGTTGCCTTTTGACGATCATGAGCGTGCTTTGAAGCTTTTGCACACTCTTGACCGTTCGGTGTGGGACTCCAAGGTTCAGGCGATCATCGAATCCCCTAACTATGAGACCCTCACCTGCGACGAGCTCTTCAGTAAGCTCAAGTCCAGTGAGATTGATGCTATGGCGAGGGCTTCTTTTGAAAATCCTTCTCGCCCATCCATGGCTTTGGTTTCCGGCTCTTCCTCTAACCCCTCAGCTGGATTTGCGCTTTCTTCTCTCTTTTCTGTGACAGAGCACCAGCTGGAGTCTTTGGGAGACGACGAGTTGGCTTTGCTTGCCAACCGGTTTTCGCGGTTCCACAACAACCGCGTGAACCGCCGTCGTGGAGGAGGACGCGCCGGATGCTACGAATGCGGCGACCCCGACCACTTCATCGCCGACTGCCCCAAGAAGAAGAACAAGCATCTGGGGAAGGGCGATCACGGCCACAGGCGCGACTCCAAGTACAAGGAGAAGCACGTTCCCCCAAGGCACAAGAAGCGGGGCGGCTTCGACAAAGAGTACATCAAGAAGAAGTACTTGGAGAAGCAGCAAGCTGAGCAGCGCGCGTTCTTCGCCACGCTCAGCGACGTCGACGGCTCGGATGACGACTCCGCCAGCTCGAGCGATGACGAGTCCGAGAAGAAGAAGAGGATCGAGGACAAGCTGAACGGCCTCTGCTTCTTCGCCGACGACGACGGCTTCTGCACCATGGCGCTGGGCGATGAGGTCGACGGCAAGCCGGAGCATACCCCTCGGAACGACGACGACGACGACACCTCCCAGGTAAGACGGTTGGAGGACGTTTGGTTGGTGGATTCCGGTTGTTCGAGGCACATGACCGGAAACACCAAGTGGTTCTCCAGCCTTAGCCCGGTCGCCGGAAAGGAGTACATAACCTTCGGCGACAATAGTAAAGGTAAGGTATTGTCTCGTGGGACGGTGCGGGTTAATGAGCACTTTGTGTTGCGCGATGTTGCTCTTGTTTCTAACCTGCATTTTAACCTTCTTTCTGTTTCGCAACTTTTTGATGATGACTATGAGATTCGTTTTAAACCGAACCTTAGTCGCATCTTAGATCCTCAGGGCGATCTTGTATGTCTGATTTCGCCCTTTGGGAAAGTCTTTTGTGCGAATTTCTCGGAATCGTTTGGTTCTTCTCGCTGTCTTTTGGCTAGTCCTTCTTCCTCCGATCTTTGGAAGTGGCATAGGAGGCTCGGTCATTTAAGCTTCGACTTGCTTGCAAGACTTAGCTCACTTGGCCTAATCCGAGGATTGCCCAAGCTTTCGATGGAGAAGGATCTAGTTTGCCATTCTTGCAGACATGGGAAGATGGTTGCTGCTCCCCACCATCCGGTGACTAAGGTCATGACCTCGCACCCCGGAGAGCTTTTACACATGGACCTTGTTGGTCCGGCTCGGGTGAGCTCGGTTGGTGGCAAGTGGTATGTTTTGGTTGTTGTTGACGACTTTTCGAGATATTCGTGGGTCTTCTTTTTAGCTGAGAAGACCGAGACTTTCTCATTTGCTCGCAATCTGATTTTGCGTCTTCAGAACGAGTTCCCTTTGAACTCGATGCGAGCTATTCGGAGTGATAATGGTTCCGAGTTTAAAAATTCGGATTTTGAGAAGTTTTGTAACCGCCTTGGTTTGGAGCATCAGTTTTCTTCCCCCTATACACCACCTCAAAATGGTGTTGTAGAGAGGAAGAATCGGACCCTTGTTGAGATGGCCAGGACGATGCTTGATGAGCATAGGACTCCTAGGCGTTTTTGGGCCGAAGCTATGAACACTGCATGCTACATTTCGAATCGCATTTTTCTGAGAGCGTTTTTGAAGAAGACCTCTTATGAGTTGCGTTTTGGTCGCCAGCCCAAGGTGAGTTATTTTAGAGTCTTTGGTTGCCACTGTTTTATATTGAAGAAAGGCAACCTGGACAAGTTTGAGTCTCGTTCTTCTGACGGTGTGTTTTTGGGTTATGGCACTCACACTCGAGCCTATCGTGTACTTAACCTTGACACTAACCGAGTCATGGAGACATCAGATGTCACCTTCGACGAGACTCTTGTTTGTCCCTCTTCTCGTTTTGAGCGTGCAGGTGATCATGAGGTTGGAGAGCCTCTTTTTGATGATGAGGACGAGGGTGCTGAAGGTATAGATGATCCAGCACCCCCTCCACCTGCCGTGCCGCAAAGGGCGGCCTCGACGACGACTCACGGCCCCGACACTTCTTCTTCCTGGGGGCCGTGGGATCCTCCACCTCGCGCGGTACCTTTTGTACCCGGGGTGGAACCAGCTGCTGTTGAGGGGGAGGTCACTTCTTCCCGGGAGGCGCCACGACATATCCAGCGCCAGCACCCCCCTGAACAGATGATCGGCGACATCGACGAGCGAGTTACTCGCTCCAGGTCACAGCACATCTCGCACTTTGCTCATTCTGCTTTTGTTGCGTCTTTTGAACCCCGAGATGTTGGACACGCATTGACGGATCCGGATTGGGTCAATGCCATGCATGAGGAGCTAGAGAACTTTGAGCGAAATCGGGTTTGGGTTCTAGTGCCACCACCTCCTGACTGTAAACCTATTGGGACAAAATGGGTATTTAAAAACAAGCAAGGAGAGGAGGGCCACATTGTGAGAAACAAGGCCCGGCTTGTAGCGAAGGGTTATAGTCAGAAGGAGGGGATAGATTATGAGGAGACCTTCGCTCCTGTAGCTCGTTTGGAGGCTATTAGGATACTCTTGGCTTATGCTGCATCCATGGGTTTCAAACTTTTTCAAATGGATGTCAAGAGTGCCTTCTTAAACGGCTACATTGAGGAGGAAGTCTATGTCCAGCAACCCCCCGGTTTTGAAAATCCCAAGTTTCCAAACCATGTCTTTAAACTCCACAAAGCTTTGTATGGTTTGAAACAAGCCCCTAGAGCCTGGTATGAGAGATTAAAAACCTTTTTGCTAGCTAAGGGTTTTAAAATGGGATGTGTTGATAAAACGCTCTTTCTCCTCAAGCAAGGCAAAGATACTCTCTTGGTCCAAATTTACGTGGATGATATCATTTTCGGTGGTTCTTCTCACGCTTTGGTTGCCAAGTTTGCAGATACTATGAGCAGGGAGTTCGAGATGAGCATGATGGGCGAGCTGACCTTCTTTCTCGGGTTGCAAATTAAGCAATCCCGAGAGGGGACGTTTGTGCACCAGGGCAAGTACACGAGGGACTTGCTGAAGCGGTTCGACATGGGTGAGGCCAAGCCTCTTCCGACGCCCATGTCGACGACGACTGCCCTGGATGCCGACACGGATGGAGAAGCAGTGGACCAGAAGGAGTACCGCAGCATGATTGGATCGCTGCTCTACCTGACGGCGACACGGCCGGACATTCAGTTCGCCGTGTGCTTGTGCGCGCGCTTTCAGGCTTCGCCACGCACTTCTCACCGTCAGGCGGTGAAGCGCATCTTCAGGTACCTTCGTTTCACGCCTGAGTTCGGGATTTGGTATTCTGCTTCTTCCACCCTCTCACTTTGTGGCTTTTCTGATGCTGATTTTGCTGGTTGTCGCATTGAGCGCAAGTCCACTTCTGGGACTTGCCAGTTTATTGGGTCTTCTCTTGTATCGTGGTCTTCTCGCAAGCAGTCTAGTGTCGCTCAGTCTACCACGGAGGCTGAATATGTTGCTGCGGCTAGCTGCTGTTCCCAGTTACTCTGGATGATGGCCACTTTGCGTGATTTTGGTTTGAGCTTTACTCGAGTTCCTTTGCTTTGTGACAGCACGAGTGCCATTAGCGTTGCTAAGAACCCCGTGCTTCACTCGAAAACCAAACACATTGATGTGCGCTTTCATTTCTTGCGAGACCACCAGGAGAAGGGTGATATCGACCTTCGCCATGTCGATACTCATCACCAATTGGCTGATATTTTCACCAAGCCTTTAGACGAATCAACCTTTAATAGGTTGAGGGGTGAGCTTGGTGTGTGTTTCCCCTTTTAGATGGGGGAAGCATTTTGAGATGTACAGACTGACTCTTTTATTTTGAGGCTCTTTTCTTTTGAGTTTCTTGAGTCTTTCCAATTGGTATCTTCATTCTTTCAGTTTTGTGTCGGGCATACGCATTTACATTCTGAGCTTCATGTCTATATTCACTAGAATGTAACTATGCTCTTGTTAGTATTGCTCCGATACTTATGATGATGCTTGTAGCTTATGCTCCTTCTGATCACTGTTACATGTTATGAGCGAGCTATTTTTGGAATGGTGAATTATGCCTAATGTATATAAATCTGAAAATGTTCACCATTGAGATATGCAACTAGCATGTGTAGGGTGTGTTGAGTCCATTCCTGCTTTTCATATATGCTAGGTTGCTATGTCTCTAGTTCTGAGTCATTCACTTGCTTGGTTGTTCATAACTTGCTTAAAATCTGAACCAAGTATTGTTGAATTGAAAAGATCGAGATGGGATTGCTTGTCAACACCTCATGGTATTGAGACTGTTTCTCAGTGCACTTTGAGTTAAACTTGAGCCATGTAGTGTATGACCGAAACCGTTGCTTTAAGCTTCTGATTGCTTCGGCATAGGCTTCGCACGGTTGAAAAGTTAGGCGATGACAAGCTTTCAACCTCTCGCAATCACATGCTAAAAATGAACTTGTGAATTCTTTTACCGCTGCAACTCCGATTTGAATTTGAAATCACAAGTATATGCTTCATTCCTATGCATGATGATTGAACTTTGCTAGGGGTAGTTCACCTTGTATATATGCTTAGCACTTGTTTGGATTCCCTCTATACATGTCTAGTGCTATTTTGATGGTGACTATCCTTTTGACTTAAAACTGCTCACATGCTCAGATGCTTCATATTTCGTATAAGTGATCAGTTTGAGCCTTTGCTATTTGAGTGCTTAATTGAGATGTTGGAGCTATACTGATTAGAGCATCTTTGCACTCTTTTGACTATATACTTGAAGCTCCTAACTTGCATTTTGAATATGCATTGTGGAAGGAGATCTTGTGTTCAGGGGGAGTTTATGTGAAGGGAGTTGCTTCTCCGATACCTTTTGGCCTTGATAAGTGCATTTTCAACTAGGGGGAGAAATTTATGCAAATCATATGCTCCTGTGTTGATCAACTAAGGGGAGAATCATTTGTCCTAGTTGCTTGCATTTGTCGAGGGGGAGTTTGCTAGTTGTGTTGAGCCGTTGCCTCTGTCTTGAGGGACTAGCAAACGTTCCTAGCTTTTCATGAGCTTTCATAAGCTTTTTCTTTTGGCTTTCAATTGGTATCGTCTGGTGTGCTTTCCCATTTGTTTTGGGTTGATTTCCAATTGGTTCGGAGTGATTTTCTTGCTAGTTGTGTTGAGCCTCTGTGCCTCTATCTTGAGGGACTAGCATTTTGCTTCTGTTGTCCTCCGATCTTCAATTGGTATCTGCTAGCGGTGTTGAGCCTGTTCTACCTCTTCTTGAGGGCTAGCTTTGCTTTGCTTGGTTGCGTCGAGCCGTTGCCCATGTCTTTGGGGACCAAGTTTTCGCTTCATCCACTTGACCTTCTTTGGCTTTTGTTAGGCTTTTGGGTCATTTGGTTGGGTTTTCTCCTCCCACTCCTTCCTACCTCCTTCTTCTTATTCATGATTTGTTGTGGAGTTGACAATGCACTCATCAAGGGGGAGATTGCGGATACATGGGTGTATGCCGAGTCTCTGTGTGATGAGTGATTGTCAACGGAGATGATGCGCATGTTCTTTGGCTTGTGTTGTGCAGGTGTCGAGCTCGGAGACAGTGATCGATGGCGGGTGAAGGTCAAGTTGCGACGTGCCGTGCCGACGGACCGGGCGCGATGAAGGATGGGCGTGCCGTGCGGCGGACGTGCCATGCCGATGTATCGGACGGTGAAGGGCGGACGTGGACTTGGACTGATGGACTGGAGGCCGGAGGATCAGCTGTGGTGGCTGGCAGCCTGCGACAGCGACAAGCGGAGAAGTGCGATCATGTCGGTGGAAGGGGTGCACAGGCGGTGCATCCCCTCTACGACGCCGGTTTGTTGGTAGAGCCCGGGAAAAACCAACGGTGGACGGTTTCCAGGTTTGGGCCTCAAAACCTGGGTGCTGGGTTTCCAGGTTGAGCCACAAAACCTGGGCGTGACGGTTTCCAGGTTGAGCCTCAAAACCTGGGCGTGGGCCGGTTTCCGAGTTTGGGCCTCAAAACTCGGGCGCGGACGGTTTCCGAGTTTGGCCACAAAACTCGGGCTGGAGGCTGGTTTCCCGGTTTGGGCCACAAAACCGGGGGAGCAGAGTGGTGGCGGCACGCGGCGGCGATCTGAAGGTTGCGTGGAGGCGACGCGGAAGACCGTGCGGGCGTGGCCGTCGGATCTACCTACCACCAGCGGGTGGACTAGAATAGCCTTAGGGTTAGGCTGGTCCGCTCTGTAAATACAGTAGTGAGGGGTAGAGTAGGAAATAGGCTTAGGCTAGGTTAGTATAAGTAGTCTGAGGGAGACACCCCCCTCCCTATCTCAGTTATCTCAGTTTTAGCCATCTCATTGGCTCTTGCTTCCTAGGATTTCCTGCTCTCCCATCCCCTGCTGTAGCTTGCTGAGATCCGCAGAGAGACTCACCTCTGTGTATTGTTGATTTTGAGGAAAGGAGGCCGTATCCTCCTTGTCGTAGCGGTTGTTTGCGCTTCGGCTTGCAATTCGTGGCTGTGATTTCCGTTGTGTTCGTGTTCTTCGCGGAATCCTTTTTCTCCACGATTTTCCCGTCGCTTGATCTCCTTGCTCGGTTCATCTTTTGCAAATTCGTTTGAACCAAGTTGTCCTAGATCGTGAGGCACTTCTTTCCACCGAAGGAATTAACCTCTAACCTCACGGTCTAGGAGATCGATCGATTTTTAGTTTCGGGTCAAGTTTTCTTCCTTCCCCGAAATTCTTCGATCCACCGTTTTGGAGATAGGTTCGAGCCATGATCTCTTAAAGATAGCTCACTATACTCCTTGTGACTCATCTCACCAAGTTTGATCCCTAGAGGAATTGTTTTGGGTGAGATAGAGGCAAATCGGTGGACGAACGGGGCTGCAGCGAGTCGACCGGACGCTCAGTCGGGGTGACCGGACGCTTGGTCCGTGAGTCCGGTCGATGAACAGCACGTAGCCGTGTTCTTCACTTTGACCGGACGCTCCATTCATGTTTTGACCGGACGCATCGCTTTCACTGTTCATCGTGCTTGTTCGTTTCTGACCGGACGCACTGCTCTCGACCGGACGCTCCGTACTCGTGAGTCCGGTCGCGAACAGTAAGGTTCCAGAGCCGATTTTTGTTGACCGGACGCGTCCGGTCCCTGCTGACCGGACGCTGGCCAGAGTCCGGTCGATCCAGTTCGACGCGTTTTCATCCGCAGTTTGTTCGTTCGTCTTTCGATTCGTGAATCGTTTGTGGCGTTGGATTTCTAACTTCGTGCTCTACAGAATTTGGGCTTCCCGCTTTACAAAATAGCCTGAATCCCCCTCGCGTTGCTCGGGGGAGGTTGAGGTTACCCAAAACCCATCCCGTCACTAGTTGACTTGCGTGAACTTGGGTGAGGAAGTTTTTGTGGTGCCTCGCTGTGATCCCTGGGATCATCCACCCTCTTCCAAGGGTCGTGGGCATCACGTTTTTGGTAGTAGCTCTTGGGGATTGATTTTGGGACACTTGGCCAAAGTTTCGTGAGAAATTTTATTGGCTCCCATTCACCCCCCCCCCCCCCCCCCCTCTGGTCGCCTTGCTTTTGCATTCTCGGTCCTTCAGATATCATAATCTTTAATCAACTCAAGCCATCTTCGCTGCCTCATGTTCAGCTCTTCTTGGGTGAAGATATACTTCAGGCTCTTATGATCGGTGTACACATTGCAGGCACTGCCCAACAGATAATGACGCCATATCTTCAAAGCATGTACCACTGCTGCTAACTCAAGGTCATGGGTTGGATAATTCTCCTCATGTCGCTTAAGCTGCCGTGAGGCATAAGCGATCACTCGACCTTCTTGCATCAAAACACAACCCAAACCAATACCAGATGCATCACAGTATACATCAAAGGGTTTCTCGATAGCTGGTTGAGCTAGGACTGGTGATGTAGTTAACAGTTTCTTCAAAGCTTGAAAAGCTTGCTCACAGGCTGTTGACCAAACAAAATCCACGGAATTCTTCAACAACTCTGTGATAGACTTGGCAACTCTGGAGAAGTCTGGGATGAAACGACGATAGTATCCAGCCATTCCCATGAAGCTGCGAACTTCGCGGACAGTGGTAGGTGGCTTCCAATCCAAGATATCTGCCACTTTTTCAGGGTCAACTGACACACCTTCAGCGGACAGGACATGACCAAGGAATTGAATTCGATCTAGCCAGAATTCACATTTACTGAACTTGGCATACAGCTGGTGATCTCTGAGACGAGAGAGAACGACACGAAGATGCATGGCATGATCTTCAGGAGTTCTTGAATAAACAAGGATGTCGTCAATGAACACGACTACAAATTTATCGAGCTCTGGCATGAACACAGAGTTCATGAGATACATGAAATGAGCGGGGGCATTGGTCAAGCCAAAAGACATAACCAAATACTCATATAGACCGTATCTGGTGGTGAAAGCTGTTTTGGGAATATCTTCGGGACGAATTTTTATTTGGTGGTAGCCAGATCTGAGGTCGATCTTGGAAAACACTCTGGCTCCAGATAACTGATCAAACAGAAGATCAATGCGAGGCAAGGGATATTTATTTTTGATGGTGACCTCGTTGAGCGGGCGATAGTCAACGCACAGACGAAGGCTTTTGTCCTTCTTCTTCACAAAGATAGCAGGACAGCCCCAAGGAGATGAACTTGGGCGAATGAGACCCTTATCCAAAAGCTCTTGCAATTGGATCTTCAGCTCTGCCAACTCTCTGGGAGGCATTCGATAAGCTCTACGGGATATAGGAGCAGTCCCGGGCTTTAGCTCTATAGCAAACTCAACATTACGGTCAGGAGGTAGACCAGGTAAATCTTCAGGAAAGACATCAGGGAACTCACAGACTACAGGGATGTCTCGGATCCCTTGATCATAGGTAGCATTTAGCTGTGTGGTAGCTGGTTTTGAAGGCATAGGAAGTTGGAGAAGGAGTTTGGAGGTACTGTTAGGAATATCCACTCTCACAACTCTATTCAAGATGTCTATCATGGCTTTATACTGACACATCCAATTCATGCCTAAGATGACATCTATCTCTTGATCGCGCAGTACTATCATGGTGGTAGGAAAGACATGTTTCCCCAACATTACTGGTATACTGCGGACCACTTCCTTAGTATTTATCCGCCCTCCAGGCGAAAGTATGCAGAAACTCTCTTTTAACTCCCCCATGGGCAACTCATGCTTGATGACAAAAGTGCGACTGATGAAGGAATGCGATGCACCAGAATCAAACAAGACGACTGCAGGATGATTGGCAACAGGGAACCTACCGAGCATGACGGGCTCTCCGTCTGGGATGTTACTGACGGTGGTGAAGTAGACTTGCCCGTGCTTCCTGACAAGCTTGCCCTTCTGGACGTGCTGCTGCGGTGCACGGTGTTGTTGTTGCTGTGATCCTCCAGGGCCCTTCTGTGCATACTGGGTATTCTTCTTGGGTTTTGGGCACTCGCGAGCCCAGTGACCGACTTGGCCACAATTGTAGCATGGATGGTTGTAAGCTGTTTATGGGGTGGTGACACGAACACCAGGGGCGTTCGGCTGAGTGGCACTTTGCTGGTTGGCATTGTGGGTGGTGGCTGCGGTACGAACGACCACTTGCTGATGGGGGTATGGGGCACGGTTTTGGTGGTGGCTGGGGTGGTAGATGATTCTTGGGCGCTTATGGTTGCTGGAGAAACTGCTAGACCCAGCCTTCTTCTTCTTCTTCTCTTCCTGATACTGGCGGTTGCTTTCCTCGAAAGCAACAGCTCGGTCAACGACATCATGGTAGGATCCGCTTAGGTTGTTGGACAGACCTCTGCGAATCTTAGGGTGCAGACCCCTGAGAAAACAATCTCTCTTCTTTTCCTCTGTGTTGACATAGTCGGAGGCATACTGACTGAGGTGGTTGAATTGTCCTACGTACTGCATGACAGTGGAATCTTTCTGTTGTAGGGCCAAGAACTGATCCAACTTCATCTTCATCAATCCCGAAGGGATGTGATGTGCTCTGAAAGCGGTGCGGAACTCTTCCCAGGTCAGCTGGTGACCTTCTGGCTGGGCAGCCAACAGGTTGGCGTACCAAGCACTTGCAGGACCACGGAGCTGCTGTGAAGCGAACCGAGGCTTCTGGATCTCTGTGCAGTGCAAGAGACTGAACTTCTGTTCCATGGTGCGTAACCAGTCGTCAGCCTCGAGAGGTTCATCGGCCTTTGTGAAGACCGGTGGTCGTGTTTCAGTGAAGTCCACATAGGTGGTCTCTTGGTTGTGGCGACCACGGTGTCCAACATTCTGCTGTCCTTGGTTTTGAGCCATTAGGTTGGCAGCGGCGGCCAAGGCTGCAATGGCATCTGCCAGGGTAGCTGGTACAGGCGGAGGGTTTGGGATGCGGTCATCAGCACCTCCGGCTCCGGCACGGGTGTTCACAGGCATCTGTATAAGCAACTTTGGAACTCAGCATACAAAGATTGATTTTGAACGAAACTGACTGATAAGATTCATTGATGCAAGGGTAGATAACTGATACAGAGGTTCGACAGATAACCACAGACTGACAAAGGAAGGGTACAAGACAAGATACAAACTCGACTAGATAGAAGACCAACTAACGCCCCAAACCTAGACTTAAGGCTTTAGGTGAGTAGATGGCACAGACACAACGAGTCTAGTCATCATCGATGAAGATCAACTCTTCGTCATCATCATCATCCTCGATGATGAGCTCAGGCTCTTCCTCCTCATCTTCATCTTCAACGTGGACATCTTCAGCAGGTTCCACTTCCATGTTCTGATCGGGCTTGTTTTCCACTTCAGGTTCCTCCACGACTCCGTCTTCGGGGTCTTCCATAACCGGGGGTACCAAGGGATGGAGTTGATCATGCAGCTGATGCACTTCCTCGTGAAGCATATCATTGTACTGCTCGATCTGGGCGGTGTATTGCTGCAGCCCATGGAGCTGGGCTCTGGTGACATCCTCGCGGGTCCAAGCATCATTGCGCTGCTCGATAGCGCGAATTGTGTTCCGGTTAGCCTGTTCCAGGGAAGCTCGTGCCTCATAAAACTCCATGCGAGAAAGGTAGAAGTCATGCTCCATGTTCTCCATTTCAGCCTTCAGATTCTTGATTTCCTCTTTCAGCTGCTTGCGGGTGCGGCGGGGAAAACGACGACCATTGGAGGATTCTCCAGTCTCTTCTCCGGTGCGTGGCGCCAGCTGGTGACGCGGCACACCGTTCGGTCCAGTCGACTTGCGGGCAGTCCGCTTGATGATGGCCATATCTGGACAAGAGGTTATAGATGAGAAAGGCTAGCAAGAAAAAGGTATAGGCACACTAACCCATCGAACTCTTTTGTATACTTAAGTGAATGTGACATGATGCATGAATCGTTCCTACGGAACAAGGCAATGCAATTACTAAGGTAAGGTACATAGGGCTTATACAAGTTGTCTTGCTACTAGTTGCCAAAGACAAGATGAGATGAGAGAAGCAATTTGGACTCAAAATAGTCAAGTTTAGTTTTTGTTAAAAACATTTTGAAGTTTTCGCAAAAAGATTGTGACGTCATAGTGAGATGCTCCGATACCACTCTGTAACGTAACGGCTCTAACCCCATGGCCCACCGATCACCGTCAGCCACTGACAGTCAATCCGTACAGCCAAGAGATTAGGACCGGTTCCGCTACTGGGCTACATCAGTGCCCGTTGTCCGCAGGATCATCTCACAATTCAGTTACAATCTCTTTAACATTTTGACAAATAACATCGGAGTAAATAGCGGAAGACTTAGATAACAATAGTTTTACAAACCAGGGTTCAACATAAACTTAAAGTGAAGTTATTACAGACCATAGTTCAAATAGATAGAGTTGGCAGAGTAGCATATGACAACAACTAAAGGTAAAGATACACCACCCAACCCGAGGGTGAATAATCACTCATCGGCCTCATCGGCCTCCTCCTGAACAACAGTCACACAGCAGGGTCCAAGGCATACTGAGGAATCTGCCATACCTGCAACATGGGTAATAAAACCCTGAGTACAAAGGTACTCAACAAGACTTACCCGACTAAAGAAAAAGGGAGAAGACTCAGGAATGAAAGGCTTAGGGTAGTCAAGGTAAGGCTTAAGCAAAATCAAGCATTTTGCAGAAAAAGCATTTTTGTAAATCTTATTTTATTTTGAAAGATTCAGTATTCCACAAATCTTCATCATTTATGATTCATTTTACATTTCAAAACATTCCTAGTTGAGAACCACTCTCCGTTGAGAGTCAATGGAACAAGTCTCCATAACCGAGGAGCAACGTTAATCCGGATAAAGAATACTCAGCTGAGGATCCCTATTCACACTGCATATGTAGCACCCAAGCTTGCATATGCCAACTCGTCTACCACGATTCCTCCAAGATTGGGCCCGGTCCTACGCCACCCGGAAGTACAGTACACCACTCCAATCCGGGACTCTAACCCACGTGGGTACATGCTACTTCCGCCATCTCTCCACTCCCAGTGCGCGGTTGTCGGTCCAATAATGGATTTCTCGGAGCCAGAGCTTTCCGTAGTATGTGAATAGTTGCAAGTCCTGCCCAGCAGGCCCCCATACGGATGGTCCCTAATTTTCCAGCCAGCAACTGTGCCTTGGTTATATCTCACCCAAGCGCAACAGTCCTGTCAGTTTTTCAACCCGTCCCGGTCGGTGTCAACTGTCGAGTCCCGGACTACGACATGACGGCACCGTATGCAAGGACAACCTCTCCTTCCCATTGACTAAGTACGGATCAGATACTTAGCCAATAGTGGGAGTAAACCAGAAATTCCCATAAATATTCTTAAGTGATCACACTTTTGAAATTGGCATTTTTATTGCAAATCTACTGTATAGCATTGCTAAGCATTTTGCAACTAGTTTTTTTTTTTGAAAGCAGGTATCGGGTGTATCAGTGGTCAAGGTGGATAATGCATCAGATAGGATATCACCCAACTCCTATAAACCTAATGCAGTAATTTAACTCAAAAACATTTAAGGAAATCATTTTATAAAATTCAAGGGTAGGGTTAAATGCACCGGGGCTTGCCTTGGATGGCAAAAAGAGCAGACTCGGGGTAGGAGTAGGTGTCGGAGCTCGGGGTTGCCTCGGGAACAGATCCTTCGGTGGCTACCTCGACTTCAGGTCCTTCTTCGTCAACTATACGGATGCAATGATGAATGCTTATGAGAATGATGATATGGAGTTAAGGTACAAGACAATTCTACTGATTCTAGATTACTCTTAAACAAGGCATGATTGAAATCTAGGTTGAGCATAAAAGGTAACCATTTCTTCCTTAAGCAATATTGATTAAACTAGCCCTTATTATAGTTATCCTAAGCATCAACCAAACATAGCATTACAAACATCATAGACCAAAGGGTAGGGGTCTATGAACAGCAATCAATCCAAAGATCACATCATCAAACACTTATTACCAATCCTAATCTATTTTTCTATTTTCCTTAATTTATTTAAAAGGTCATTTTATGAAGTTGCTCCAAAAATTACCAAATTAATCACATAAGTTCATTATGGTGTAGATAGATGGAAAAACAAATTTCATAATTTTTGGAGGTCATTAGGGTGCTCAAATAAAATCAGACATTAATTAGCAAAAGGCACGATTTAACAATTAAAATAAAAGCTCAAAAATCAACTTGTTCCAAAAGACTTCAAAATTTTACCAGAGGTTCAGCACGTCATAAAAAGGTCACAAAAATTTGTCTCATGAATTTTGGAGTTATAAATAATTTTCTAGAAATCCAAAACCATCCATTTATTAATTAAAAGAGGGATTTTACATTTTCAAATTTTTGCACAAAACTCAAGTTTCATATTTTTATAAAATACTCCAGAGCATAAAGAGTCTACCACAAAAATCTCAGAATTTTTGGATGCACACAGAAAATCATACAAAAAAGAGAAAACCGAACACTATTCACATCTCTCAGAAAAAGAGAAGAGCACTGTGCTCTTTCTTAGGCCGGGCTCGGCGAATCGCGAGGCTCGGGCGAAACGGGCTCGGTCGAGGCGGGCTCGGTCGAGACGGAAGCGATAGCTTCATCCGAGGCCTGGCCCGGAGGCTCGGGCGAGACGGAGAAGTGAGCCTCCGTCCGAGGCCTGACTCGGGCGAAGCGGAGAGCATGCGTCGCCGAGGCTTGGGCTCGGGCGAAGCGGAGGGTCATGCGCTCGCCGAGGCTTGGGCTCGGGCGAAGCGGAAAAACAAGCCTCCGTCCGAGACCCGACTGGGAGGGCTCGGGCGAAACGGGGTGGAAGCAGAGACCGGAGGCTCGGACGCTTACCACGTGTCGGAGGCAGGGCTCGAGGGTGAGGCTCGACTTGTTCTCGAGGGTGAGGCTCGACACGCTCGAGGGTGAGGCTCGACTCGTTCCCGAAGGTGAGGCTCGACACGCTCGAGGGAGAAGGTGACCGCGGCGGCGCTCCGGCGGTCCGGCGGTCCTGAGCAACAACAGCGACCGCAAGGGGTCAGTCAGAGACGCAAAGGAGTAAGGAAGGTGATGAGGGGGCCAGTGGAGGATGATCAAGGCCGGAGGCGGCGAATTTCACGAACCCGAGTTCACCGGCGTTCGGTCGGAGAGCGGGAAGATGGGGTTACGCCGGGCAAACGGAGGCGGGGAAGGTGAAATTGAAGGGTGGGAAAGCTTCACGAGCTCAAGGCGGAGCTTTAGGGCTAGCTGGTGGAGCGGCGGAGTGTCTGGAGATGTCTGGCCACGGTGGCGGAGGTGGAGTGAGGAGCTCGGGCTCCGGCGGCTTATATAGCCGCGGCTATGGGACGGTAGAGAGCTCGGGGTGGGGTGGATAAGCTCGGCGGACGCACGCGCACTCGATTGCGCTCAGGCGGGGGTACTGGCGTGCAGCCGGGGCTCGGGCGCAAGCTTCGGCCGGCGATGGCCACGCGGCGGCGGCGCGCAGAGCACTGTAGGGGACGGGAGAGGGAGTCAGCGCTCGCGTGCGGGCGCGGAGGGAACAGGGGAACAGCGGCGGCAGGTTGGCGGCGCGTGGGGAGCAGCCAGGCACGCGGCACGCGCAGCGCCGGAGGCTCGGCCACGGCCGGGGCCCCCTCTGCACTGTGCCGACTAGAGGTAGGGGACGAACAGTGCTAGGCCTAGGGTTTGACTTTTGGCCAGTTTCTGTATTTTGCAAATTACTCTCAAAAATTTAACTGTGCGACAAAAACTCAAAACACCAAAGTTGTTCAGAAAAATGAGATCTACAACTTTGTCAATATAAACATTTTCAAATTCCGAATAGTTTTTGAACTATATTCAAAAACAGAAAAGGGGACACTTTTCAAATTTGATTCAAATTAAAATTACTTTGGATTTCAAACTGAAACTTGAAAATTTTTAAATACCAAAGTTGTTCCTCTCGATCAGATTCACAACTTTGCTTTTTGAACCAACTCAAAATTTTGAATTTTGAAAAAATTATTAAACAGGGAATAATTCCAGGATTTGGGATTTTAGGGTTTTGCAAAAAGAAACTCAATTCAAATCTGATTTTTGAACTTTGATCAAAGCAACAAACATCAGGGCACTAAATTTGAACAAGAATTACATAGAACTAGGCACAGAGGTGAAATTACCATTTTGCCCCTATAGGAAGAAGTGGGCTAATAAGGATTTTTGCAATAGAGGTACATCACATAAAATGATACACTAAGCAAATGCATACACATGAAATCATGATCAAGATGATTAATGATGCTAATGATGATATGTCAAGTTAATTACATGCTTAAACACCAGAGGTGTTACACTCTTCTAGGAAGGTGGTGATTCATAGCCCTTCTCATGGCATGAACGCTTGTGTTCCTAGTAAGAAGCCCATTTTTGTTGATGGGTTTTATGACTCCTTTTCTAGTGGGATAGGTCATGGTCGTGGACATGCTTCTACTGCTTCTTCTCTTGGTCCACGTCATGCTTCTCATGGTGCTTCTATTGGTTCTTCTACAAAAACCTTGGAAGATGTTTGCCTGTTTTCCCGTGGTACGACTCGCTCTTCTCCTCGAGTTGTCCTTTTGAGGAATGCTTCCAAGGGTGTTTCAAAATCGCTATTGAACCAGCATTTGCATCATGCTAACCCACATGAGAAGTTGAGATTTGTGACCAAGTCCTGGATCCCCAAGTACATGCTTGCTCACCCTTCGGGATCCAAGGCTCGGGTTACTTTGTCCTCTTGTGTGTAGATATGAGGACGCGGGGTGGAGAACCTGCGCCGAATGGAGCTTGATCTTTTAGATGTGATCAAGTTTGATGGTTCTCTGCATCCCGCCTAGATTTGCCTCCAAAGAGGTTTGTATAGCTTGGTGAGCATTCTTTTACACTCATACCTTGTACATCCATGTTCTATGCCTTGTGGTATGAGATGGTCTTTCATGTGCTCACTTGTATAGCGTTTACATGTACATTTTCTTTTGTGTCATGTTTTGGTTTAGTCTAGCATGTGTTATCCTGTATATCATGTCATGCTAGCTTTATGTATAGTTTTTGTGGAGGAGCCACTTTTCATGCTAGTCTGTGATCCTCATGAACATTATGCCATGTTTTACCATACTTCTACATGAGCTTTATTTGTAGTGGTATGATGTTCATTAGGAATCACTTTTCAGGTGCTAGTTTTGTTAGCTAGATGTACCCTGTTGATATGATTAGTTTGAGCACTAGTCTTTCCTCGATTTTATCATGTTACATGCTTTTGGATCTATTGTTATCATTACCTTGCATTGTAGCATGTGTTGAGGCTTAGGCTATGTTTGAGTTGATCATGTTTTTAGGCTGCATTTTGCTATACAGTGCTTTATCCTGTTGCATGGTAGTCGTGTCTAGGTTGAGTTCAGATCTCCTTGCGGTATCATTCATAGGTAGACCTCTTTTTGTTGAGAGCTTACCTTATGCTTATTTGACTAACCGTTTTCGTGGAGACCTTGAGGTCACACTGGACGAGACAACGCCTTGTGTTTCTTCTGCTTTTGAGTGTGCAGGAGAACAGGAGCCTGGAGAGAGCTTTTTGGCTCACGGACCCGATCCCACTTCTTCCACGACTTGGGGTTCCGTTCGAGCAGCTCTCCAGTGAGCACTAGCAGCACCTGGGCGAGCGACAGCATCAGGCGAGGGGGAGACGACTTCGGCGAGGCAGATGCCCCGAAGATTTCAGCAAGTTTAGGCGTCCCCTCGGGCATCACACCAGCAGGCGGTCATGCGCTTCATGAGGTACCTCCGACACACTTCTGAGTTCGGTTTTTGGTACACTCCTTCTTCGACCTCTTTCTGCCGTGTGGTCTTTCCGATGTGGATTTTGCTGGCTGTCGCTTGAGCGTTTCCTGGCTCTTCGCTTGTGAGCTGGATGTGTGTTTCCCTTTTAGTTGGGGAAGCATTTTGGTTAGTGCATCTTAGTTGGTCTTCTCCGATACCCTTTTGTTTTGGGTTTTTCTTATAGGCTAGCTTTGCATGCATTTCATCATGTACATCTTGCATTTTAAGAGCTTCATGTATATAGTAATGAGAATGAGATTATGCTCTCTTTGGTATGCCCTACTTATTCATGATGATGCTTGTAGCTTAGGCTCTTTTTGATCACTTGATACATGTTATGAGCTAAGCTACTTTTGCAAATGGTGAACTTGACAAATTAACTATGAAACCTATAATTTGTTCAGCATTGAGATTGGCAACTAGCATGGGTAGGATGTGTTGAGATCACTTGTACTATCTTTTGTATGCTAGGTTGCTATGTCTCTTGCACTGAGTCATTCACTTGCTTGGATTGTTCATATTTGCCTTGTGCTTAAAATTTGATCCAAGTATTAGTGAAATGAAAAGATCGAGATGGGATTGCATGTGTCAGCACATCACGGTATCGAGACTGTTTCTCATTGCACATTTGAGTTAAACTTGAGCCGTGTAGTGTAAGACCGAAACCGGTGCTTTAAGCTTCCGATTGCTTTTCTTGCATAGGCTTAGCCCGGTTGAAAAGTTAGGCAATGACCATGCCTTCAACCTCTCGCAATCACATGCTTTTAAATATGAACTTGTGTTAATACCGCTGCAATATCCGATGAAAATTTAAAAATAACACAAGTCTATGCTTCATTCTATTGCATGATGATTGAACTTTGCTAGGGGTAGTTCACCTTTTATACTTAAGTTAGCACTTGCTCGATTTCCTGTCTATTCATGCTAAGTGCTATTTTAGTGGTGGACTCCTTTTCAAATGGCTTAAAACTGCTCACATGCTTAATTGTTCATATTTCGTATTCACTTGATCAGTTTGAGCCTTTGCTAGCATTTGTGTTGATTGCTACACTTTCAGGGCAGCACCTTTTTGAGCATCTTTTTATTCTGATGGCTATACACTTGAAGCTGTTGCACTGTGCATTTCATGCATTTTAGCTTAGTGTGCATACCCCCAGCTCAGATATTCTCTATGGTCACCTTCATTTGGTTTCGGGCCACTTTCAACGCTTTTCTTTGCCCCCATATGCTTTTGGATGACTTGTCTTGTGTATGTGTCAACTTTTGTGGAAAAATTTCAAAACCCCTCAGCATGTTCCCTTTTGTCAAGGGGGAGAAGCTGTTTTCAAGGGGGAGCTTGAGTGTTGGCACAAAGGGGAGAGTCATGCATTTTGGGGAGAGTCTTGAGCAAGGGGGAGTTTAGCTCTTTTGGGTTCTTCTTCAATTGGTATCTTCACTCGGTATAGCTCTTTTATGTGTTCCAATTGGTATCCATCTTTCGGTATGGAATGCAATTGATGTCATGAGCTGTATTGCATAGCTTTTGTATATAGGCTTGCTTTCAGGGGGAGTCGCTTTTGTCTTGCTGCTTCTCCGCGTGCACCGAGTGTCTTGTGCTCCATTTCGCCTTGAGCCTTTTCTTTGGGCTTTTTCAATTGGAATTGAACCTTTCTTGTGTTCCTTCTTTTGGTACGCTTCGATTGGTTTTCCATTGGTGCGGAGCATGTTTGGCCGTAAGGCATTGGTATCGAGCCTGCTAGTCGTGTTGAGCCGTTTTGCCTCTCTCTTGAGGGACTAGCAGTTTTTGCTTGGTATTTTTGATTGGATTGGAGCCTTCAGCTAGTTGTGTTGAGCCGTTTTGCCTCTGTCTTGAGGAACTAGCTGTTCTCTCCAATTTGTGGCTGATTTTGATTGGTATCAAATCTTCTGCTAGTTGTGTTGAGCCTCTGTGCCTCTATCTTGAGGGACTAGCAGTTTTGCTTCTTATGCGCTATTTCAGCCTCATTTGGTGTCGAGCCTTGAGCTAGCGGTGTTGAGCCCCTTTTTCTGCCTCTTCTTGAGGACTAGCTCATTTTTGACTTGGTTGCGTCGAGCCGTTGCCCATGTCATTGGGAACCAAGTCTTTTGCTCTTCGTTGAGTTGTTGCTCCGATCCTTCGCTTGGTTGCGTTGAGCCGTTGCCCATGTCTTTGGGGACCAAGTTTTTCGGCTTTGGTATCTCAAACCATCTCTTGTGCCTAGTTTTTGTCAAATCAATCATCAAGGGGGAGAAATTCAGAAACCCAAGTAAGGGGAGAAATTTAGAAACCCAAGTAAGGGGGAGTAACCCAAGTGAATCCAAGTGGATAAGTACCTTGGTTTCTTTTTGTGATGATTGTTTGACAATTTTTGAGATTGGTTTTCGAGTGCCTTTTGGGATTCATGAAACTCTTGTTTCTCTTGACTCTTCGGTTGTGTGGAGGCTTTGCCCGCTTTTCCAATTTCTTTTGGGACCGAGAGTTTTTATTTGGAGTTTTCCTGATCCTCCCTCTCTCAAGTGGCCTTGTGTTTGCTTTTACCTGGCTTTTGGGCACTTGAGTGAGACAGGCCTTCAAACCCTTCCTTTTTGATTTTACTGTCAGTCAATGCATTCATCAAGGGGGAGATTGAGAATACATATGATGAATGATTGACTGTGTTGAGGAAGGTTTGAGGCTTTTACCCGGTTGAGTCATTATTTGCTATGCGCTTAATGCTTATGACTAACCGGTGGCGTGAGTTGTGTTGTGTTTTTGTGTTTCTGTGTTGGTGTGTGTGTGTGCGACATGTGTCTCTTGGCTGTGTTGATGTGCAGGTGTGGAGCTCGGAGATAGTGGTCGATGGCAGGTGAAGGTCAAGTTGAGACGTGCTGTGCCGATGGACTGGGCGCGATGAAGGATGGGCGTGCCGTGCGGCGGACGTGCCATGCCGATGTATCGGACAGCGAAGGGCGGACGGGAGGCTTGGACTGAGGGACCAGAGGGCCAGAGGACCAGCTGTGGTAGCTGGCAAGTGGCATCGGCGAGCAAGAACACATGGGGATGTGCGGTGCATCGGCCGAGTCGGGAGGAAGGCGCTGGAGTCGGGTCGCTTGGCGGGAGGTCGGACACGGGCTTGCGTGCGGCGCAAGTGCCGTCGGCCGAGTCAGGAAGGAAGGCGAAGGCGTTGTGCCCGGCGTGGAGGCTGGACATGCATCGGCATCGGTGCCGGTGGTCGGGGTGTGAGAACCACATCCCGTCTACGGCACGGGTTCGGTAGCTGAGCCTCAAAAAGCTACCATCGACGGTTTCCAGGTTTGGGCCTCAAAACCTGGGGTGGCGGGTTTCCGAGTTTGGGCCTCAAAACTCGGGGTGGCCGATTTCCTGGTTTGGGCCTCAAAACCAGGTGGTGGTCCGTAAGGACGGTCGACGCGTGGCGGCACCGAGAGGCTTGCGTTGCGGCGAAGCTATCGGTGAGAAGGCGCGGCGATCGACGGTGGCGGCACGTGGCGGCATCGGGTGAGGTCGCGTCGAGGCGAAGCTACCTGACGTGCGGGCGTGGCCGTCGGATGAAGATCGTCAGGACTGGATGGTTTTACCCCTGGGGGGTATTTGGGACGAGTGCTTAATGTAAGGGCATTTTGGTCTTCAGGACGTGCGCCTATATATATGAGGGGGGCTGCTAGGGCAGCCGTATCCTTGGGAGTTTCAGGTGGTGTCTCTCTCATTTTGTTCCTGTGAGAGTAGGCTAGGGTTAGGGAGAGTTGGCTCTTGTTCTTGAGCTTTTCGCCATCCAAGCTTTGATCTGCTGGAGTGGCTTGTAGCCCGTACACCAAGTGCTTAATGAATCATCCATTCCTCTGAGTCCAAGGATCAAATTCGTGGTGGGATTCGCGCTGTGATTTTGTTCTTCGTGTTCTTCGCGGTTTCCTTTTTCTCCACGATTTTCCTGTCGCTTGATCTCTTTGCTCGGTTCATCTTTTGCAAATCCATTTGAACCAAGTTGTTCTAGATCGTGAGGCACTTCTTTCCACCGAAGGAATCATCCTCTAACCTCACGGTCTAGGAGATCGATCGATTCTTAGTTTCGGGTCTAGTTTTCTCCCTTCCCCCGAAATTCTTTGATTCACCGATTTGGAGTTAGGTTCGAGCCATGATCTCTTAGGAGTAGCTCACTAACATCCTTGTGACTCCTCAGATCGAATCCCGGCCCTAGTGCTTTTGATTCGGAGGAGATCGAGTTGAATCCGCGGAAGAACAGCCAGTTTCGGGGTGACCGGACGCTTGCTCGGGCTGATCGGACTCACGACCAGAGAGTCCGGTCGTTGAAGGTTTTTGGTGGTCTGTTTTGCATCGACCGGACGCTTTGTATTGACCGGACGCACAGTTGAGCTAGTGACCGGACGCACCGTGGTTACTGTTCATCGGTGTGTTGTGTTTTTGACCGGACGCTGTGAGGTTGACCGGACGCACCGTACACCAGCGTCCGATCCAACACAGAGAGCTCCCAGATCGAGTTTTTGGTGACCGGACGTGTCCGTTCCTTGCTGACCGGACGTTGGCTAGAGTCCGGTCGAGCCAGTCTCACGCAGCATCCCTCGAGCGCGCCGAGGCATTCCCTCGAGCCTCGGGCGAATCGCTGTAACCCTCGAGCGAGCAGAGGCCACCAACCCTCGAGGACGCTGAGGCCTTTCCGTGAGCCTCGAGCCTCGGTCGAGTCGAAGGTTTTCCCGAGGCCTTTTCTCGAGCCTCGGTCTTGACCTCGACCCTCGGCCTCGAGCCTCTGCCTCAAGCTTCGGCATCGACCCTCAGTCTCGGCTTCGACCCTCGGCCCCTAGCCTCTCCCTCGAGCCTCGGTCTCAGCCTCGAGCCTCTGCCTCGAGCTTCGGCCTGGACCCTCGGTCTCGGCTTCGACCCTCGGCCTCGAGCCTCGGTCTCGAGCTTCTGGTCTCGTGCCTCGGGCGGGTCGGAGCTTTTCGCTGAAGCCTCTCTCGAGCCTCTGGTCTCGAGCCTCGGGCGAATCGGACGCATCGAGCGCTCTGTTCGTTGCCCCCTCGATGTTTGACTGGACGCGTCCGGTGCCTGTTGACCGGACGCACCAGTGAGTCCGGTCAGTGCAGCCAGTGCACGATTTCGTCCGTTTCTTTAGCGTTCGAGCTCCGATTTGAGATCCGCTTTTTGCGTTGGATTCCCGACTCTGTGCTCTACAGAAACCGGGCTTCCCGCTTTGCGAGGTCACCCAAACTTCATCCTGTCACTAGTTGACTTGCGTGGATTTGGAAGAGGGAGCGGTTGTGGTGTCCCGCTGTGTTCCTAGGGAACATCCACCCATTCTCTTGGGTCGAGGACATCACGTGTGTCGACTTTGCTCTTGGGGTTGATTTTGTTGGGACAAAGGCCGTAGTTTCCGAAAGGAAATTTTTAGGCTCCCATTCACCCCCCCTCTGGTCGCCTTGCTATAGCATTTTCGGTCCTTCAACAACATGGAGGAGGAAATGTATGAATTAATCAACAGCGCCGCTAACCCAGATGTAGCAGGTGACGATAACAATAATCAAGAAGTAGATGACGGCAGTCAATACTTTATCGATTATGAAGAAATTATGTAAGAAAATACTGGCGAGGTATACCTACAATCTCTATGAGCACATAAAATTCTAATCAATTTGTAAATGTATTTATAATCTACTGTTCCTACATACGTAGCCCTCTGGATCGACAACGACTACCGGAAAGAGTAGGACCGTACGAGGTCCGAAGAAGCCGTTGGATGGCCGATACATTATCTCAGAATTCAACGAGGAAACAGGCCAAGTGCTTGGAGAACATGCACAGAAATTCGTTAACCACTGTGGGTATCTCGTAAGGGATAAGATCCCGATCAATGCTCGTGAATGGAAGGAAAAGAGAAGTGCTCCTCATATAAGTTTTGTCTATGATCGTGATAAGGAACTGGTTTGGCAACATGTCCTTGCACATTTCACGCTTGAAACAGAAGATAGAAATTTGAAGGCAAGAGTTCGGGATTGGGCTATGAAGAAAATGGCAACACTATTCCAGGGCTGGAAGAAGAAATTGTACAACACATTTATCAAGAAGGACCTAACTCCGGATTTTAACACCAAGGCCTACGTCAAGTTGAGGCCTTTTTGGGATGAGTTTGTAGAATTCAAGAAATCAGAAGAGGGTGAGGCACGTGTCAGAATGAACCAACAGAATGCTCGACAAAAACAATACCACCATCACTTGGGATCAAGTGGCTACAAGAGTGCCATTCCCAAGTGGGAAAAAATGGAACGGGAGATTCTAGCCAAGGGCATCGAACCAGATTCAATAAACTGGCCTGAGCGCGCTAAGTATTGGTTTTTTGGTCATGGAGGAAGTCTGGACCTACAGACAAGAGGGGTAGTGTATGGCACAAAACTCCAAAGAGCAGCAGAAAGACTAGCTTATGCTCGAGACATGGCTAACAGTGGCACTTGTCAGCCGAACAGAGAAAAGGATGAGCTTACATACGCCCTAGAGAATCCTGAACATGGTGGGAGAACAAGAGGCTATGGGGAGGTGTCGTGGGAGCATGCCTTCCCACAAGACAAAGAGACCTATAGAAGCCGCGGAAGAAAGAGGCAGGAGGAGGTAGAGCGGATGCGAAGGATGGAGGAAATGGTTATTCAGTCACAGGCCGCGGCTCGTGAAGCGGTAGAGCGAGAAAAGGCACTTGAAGACAAAATGAGTGAGGAAATCAAAAGGCAAGTGCATTTAGCAGTGAGTTCCCTGCAAAGGCAATCTTCATCAGAGCCAGGAGTCAACAGCAGCACCCCTGGTGATCAGTTGAAAAGCAGTTGCGCTTCCACGGAGGTGCCAACGATTCAAGGTGACGCAGGGCTGCGCTTCCCCATGGATGACATCACTGATCCTCTCATGACCTGTGAGCTGCACATTCCACAGGGAAATGACACAATAATGGTGGCTATTGGTGTCGTATCTCCTATTGACCCTACGAAGACACCAAGATGCCATGGGGCATTGGTACCACCTGGTTATGCTAGTGTCTCGGTGGATAGAGTATTGAAAGGGCATAGCAATGTGACTCTTGACATTGAAGGAGGTGATGGTGAGAAGACTTTAGGAGAAGCGGAGAAGGCATTCATATGTTGGCATAAGCGCTATATCATTATTCCTAGGGCATCACCTCCTCCTCCTCCTCAGCAAACTAACCCTAGGTGCAGATGAAAGTCAATGAAACATTTTTTCACTAGTTATGTATTGACTTAATTAAATAATTGTTTACTCATACTATGCTGTTTTCATAGCAGGACCTCTCCGCACCTAAGTCCAATTATCCATTCACCACATAGTCATCATAGTGCTGCGGGCGATGCAGTGAAAGACACAGCTGCATCCCCACTGGCTCCATCCCCTCCACGATCTGCTCCATCCCCTCCACGACCGGCTCCATCTCCACCACGGGCTCCATCCCCGCCACCGGCCCCATCTCCTCCACCACGGGCTCCATCCCCGCCACCGGCCCCATCTCCTCCACCATGGGCTTCCCCGCCACCGGCCCCATCAAAGAAGAGGCCAGCCACAAAAATGAAGGCATCGGCCCCACTGCCACCAAAGAAGAAAGCCTCTGCAGAAAGACATCAAGCTATTCCTCAGAAGACGAAACTTCCCTATGATATGACTGATGAGGAAACAAATGCTGCAGTGAAAGCAGATTTGGACAAATTTTGGGCGGAGGTCGAGGCTAAACAAAAAGCAAAGAAAAACCCAGAGAAGCCATACCTTTTTGTATGTCCTGATATGCTCAGGAAAAAGGTGGATGCTCATCAGAAAAAAGTGCGTGATTCTCGTAAGAAATCTCCACCATCAGACTATGACCAAGTCACTTGAGGAGGCGAAGCAGAAACAGAAGAGAGCAAGCAAGGGTGTCCCACAGCTCGGGGAACAATCGAAACAATCAGTGCCCCCACTTGTTGTGAATGAATATGGTTCTCACTTGAAAGCGCTAGAACAACTTGAGGTGAATCCTGAGCATCTTGATGCATTTTTCGCAGAAATTGGTCTAACCTTGTCACAAATGCTCGGTGAAGCACCCATTGAAACTGCGCCGCAAGTTGATCAGTGTAAGAAGAATTATGTATATGGCCAGAGTCTATACAACCCTACGGCCCTCACAGAACTTGGCACTCAAATGTACTTGTTAAACCAGTGGTACATGGCAGCGTGTACCAAAAAAGCAGATGATTGGATATGCGTCAGAATTAGAGACCATCATTACTTCCGTGGTGATGACATTATACTTATCCAATTCAATGAGTTACACCAGCTATGCCACCTGGATGCTCTAGACAAATCTCTAGTCAGCCTCTTCTGTTTGTAAGTGATCCTTCATTTTAATTATCTCACTCTAGCATATGTATATGTAAATGTAATTATGCTAACACTAGCTAGCGTGCCTATATACATATGCAGAAACATGATGAGAGACCTCGCACGTAGAAATGACAAGGAGGTTGGTTTCATTGATCCATATATCGTATTCTCGGTCCCAAAGAAAGATCCCGCCTATGATATATGGAGAAATGAAACAGGGAGGAATCTCCGAAGGTTCTTGGTGAACCAAAAGAACAAAAGATATATACTCTTCCCATACAACTTTAGGTGGGTGTTGTTATCATGTGCATATTTATTTTTACTTACTCAATTTCTATGATATATGTTGACTATATAAGCAAATTAATGCAGCTATCACTGGATATTGATCGTCTTCGATCTCTCCGAAAGTCAATTGATAATCTATGACTCGTTGAGAAAACCACTGGGAGATTATCAAGATATCATAGACATTATCCAAGGGTAACTTTTGATCTCTAAATATTGATTTCTACACTTTAAATCTGCAATAGTTAATTACGATCCAATATTATATTGTGCAGGGTTTGGGCTTGGTTCGTTCCGAAACACCGTCCAGATTTGAAGGCGACACTTCCTCGTCCTATCCAATTGCAAGTAAGTAGTACTATCTCCCCGCGTCTTTACCACTGTAGCATGCTTTCATCACACGCGCGAGATGATGAGAGTAATATCTTTTTACTTCGTGCAGTGGGTTATACGGCAACCACCAAGGAACAATTTGTGTGGGTACTACGTTTGCGAGTTTCTCTCGGTGTATGCCAAAAGAACTCCTCTAGAGAGACAGAAGGAGCTATGGTTGAAGAACCAGGTGTTGGACATGGTGCGCCTGAAAGGAATTCAAGAGACAATCGCAGGAGTTCTTAATGACCATGTCCTCAAAGCCGGCACCGAGTTATACTATAACCCGGAAGAACCAATATTGAAACCAAACCAAGACGACCATTTGTATGACATTTAATTGACGGTCAACATTTGTGTTGTAAATACCAAGGATGCATGGATAATGCTGTAAATTTTATGTGCATAAAAATATTATACACATAATATGTATAGCTAGCCCATATATATACAGTTTCATATTTTATGTGTGTAATTATAAATTTTATGTGTATATATATGTGGATACATACATTAGCAGCGAAGAATACGTATTAGAAATCCTAATGTAATATATTAGCATTGAAGAAAACGTATTAGAAAACCTAATGTAATTCAAAAACTGAAAACAATAGCCAATTGAAAAGAAAAAAGAAAAGAAAAAGAAAAAAGAAAAAAGGTCTTTAGCCCCGGTTGGTAATACCAACCTGGACTAAAGAGGCCAGTATTTAGTCCCGGTTGGTATTACCAACCGGGGCTAAAGGTCCCCCCTTTAGCCCTGGGGCCGGGAACCGGGGCTAAAGGTCGGGCCTTTAGTCCCGATTCCTTAGCCCCGGCTCCATGCCCGGGGCTAAAGGCCATTTTCGACCAGGGCTAAAGGCCCGTTCTCCAGTAGTGACTTGTGATGCCAATCACCAACAATATGGAGACCAATCACCAAGATGTGGAAGCAATCACAATAAGCACACGGGACACCAAGATTTATCCTGAGGTTCACGTGCTTGCCGGCACGCTACTCCCTGTTGTGTCGACCAACACTAGGTGACCCGGTGGCTAATCAGCGCAAAGCCAAGCTCACAAAGAGTGCCACAAGAATCTACCGCTAGTGAGGTAGCTCAATGACACGAGCAATCCACTAAGGATGCCTCTTGCCGCTCCGGTGAGGTGAGGCTCCAAAACCTCTCACAATCTCGAATGGTGGTGGCCAAGAACAATCACCAATCTTGCCAATCAACCACCTCAACACCTCCAAGCCGTCTAGGCACCGGCAAATGCCAAGAGTAACAAGAAAACTCAATGCCGATGCGAAGAACTAGTGCCACTAGATTGAACTCTTTTCAAATCACGCACTAGATCACTCAATCTCAGTTGGTTTGATCAAATAAACTTGGGAGATGAGTTGGGAGGCTTGCCAAAGCTCACTAGTATGCTTAGGAATCAAAATGTGCAAGAGAGCTACCTAGCAAGCTGGCCAAGCCCCTTAAATAGGCCACACAAGTCGGCCTAGCTGTTGGGCCCGAAACAGACGCATCGGACGCGCCGGTGTCGGAGCAATCGGACGCTGCCCCAGCGTCCGATGCTCCGATGAGCACCACGTGTCCCTTTGCTACGAATTGAGCCCGTTAGATCCCAACGGTCACAAACTTTCCCGCGCTGGTTAAAGTGCCATCGGACGCGCTGATGCCTAGCATCAGACGCTCCGATGCCTTTACTTGATTTAGCACTATTCTGCGTCACACCAGACGCTCCGGAACTATCACATCAGACGCTCAACCCAAGCATCCGATGACCATGCAGAGAGGTTCTAGAGAGGGCCAAAACGCATCGGACACGTCCGATGGTCCTGCACCGGACGCAAGCCAGCGTCCGATGCTCCCTGGAAAACTAGCTCGCGCCACGTCATAGCCATCGGACTCTGCAACAGTGTTTCGCCTGCGTCCGTTGCCAGTGTCCGATGCTACCACGACTTCTGACAGAGGTTAGGGTTTGCCATCGGACGCTCAGCCAGCGTCCGATGCTGCCGACGCTAGCCTCCGATGCCCCTAACTTGACATCTTTTCATCTCTAACTTCTACCCTTGCTCCCATGTGCCAACACCAAAGTGTTTCACCACTTTGTGCACGTGTGTTAGCATTTTGCAAAGCATTTTCCAAGGGTTTTGTTAGTCACTCACTAGGTCTATAGCATCGATATGTTAGAGAACACCTAGTGGCACTTGAACACCGCATAAGCCGTGAATAATCTCCTTTTAATAGTACGGCTATCTATCCTAAATGTGATCACACTCGCTAAGTGTCTTGATCACCAAAACAAAGAGCCCTATAGGTTATACCTTTGCCTTCGGGCCTCTTTGCTCATCTCTTCCCTTCTTCTCAAGTTTTACCAATGGTAGAGCACTTGATCTCTTGAGTGCTTGTGGCCATCACCATCCTCCATGGTTGCCACCTTGCTAGCTCCACCGCTTGGCTTGGTCACAATCCTTTCTTAAGAGCTACACACATGCTTAGAAAATAGGATTAGACCAGATAGGTTTCATCAATTCATGAAAACTAAACTGGGGCTTTCACACCCGGAGTATTCCGGTTGCCGGATGAGAAGGCAGAAGAAACAACTCACACCTAAAATGCAAGCAACCTGCGCCGTTTCTATCCATAGTTCTTTTTTTTGTAATTTTTGATGCAATTTTTCAGTTTCAATGTTTTGTAATCAAAATCGGCTGCACTCTTTTTCCTTTCCGGGGAAGCCCTTCACCAGGGTGCGAGGTTTTTTAATGAGGCAGTGTTGGGTATTTTAAACACACACAAAATAATCCGTAAGCGCACAGATATCGATGTAGCTTTCACCCGAGAGTATTTCAGGGTATCGATTTCCACGAGGAACATGAAGTGTACTAGAAGAATTAAGAACATCCTAGGAAGAGGTAACTATATGGTAGAGAGAAATTATCTAAGGTTCTCTAAGTTGATTTTATTAATTAAGATCAGGCTCACTATACTTCATCTACTTCGGAGCAACAGTACCTTTCTGATTCTCGAAAAAGACTAGGAAAAGGGTAATCGGGAGAAGGCTGCCAAAAAGCTCTACGAAACACCAACCCTAACGTGGTGGATTATAACAATCTACAAAGCTGTCACCCCTGTAGCTACCACAACTAACCGGAGGATTATGCGCAAACTCAGGTAAACAATAGTCTAGACACCGCGTCTACACTAATGATTACTACTCTAATCCAGATCTAAAGACTAGAGCATTCAATATGAACAGAGATCTAGTAGATGAAATAAAGTAAGAACTAAACTTAATTAAATGAAGAACTTAGAAATAATAAATGAAGAACGTAGAGATTGCTAAAGACAAACCAGATCCTGCAGTAGTACAATGCTGAAGAAGATCCGGCAGATCTGGCTCCTCAGCTTTCTCCTTTCTCTCTCTCTAGATAACAACTAGATGATGAACTAGAACTAGAAGATGAACTAGAACTAGAACTAGACGATCAACTAGAGGGACCTCTACTTCTACTTTGAAACCCTAGTTTCTGATGTGGAAATGAATAATGAAGATGGAGATGGTCTTGGGGCGCCCCTGGGTCTCCTTATATAGTTCTGGATGGAGTAGAGGGCAAGGAATTGCCATGTCATCGATCCGCGTCACATTTATCGCCCACCGTCGGATCCTTTCATCGAATTTTGTAGACCATGGATCAAACTGGCCTTGTACGAACGTGAGGACTCTTGGGGATCTTGGGAGAATATTCCTTAACAAATCGGCGCAGAAAACCAGAAGAGAACCGACCGTTAGAGCCCGGAACCGGACCTTAACCGGTTGAACCAGGCGTTGTGTGCGTTAACTCGGAGATCTGGGCAGCTGAACCGGCTGGTTCGGCGGGCCCAACTGCTCCCTAGGCGGGCGGACCGCGCCACCGCCATTGGCTTCCAACCAGAAGTCGCCACCTGACCCTGCCGAATGAACCGAGCCGAGCGAAGCCGCCTGTGCGAGCACTCGGTGCCTGTCCCGCCTGCCCACGTGTCGTCACGGTATTGGGTTGGTCGAGCCGTACGGCGCCCGCGCTCCCGCCCAACGTCTGCGCGCGTGTGCGCCCCTGCCTGGCCACGCGTCGCACGCTCGTTGGGGGAGGCCAGTGGCCTGCGCGTGCTGTCGGTTTACGTCAGGGGTGCTGACATCAGCGATGATGTCAGCACTCCTTTTTAATTTGGAAATTTTATATCTTTTTATTCCTTGCTCCAAAAATAGCAAATAATATATCCATTTTGATCAGCGCGACGAGCTCTACACAATGGTGTGCTCCAATACATCATTTGAGATACTTTTATTTGGTAAAGAATTCAATATCCTGCAAAACAACAGAGATCACCAAAACTCGTGGAACTCGTTAGAATAAACCCTACAACTATGCTTTATGTTTCTTTTCATGCTAATTTATGCAATAGTTGATGGTATAATATTGACTATAAGGACCGTCAACAGGCAGCCGAATGTAATCGCTACCTCATGAAAGCATTCGCATTTCCCCAAACTACCGCGTACGCACTAGACGAGGAAATCAACCAAACACAAGGTTGAGACATTCGTCGAATTAATGCAACAAATGAGAATGTCGGCCTGATGGACAAAAGAAGTCCTTCACAGCCACTGACAATCTCGAAAGCCCGCGGGCAAGAGAATGCCCACTTTCCAGCAAAGCGAGAAGGTGGAAGACAAAAGCCAAATGGCTAAGCAAACCGGCCCTCCAGCAAAACGGGAGGGAGGAACGAAAGCCTGCGGGCAATGCAAACCGACCCTCAACAAAACGAGAGGGTGGAACGAAAAGCCTGTGGGCAATGTAAACCGACCCTCCAACAAAATGAGAGGGCAGAACGAAAAGCCTGCGTGCAGAACAAACCGACCAACAAACGAGAGGGCAGAACGGAAAGCCTACGAGAAAGCAAATACCCACCTTCCACCAAGAAACAAACAAGTAGAAGACGAACCCAAGGGCAATGCAGATCAGCCTCCCCAGCAAAATTGCGGGGGATTAGCAGAGGCAGAAGGTAGAAGGAACAATCCCGCCCTACAGTAAAAAAGGGAAACCAGTAGCTTCTTAGGTAGCGCAAAATTTAAAACAATCTCCACCTGTCAAAACCTACCGGCTTAAATAACCCACCAACCATCAAGTACAACCACAAAGTAAATGCACACACCCACATCCAAGAGGCAATGCCCATAAATAGAGGCTATAGCATAAGCCATCCAAGCAACCAAGCTGCCAAGCGTACTCAGTTACATCTGAAAGATATTCATAATAAGTGAGCTGCGAATAGGAAGCATCAGGATTTGTGATTTCGCTTTAATGATTGTGTCATCGGCACATTAGTTAGACAGTGTCGTCGACAAAAGTGTATTAGATGAAAGTCTTTCTAAGTGACAAAGCAGCCCCAAGCCCAAGCTAGCGACGAGAGAAGGTCAAATTCGCTGCTGGAAGAAAATAAGAGCAATATCTCAGATATATCTAGTTGTAGTCTTCTTCAACATGTTCGAAAATTGCTTTGATCAACCCAACTCTTTTCAAAAAGAATTTTTATGCGAGCGCAACCCATCGCCGGCATGCGATCAAACAATTCTGGCCGAGGGGCTCGCAACGAAAGCACCCTCGCGCGAATACTACCACCCCTCGACTATAGAATGTGGGGGCAGGCGTTTTTCAATTCCGGCCGAGGGGCTCGCAACGAAAGCACCCTCGTGCGAATACTACCACTCCACGACTAAAGAATGTGGGGGCAGACGTTTTTTAATTCCGGCCGAGGGGCTCGCAACGAAAGCACCCTCGCGCGAATACTACCGCCCCTCGACTAAAGAATGTGGGGGCAGGCGTTTTTCAATTCTGGCCGAGGGGCTCGCAACGAAAGCACCCTCGCGCGAATACTATCGCCCCTCGACTAAAGAATGCCGGGGCAGGCGTTTTTTAATTTCAGCCGAGGGGCTTGCAAGGAAAGCACCCTCGCGCGAATACCACCACCCCTCGACTAAAGAATGTAGGGGCAGGCATTTTTCAATTCCTGCCGAGGGGCTCGCAACGAAAGCACCCTCGCGCGAATACTACCGCCCCTCGACTAAAGAATGTCGGGGTGGGAGTTTTTCAATTCCGACCGAGGGGCTCGCAACGAAAGCACCCTTGCACGAATACTACCGCCCCTCGACTAAAAATGTGGGGCGGGCGTTTTTTAGTTCGGGCCGAGGGGCTCGCAACGAAAGCACCCTCGTGCGAATACTACCGCCCCTCGACTAAAGAATGTGGGGCGGGCGTTTTTCAGTTCTGTGCAAGGGGCTCGCAACGAAAGCACCCTCGCGTGAATACTACCGCCCCTCGACTAAAGAATGTGGGGCGGGCGTTTGAAAATTCCGGCCGAGAGGCTCGCAACGAAAGCACCCTCGCGCGAATACTACCGCCCCTTGACTAAAAGAACGTGGGAGCTGGCGTCTCCCAAATTCCGACCAAGGGGCTCGCAACGAAAGCACCCACGCGCGAATACTATCGCCCCTCAACTAAAAACATGTGGGAGCCGGAGTCTTTCAATTTTCGAGCGAGGGGCTCGAAACGAGAGCACCATCACATCGCCAGCAAGTTAGTCAAGTAAAGAATGTTTCTAGAAAATGGCCAACGATTTTTGAAGTATTCAGAAGAAAAACATTCAGCAATCTACCTCTTCATTATTCGGAGAAAGTTGTACAGTGTGATCAAACATTTGAGGGATGCGCAAGCTATTTTTGCGATCCAAGGAAAACGCTATATCTGCGTTCGTCAAGCGAAAAGGCGTAGTCTTCAGGCTCCAATTTAACGGGCGGGCCGTGGTCGAAAGCCGGCGGTGCATGTCAAGCTTCGCGTCTCTTTCGCCTGAGCTCAAGCTCACGGCGGTTAAAATTGTCATAAAAGGCACGCAAGTGCTCTTCCGTGCGCTTAATTTTCTTGGCGCGTTTTTCAAATACGACAAAAGCGACGCTGTTGGAAACCTAGAACGAAAGCTCCTCCACGAGTCACCTCCAACACAAAGATCATCGGATCTAATCATTAATGGGCAAATGTCGAGAACATCCAGCATTCTCGCATCCACATCCTGTTCAATACAACAATTCAGCTTAAGTTCAAAAGTTACAAACGACGGTAGCCATCCCAGGTACAATCGACTCCCAGAAAAAAACAAGGCCCGCTCACTCGTCTACCGCATCTTGTGCGTTGTTTCGGTCGCGAGCAGTGGCTGCAGCAGAGCTTTCGGGGACTTCTTCATAGGAGCGACCGAAAGTTACTTCATCAACCGGTTCAGCTTCGCGATTTCGCTGTTCAGAGATGAAGTCCGAAAACACCGATTTAATGCGGGCCTTCTCCTCCGGAGTCTACAAGTGAACGAAAACGGTCAATCCCTTCAAACGCAGGAAGAAACAAAGCAAAAAGTAAAATCTATACAAAAAGGATATTTAAACAAACTCAAAGTCACCTTGCCGCGGCCCATCGCAGCTTGCATCAGGGACATATCGTTCCCACCCACCAGCCAAAATTCATCAAAAAACCTTTTTCCAAGCACTTTCGCCGCTTTGGGAGTTCGCCAATAGTAGTCCACCTCCTTAACCGGAAGATCCGAGATATATGTGCAGCCGGTGTCAACAAGACTATGGCCAATCACCTTGATGTCGGTTACTGCAGCGTAATCGCGGCCAAAGGCCATGTGCCCTTCCAGCGACTCCATCTCCGAGTGGATCCAATCAAGGAGGCCCTCATCATTGCACTCAGGTAGATTCTCAACTTCAAACCCAATGTTGCGAAGGCATTCGTGGAAGCGCGATACTGAAGGACCGAGAATGCAAAAGCAAGGCGACCAGAGGGGGGGTGAATGGGAGCCAATCAAATTTCTCTCGAAACTTTGGCCAATTGCCCCAAAATCAACCCCAAGAAGCACAAACCCAAAACGTGATGCTCACGACCCTTGGAAGAGGGTGGATGATCCCTAGGATCACAGCGGAGCACCACAAAACACAAGCGAACCAAAGGCCAAAAGCTCCGGCTCAAGTTCCCCCTTGGAAAACCGAGTCCCGAACGTAGATTGGAGGCAACGTCGAGAAATCTCCAAATACCTATGCAAACAAGTTGCAAAGATACTTAGAAATGTTTCTTGGTTAACTCTAGGAACAAACGAGAAGTCCGAAAACCAAGTGGAAAAGCCGGGGCGAAGATTGCACTGAAAAACAAGCTTCAGCAGGGTCCCGGACTGTACGCCAGTACGGACCCGGACTGTCCGCCCTAACCGCAGATTGTCCGCGAAGGGGTGGCGGACTGTCCGCCGGCAAAAACCCCGAAACAGCAAGTCTGCTGAAGTCCCCTGGACAGTTCCCGGACTGTCCGCCAAACACTACGGCGGACTGTCCGCCGGTCAAGTTTGGACTATCCGAACAGGCACCGCAGCCACTGATCTGGCTCGTGCCCGACGCCCGGACTGTCCGCCGGTCAAAACCGCGGACTGTCCGCGAGTTCCAGAAAAGGCGATTTTGGTCGCCCAAAAACCAAATTGCCCAAAATCCGAACCAAATCACAATCCCACGTTCCCAAACTTGGAGAAGATGATCACGAGGTAGTTAGGAGACTATCCCCAAGAAATCATCTGCTCAAATTGATCCAATCAACGGGAAATCAAAGGGGAAGGTGGATGAACCGAAAAAGCGCCACGAAAACGAAATCATCCCGATCTATTCGATCATGAGGAGTTAGATGAATTCCTTTGGTCGAAATGACCTCCTCAATGATACGAACAAAATGATTCAAACGGATTTCGCAAAGACGCACCAGAGAGGGAGATTGAGTGACGAGAAAATCGCAGAGAAATGAAGAACACGAAGAACACGAATCAAAACGCGAACAACACATCGATCTGCAGCCGAAGCGCTAACACACGTTACGATAATGGGGTTACGGCCTCACTTCCTCCAAATCAATAGTACACAGAGGTGAGTCTCTCTGCGGATCTCAGCTAGCTACAGCAGGGGATTGGGAGAGCAGGAAAACCTAAGATGAAAGAGCAAATGACTGAGATGAGGGGAGGAGGGTGTCTCCCCAACTACTTATCCTAATTCTAGCCTAACAGGGAAACCAGCCTTTTCCAACCAACCCCCGGTTTTGAGGCCCAAACCAGGAAACCAGCCTCCAAGTCCAATGCCTGAGTTTTGTGGCCCAAACTCAGAAACCCGCAGCGCCTGAGTTTTGAGGCCCAAACTCGGAAACCGTCCTCAGCCCGAGTTTTGTGGCCAAACTCGGAAAACCCTCAGCACCCAGGTTTTGAGGCCCAAACCTGGAAACCGTCCACTGGTGGTTTTTCCCTAGCTCAACCACCAAACCGGAGCCGTAGAGGGGATGCACCGCCCGTGCACCCCGTCCACCGACACGTGTCCCCAGGTCCTCGACCCGAGCAACACCGTGCCCTGCAAGTCTTCGCTCATCGCTGTCCCAGGCTGCCAGCCACCACAGCTGATCCTCAGGCACTCTGGTCCCTCAGTCCAAGCCTCACGTCCGCCCTTCACCGCTCAGTTCATCGGCATGGCACGTCCGTCGCACGGCACGCCCATCCTTCACCGCACCCGGTCCGTCAGCACGACACGTCTCAACTTGACCTTCCACTATGCCAAAAAAGCTTATCAGTGACACCTCAACTAGTGACTCAGAACTAAAACGCGTCACTAATAAGTATATTAGTGACGCGGGAGAATGAGACACGTCACTGATTACTTGTTACCCATGCCCTAGGGAGAATACGCGTCACTAATAACAAGATATCAATGACACATCTTAATAAAACGCGTCACTGATAACATCAGTGACGCACATTGACTAGGCGCGTCACTGATATGTGGCTATATTAGTGACTCTCCTCAAGAAGACGCGTCACTGATAATTAAAGTGACGCGTTTTGTCTAGATGCATCACTAATACTATGATGTATCAGTGACTCTTCTCAACAAAAACGTGTCACTGATAATAAAAGTAACACGTTTTGTCTAGATGCGTCACTGATACTAGGATATATTAGTGACCCTTCTCAACAAAAACACGTCACTAATAATAAAAAAAATAAAAATATTTGTGAGTTAAACACTACAAAGATTTAAAATATGCTTAAATCGTGTACTTTATATATGTGAAACTATTCTTATCCGTAGAGATCTTTAAAACTGGTGACTGCACTGTTGATTAATAGTGTTTATATACATGTAAGATTGTAAATCCATAGTGATTCAATCTCAGTCGTTTATCCATCTATTCTTTGCGCACGGCTCCGTGAGATGGCAGCCACCCAACCGGCCACGACCATCGTTATCCATCTGCTCTCCGCACGGCAAAATCAAGAGACGAAAAAATCCCCACCTCACCTGCTCTACGCCGCCGCTGCCGCATGCCGCCATCGCTCTCCTTCGGCGGAACGACCTTAGATCTACGTCGGCGTCGCCTGCTGCTACCGCTCCCCGGTGATGGAGTGAGGCCGTCGCTCCCTTCCTCTCTCTCTTCATCTCCTCCCACTACCAACCGTCGCCGACCTAGGTCACCACCACCGGCTTCGGCTTCCTCACCGTCAACTCCATCCTGACCATCTACTGGGGTGACCCCGCCTCGATTCTCTTCGTCGTAGGTTCGTTCGCAACCCTGCTTCTCCTTTTCCGCTACCTCCGCAAGTACGCGCGCGCGCCCCCGGGTCCCCGTCGCAGGAGCGGGCGAGGCGCGCGGTGTGGCCGCCACGGTGCTCACCGTTGCGTTCCTGTGGAAGGTCGCGGCGGTCGCCATCTGGACGCTGGCTATCGCCACCACCGCTGGTGGCTTCTTCGCTCTTTTTTTCCCCGGATGAAGCCGTGGATGGTGGATATGGACCGGTCGTCAGATCAGAATATCAGATGCAGATGCGTGCTTCAAGGTCGCCTCCGGTGCGTGCAGTGCAGACGGCCGGAGCTGGAGATGATTATGTGTAATTAACTATGTCATGCGCGGACTACGATCGAAGGAGACTGAATCAGAGCTCGACACTGTTTACCTGCTCGGAAAGTAAACCTTGTTTATTAGTACTCATGTATTAGTATTGTTTCCTTAGCTAATGATTTATTATTAGTATGGGCTACTAATAATAAAGTACTGTTTCCTTAGCTCATGATTAGTATTTACAGAACCAGAAGTATAAAATAGAGCAAAACAACTATTTCTGTATGTTCTGTATTTTCTCTGATAATCCATTGATGCAAATTAATTGCTTCTATTTAGGAATGCCTAGTGATGCCTTGGACTGGGATTAATAGGGCCTTGCAAAACTGAGGTTCAGGATCGTGTCCATATCTCCAAGCAGGTAAAGTCACATAAATGGTAAAGTCAAATAAATGGTTTCTAGACTCTAGTCTTTTGTATTATGACATTCAAATATTCGTACAACATCAAGTGAGCTTTTCTATATAAATTCCAACGATTCACATATTAGGTTACTGATGATTCACATATTAGGCTACGGAATCATGGTCATATGTACGCAAACATGATTATTTTGAAGCTGCAATATGGCTTTCTACTGTGTATTGTGGTTGTGGTAGTGCCTCTGCAGTCCACACAATGATTAGTGTGCCTTGAGGATGATACGTTTTTTTAATAAATCTTTCTATTCTTTCTACAGGACATGTCATCTAATTATTGTAATGTCGATTGCAGGTTGTTCGATGTGCAAGATGGTGTGATGTGCCACCATTGGTTGGGACCTACAGGTGATGATAAGGGACACCAATAGTTTCAGTTCTTAATACAATCTTAGCTGCAGATAAGTATGTTGACTATATTTATGTGGTTTGTACTTCCTGCTAAAAAAAATTTCTATTCTTTACTAGCATCTGCCATATTTTTGTATCTAATATTTTTTGTTAACATCCCTAGGTTGGCCGATGTGCGGCCATTGATCTTGAGAGCAGCAGCCTAGTACCATTAAATTGTCCTATCATGATACTTTTGCTCATCCTTGAATATAACTCACGAAACATGTTAGCCTTTTAGTCTAGCATGTTCGTGATTCAGGGTTCTAAATTCAAGTTCCTAATTTGGCTAATGACCAACAAAAAATATCTGGCATTTTCTTTTATGAAGAAAATATTCTGCACTCTCTGATATCTAAAGCTTTATCCCAGTTGGTCTGTAGCATCTATGTGTTGTTTTTCATTTACCAATTTACATCAGTAGTTGTTGCTGTCGATATTGTTCTGAATTTTGTTTTGCAGCTTGTTAGTTCTAGAAACAGTCACCTTTGATCTTCATATTAGTTGGTCGGCAGCAAAGGAACAACAACTTGACATTGTTTTTTTTGGTAAGCCACTAGCTTTCTTATCCTTTGTATGTTGACAGGAGCCACAACGCTTTAGTTTTTAGTTTGAGCAATTTATTTAGTCAAATAAATCTTGCTTCGTTTGATAGCTTGTGAAGTAGCAGCGGTTCAACACATCGTGTTCAACAATTTATTTTGTCTAATTTAGTTTCCATGGAAAAAAATTAAAGTACTATGAATAGGCCAAGCCACATGTTGTTCAACAAGACACTAAATGCCAGTATGTGTTGAGAAATTCGTTTGAAAAGGCACTAAATGCATATTTGAACAATCAACTAATTATATGGCAAAGAGTGTTAAATTTCAATGCTCATTGCTTCAAGTTACAATGCTTATTGTATGGAATTCTCTACTTGTGTTGTGATTCTAAAGCAGTAAAACATATTAACAAGGACATCTCTTTTTTTATGGTTTGCCTTTTTTTTACTGCACAACAAGTAAGCCAAGCTGCTTAGCTCATCTTTGTGTTGTTCTTGGTAGGCTTTCTCCCTTACCATTTTTTGCTATCAGTAGCATAGGAATTGGAGATCACCTTGAGCCGGTGTTTTCAGCGCGGAGAAAACTAGGTATGAAAATTTGACCTGGTAATGTAATTTTTAAAATGTTAACTGCTACCTATGTTGACTGAATTTACAAACTGATGAGCTTGGAGTGGATGGCTTTATCTGTGTTTCTCGTCACCTATGTGCAGTTCGTGTGGATGCACTCACATTTAGCTGAGTGACCTAGTTCTCTTAAATCTAAAATAAAACTATACACATAATTTGAGTTATTTGTCCTACCCTTTCTTTGCTTGTAGTTTTGAACAGTTCAGAGGAGCAGCATGGGAGGTCCCTTGTTTATCAATTGACAGCTATAGTTTAAGCTTTAATTCTTTGGCAAAAGCAGATGGGCAGCAACACAACAGCAACTTGGCTCTTATCTCAAGTGAGCAGCAACAGTAGTAAGCATAATTCAGTGAAGTGCCTCTGATGATACAGTTTATTTAGCTTGCTGCTAGCTAATACCTAAGATAAGAGACAAGCTTTTGTACTGTTAGAAATCATGTAGTTATAGCTTATGTAATGTTCATTTATTGTTAGATTAGAAATCTTCTAGGTTGTAATTTTTCTAGTAGATGCTTTGTAGATAAGTTGTCTGTGGAGTTTATAAAGAATTTGACTGCTGAAATGGATGTAATATGTGTAATATATGACCAGGGTAGAGATTTTAATTTTTTTATTTTGTAAATTATTATTAGTGACGCGTATTGGCGAAATGTGTCGCTGTTAAGGTCCACATCAGTGACGCGTCGTGGCTGGACACGTCACCAATAAAGGTTATCAGTGACGCATCTTGGCTGGACGCGTCACTGATGACCTCTATCAGTGACGCATCTTAGCTAGACGTGTCGCTAATAACCTCTATTAGTGACGCGTCTTGGCTAAACACGTCGCTGATAGGGGTTATCAGTGACGCGTCTTGGTTGGATGCGTCACTGATAGGGGTTATCAGTGACGCGTCTTTACGCGTCACTAATCTCATACTATCACAGACGCAAAATCAGTGACGCGTGTTTTATGCGTCACTGATGGTCCTCTACACGCGTCACTAATAAGCATTTCTGGCATAGTGTTCACCTTGCCCTCGATCACTGTCTCTGTGCTTGACACCTGCACAACACAAGCCAAAGAACCTGCGATCAAACCCGTTGACAATCACTCATCACTCAGAGACTCAGCATACACCCATGTATCCGCAATCTCCCCCTTGATGAGTGCATTATCAACTACTCACACAAATCATAATAGAAAGAAGAGGGAAGGAAGAAGAAGAAGAGAAAACTCGACCAAATGACCCAAAAGCATAGCAAAGCCGAAGAAGGTCAAGTGGAAGAAGCGAAACAACTTGGTCCCCAAAGACATGGGCAACTGCTCGACGCAACCAAGCAAAGCAAAGCTAGCCCTCAAGAAGAGGTAGAACAGGCTCAACACCGCTAGCAAATACCAATTGAAAACTCCAGAAAAAGAGCTCGACACCAATTGAAGCCGAATGAAAATCGAAGCAAAATGCTAGTCCCTCGAGAAAGAGGCACAGAGGCTCAACACAACTAGCACAGAAAGCTCGATACCAATGCCTATCGGCCAAGCATGCTCTGAACCAATCAAAATCGAAATGCCATGAAAATGTTTGCTAGTCCCTCAAGACAGAGGCGAAGGCTCAACACAACTAGCAAACTCCCTCTCGAAAAGTGCAAGCAACTAGGAAAACTCCCCCTAGGTCCAACATGGGAAAGCACAAGGATTTAAAAAAATTTCTCTGCCTTAACGAAAACTCCCCCTTAGTTAAACACCTAGGAGCATATGATTTGCAAAACTCTCCCCCTAAGTTAAAAATGCACTTATCAAGAAACCAACAACAATCAGGAACCGGACAAAGTTCTCCCCCTTAGAAAATGCACCAACCAGAAGTGCCAACTGAACAACCAACTTCCCTTCCAAAAATGCATATGAAGTCAGAAATGCAAGTTAGGAGCTTCAGGCATATAGTCAAAAGAGTGCAAAAATACTCTAAACAGTAGAACTCCAATGACACAACTAAGCACTCAAATAGCAAAGGCTCAAACTGATCACAAATACGAAATATGAACATCTGAGCAAATGAGCAGTTTTGAGTCAAAAAGATAGTCACCATCAAAATAGCAATACACATGTATAGGTAGGAATCCGAACAAGTGCTAAACATGTATACAAGGTGAACTACCCCTAGCAAAGTTCAATCATCATGCATAGGAATGAAGCATACACTTGTGATTTCAGATTGAATATCAGAGTTGCAGCGGTAAAAATTCACAAGTTCAAACATTAGCATGTGATTGCGAGAGGTTGAAAGCTTGTCATTGCCTAACTTTTCAACCGAGCGAAGCCTATGCCGAAGCAATCAGAAGCTTAAAGCTACGGTTTCGGTCATACACTACACGGCTCAAGTTTAACTCAAAGTGCAATGAGAAACAGTCTCGATACCGTGAGGTGTTGACAAGCAATCTCATCTCGATCTTTTCAATTCACTAAAACTTGGTTCAAATTTTAAACATGATATGAACATACCAAGCAAGTGAATGACTCAGAATTAGAGACATAGCAACCTAGAATATATGAAAAGCATGAGTGAACTCAACACACCCTACACATGCTAGTTGCATATCTCAATGGTGAACATTTTCAGATTTTATGTACATTAAGCAAATTCACCATTCCAAAATAGGTCAGCTCACAACATGTACTAGTGATCAGAAGGAGCATAAGCTACAAGCATCATCATAAGCATCGGAGCATACTAAATAGAGCATAGTTACATTCTAGTGATTATAGACATGAAGCTCAGAATATAAATGCGTATGCTAGAATGCAAAAGCAAAGAAAGACAAACGAAAAGAGTCAGTCTATTATACAAGATCAAAATGTTTCCACCATCTAAAAGGGGAAACACACACCAAGCTCACCCCTCAACCTATTAAAGGTTGATTCGTCTAAAGGCTTGGTGAAAATATCAGCCAGTTGATGATGAGTATCGACATGACGAAGGTTGATATCACCCTTCTCTTGGTGGTCTCGCAAAAAATTAAAGCGCACATCAATGTGTTTGGTCTTCGAGTGAAGCACGGGGATCTTAGCAAGGCTAATAGCACTCGTGCTGTCACAAAGCAAAGGCACGTGAGAAAAGCTCAGACCGAAATCACGCAAAGTGGCCATCATCCAAAGCAACTGGGAACAGCAGCTAGCCGCAGCAACATATTCAGCCTCTGTGATAGACTGAGCAACACTAGACTGCTTGCGCGAAGACCACGATAGAAGAGAAGAACCAATAAACTGGCAAGTCCCAGAAGTGGACTTGCGCTCAATACGGCAACCAGCAAAATCGGCATCGGAATAACCGCAAAGGGAGAGGGTGGAGGAAGCAGAATACCAAATCCCAAACTCAGGTGTGAAACGAAGGTACCTGAATATGCGCTTCACCGCTTGACGATGAGAAGTGCGCGGCGACGCCTAAAAGCGCGCGCACAGACACACCGCGAACTGGATGTCTGGGCGTGTCGCCGTCAGGTAGAGCAGCGACCCGATCATGCTTCGGTACTCCTTCTGGTCCACTGCTTCTCCATCCTTGTCCGCATCCAGGGCAGTCATCGTCGACATGGGTGTTGGAAGAGGCTTGGCCTCACCCATATCGAACCGCTTCAGCAAGTCCTTCGTGTACTTGCCCTGGTGCACAAACGTCCCCTCCCGGGATTGCTTAATTTGCAACCCGAGAAAGAATGTCAGCTCGCCCATCATGCTCATCTCGAACTCCCTGCTCATAATATCTGCAAACTTGGCAACCAAAGCGTGAGAAGAACCACCGAAAATGATATCATCCATGTAAATCTGGACCAAGAGTGTCTTTGCCTTGCTTGAGGAGAAAGAGCGTTTTATCTACACATCCCATTTTAAAACCCTTAGCTAGCAGAAAAGTTTTCAATCTATCATACCAGGCTCTAGGGGCTTGTTTCAAACCATATAAAGCTTTGTGGAGTTTAAAAACATGGTTTGGAAACTTGGGATTTTCAAAACGGGGGGGTTGCTCAACATACACTTCCTCTTCTATGTAGCCATTTAAGAAGGCACTCTTGACATCCATTTGAAAAAGTTTGAAACCTTTGGATGCAGCAAAAGCCAAGAGTATCCTAATAGCCTCCAAACGAGCTACAGGAGCAAAAGTCTCCTCATAGTCTATTCCCTCCTTCTGACTATAACCCTTTGCTACAAGCCTGGCCTTGTTTCTAACAATGTGGCCATCCTCTCTTTGCTTGTTTTTGAAAACCCATTTTGTCCCAATAGGCTTACAGTCTGGTGGAGGTGGAACTAGAACCCAAACCCGATTTCTCTAAAAATTTTCTAACTCCTCATGCATGGCATTGACCCAATCCGGATCCGTCAAAGCGTGTCCAACATCTCGGGGCTCAAAGTTAGAAACAAAAGCAGAATGAGCAAAGTGAGAAATGTGCTATGACCTGGATCGAGTGACACGTTCGTCGATGTTGCCAATCATCTGCTGAGGGGGGTGCTGGCGCTGGATGTGTCATGGCGCCTCCTGAGAAGAAGTGACCTCCCCCTCAACAGCAGCTGGTGCCTCCCCGGGTACAAAAGGTACTACTCGGGGTGGCGGATCCCACGCCCCCCAGGAAGAAGAGGTGTCGGGGCCGTGAGTCATCGTCGAGGCCGCTCTTTGTGGCATGACAGGTGGAGGGGGTGCTGGATCATCCATACCTTCAGCACCCTCGTCCTCGTCATCGAAAAGAGGCTCACCAACCTCATGATCACCTGCACGCTCAAAACGAGAAGAAGGACAAACAAGAGTCTCGTCGAAGGTGACATCTGATGTCTCCACGACTCGGTTAGTATCAAGGTTAAGTACACGATAAGCTCTAGTGTGAGTGCCATAACCCAAAAATACGCCGTTAGAAGAACGAGACTCAAACATGTCCAGGTTGCCCTTTTTCAATATAAAATAGTGGCAACCGAAGACTCTAAAGTAACTCACCTTGGGCTGTCTACCAAAACACAACTCATAAGAAGTCTTTTTCAGAAAAGCTCTCAGAAAAATGTGATTTGAAATGTAGCATGCAGTGTTCATAGCTTCGGCCCAATAGCGCCTAGGAGTCCTATGCTCATCGAGCATCATCTTGGCCATCTCAAGAAGGGTCCGATTCTTCCTCTCTACAACACCATTTTGAGGCGGTGTGTAGAGGGAAGAAAACTGATGCTCCAAACCAAGGCGGTTACAAAACTTCTCAAAATCTAAATTTTTGAATTCAGAACCATTATCACTTCTAATCGCTCGCATCGAGTTCAAAGGGAACTCGTTCTGAAGACGCAAAATCAGATTGCGAGGAAATGGGAAAGTCTCAGTCTTCTCAGTTAAAAAGAAGACCCACAAATATCTCGAAAAATCGTCGACAACAACCAAAATGTACCACCTGCCACCAACCGAGCTCACCCGAGCCGTACCAACAAGGTCCATGTGTAAAAGCTCTCCAGGGCGCTGTGTCATGACCTGAGTCACTGGATGGTGGGGAGCGACAACCATCTTTCCATGTCTACAAGAATGACAAACTAGATCCTTCTCCATCGACAACTTGGGCAATCCTCGGATTAGGCCAAGTGAGCTTAGTCTTGCAAGCAAGTCGAAGCCTAAGTGACCGAGCCTCCTATGCCACTTCCAAAGATCGGAGGAAGAAGGACTAGCCAAAAGACAGCGAGAAACACCAAACGACTCTGAGAAATTCGCGCGAAAGACTTTCCCAAAGGGCGAAATCAAACAAACAAGATTGCCCTAAGGATCTAAAATGCGACTGAGATTCGGTTTAAAACGAATCTCAGAGTCATCATCAAAAAGTTGCGAAACAGAAAGCAAATTAAAATGCAGGTTAGAAACAAGAGCAACATCGCGCAACACAAAGTGCTCATTAACCCGCACTGACCCACGAGACAACACCTTACCTTTACTATTGTCGCCGAAGGTGATAAACTCCTTTCCGGCAATAGGGCTAAGGCTGGAGAACCACTTGGCGTTTCTGGTCATGTGCCTCGAACAACCGGAATCCACCAACCAAATGTCCTCCAACCGTCTTACCTACATCAATAAAAAGACATAGGGTGAGCATACGGTCCAACACTGGGGTTAGTGAAGTAAGAGGAATACCAGTGTTGGACTGGCTGCTCAAAAGAACGGTTAGTGAAAAAACCATTCCTAGCCAACCTACGGATGAAGCGATCACCATGTTAAGAAGGACGTGGTCCGCTGGGGAAGGAGCACTCATCGCGATACTCAAAACGCGGTGGGGGAAAGCGCTCAACAACAAAGCCTCTGCCACGGGGTCCATAGCCTACAACTGCAGGCTCCCGCCGGGCACGCTCTCTACGAGGCCTACGCCTAGGAACTTGAGGTTCAGGACCTCTAGGCCTAGCCTCTCTCCTCGGAGCTCTCCTCTGCCTAGGCCGGGGAACTTGAGGTTCTGGACCTCTGGGCCTAGCAGCTCTCCTCGGTGCTCTCCTCTGGACGTTCGGCACATGTGCACCATGGAAAGGGTGGTACATGTCCGGGTTGTCCATCTCCCGAGCACGGCGCGCCTCTCTCTTGCGCCGAAAGCAGAACTCACTCAAGTGACCATCTCTCCCATAGAAGTCACACTGGTACCTCACCGCACGCAAAGGGGGTTGTTGGTACGCAGGGCTATGGGTATGGTTCCCTTTGCCCTTCTGTGGCAAGCAATCCTCCTGGATGGGTGGCATTGTGTCCAGCTTGTTTTTGAGGTGGTTGGGTTTGGGTGCCCACTATTGGTTCTTGGGTGGAGCTCGTGGAGGTTCATCAAAGACCCCATCCTTGGTGGTAGGCTTGATAGGCTCTTTGGGTGGAAGCTTGGTCAGTTTGGGAGTAGTGGTGGAGTTGGGCTTCTCACTCGGGTTCAGGCCACTCGACTCTCCAATCTTCCCAAAAGCAGAAAGATCAACACCCGGAGCAAAACCTACACTAGGACCTCCAGCAGCTCGCTTGAATTGGGAGATCATCATCCCGAGCTGCGGCTCACTACAGGAGACCCATGACAAGATGGTCCGAAGGTATGTGTTTTCCTCCTCGGTTTGCATCTTGCCATGCTGCACATTTGCAATCTCCATCTCCAAACCCTCACACAAAGCACACCTCGTGACACAAGTGCTATCCGAGCTGGCCTTCTCTAAAGACTCAATCTTGGCATTCTTCTCTGCCAACTCGGATTGCAAGACAGGACAAGTCTTGCACGCACCCAACAGCTGCGGCCTAGCACGGAGCTCATCCACCTCTCCAACCAAAGCAGCATACTTACCCCTCAAAGTGAGAAGATCAGTCATGTGCTTGGTGCACGACTCACAATCACTCTCCTCCGACACGACCACGGTGGACCGAGCGAACTCAAGCTCCTTCACCGTGTCCTCCTACTTCTGCCTAAACTCCTTGCGCTCTCTAGCAGCACACCTAAGCAGCTTATCTTGACTAAGAAACGCGGCAGTAAGTTTCTCAACCTCAGCAGAAAGCTCATCGTGGGTGATAGATACCTGGGAGGTGTCGTCATCGTCGTTGTCGTCCCGAGGGGTGTGCTCCAGCTTGCCGTCGACCTCGTCACCAAGCGCCATGGTGCAGAGGCCCTCGTCGTCGGCGAAGAAGCAAAGTCTGTTCAGCTCGTCCTCGATCCGCTTCTTCTTCCCGGACTCTTCATCGCTTGAGCAAGCAGAGTCGTCATCCGAGCCGTCGACGTCGCTGAGCATGGCGAAGAACGCTCGTTGCTCAGCCTGGGCCTTCTCCAAGTACTTCTTCTTGATGTACTCCTTGTCGAAGCCGCCCCTCCGCTTGTGCCTCAGGGGGACATGCTTGTCCTTGCACTTGGAGTCGTACTTGTGCCCATGATCGCCCTTCCCCGAATGCTTGTTCTTCTTGGGGCAGTTGGCGATGAACTGGTTGGGATCGCCGCACTCATAGCATCCTGAGCGTCCTCCTCTGCGGCGATGGTTCATGCGGTTGTTGTGGAACCGCGTGAACCGGTTGGCAAGCAAAGCCAACTCCTCGTCTCCCAAGGACTCCAGCTGATCCTCTGTGACAGAAAAGAGAGATGAAAGCGCAAAGACAACAGAGGGGTTAGCGGAAGAGCCAGAAACCAAAGCCATAGTCGGGCCAGAAGGATTCTCATAAGAAGCCCTCGACATGGCGTCAATCTCACTAGACTTGAGCATACTAAAGAGCTCGTCGCAAGTGAGGGTCTCATAGTTAGACAATTCGATGATCGTCTGGACCTTTGAGTCCCACACCGACCGATCGAGAGTATGCAAAAGCTTCAAAGCCCTCTCATGATCGTCGAAAGGCAACAGCTCGTTGTTCGCTCTCATCTTGTTGACAATCACCTGAAAGTGAGCGAATAAACTTTCTATGCTCTCGCGAGGCTGATGTCAAAAGTTCTCATACTCCCGCTTGTGCGACTTGTAGAGACGGGATTTGACTTGAGTGGTGCCCTCATGGAAGCGCATGAGGGTAGCCCAAATCTCACGAGCCGTGGGGAGGTGAGAAACGCGATCAAACTCCGACATGCTCAAACAGGAGAACAAGGCGTTACGTGCTCGGCTATTGGCCTCGTGCTCATCGATCTGAAGCTGAGAGACACGAGCAGCCAGAACAACGTAATCGGCCTTGTTGCAAATCTCCCAAACAGAAGAACCCATGATCTGGAGATAGGCCAACATGCGTATCTTCCAATACGCATAGTTCGTCCCATCAAAAAACGGCAGTTTGCCCACACCACGATCCATGTCGCCTTCGGTGGATCTAGAACCGGCTATGGTGGAAGATCCTTAACCCGCTCTGATACCAATTGAAGGACCGAGAATGCAAAGCAAGGCGACCAGAGGGGGGTGAATGGGAGCCAATCAAATTTCTCTCGAAACTTTGGCCAATTGTCCCAAAATCAACCCCAAGAAGCACGGACCCAAAACGTGATGCTCACGACCCTTGGAAGAGGGTGGATGATCCCTAGGATCACAACGGAGCACCACAAAACACAAGCGAACCAAAGGCCAAAAGCTCCAGCTCAAGTTCCCCCTTGGAAAACCGAGTCCCGAACGTAGATTGGAGGTTACGTTGAGAAATCTCCAAATACCTATGCAAACAAGTTGCAAAGATACTTAGAAATGTTTCTTGGTTAACTCTAGGAACAAACGAGAAGTCCGAAAACCAAGCGGAAAAGCCGGGGCAAAGATTGCACTGAAAAACAAGCTTCAGCAGGGTCCCGGACTGTCCGCTAGTACGGACCCGGACTGTCCGCCCTAACCGCAGATTGTCCGCGAAGGGGTGGCAGACTGTCCGCCGGCAAAAACCCCGAAATAGCAAGTCTGCTGAAGTCCCCTGGACAGTTCCCGGACTGTCCGCCAAATACTACGGCGAACTGTCCGCCGGTCAAGTTTGGACTGTCCGAACAGGCACCGCAGCCACTGATCTGGCTCATGCCCGACGCCCGGACTGTCCGCCGGTCAAAACCGAGGACTGTCCGTGAGTTCCAGAAAAGGCGATTTTGGTCGCCCAAAAACCAAATTGCCCAAAATCTGAACCAAATCACAATCCCACGTTCCCAAACTTGGACAAGATGATCACGAGGTAGATAGGAGACTATCCCCAAGAAATCATCCTCTCAAATCGATCCAATCAACGGGAAATCAAAGGGGAAGGTGGATGAACCGAAAAAGCGCCACGAAAACGAAATCGTCCTGATCTATTCGATCATGAGGAGTTAGATGAATTCCTTTGGTCAAAATGACCTCCTCAATGATACGAACAAAATGATTCAAATGGATTTCACAAAGACGCACCAGAGAGGGAGATCGAGTGACGGGAAAATCATGGAGAAACGAAGAACACGAAGAACACGAATCAAAACATGAATCAACACATCGATCTGCAGCCGAAGCACTAACACACGCTACGACAGTGAGGTTACGGCCTCACTTCCTCAAAATCAACAGTACACAGAGGTGAGTCTCTCTGCGGATCTCAGCTAGCTACAGCAGGGGATTGGGAGAGCTGGAAAACCTAAGATGAAAGAGCAAATGACTGAGATGAGGGGAGGAGGGTGTCTCCCCAACTACTTATCCTAATTATAGCCTAACTATAATTCCTACTCAGGTTATTCTGGACCAGCTAATTCTAATTACAGAGCGAACCAGCTAAACCCTAACTATAATTCTAATTACAGAGCGAACCAGCTAAACCCTAAGGTTATTCTGGGCCAACTCAGGTGGTAGGTGTATCCGACGGCCACGCCTGCACAACTCGTAGCGTCGCCTCAACGCGACCTCCTGATTGCCGCCACGTGCCGCCCTCGCTCTGCACCCCCGGTTTTGTGGCCCAAACTGGGAAACCAGTCTTTTCCAGCCAACCCCGGTTTTGAGGCCCAAACCGGGAAACCAGCCTCCAAGTCCAACGCCTGAGTTTTGTGGCCCAAACTCAGAAACCTGCAGCGCCCGAGTTTTGAGGCCCAAACTCAGAAACCGTCCTCAGCCCGAGTTTTGTGGCCAAACTCAGAAAACCCTCAGCACCCAGGTTTTGTGGCCCAAACCTGGAAACCGTCCACCGGTGGTTTTTCCCTAGGTCAACCACCAAACTGAAGCCGTAGAGGGGATGACCGCCCGTGCACCCCGTCCACCGACACGTGTCCCCAGGTCCTCAACCCGAGCAACACCGTGCCCCGCAAGTCTTCGCTCATCGCTGTCCCAGGCTGCCAGCCACCACAGCTGATCCTCAGGCACTCTGGTCCCTCAGTCCAAGCCTCACGTCAGCCCTTCACCGCTTAGTTCATCGGCATGGCATGTCCGTCGCACGGCATGCGCATCCTTCACCGCACCCGGTCCGTCAGCATGGCATGTCTCAACTTGACCTTCACCTTGCCCTCGATCACTGTCTCTGTGCTCGACTCCTGCACAACACAAGCCAAAGAACCTGCGATCAAACCCGTTGACAATCACTCATCACTCAGAGACTCAGCATACACCCATGTATCCGTAGATACAACGCCGGTCATTGAAGCCAAAAGTGTCTTCTCCCTTTCAGCTTCAAGGGACCATAGCTGCGACAGTTCATTCTTTAGACTTTCAACCTCCCGTTGACTCGCCTTCTGGGAAGTTTGCTCATCCTCGGCCCTCTTCGTATGCGCCTCTAGATCAGCAGCAAGACTCTTAACTTGATCATCTTTTTCTTGTCGGCCACGCTCAAGCTTGCGTATGTAAAGCTCGCTTTGGCAATTTTGGCTTCAAGCGATAATAGCAGCCTGCGAAACATCATATAGAATGAAGCAAGCGCTACATTAAAGTGAGCCAAGAAGGGGAACAGAACGTAAAATTCATGAGGGAACCGAGCACTTACGCTGCCCAGGTGGAAAGAGAGCGCGTCATTAAGCTTCGCGCTGTTAACTTTCAGGAGATCCCTTTCAATCTTCGGAGCGACTGTTGATGGTGCTTAAAGCATCATTTCACTATCAACAATTCACCCAAAACCAAGGTAAAATAACATAAAAAGTAGAAGATTTGGTTTATAACTAACCTATTTCCACATGTGCATAGTTTCTTATCTTAATGCAGGAAATGATGGAATTTGGGCCAAACAAGTGTACCAGGAGCAAGGCCAAGCCACTCTGGCCCATTTGGGCCTGAGTAGGGTGGCGGCTGCCACCTATTACTGGCGGCCGCCAGGGCCATCTTGCCCAAAGTGGCCCAGGCCACGTCATTAGATGGTTTGATCCAAGGGCTAAGAGGAGTATCACCTGGATAGTGGGCTTTGGACACGTGGAAATCCCTATCTAAAACCCTAACCGACCCTCAAACCGACTTAGGGAGCAAGTGAAGACCGTTGGATGAATGGCGGTTGCAATGGACGGTAGAGGGGTGGTGGGCGCTAGGGTTTAGTGGTGGGCGCCACCCCCTAAACCCTAACTGACCTCCCCTTCACTCTATAAGTACCCCCCTAGCTTCCTAGCACTATAAATAGGCCCCTAGACTTCTCATTTGGGGAGCCTCACATCAGTCTTCACCATTTGGTTAGATTAGCACACTTGCTATGCTAGAGAGATTAGAGAGAGTGTGAGTGCCTCACTAGAAGAGGAGCTGGAGAGGAGAAGAGTAGAAGTCTAGAGAGTTCTGGAGTCGTCGGAGACCTCTGCTTCTCTCTGCTCTGTGCTTCAACATTGGTAACTTAGTATTTATTTTATCTTCAAGTATTTATTTTCAGTACATGTGTACTCGTTTCATTGCTTGATATTAGTTTCAAGTGCTCTAGTTCTAGTATAGGGCTAGTAGTAGTAATATATAGATTAAGTGTGGTACTTAGGCTATATATTGCCAGTGAATACGTCTAGGCCCCCGTATAGCTGTGGTAGCAAGCAGGTGGTGACAGCCCTGTGCGCCTTGAATTCCACCACGTAGTTGGTCTAGTTTAACAGTAGGGCTCGTTGTGCTAGCGTTCAACCTAAGTCAGTGGTAAAGGCTAGTACGCCCACAGTACACTAGTAAAGAACTTAAATCACTAGAAGTCTAATAGAACTAGGATCTAGCCCAGTAGATAGTGCCCGTTCCCCTTCATCTATCCTAGATATCCTTATCTCCCTAGTTTTCTCAAAATCACTTTGCGTTCCTCATGGATTTGGTACCCGGAATACTCTGAGGTGAAAAGCTACAACTAACAGTCGTGCGCTTGCTGTTTCTTCTGTGTGCCACCCGAGGTGTCAATAAGCTTTTCTAGCGCCATTGCCAGGGAATGGTAGCTGATTTTTGAGACTAGAGTTAGGATCATCTTTATCCTCTCCGTATGGAGAACCAATCTATCTTCCAATTTGCAGCTCCTAAGAGTTCGCGGTTAGAGCCACATTCATCATCACAACCTACATATGTCGATAGTTACGAATTGCGCCTGACTTTATTAACAAAGTTCAGGAGAGCATATTTACGGTATCAGAAAATCCCTACACACATCTACGTGAGTTTGAGCAAGTCTGTGCATGTTTGAACATTTCGGGCATTTCACCTGACACTTGTTGATGCTCACTAAGTGTTACATTCTTAGCATCAATAAGGTCATATAACGCAACACAAGGACCTAAAATCAACCAAAAACCTTTTATAAACTAACGATTTTGACTTATGCTTGAGTTTTATTTGAATGTAGGTAATTGCAGGGTTTTTGAGCAAAATGACCAAGAGGACCCACCAGGAGGCAAGCCCACTCACCTGGGCTCACTTTGGGCCAAGGTGGGGTGGCGCCCGCCACCCCTAGCTGGCGGCCACCAAGAGAGTGAGGCCCAAACTCCTCCCCTGCCATGTCACTGATCCAGGGGAGGCGTGCCAGACTCATTTACTGCCATTGATCACTTAGGTCGGTGCATCCAAGGGCTAAGAAGAGATGTCACGTGGATCATGACCTAATTGCCCATGTGACGGTTATTTGGACATGCAACCGACTATGGAACTGCCTCCCTGAAGCTCCTGGATGCCGTTGAAGCAATGACTGTGGATCCAATGGTTAGGGGTCTGGCGGCCGCCACCTAGGGCTGGCGCCCGCCGCCTCACTCACCCCCTGACCTAACCCTAGGTCTATAAGTACCCCCCTAGGTCCCTTAGGCTATAAATAGGACCCCCCCGAGCTTATTTGTACTCAGACCTCACCTCATTAGTCCCACTCTCTTGTAAGCGAAGCTCTGGTGAAGTAACACTCTAGTTTGAGAGACTTAGAGTGAGAGCAAGAGTGTAGAAGAGAAGAGCTGGAGTTGTAATAGAGGATCTTCTAGAGTCTCTGGTATAATTCCAAGTCTTTCTTCATTTCTCTTAGTGTTCTTCTACTTTCAGCATTTACTTTAAGTTCTTTACTTATTGTTCTTGTTGAGTGCTTTTGATCATAGATAACTTAGTATTTAGTTTGTATCTAGTTCAGGTTCTTCGCTGAGTAATCAGTGCTCTAGTTTTGGACGCAAGATTAGAGTAGTATATATTAGTGTAAGCGCGGTGCTTAGACTAATTATGCCATAGTTTGTGGCTAGCCACCCGGATAGCTGTGGTAGTGAAAGGACCAAATCAGCCTAGAGGGGGGTGAATAGGTGATTTTTAACAATCTGCAACTACACAAACTTGAAAATGTAATTAGATATCACCCGGAGAGGCCGGTTTGTTTGGGTAGGTACTACCGGGTGTAGAACACCGGTACTACCGACACAAACAAACGACACAACCGGGATCCTAAAGGGAACTACAAATCCAAATTAAGTGAACTACAAGAAATTACCCCACTAAGCCAAGAACAATAGAAGGATAGGAAGAACTCGAAGAACACAATAACAAGTGAAGTAGAGAAAATAGAGACAACAACAACAAGCACACGGGACACGCGATTTATCCCGAGGTTTGGCCAATCCACAAAGAAGTGCCTACGTCCTCGTTGTTGAGGTGACCACAAAGGTCGGAGTCTATTTCACCTCCTCGCCTCACTCAAGCAACCACAAAGGCTACGAGAGTATCTCTACTAGAAATCTTAGGGTAATACAAACACTTCGGGGAGCCCTCACATGTGAATCAATACGGGCTACCACGAAGAACACCTAACCGGCTAGAGCTCAAAGAGCTCAAGAGTAAAAGACACAAAACAAGCCGGCAAGATGGAAACCAAGTGCTCAAGTCGGAGATCGATGCTTCTCACTCTCTAATCTCACGTCCCTAGCTCAAATCTTGCAAGGGAATGAATCTCTCGAGCAAAGGGGGAGAGAGAGAGGTGAGTCAATGCTTGGAGAGAGTTTGTCCAGAGTTAGGTTTGCAATAAGTGTGTGGAGTGAGTGAGAGACCGTAGAGAGAGAAGAGAGGGAGCATTTATACTCCCTCAGTCCCGAGGGAAGGTCGGTACCACCAACCACCATGGTCGGTACCACCGGCCAGCCCATAACGGTCGCACAGATCCAGATCTGGTCAAACAGTCAACTATCGACTTTGGGTCGGTACCACCGCGGGCGGTTGTACAGAGGTAATGGCGGTACCACCGCCAGGCCAAACTTGGCTCGAACAGAGAGCAACTCAGTTAGGGGCTTGGTCCCTCGAAAACTACCGCCCGAAGGCCGGTACCTCTGAGGTTGGTGGTACCGGGGTTATGGCGGTACCACCGCCAAGCCATTTTCAAATCGACACAGAGAGCTCTGCAAACCTTGGTTACCACCGGCCAGGCTCGGTACCACCGAGCCCGATGGTACCGAGGTTATAGCGGTACCACCGGTAGGTCAAAAACAAATCTACACAGAGAGCCATGCAAAGTCAAGTAACCACCGACTCCGGTCGGTACCTCCGAGGTCGGTGGTACCGAGGTTATGGCGGTACCACCGCCAGGTCATTTCGAACGCGAATAGAGAAGTCAGTGAAACCAGGGAAACTACCGGCCACGCTCGGTACCTCCGGGGTTGGTGGTACCGAGGTTATGGCGGTACCACCGCTAGGTCATTTTTGGATCAACACAGAGAGGGTGTTTTAAGCTCAGTGCGCGTTGGCTGTGGTCGGTACCACCGACCATAATGGTCGGTACCACCGACAACATAAATTTACCATCTATGTGTTCGTGTTTGTGCGGTGTCTCTCAAGCGAACTATGGTTAGTCGATTTGAGCACTTTTCTCCACATCTAGCCAACTTATTTTGTGACCCTCTTCATAGTCCAGCTTACCTATTACTCAAGTTTAAAATTGAAATTTTGAACTACCACTTGAGCTAGGCATCTTTATGTCCAAAATTATCCTACGTGCTTTGATCACGAGATTTCAACAATTCAATTCTTTTGTAGGACTAACACCTGCATGCATGCTTTTTATAAATAGGTTAGTCCCTAATTTGATTGTCATTAATTAGCCAAAACCCACATTGGGGGCGAATGCACTTTCAAACTCCCCCTTTTTGGTAATTGACGACAACCAACTTAGGCTTACAAATAAGGATAATAAGAATTGAAGCTTTTGAATTCCAAAATTTAGTTAAAGCTCCCCCTTAGTGTATGCTTTGGATATGAATTTCAAACCTTGATTAGAAACAATGTTGCATACACAAAGACAAGAGCTCCCCCTAAATTTTGCAATCCGTGGGGTGCCTAAAAATGTGACAACATCATATATATGTCAATTTGTGATGCATAAACAATATGACATGGTGATTCACAAATCATCATAGTAAGAAAAGCAAATGACTATGGAAGAAAGAAAAGGACTCAAAACTCATAGCCATCTCAAAAACATCAATCACCATGACAAGAGCATAAATATCGAGGATGAACCATACAAGAATATAACATGAAGCATAAATGTTTTACATCCTCATCACAACACAAATAAAATGTAGCAAACCACACTTAGTCTCAAGAATTACCCTCTCTCACAGCTATTACAACAAGATAAGCCTAACACTCCCCCTTTGGCATCAAGTACCAAAGCGGGTAGGCCAAGATAAGGGAAGAATCAATAATAGCTGCTGGAAGAACCATCATGATAAGAGTCCCCGAAGAGAGAGGAATAGGCACTCTCACCAACGTCACCACCAGGGAAGGATGACGGAGCCAAAGAATCAGGAGGTGGAGTAGCGTCACGAGGAACACCACTCCCAGCTGGATTGGCGTCGGGGCCAGCAAAGCCCATGTACGAGCCACCACCACCACCTTGATATGACGTGGACCCACCAGCAAAGGACGTGCCCATACCATAATCAGGGAAGAAGGGAGGAGGCTGATACTGAGGTGGAGGAGGCAGATAGAAGGGATGGGGTGGATACAACATGGAGCTGTAAAAGCCCGCCTCACTGCCACCTAGATAGAGGGGCTGCTGGTGCGGCTGCTGCTGCTGGGGCTGCTGGGGCTGGAACTACTGCTGCTGCTAGAAGTCATCATCATCATCATCATCATCATCATCATCATCATCATCATGCTGGGCTTGGGCGTCGTACTCCTCAAAAGGAGCTAGAGGAGGACGGACAGGAGAGAGCTGAGGAAGACCAAGGTGCGAAAGCACGCGCTGCTGGTACTGCTCTTCGCGATCCGCCCGGTAGCACATCCAGGAGAAAAGCTTCCCAAGCGCGGAGCGAAGACCGCCACTCCTACGCCTCTCAAGACGCGGAGGAGGAGCAGTGGCAAGGGGAACATCACCATGACCCGACTGAGCCTCGCTAGGGGCTGCTGCATCTGCTGGGGCCTCACCACCTTCACCTTCATCAACTTGGTCCTTGCCCTTGGAGGAAGCCGAAGTGAACTTACGAGCACAGTACTCCTTCATTGAGCGATCATACTCGAAGGTTGTGCCAACCACATGCTCAATGATATGCATGAGGTAAGGAGCATATGGTAGGGCCTTGTGAGGATCATTGTAGACATCAGAGATCTTCTACCAAAGAAAGTGAGAGATGTTGAACCGTCCATCTAGCAGAGCAAAGCGAACTAGGACCTTGGCAACATCTTCTCTCAAGTTATCTTGATCTCTAATCTTGGGATCCAGAGTCAGGCGCATGATGTTGTTCAGGATGTAGTAGGTGGGCTTCAGGCCAGGGACCTTGAAAGTCGCCACTGCGCCATCCAGATAGACGCCTGAGCTCTGCAACTGCTCTAGGTACATCCCTCCTCCATACATCTCAGAAAGACGGGGGGCTTCACGGTCCACATGATCAAAACCCAACAACTGGGCAAAAGTGACAAAATCACATCTGTAGTGGACCCCTTGGGTCATCCAGTACAGCACGAGAGCTTCCTGATCAATGAAGAGAGTAGAACAGAACTGGCAAAGAATCTCCTGATTGTAGCTGCGCTTGCCAGAGATTAGCCCCAAAACTCTCCATTCTTCTAACCTCTGAACCAATGCCTGAATATCCTCAGAATGCTTGTTAGTCAGAGAAGAGATAACCAGCCTCTTATGAGGAAAGAGAGGAGGTTGTCCCTTAGCACAGGAAGCCTTCCAGCAGACAGACATGTAGAAGTCTTGCTGGAACTTGGACCAGAACCGCCTATCCACAGATGCATCTCTAATGAACAGATAGGGGTTCTCCGCACGCTGCCTCCTCATCAAGCTGCCCCTCTTCCTGTCTGAGTAATCTATGGGATTTCCAAGAACATCATCTGGGACAACTGTCAGGAAAGCTCCGGCTTTAGGGTGCATAGGAAATGTACGGTTGATGAGCATCAACCCTGAAGTTGGAGGGGATGCCAGTCCAACGTGAGGATCGATTGAGCGACCCACACGATCGAGACCAGCGGAAGGAACTCCTCCCACAATGACGCTGTGGAGGCGCCCAGGCGGACCAGCGGCAGGGGGCGGAGGAGGTGGAGGAGGCGAGGGAGCATGCCCACCACGAGCATGACCGCTCCCGCTCCCCCTGGCGCTGTCCACGCTGTGACGCCCCGCGTGGCCCGCGGACGAGCGTCCACGGACCTGACGAGATGTGTCATCCATGCTCCCGGACCGAACATGGCGTCTGGGATTGCGACGCGGCGGCGCTCCTTGCACATCACCATGCTCCACGGCAACATAGTCCTCATCATCATCAATAGGGGAATGAGCACGATATTGCCTCTGGCTCATCTAGACAAAGATAGCAAATACTAAAATGAGACAAAGATGATGGAAAGATGACATCAACGGATGTAGTAAAGATGACGATTTGAGATTGGGGAGAAGAACCGCCTCACTGCCTGCGGTCGGTACCACCGACCAGATGGCGGTACCACCGACCGCACGGCAGTGTGCAGTTTCCTCCAAGTCAATCTCACAAATCATTCACAAACTTGCGAAGCAAACATCCATGAAGCATCTACACACTAGATAGAGCAAGCCTACCAAAGGAATCGACCTAGAACAAGGCACATTTAGAGATCGGGCAAGAACACCCTAGTACCTTGTTACTCGAGAAGAAGAGGCCGAAATCCGATGGAGGAGGAAACTTCGGGCTTCAAGAACACCACCACGTCAATCTCCTTGCACTCACGAACCTTTCCACCGGAGGGATTTGGATTTGGGTGGAGGAGGAAGAAGATCGGAGTGGAGGAGAGGAGCGGCGGCGCACGGGCGCTGAAGGAAGGCACGAGGCGGCGCGGTCAAAAGAGTTTGACTAGGGTTAGAAGGGTTTCACCGCGCCCCTTTTATACTCGGGTTAAACCGGTCGGTGGTACCGCCCATAGGGGTCGGTACTACAGACGTCGGTAGTACCGACACAATGGCGGTACCACCGACAAAGGAAAAACAGAGAATCCAGAGAGGGAAACCGAGAGATTTGTGTGGTATACTACACATACTTCAAATATGCCCAGATTTCATAGAAACAATACATAGCCATGGACATAAGTGAAACATGCAAAATAGATTTTGAAAACACACACAATATTTATTAAAACAATTGTCTAGGTCTCTAGGTGAAAACAAATATGTGCAAGACATCAAGCCACGTTACGAGAATCAATGATATTTAGTTCACTCCTCAAAGCACAAAATCTTGACTCATCTAAAGGCTTTGTGAAGATATCGGCTAGTTGTTTTGCGGTGCTCACATGGCGTATTGCGATATCTCCTTTGGCTTCATGGTCTCTCAAGAAATGATGTCGGATGTCTATATGTTTTGTGCGAGAATGGTTTACGGGATTGTTTGCTAGTTTGATAGCACTCTCATTGTCACACAAAAGTGGAATTTTGGTTTCCTCACATCCAAAGTCTTTTAGTGTTTGCTTCATCCAAAGTAGTTGAGCACAGCAAGCGCCGGCCACCACATACTCGGCTTCAGCGGTGGATAAGGCAACACTATTTTGTTTCTTGGAACTCCATGACACCAAAGACCTCCCAATAAATTGTCAAGTCCCAGTAGTGCTCTTTCGGTCTACCTTGCAACTGGCATAATCCGAATCGGAATAGCAAAGTAGATCGAAAGTGGAGCCTTTGGGATACCACAAGCCAAGATTTGGAGTGTGCACCAAGTATCGAAAGATTCTCTTAACGGCCATGATATGACATTCTTTCGGATTAGCTTGAAACCTTGCACACATGCACACACTAAGCATAATATCGGGCCTAGATGCACAAATGTAAAGCAATGAACCGATCATAGAGCGATATACCTTTTGGTCCACTGACTTACCATCCACATTTAGATCAAGATGTCCATTGGTAGGCATGGGGGTCTTGATGGGTTTGGCCTTGTCCATCTCAAACTTCTTTAACATGTCTCTTGTATACTTGGTTTGACTGATGAACGTGCCCTCCTTGAGTTGCTTGATTTGGAATCCAAGAAAATACTTCAACTCTCCCATCATGGACATCTCAAACCTTTTAGTCATGATCCTACTAAATTCCTCACAAAAAGTCACATTAGTACTACCAAATATTATGTCATCGACATATATTTGGCACACAAAAATATCATTATCGACTTTGTGAGTAAACAAAGTAGCATCGGCCCTTCCTATCTCAAAACCCTTTTTGAGTAGGAAGTCCTTAAGACAATCATACCAACCTCTAGGGGCTTGTTTGAGCCCATAGAGCGCCTTGTCGAGCTTGTAGACATGGTTGGGAAACTTTGGGTCCTCAAAACCCGGTGGTTGCTCCACATAGACCAACTCAGAGAGGGGGCCGTTGAGGAATGTACTTTTCACGTCCATTTGATATAGCTTGAAATCATGGTGAGTAGCAAAGGCAAGTAATATGCGAATTGATTCAAGCCTAGCTACAGGTGCATAGGTTTCCCCAAAATCCAAACCATCGATTTGAGTGAAACCTTGGGCCACCAACCATGCTTTGTTCCTTGTCACCACGCCATGCTCGTCTTGCTTGTTGCGGAAGACCCATTTGGTTCCTATCACATTTTGCTTGGGTCTTGCCACCAAGGACCAGACTTCATTCCTAGTGAAGTTGTTTAGCTCTTCTTGCATAGCCATCACATAGTCTGGATCATCAAGTGCTTCTTCCACCCTAAGAGGTTCCAAAGAGGAGACAAACAAGTAATGTTCACAAAAACTTGCTAAGCGAGAGCGTGTCGTTACCCCACGCCATATGATCCCTAATATGTTGTCAACGGGATGATCCCGTTGAACTGTATGACGAACTCTTGGATGTGGCACAAGTGATCTTCTTTGAATGGGTCCATCTTCATCATCTTCATATGTGTTGATGTCCCCATCTTCTTGTCGAATTTCAAGTTGAGCTTGTGCTTGATTATCAACTTGATGTATCTCTTGATCATCACCCACACTACCACCAATCGGAGTTGCGAAAGCTTCATCATGCGCATGTGGATGCACATGATGGACATGAGAATCTTGTGGAGTGTGTGATGGATCATCTTCATCATCTTGAATTCCAACGGGCCTCACATCACCGGTTGCAAGCTTCTTGATAGCTTTGGATGGAGGCACGTCATTACCTACAAGCTCATCATTGACTTGCTCCTTTTGAGAGCCGTCGGATTCATCAAAAGTCACGTCTATCGTTAACTCAATAGTACCGGTGGCATTATTGAATACACGGTAGCCATGTTCGTTAGTACCATAACCAAGTAGAAAGCCTTCGTGTACCTTAGGTGCAAACTTTGAACTTTTGGCTCTTTTGTTAAGTATGAAACACTTGCAGCCAAAAACTCTAAAGTAGTGCACCTTAGGTTTGTTACCGGTTAGGAGCTCATAAGGCGTCTTCCCCCTTAGCTTGTGAAGGTAGAGGCGGTAGATTGCATGACACGCCGTGTTCGTCGCCTCCGCCCAAAAGCCATGGGAAGTCTTGTACTCATCCAACATAGATCTTGCGGCTTCAACAAGAGTTCTATTCTTCCTTTCTACAACCCCATTTTGTTGTGGGGTATATGGAACGGAGAACTCATGCTTGATCCCTTCTTCATCAAGATACTCTTCTATGTTGGTGTTCCTAAACTCGGTCCCGTTGTCGCTTCTTACTTTCTTGATCTTGATGTCGAACTCATTTTGTACTCTTTTAGCAAACTTCTTGAAGATGCCTTGCATTTCACTTTTATCTTCTAAAAAGAACACCCAAGTGAAACGAGAATAATCATCAACAATGACGAAACCATATTTGTTACCACCGATGCTTTGGTAAGCAACGGGTCCGATGAGGTCCATATGCAATAGCTCCAATGGTCTTGTGGTCGACACAATGTTCTTGATTGGATGCTTTGCTCCAACTTGCTTTCCGGCTTGGCACGCACTGCAAATCCTATCTTTCTCAAAAGAAACATTTGTTAGTCCAAGGATGTGCCCTTCTCTTTGAAGTTGGGCCAAGTTCCTCATCCCAACATGAGCTAGTCGGCGATGCCAAAGCCAACCCATGCTAGATTTTGCCATTAGACATGTTGTAGGTTCCACCTTACTAGTTGAGAAATCAACCAGGTAAAGTTTTCCCTTCAACACGCCTTTAAATGCAATAGAGGAATCCCTTCTTCTAGAGACGGTCACACCCTTATCCGTAAAGAGACAATCATAACCCATTTCACAAAGTTGAGAAACGGATAACAAATTGTAACTCAACGAATGCACAAGTAATACATTAGATATGGAATTGTCAGTTGAGATAGCAATTTTAGCCAAACCAAGCACTTTTCCTTTACCATTGTCACCAAACACAATGTTGTTGCATGAGTCGTTGCTTGGTTGGAAGGAGGAGAACATATCTTTTGCCCCGGTCATATGATTGGTGCATCCACTATCCAACACCCAACTGGACCCACCGGAGGCATATTCCTACAAAATAAGATTATGTTCTTGATTTAGGTACCCAAACGAGATTGGGTCCTTGGGGGTTAGTCACATAAGCTTTTGGTACCCAAACATTTCTCATAATTTCCCTCTTCTTGAGGGCACCAACATACATGACAACTATTTTGCCATCATCACCCCAACAACACAAATAGTCACATGTATAGCTTCTTGAAATGGGCTTTTGTTGCATGGGGGCATCCACTTGCTTCTCCTTGTTGATCTTACCATTAGCAAGTGGAGCCTTTGGATTGGCAATATTGTTGGCCTTGTTCATTAGGTCAAAGAGAGGAACCCCTTTGTTGAAGTTAACAAAGGGTACTCCATTGACCATCTTCGTACCGTTGGCCGCTCCCTTCTCCTTCTCCTTGCTCTTGCTCTTCTCTTCATCACTTGAGTCATCATCCGAGAACCATTCCTCACCAAGATGAGCTTCACCACCTCTTCTTCTTCTTTGCTTCTTGTCATCACTCTTGCTATACTTGTTCTTGTTCTTCTTTTGTGGGCAATCGACAATGAAATGGTTGTCCGCACCACACTCATAGCAATTTCTCTTCTTTGACTTCTTGAAGTATCCACCTTTGCCCTTCTTGTGCATCTTCTTTCTCATGAATCTTCTAAAGTTCTTCACAATAAGGGCCAACTCATCATCGGAATCATCACTTCCTTCACTTGATGAGTCATTTTGAGCTTTGCTTCCTTCTTCTTGGTTAGCCTTGAGCGCCACTACTTTCTTGTTGCTTGCCTCTCGTTCTTCTATATCTTCATCATCCAAAACATCATGATGCTTTATCTTGGCAAGCATCTCATGACAACCCATGCTTTCATAGTTAGGTCTCTCCATGATGATCAACGCAAGGTTCTTGTTCTTCATTCTATATGCTCTCAATAGCTTCCTTGCAGCTGAGTTGTCATCCCACTTCTTGTCTCCAAGAGCTCTAATCTTGTTGATCAAGGTCATGAATCTATCAAACATTTGTTGAGTGGTCTCACCACTCCGAATAGCAAAGTTCTCAATCTTTCCATGAAGAAGCTCTATGTTGCACTTCCTCACACTTGCATCACCCTCATATGATATCCTGAGAGTGTCCCAAATCTGCTTGGCATTCTCCATTCCATGAACTTTGTTGCTTTCTTCGGGCTTGAGGCATGATAGGATCAATGATGCGGCTTGAACATTTTGTTGAAACTTGACTACATCATTGTCGGTATACTCTAGACCTCTAACATGACTTTGCCCATTCTCAACAATCTCCCAGACTCTTGCGGCAAGAAGATGTAGCTTCATCTTGTGTGCCCAATCATTGTAGTTGATTCCATCAAAGGCAGGTGGTTTGCCTAGATTGACACTAGGCAGTTGAATAACTTTGCCCATATTGGCATAGTCAAAAGGCACTCAGGTGAACTCGGTGTCTCTTGTGCCTTTCTCTTCATCATCCTTCTTCTTGTCATCTTTGGGTGGTGGCTGATTTTCTCCACTTCTGGATGATTCGCCTTTGTTGGCTAAGGCTCGCCTCAAACTCTCCATCTCATCCTTCATCCTCTTCATCTCATCTTCATGCTTCTTTTCTTGATCTACGATTACCTGAGCAGTAACCTTCTTGATGATCTCATCCATCTGCTCCTGACTTATGGTAGACATGATTCTCCCTTACGCGGTGAAGCGCTAACACAAGGGTTAGGCTCTGATACCAATTGAAAGGACCGAATCAGCCTAGAGGGGGGTGAATAGGTGATTTTTAACAATCTGCAACTACACAAACTTGAAAATGTAATTAGATATCACCCGGAGAGGCCGGTTTGTTTAGGTAGGTACTACCGGGTGTAGAACACCGGTACTACCGACACAAACAAATGGCACAACCGGGATCCTAAAGGGAACTACAAATCCAATGTAAGTGAACTACAAGAAATTACCCCACTAAGCCAAGAACAATAGAAGGATAGGAAGAACTCGAAGAACACAATAACAAGTGAAGTAGAGAAAATAGAGACAACAACAACAAGCACACGGGACACATGATTTATCCCGAGGTTTGGCCAATCCACAAAGAAGTGCCTACATCCTCGTTGTTGAGGTGACCACAGAGGTCGGAGTCTATTTCACCTCCTCGCCTCACTCAAGCAACCACAAAGGCTACGAGAGTATCTCTACTAGAAATCTCAGGGTAATACAAACACTTCGAGGAGCTCTCACAAGTGAATCAATATGGGCTACCACGAAGAACACCTAACCGGCTAGAGCTCAAAGAGCTCAAGAGTAAAAGACACAAAACAAGCTGGCAAGATGGAAACCAAGTGCTCAAGTCGGAGATCGATGCTTCTCACTCTCTAATCTCACGTCCCTAGCTCAAATCTTGCAAGGGAATGAATCTCGAGAGCAAAGGGGGAGAGAGAGAGGTGAGTCAATGCTTGGAGAGAGTTTGTCCAGAGTTAGGTTTGCAATAAGTGTGTGGCGTGAGTGAGAGACCATAGAGAGAGAAGAGAGGGAGCATTTATACTCCCTCAGTCCCGAGGGAAGGTCGGTACCACCGACCACCATGGTCGGTACCACCGGCCAGCCCATTACGGTCGCACAGATCCAGATCTGGTCAAACAGTCAACTATCTACTTCAGATCGGTACCACCACGGGCGGTTGTACCGAGGTAATGGCGGTACCACCGCCAGACCAAACTTGGCTCGAACAGAGAGCAACTCAGTTAGGGGCTTGGTCCCTCGGAAACTACCGCCCGAAGGCCGGTACCTCCGAGGTCGGTTGTGCCGGGGTTATGGCGGTACCACCGCCAAGCCATTTTCAAATCGACACAGAGAGCTCTGCAAACCGTGGTTACCACCGGCCAGGCTCGGTACCACCGAGCCCGGTGGTACCGAGGTTATAGCGGTACCACCGGTAGGTCAAAAACAAATCTACACAGAGAGCCATGCAAAGTCAAGTAACCACCGACTCCGGTCGGTACCTCCAAGGTCGGTGGTACCAAGGTTATGGCGGTACCACCGCCAGGTCATTTCGAACGCGAACAGAGAAGTCAGTGAAACCAGGGAAACTACCGGCCACGCTCGGTACCTCCGGGGTCGGTGGTACCGAGGTTATGGCGGTACCACCGCTAGGTCATTTTTGGATCAACACAGAGAGGGTGTTTTAAGCTCAGTGCGCGTTGGCTGTGGTCGGTACCACCGACCATAATGGTCGGTACCACTGACAACATAAATTTACCCTCTATGTGTTCGTGTTTGTGCGGTGTCTCTCAAGCGAACTATGGTTAGTCGATTTGAGCACTTTTCTCCACATCTAGCCAACTTATTTTGTGACCCTCTTCATAGTCCTGCTTACCTATTACTCAAGTTTAAAATTGAAATTTTGAACTACCACTTGAGCTAGGCATCTTTATGTCCAAAAGTATCCTACATGCTTTGATCACGAGATTTCAACAATTCAATTCTTTTGTAGGACTAACACCTGCATGCATGCTTTTTATAAACAGGTTAGTCCCTAATTTGATTGTCATTAATTAGCCAAAACCCACATTGGGGGCGAATGCACTTTCAGGTAGCAAACAGGTGGTGACAGCCCTGGGAGCCTTGAATTCCACCACGTAGTTGGGTTAGTTTTTAAATCATAAACCTCATTGTGCACGTCTGAGGTAAATAGTCCAGAGGGTGTGTACGGTTCGAAGAACTAGATAAAATCTTTATTGCTAAGTTAGTTGTGTTCGTAAGTGTGTAGGAAAACATTAATCTGTTCATCGGCAGACCCCGCCGATTTAATTTAATAGTAGTTAGTCTTTCTTTCTTTTTTTAGTAGTAGTAAAAATCAACCCCCATTCATACATTTCGATCAACCTTGCTAGAATCACTAGTTGTCCATAGCAGTCCTAGTGTTAGTTCTGCCATAGTAGCTTCCCTTTGGAAATAAATATGATACTCGGTTACTCCCGGGTGAAGTGCTACAATTGACTTATTCTGTGCGCTTGCAGAATTTTCCAATAGTCATACGAATAGTTAGTTATACTTCTTACATTAAGAAGTACCAACAAGCCTTTCTGGCGCCATTGCCGGGGATAGGTTCCATAGTCTACTGCTAGTAACGACGTTAGCAAGTGTCAACAAGCATTTCTGGCACCGTTGCCGGGGAAGCAATTGGCTAGAATTAATTCTTTGCAATTTCTATTGAATTAACCCCCGTAGTTCTAGCGGGTATATATATTGTTCGTTGTTTGTGATCATTCAAGTAGCCATGGCCGGATTCAATCTTTCAAGCAACTATCAAGAAGATCCCGAGGCCATTCTTAGGAGAGCGAGATCTAATCTCATTCCTCCGAGGAAGAACCTAGAGTTTTGCGAGAGGAGTTCGTCAAGACAAGAATCCCAGTCAAAAGTGACTGACGAACCAAGCTGCTCCACTGATTGATCAACACCAACGCCGACATTGTCATCAACATCGACGTCGACCAAAACACTCCGTGAGTATTCCATGCCTACTCTTGCTCACATTCCAGTGTTACCTTCTACTAGTAATGTAGATTTTGAGCTTAAACCTCACCTAATACGTATGGCTCAAGCTATTGCATTTAATGGCAAACCTTCCGAGGATGCCAATGCTCATCTCCGGAATTTTCTAGAGATATGTAGTACAATTTCTGTGCAGGGAGTTTCGCAGGATGCCATTAGTGTAACAGACTCGCCCAATAATGTGTCCCACCTACACTTGTCATTTGTCCAACGACCTTTGACCGCTATGTAAGTGTGCCACAAGACTGGATTAATCTGTTGGATACGTACGATGTATCCATGGGTCGCAGGAATCATCCTAGTGGAACCATTACAGCAATAAACATTTCATACAAAATAACAGATCGAAGAAATTCAGCGGAAGTCTTACATAAACATAATATTACAAACTAGTGTTCATTATTACAACATAGATATAAAGGAGTTCAAGTTGCGGAAGTACTAAGTGCTGGGTAAAAGTTGACAACAGAACCAAAATAGCCGGCCCTGCCCAGGGGCACATCACTGATCCTCCTCAGCAGGGATTATTGTCATGCAACAAGGAGCAAAACATACTTGATCCGAAGGTTCACCTGTAACAAGGGATCATAGAACCCTGAGTATTGGGGTACTCAGCAAGACTTACCCGACTAATAAATTGGGGAGAAGACTCAAGAATGCAGGCTGAGGGGAAGTCAAGGTAATGCTTTAGCAAGAATCCAAAAGTTTTTCTTTGCATAAAAGCTCCTACTACTAAGTAGTTATGTCCTTCCATAATTCTAATATTAGCTGAACAATTAAATGTATCTAATAATCAACCCATTAATCCTCCATTGTTTCATCATTAAACTACGCTAAGGGTGCGAGGACGAGTCTCCTTTTCTCGTGGAGCAAACGAAGATTCGAACCGCTTGGTCTACCCAGCTGGGGCTTCCTTATCACACGACATATGCGAGACCGAACTCGCATATATCAACCGTCCCATGGATCCGCTCAAACCGGACCGGAGCCGCGCCACCCGGGAGTACAGTACACCACCGCCCAACAACGGCCTTGCTGACTCCGTCCAACAAGGGACCGTGTAGGGTGGGTACACGCTACTCCCGCCATCTCTCCACTCCCAGTGCGCGGGTGCGCCGTTCCAGTAAGAGCATAGCCACAGTAGGGCTTACCGTAGCATGTGACCAGTACTAACAAATAGTTCTCGATCCAACGGGCCAACAACGGACGGGTCCTAAGCGACACAGGCGGAAACACTACACCAGGAATCCTTTCCTGTGCAAGTTACCCGCTCGGTCTCAGTTTAATCATACGATCCCAACCGGGGAAGGGTTCCCAACAATAGCATCTCTCTTTTCAAAACCTACTCTAATGAGCGAGGCTAAGCGATCTAAGCATTTGTAAATAATCCAGTGACAAGGATAGTATAAGGAATAATCAAGGTAGTCAATGCATCAAGTAGGTATCATTCAACTCCTAGACTTAATGCACAAATTTTATCAACAAGTATATTATTCAAAAATTGCAAGGTAGGGGCAAATGCACCGGGGCTTGCCTTGAGGTTCTTCTTCTGGTTCGCTGCCACAAATATCAAATCCCACCTCGTAGAAGACCGGTGTCTCACGAGCAGAAATCTCCGGTTGCTCCTTGTTACCCTCGGTTTCTAAACACAATATACGAACGAGTATATATAAGATGCATATGATGCGAACATGAATGAATGCTCATGATGCTGAACAACTGCAAGTAGAAGAGTATACCAGCAAATAACAATTATAAATGAATATCAAATTGAGATCACATTTGGAACAAAACTTTACATAAGTGATGACCCGAACAGATTTCACGTACCAACTTGTTTTAACCATAACTGGAGCTACCGAATAGCTATTTAGGTGATTCACTACAATCTGGAAAGCTTAACTAATTCTCTACAACTTTTCCCTAATACACAACAGCTGATTCCAGGGTCATATGGACCAAACAATTCATTTGGTTAAACCTGTCCAGATTCTGGACAGATTCAAACACTACTGTTCCACAGACCATATCTGGAGCTCCGAAATATCAACACATGTGATCTAGACCATTCTGGAAAGCTTATGAAATCTTCTACGACTTTCTTATAACCCACCAGATCAGATTTACAAGTTAAATGCCTCAAACAGTTCAGTTCATACAAATTGTCCATATTCTGGACAACACAACAAACCCAGATGGAATAGAGCATAGCTCCTAGATTATTTATTTTCACCAATCAGGCTCATAATCTTTCCAGAGGTGTGTTATGTGTTGCAAAGTACTACAAAATTTGTTTCACAACTGTTGGACTACACGAACAGCCTACAAAAATTATTTAAGGAGTCTAAACCATTTATTTAACTATTTTAGTACTCCAATAAACCATGTCCAAACTTTCAGTTTCGTATTTTTACAATTTTCTTCACATCTCAGAGATCTTACCCAAAAATTTTCATGATTTCAGAGATCTCAGAACGAGGAATGGAACGGGAAGCTGGTTTTGTGGACCGTGAGGAGCTTAGGGCGTGTGCCAATGCACTGCGCATGCAAACGGAGCGAGGGACGCGTGGGCGGGAACGTGGCGACGCCGTAACGAGCGAGGTGTCCGCAGCGACCGCCATGGTGGCCATGCAAGACATCATGGACTGTAGCTACAGTGCTCTGTGTCCCCTTTCAAATTACTCTAAAATTTTGAATAGAAGTGCAAAATCAGTGAAAATAAAAGTTGTTCAAAATTTTATGCTCTACAAAGTTGCTTAAAGGACCATCTTCCAATTCGGCCTGGTTTTTGAATTATGGTTTGAATTCAAATCTGACCCAAACTGAATTCTCCATTTACTTTAAAAATTTCTGAAGAAGTTTAAATTCTGTGAACATGAATGTTGTCACATTTGTGATTCCCTACAACTTTGATTAAAGGGCTAAGGTCAGATTCCTAATAGATTGAAAGTTGTAGTTCAAAGGTTGTTTTTGAGATTTAAACAAATTTGTTTTAATTTAAATTTTGTGCAGAAACTGGGTTGGTTTTATATACCAAAGTTGTTCCATTCACTAGTATCTACAACTTTGTTTTAAGGGCCATGTCCAGATTCAGCTGGGATCATAGTGTTTATCATAGGGCCACTATAATGGCTTGTGATTTCATGAGCCATTTGACTCTATAATCCTATCTTTCCTAGAAATCAGCTACCATGATACCCTAAGCATCACACATCAAATGGGCAGAACAGAATTTAAACAAGCATATGATGCATTTGAGATCAAGTTCTATGCAAATTGTAAATGCATCATTAGTGTTGCTACATGAATGCTTTTCATGCTCATGATGACATGTCAGGTTTTAGTTGGCTTAAACACCAGAGGTGTTACAGCTCCCCCCCCCTTAAAGAAATCTCGTCACGAGATTGGTTTAACTGACTAAGTAATGAAAAAGGAAATGTGTCAGGACCTAGACCTATGACCATCCTCTAAAATACCACTGTGAGCTTTCCTAGACCAGTGAGACACGTACCTAAATGGAAGCGAGTAATTCCGGAAAATGCTCCAATAGAAAATCCTCAGATTCCCAAGTGGCTTCTTCTTCTGAGTGTCGATCCCATTGCACTTTATAGAATTTAATAGTTCTATTTCGGGTGACCCGGTCTTTTTGATCAAGCACTTTAACTGGATATTCTGCATAAGTCATATCCGGCTGAATGTCCACGCCTTCATAATTCATCACTTTGTCGGGCACTCGTAAACATTGCTTTAGCTGAGACACATGGAACACATTATGTACAGCAGCAAGTTGTTCAGGCAACTCCAACCGATAAGCCTGCTTTCCACACCATTTTATAATCTTGAACGGTCCGATGTATCGAGGTGCTAGTTTTCCCTTTACTCCAAACCGAACCACTCCCTTCATTGGTGATACTTTTAGGTACACATAACTTCCTTCAGAAAATACTAATGGTCTACGTCTTCTGTCTGCGTAACACTTTTGTCGTGTCTGAGCTACCTTCAAATTTCTTTGTATTTGTTTGACCTTTTCTTCAGCTTCATTTACTAAATCAACTCCAAAAAATCTTCTCTCGCCCGGTTCTGACCAGTTCAACGGGGTTCGACATCTTTGTCCATAAAGTGCTTCAAATGGTGCCATCTTGATACTTTCTTGATAGCTATTATTGTAAGAAAACTCTGCCAACGGAAGACATTCATCCCATTGATCAGGATAGGTGAGCACACAGGATCTCAACATATCCTCTAAAATCTGATTTACCCTCTCAGTTTGACCTCCAGTCTGAGGATGGTATGCTGTGCTAAAAAGAAGTTTGGTTCCTAATGATTCATTTAAATGTTTCCAAAACTGAGAGACAAACTGGGTTCCCCTGTCTGAGACTATGGTCTTTGGTACTCCATGGAGGCTTAGAATTCTGTCAATATAGATTCGAGCATAGACAGGAGTTCTATAAGTAGTCTTAGCTGGGATAAAATGAGCTGATTTTGTTAGTCGGTCAACAATTACCCAAATTGAATCAAATCCCTTGGAAGTTTTGGGAAGACCTATGATGAAATCCATGCTAATATCCTCCCATTTCCAAGCTGGAACAGACAAAGGCTGTAACTCACCGGCTGGCTTCAAACGTACTGCCTTTACTTTCTAACAAGTGTCGCATTGAGCCACATAGCGAGCTATTTCAATTTTCATCTTTGTCCACCAGAATCTTTGCTTCAAATCCTGATACATTTTATTACTTCCTGGATGGATAGCTAATCTGGTAAGATGAGCTTCATCAAGAATCTTTTGTCTGAGCTCGGGTACTTTGGGAACAACTAACCGGTCCTTAAACCATAGTACACCTGCTTTATCAATTCTGAAACAAGTTGTTTCCCCCGCGTTGATTTTTGCTATAATATGACCTATTCCTTGATTCACTTTCTGAGCTGCTATAATCTCTTCTCGGATGGTAGGCTCGACTCTAATATTATTCAGGCTTCCTTGCAAAACCATCTCTATACCCAACCTTTCTAGCTCTTGACAGAGACTAAGATGCATGGGGGCGATTGATAAGCAATTGCAGTGAGGATTCCGACTGAGAGCGTCAGCAACTACATTTGCCTTACCAGGATGATAATGTATTTCTAGATCATAGTCCTTGATTAATTCCAGCCATCTTCTTTGTCGCATATTCAAGTCTTCTTGTGTAAAGATGTACTTGAGGCTCTTGTGGTCAGTATACATATGACAGGTATTTCCCAACAAATAATGTCGCCAAATTTTCAGTGCATATACAACTACAGCTAACTCCAGGTCATGAGTAGGATAATGTTCTTCATGTCGCTTGAGCTGTCTTGATGCATAGGCAATAACTCTCCCTTCTTGCATCAACACACAGCCAAGACCAATTCCGGAGGCGTCACAGTGTACATCGAAAGGCTTCTCAATATCTGGTTGAGCTAAAATTGGTGCTGTGGTAAGCAGCTTCTTTAGGATTTGAAAAGCCTGCTCACACTCGGGAGTCCATTTAAACATGACTTGGTTCTTGAGCAACTCGGTAATAGGTTTGGCTATTTTTGAAAATCCAAGGATGAAACGGCGATAATAACCAGCCATCCCAAGGAAACTGCGGACTTGGTGAACTGTGGTTGGCGACTTCCATTTTATAATATCCTGCACCTTTCCGGGATCTACTGCGATTCCTTTAGCTGATAGCACATGACCCAGGAACTGCACTTCTTCTAACCAGAAAGCACACTTGCTGAATTTAGCATATAACTGATGCTCACGCAGACGAGTCAGTACTATCCGCAGATGCTCTGCATGCTCTTCTTTGGTTTTGGAATATACCAAGATGTCATCAATAAATACTACTACGAACTTATCGAGCTCAGGCATGAACACAGAGTTTATGAGATACATGAAATGGGCTGGAGCATTGGTTAGACCGAAGGACATGACAAGGTATTCATATAGGCCATATCGAGTGGTGAAGGCGGTCTTGGGGATATCTTCAGGTCTAATTTTGATCTGGTGGTACCCTGATCTAAGATCTATTTTGGAGAAGACTTTGGCTCTGGCAAGCTGGTCAAAGAGAAGGTCAATGCGTGGAAGGGGATACTTATTTTTGATGGTTACTTCATTGAGAGGACGATAATCTACACACATTCTCAGAGTCTTGTCCTTCTTTTTCACAAAGATAGCGGGACATCCCCAGGGAGAAGAACTAGGCTGGATAAAACCCTTCTCTAAAAGTTCTTTTAACTGAGTCTTCAACTCGGCTAACTTCTTTGGAGCCATTCTATAAGCTCTCCGCGATACAGGTGCGGTTCCTAGTTGCAGCTCAATCACAAACTCCACGTTTCTGTCTGGTGGCAGACCAGGTAATTCTTCCGGGAACACATCAGGGAATTCTCGGACCACTGGGACATTCTCAACTCCTTCACTAACCATGGCATATATTTTCGGGCTGATTAGTTTGGGTTTTGGAAGCTGGATAAGAAGTTGGGATTTTCGGTCTGGTGAATTTAGATGAATAGTTCTATTCAAAGTATCTAAAATAGCCCCATAACGCTGCATCCAGTTCATTCCCAGAATCACATCTAAGGTTTGATGGTTCAACACGATCATAGAAGTGGGATAAACATGTCGTCCCATCTCTATTGGAACTTGATGTACTATCTCATTGGCATACAGCCGACCCCCCGGTGACAGTATAGATATTTTCCCCTTGGACTCACATATTGGAATTGCATGCTTCCTGACAAACTCTCTATTGATGAATGAATGTGATGCACCGGAGTCAAAAAGTGTAACTGCTAAATGATTGGCAACAGGAAACGTACCCAACATAACTGGTTTGCCTTCTAGAATAGTTTCAACTTGAGTATGATGAACCTGTCCAGTCTTGGGTACCACATAGATTTTCCGTGTGCCTGGTCGAGCGCCAGTATGGTTGCCTTGCTGCTGCTTATTTTGTGGATTAGCTTGATTACCTTGCTGACGAGGGACGTTTGAATTATAATTCTTCGGTGAAGGACAGCTCTTAGCAAAGTGTCCTGACCCGCCACAGTTGTAACATGGGTTACTGGTTTTTGGGGCATTTGTAGATTGGGAGACAGATGCATTAGTCTGTCGTGGGTAATGGAACTGAGAAGAGGCCTTGGCATTAGGTTGAGGCTGGTAATATTGCTGTGGTGGGCGAGCAGGTACATGGGCATGGGGAACACGGTGGTATATGAACTTAGGACGTTTTGGCACACTCCCAGATGCGCCAGCTTGAGCAGTCTTCCTCCTTTTTGCCTCCTTATGCACCCGATTTTTCTCTTCTAGAGTGATGGCAATACTAACAATGTCATTGAATGAGTAGTTGGCACAGGTGGTCATCATGGTTTGTAGTTTGGTGCTCAATCCCCGCATGAAACACTGCTTCTTCTTGGCATCAGTATTAACATGTTCAGGAGCATATTGAGAGAGATGGTTGAACTTGCTCACATACTGCATCACCGTTTGAGTACCTTGCTGCAACTTGAGAAATTCTTCCAGCTTCATTTGCATGATACCTGCTGGGATGTGATGCGCTCTAAATACTTCACAAAACTCAGCCCATGTAACTTGGTGTCCAGGAACTTGTGCGGCCAGATAATTTGCCCACCAAGTGCCTGCTGGTCCTTTAAACTGTTGTGCTGCAAAAAGTGGCTTCTTAATGTCGGTGCACCGGATCAACTCAAATTTTTGCTCAATAGTATGCAGCCACTCGTTTGCTTCCAGAGGTTCTTCGGCCTTAGTAAAGAGCGGAGGGCGAGTATCCATAAAATCTGCGTATGTGCTGTGAGGATTCTGATTTCCTTGCCCTCGGTGTCCTTGCCCTCGCTCTTGTGCCATAGCTTGCAGCAATCTAGTGTTATCAGCTGTGACCGTTGCTAAAGCAGCAATTGCCTCGGCCAAGGTTGGGGGCGCCCGTGGTGGTGGTGGAGGGTTTTCCCCATCCTGGGACGTACCAGCCCCGGAAGCACGTGTATTGACCGGCATCTGTAATATACAGTAAGCATTACACAACATCCATAAGTACTCATAATTTACTTAGTTATAACTTCCATTATATGAGCAAATGTAGCTGCATAAACATAGCATGGTCTGATTTATTTATTACACAAATCCACTTCTAACAGGACTACATGATACTATTTCCCACCCATACTGCTAGTTAGAACTACCAAACTAGGATCAGTCCTCGTGGTCAGTGTCAAGGCCGGAGATGTGGCCACCCTCGTCGTCACTATCGTCGATCTCGATCTCCATCTCGGGCTCGTCCTCCTCCTCGTCGGGCTCTCCTCCATCAGCAAGGACCACACCGTCCTCCATCTCGGCTGCGCCCGGGGCATGATGAGGGTGGAGCTGGTTATGCAAGACGTGAATCTCCTCATGGAGGTTGTTGGTATACGCCTCCAGGTCCTCTATCTGAGCCTCGAGCTCAAAGGCTCGGGCGCGGGCTTGGTCTTCTCGGATCCAGGCTTCATCCCTCTGAGTACGGAACTGCTCATTCTCACTCTCCAAATCAGCTTCTACCTTGGATGCCTCACTAAGCTGCGCGCGCAAGACAGCCTCCAGTTCGGCTGCCTCCTTCAGCTGCTCGCGCTGAGAGCTAATGATCATGGCGTCCAGAGCTCTATCCCTGGTGGACTCTGCTAGGGTAGTAGTGAGCCTCCTGATCTCTGCAAGGAGCTCTGCCTCAGAACGATGGGTACTACGGCTGCTGCTAGCCTCCCCTGAACGCGGCGCAAGCTGGCGTCGCGGGACTCCCCTTGGGCCCGTACTCTTGCGCGCAGTCTGCTTAGCGCGAGCCATCCTGGAATGAATTTTAATCTACAGTCAGTTATGTGCACCTATAAGTCAGTATAATTTTACCCATGACCCGATATCTTTTAAGAGAGGGAAATTTTATAATTTAATTGATGCAAGATGAAATGATGCATACCTACGATTCTACGCATATGACATTATTTACTTACTTGTATACCCACAAAAATAATTTTTTTTACCCCTTTTTTTTTAAACATAGGGCAAATACTTTCCAGCACACACTTCCTATTAAGCAAGAAGTAAGTTGAGGGAAGCATTAGATAAGATTAGAGAGAGTCTCTTTAGATTTTTCCTTAAAATAAGTTTTGAAGGTTTTCAAATTACTATAATGGTTGCCACGGGGATCCTGCTCCGATACCAGTCCTGTAACAGACTCGCCCAATAATGTGGCCCACCTACACTTGTCATTTGTCCAACGACCTTTGACCGCTATCTAAGTGTGCCACAAGACTGGATTAATCTGTTGGATATGTACGATGTATCCATGGTCGCAGGAATCATCCTAGTGGAACCATTACAGCAATAAACATTTCATACAAAATACAGAAATTCAGCGGAAGTCTTACATAAACATAATATTACAAACCAGTGTTCATTATTACAACATAGATATAAAGGAGTTCAAGTTGCGGAAGTACTAAGTGCTGGGTAAAAGTTGACAACAGAACCAAAATAGCCGGCCCTGCCCAGGGGCACATCACTGATCCTCCTCAGCGGGGATTATTGTCATGCAATAAGGAGCAAAACATACTTGATCCGAAGGTTCACCTGCAACAAGGGATCATAGAACCCTGAGTACTGGGGTACTCAGCAAGACTTACCCGACTAATAAATTGGGGAGAAGACTCAGGAATGCAGGCTGAGGGGAAGTCAAGGTAAGGCTTTAGCAAGAATCCAAAAGTTTTTCTTTGCATAAAAGCTCCTACTACTAAGTAGTTATGTCCTTCCATAATTCTAATATTAGCTGAACCATTAAATGTATCTCATAATCAACTCATTAATCCTCCATTGTTTCATCATTAAACTACGCTGAGGGTGCGAGGACGAGTCTCCTTTTCTCGTGGAGCAAACGATGATTTGAACCGCTTGGTCTACCCAGCTGGGGCTTCCTTATCACACGACATATGCGAGACCGAACTTGCATATATCAACCGTCCCATGGATCCGCTCAAACCGGACCGGAGCCGCGCCACCCGGGAGTACAGTACACCACCGCCCTACAACAGCCTTGCTGAGTCCGTCCAACAGGGGACCGTAAAGGGTGGGTACACGCTACTCCCGCCATCTCTCCACTCCCAGTGCGCGGGTGCGCCGTTCCAGTAAGAGCATAGCCACAGTAGGGCTTACCGTAGCATGTGACCAGTACTAACAAATAGTTCTCGATCCAACGGGCCAACAGTGAACGGGTCCTAAGCGACACAGGCGGAAACACTACACCAGGACTCCTTTCCTGTGCAAGTTACCCGCCCGGTCTCAGTTTAATCATACCATCCCAACCGGGGAAGGGTTCCCAAAATAGCATCTCTCTTTTCAAAACCTACTCTAATGAGCAAGGCTAAGCGATCTAAGCATTTGTAAATAATCCAGTGACAAGGATAGTATAAGGAATAATCAAGGTAGTCAATGCATCAAGTAGGTATCATTCAACTCCTAGACTTAATGCACAAATTTTATCAACAAGTATATTATTCAAAAATTGCAAGGTAGGGGCAAATGCACCGGGGCTTGCCTTGAGGTTCTTCTTCTGGTTCGCTGCCACAAATATCAAATCCCACCTCGTAGAAGACCGGTGTCTCACGAGCAGAAATCTCCGGTTGCTCCTTGTTACCCTCGGTTTCTAAAGGCAATATACGAATGAGTATATATAAGATGCATGTGATGCGAACATGAATGAATGCTCATGATGCTGAACAACTGCAAGTAGAAGAGTATAGCAGCAAATAACAATTATAAATGAATATCAAATTGAGATCACATTTGGAACAATACTTTACATAAGTGATGACCCGAACAGATTTCACATACCAACTTGTTTTAACCATAACTGGAGCTACCGAATAGCTATTTAGGTGATTCACTACAATCTGGAAAGCTTAACTAATTCTCTACAACTTTTCCCTAATACACAACAGCTGATTCCAGGGTCATATGGACCAAACAATTCATTTGGTTAAACCTGTCCAGATTCTGGACAGATTCAAACACTACTGTTCCACAGACCATATCTGGAGCTCAGAAATATCAACACACGTGATCTAGACCATTCTGGAAAGCTTATGAAATCTTCTACGACTTTCTTATAACCCACCAGATCAGATTTACAAGTTAAATGCCTCAAACAGTTCACTTCATACAAACTGTCCATATTCTGGACAACACAACAAACCCAGATGGAATAGAGCATAGCTCCCAGATTATTTATTTTCACCAATCAGGCTCATAATCTTTCCAGAGGTGTGTTATGTGTTGCAAAGTACTACAAAATTTGTTTCACAACTGTTGGACTACAGGAACAGCCTACAAAAATTATTTAAGGAGTCTAAACCATTTATTTAACTATTTTAGTACTCCAATAAACCTTGTCCAAACATTCAGTTTCGTATTTTTATAATTTTCTTCACATCTCAGAGATCTTACCCAAAAATTTTCATGATTTTAGGAGCCGTAAATTAATTGTGACAAAAATAACAAAATGCAGCACTATCCAAAAACATTAAAATAGAAAACAATCCTAACGCTAAGCCTCGGATATGCGGGGCTCGGGGCGTAAGACTCCGCCTCGGCCGAGGCCTGTGCGCAAACAACAAGTGCCGAGGCCTGCGCGTGCACCGGCGCTGACCGCGCGGTGACGGCGTTGACCGCCGGCTAAGCTCGCTGACGGCGAGGCCAGGGGCTCAACCGAGGCTACCAACGTGTTCGGGTTTGCCTCGCGAACTCGCCCAAGGTCTCGGTCGGGGCTAAGGAGTGGCCACTAATGAAACTTGCTCGGCCTCGAACAATGGCGGTTGTCTCCGCCGTTCTCGACGGCTCGACGGCGTCCGGCCGCTATGGCATAGTAATGACCAAACCGAGGCCAGCATCGGCACGAGGGGCTCACCTAGGGTTAGTGCGAGTGCTGGTTGAGTCGGAGTGGCTCGGGACGGTAGAAGTCCTCGTTGGTGGCGATGGCGACGACGTTCCGAAGCTCCGCAGTGGTGGTCCGGCCAACCCTGCGCGGTAGAGACCCGAACTTCGAGCCGATGAGGAAGGGTGAGTCATGGTGAAGCTAACGGCGCAAGTGAATTGACCTAAGAAGCCCTGGTCTTACCGCGCGACGGTGAATCTATTCGCGGCGGGGACTTATCGGAAACGGGGAAGAAACGGTCGGACCGGGCAATGTAGGTGACTGAAGTTCGATTCAGTGGGTGGAGAAGTTCGCGGGGTTATGGCGGAGCTCGGGAAAGTGTTGGTTGCGATGGTAGGAGCTCGACGGTGGCGCTAGAGCTCGGTGGAACTCTTCTGCACCACGCCGGCGGAGACTGAGGAAACGGAAAGAACGAGGAATGGAACGGGAAGCTAGTTTTGTGGACCGTGAGGAGCTCAGGGCGTGTGCCAACGCACTGCGCATGCAAACGGAGCGAGGGACGCGTGGGCAGGAACGTGGCGACGCCGTAACGAGCGAGGTGTCCGCAGCGACCGCCGTGGTGGCCATGCAAGACATCATGGACTGTAGCTACAGTGCTCTGTGTACCCTTTCAAATTACTCAAAAATTTTGAATGGAAGTGCAAAATCAGTGAAAATAAAAGTTGTTCAAAATTTTATGCTCTACAAAGTTGCTTAAAGGACCATCTTCCAATTCGGCCTGGTTTTTGAATTATGGTTTGAATTCAAATCTGACCCAAACTGAATTCTCCATTTACTTTAAAAAGTTTTGAAGAAGTTTAAATTCTGTGAACATGAAAGTTGTCACATTTGTGATTCCCTACAACTTTGATTGAAGGGCCAAGGTCAGATTCCTAATAGATTGAAAGTTGTAGTTCAAAGGTAGTTTTTGAGATTTAAACAAATTTGTTTTAATTTAAATTTTGTGCAGAAACTGGGTTGGCTTTATATACCAAAGTTGTTCCAGTCACTAGTATCTACAACTTTGTTTTAAGGGCCATGTCCAGATTCAGCTGGGATCATAGTGTTTATCATAGGGCCACTATAATGGCTTGTGATTTCATGAGCCATTTGACTCTATAATCCTATCTTTCCTAGAAATCAGCTACCATGATACCCTAAGCATCACACATCAAATGGGCAGAACAGAATTTAAACAAGCATATGATGCATTCGAGATCAAGTTCTATGCAAATTGTAAATGCATCATTAGTGTTGCTACATGAATGCTTTTCATGCTCATGATGACATGTCAGGTTTTAGTTGGCTTAAACACCAGAGGTGTTACAATTAGACTTTGTCTTTTTCCATTTTCATTAGTGGAAAAAGCGAAGTAGTGGTTCCTCTTGAACTCTGGACACCTGTTGACATGGGTGAGATGCGCGGATCAATTCCTCAACAAGTTCTGCCCGATAAGTCGAACTATTCTTTTCCGTAGCAAGATTTCTAAGTTTGGACAGAGAGACGAAGAAGCAATCACTGAAGCTTGGGAGAGACTACAAGAGTATGTTGAAGACTGTCCCCACCATGGTATGCAAGACTGGTACTTGATCCAGAGCTTCTACCATGGACTCCAGCAAGAATCTCGACAACACATTGATGCTGCCGCCGGAGGTGCATACCTCTCTCTCACTATAGAGAAGGCAACCAAACTGATCGAGACAATGGTGGCAAATCAAGGATGGACAGAAAAACGTGCTAGATGTATGTCTGAAATTAAGCAAGTTGATTCTGTTACCCTGCAAACTTTGGTAAAATTGCTAGAGCAAAAAATAAATGAGAAGAGAAATCGTGCTGCAATGGAGTACTACGCCAAGCAAAGAGCCACTTCATCAAGTGAAGGTCAAGGAGAAATTAAGAAAGAGGATGCAAAATCCCTTCTTAATAATGGTGGCTACGGAGAACCTCCAATTCCAATGATCCAACAATGGAATAATAAAGATCAAAACAGAAATCCGACGGAAGACGACCAATTCAAGAAATTTGTCGAGGTAATTCAAAAATTATATATACATGTGCCATTTATTGACGCTATGTAGGTTCCAACTTATGCAAAATATTTGAGAGACATGCTCAATAAGAAGAAACCAATTCCAAGTAGGGATGTGGTTAAATTGACCGAAGATTGCAGTGCGGTCATTTTAAACCAACTCCCAGAAAAGAAGGACCCAGGAAACCCAACGATCGTGTGTTCAATTGAAGAGCAGCACTTCGAGCATGCACTATGTGATCTGGGAGCAAGCGTCAGCGTCATGCCCAAGGTAATATATGATAAATTAAATCAACATACCTTGTCCCTTACTTCTATGTGTCTGCAGCTAGCCAATCAATCGCTCCGATATCCCGCGGGAATAGCGGAGAATATTCTGGTAAAAATCTGGAATCTCTTTGTTCCGGTGGATTTTGTGGTTCTGGATATTAATCTCGATCACCGGACGCCATTGATCTTGGGACGGCCATTTTTGAGCACTGCAAAAGCCACCATTGATGTAGGAGCTGTAGAAATTCAGCTCCACATCAGTGGAAAGGAGGAGAAATTCCAGTTCACACCGCGACCGGAAAAACACCCATCATCAAAGTTCATCGGTGCCGACACTACGCCAAACAAAGCCAGTGAAGGAAATATTCAGCCACAACCACCGTGAAGGCGACACTAATCGGGAATCCAAAGCAGCTAACCAAGGTAAGTTAGGCTAAGGTAAGTCTTTATCCCCCATTTATATTTTCGGTTTTACTTAAGCAAATTAATTTTCTATAAAATGGATGCTTAGTAGGGAGATTAGATGAAGCCTAGGGGGCTTAGGGCAGCCTTAGGGGTGGCGCCTGCCACCCCATGCTAGCGCCCGCCACCCTATAGGCCCCCTTTTCACTTAGCCAATCAAGTAGACTATCATCCCTACCTCATAGACTCAAATAACACCAGGGGAGACCCATGCCTTTGCTCTTTTCAATGCACTCATTCACTCCCATGTCTCCTCCAACTTCACTCCATCTTTTGGCCTCTTCTCCATTGAAAAATTCTGGTGAGGAGTGATGAGGAGAGAACAAGGTGAAAGAAGGAGTGGCCCTAAGTGGGAATTACCCATAAAGGGGTGGCGCCCGCCACTTTTTCCTGGCGCCCGCCACCTCAATTTCCACAATTCTATACGAAGCTGCACCCGAGTAAGTTTCCCACCATCCTTGGTATAAAGTATGACCAGAATGAAGAAGTGGTCTTTGAAATTTTCAGCCCACTTACTCCATTTAGGAGGTTACACTCTTTGCACTTTGCACAGATACAACCACTTTATTCCCCACTTAGAATTTCAGTGGACATTACGAGGGAAACCTCATGTGTTGGTTGCAGACAGAAATGGGCAAGTAGGGGTGGCGCCCGCCACTTTTTGGTGGCGCCCGACAGGTGGGTGAACCTTTCAGCCTTTCCCCTTCCATCCTCAGCCTATAAACACTACCCACACCCCATGCAAGCTCCTATACCTCACTCAAAACACAAAACAAACACCAACCACCTTGAGCACTAGCGAGGAGATCATGGGCCCTCTCAAGAACTTCTTCACCAGCAAGAAGAAGAAGAGTAAGGGTGAAGGAAGTTCGTCAAGGACAAACACTCACATTCACTTTGCTGGGAGTGATGAGGAGAGCGCCGGGTTGGGTACTCCATCCACCAACGAAATGTCGGTGGATCGGGACTCTCCGCCCACACACCAGGCTGGCCCGACCATCCACGTCCTGAATTCCGTCGATGATATCATCTGGCAGAGTGATCGGGAACGGCAGGCCCGGAACATCCTCAGTGAGAGGGAGTTCGTTCACACCCGTCACATCGACGATGACTTGCTAAGTCGCACTGGTATGGACAATGAGTTTCTCTATATTTTTGGAACCTTGGGATGGGAAGATGCTTGGAAGGTTAATGAGGAGGAAATCCTTCCCCTCACAATGGAATTTCTGGCCACAATGCAAATATCTGCTAATCACATAAAATTTCGGCTTTTTAATGAAGAACATGCTTTAACATGGAAGCAGTTCAGCAAGAATTTAAACATTGATGATTCATGCTTGCTGAGCTTGGAATCTGTCTGTACGGGATTCAATAGAAATGAATTTTAGAAAAGTATTGCTGAGAATAGAAACCCAGGCTTGCCCAGTACAAGTAATATTCACAACTCCACGCTCAGGTTTTTTCACAAATATATTAGTATCACACTCTTTCCAAGGCCTGACTTAAGACCAATTAAAAAGCCCGAAATGCTGCTGCTTTATGCTCTAGTAAACCACATAAAAGTATCACCGGCCAAAGCCATGGCGGACTACTGGTCTAAATTTGATCAACACACTGGAAATATTGAAATGACATCATGGATAACTAGACTGGCTTTAAACATGGGTCTGCACCGCTGTACACTCTTACATTCCTGGTGACCAAGACCTTTTGACCATGGAACACTTCTCGCAAGGACACCTCTTGCATGAGAACCAGGTGACCGGTGAGATTCACATGATCTACCAAGATTATGTGAATAAAATCGCTCTTGCTGACATGTCACTTTGGTTGGTGAATGCACAAACATTACTTTTGGCCTGGAAACCGAGGCAGAACAAAACTGCAGGTTGGCTCGAGAAAACATCATGCAGGTTCCTAGGATGAGCACGCGAGCGCAGACCCGTGCAGCAGAAGAGGCAGCAAGAGCTGCAGCAGCGGCACAGGAGTTTGACCCTTTTTATGCAGAGCAGTATGGAGGAGCAGCACTCTATGGTCATTTGACGCCCCCTGGCTCGCACCAAGCAGGGGGGTCAAACTGGCAGCAACCGCAACATCCGCAGTGGGGATACAGCCATGAGGCATCCCTTCATTCATCCCAGTTGGGGAGTTCATCCCATTCTAGGGAAGGATCCACTCGGTACACTGGTCGTGGTGATGAGTTCTTCCGTGGAGGAATCTCACCACAGGCCGCTCGCCATTCGTCCTTTCATCGGGACGAGTGGATGCGCGATATGGGATATCTTCAGCACCAAATGGATGGACTCACCATGGGTACTGCCGAAATCCGTCAGGACTTGAACGAAATGAACCAAAATTTCCAGGTATTCCGCTAGGAAACTGGTGGAGAACTGGGTAATATTTCTTCTTTCCTGCAGCAGAACTAACAGAACTGGGACGAGATGTACCGTCGTCAGGGATGGATGTAACCCAACCACGCGAACAGCCAGCTTGGGGGAGGACCCCCGTCAAAGAGGTAAGTATCACAGCTGTCTTTATTACTATCATTTTTTTTAGTAATTTAAATTTGAGTTTTATCTTAGTTAATTTACAGCTTAATTAAGTAAAATATATATATAATAATAATGAATAAATAGCAATAAATAAAATGCTCTCATCGTAAGTCTTTTTAATGAATAAAAATAATGTATGCCATGCATTAGAGTTATCATAGGAGAACGTATGCTAGAACTAAACTTGAGACATGAGCATTAGACTAAGTAAAGGGGAAGTAAGTTTCTACTTTAACTTGAGCAAGTCAAGTTTGTGGAGTAGTTATTTTGAAAAAAAAAATTAAAAAAAACTTGCTCTAAGTACTTCTGTGGCAAAGAAAGTCCTACCAAAGCCAAATAATTTTTACTCTTAGAGTAGGAGCTTCCACTTTCTGCATGTTAGTGTTGAGCTAGTTAGACCTTTGTTGATAGACATGGTAGAGAAACTTGTCATATTTTTAGACCAAGGAATTCACTTGCACCCACCTATATAGTGCTATTCTTAAACTGAGAATACGCACACAACATGCCTTTATTTCCATTCATTGTTAGAAATACTACATGGCAAAATATCTGGCTCCATAATGAAATCTCAGGGACATGGCTATAGCATTTAAAAAAAAGAAGGGAGGAACAAGTGCTCTAAAAAAGAAAAAAAAGAGCAAGTGCTCTAGAAAGAAAAGAATATTCAAAAGAGCAAGTGCTCTCATTTATGGTCATGATCCCACAAATGAGATAAAAAGGAGAAGTGCCATGAAAGTATTAGCCACAATAAATACCACACACTTGCACATTCCTGGTCTGAACCTATGACTTGTTGCTCCTTTGCTCCATTTATCTAACTTAGCAAAATTATGCTAGCATTGCATGCTCATTTTTATCCTACCAATAACACCCCACATAAAGTCTTAGTGTGAGGATATTTCTTCCATTTCCACATACAAATATGAGTGATTGAGTGAGCCACAGAAGTTAGTAGGCATGCTTTCTTTTGAACAAAAACTTGCAAAAACTCCACATATCTTGATTAGCAAAATAGGCAAGGGAAACACAAACCTTCTTTCTTGCTGTTCTTTTGTTCTAATCTTGAGCGCAGGGAAGGCTACCAATTCCATGGTGATGAAAATAATATGGGCATACACAACAAAAACACAGAGTTTCCAAGATTCAAGTCCATGCTTGCTCGAGGACGAGCAAGAGGTAAGCTTGGGGGAGCTTGTTGATGCTCACTAAGTGTTATATTCTTAGCATCAACAAGGTCATATAACGCAACACAAGGACCTAAAATCAACCAAAAACCTTTTATAAACTAACAATTTCCACTTGTCCTTGAGTTTTATTTGAATGTAGGTAATTGCAGGGTTTTTGAGCAAAATGACCAAGAGGACCCACCAGGAGGCAAGCCCACTCACCTGGGCTCACTTTGGGCCAAGGTGGGGTGAGTGAGGCCCAAACTCCTCCCCTGCCATGTCACTGATCCAGGGGAGGCGTGCCACACTCATTTACCGCCATTGATCACTTAGGTCGGTGCATCCAAGGGCTAAGAAGAGATGTCACGTGGATCATGACCTAATTGCCCATGTGACGGTTATTTGGACATGCAACCGACCTTGGATCCGCCTCCCTGAAGCTCCTAGATGCCGTTGAAGCAATGACGGTGGATCCAATGGTCAGGGGCCTGGCGGCCGCCACCTAGGGCTGGCGCCCGCCGCCTCACTCACCCCCCTGACCTAACCCTAGGTCTATAAGTACCCCCTAGGTCCCTTAGTCTATAAATAGGACCCCTTGAGCTCATTTGTACTCAGACCTGACCTCATTAGTCCCACTCTCTTGTAAGCGAAGCTCTGGTGAAGTAACACTCTAGTTGAGAGACGTAGAGTGAGAGCGAGAGTGTAGAAGAGAAGAGCTGGAGTTGTAATAGAGGATATTCCAGAGTCTCTGGTATAATTCTAAGTCTTTCTTCATTTATCTTAGTGTTCTTCTACTTTCAGCATTTACTTTAAGTTCTTTACTTATTGTTCTTGTTGAGTGCTTTCGATCATAGATAACTTAGTATTTAGTTTGTATCTAGTTCGGGTTCTTCGCTGAGTAATCAGTGCTCTAGTTTTGGACGCAAGATTAGAGTAGTATATATTAGTGTAAGCGCGGTGCTTAGACTAATTATACCTTAGTTTGTGGCTAGCCCCCCGGATAGCTGTGGTAGCAAATAGATGGTGACAGCCTTGGGAGCCTTGAATTCCACCACGTAGTTGGGTTAGTTTTTAAATCATAAACCACGTTGTGCACGTCTGAGATAAATAGTCCAGAGGGTGTGTATGGTTCGAAGAACTAGATAAAATATTTATTGCTAAGTTAGTTGTGTTCGTAAGTGTGTAGGAAAACATTAATCTGTTCATTGGCAGACCCCGCTGATTTAATTTAATAGTAGTTAGTCTTTCTTTTTTTAGTAGTATTAGAAATCAACCCCCATTCATACATTTCGATCAACCTTGCTAGAATCACTAGTTGTTCTTAGCAGTCCTATTGTTAGTTCTGCCATAGTAGCTTCCCTGTGGAAATAAATACGATACTCGGTTACTCCCGGGTGAAGTGCTACAATTGACTTATTCTGTGCGCTTGCGGAATTTACCAATAGTCATACGAATAGTTAGTTATACTTCTTACATTAAGAAGTACCAACAAGCCTTTCTGGCGCCGTTGCGGGGGATAGGTTCCATAGTCTACTCCTAGTAACGACGTTAGCAAGTGTCAACAACACTGTCAAGTGGAAGCTGTTTCCGTTCACTTTGACGGGAGCAGCTAAAACATGGCATGCTCGAACCGTGGAAAGTGCTAGAGGACACTGGGGAACTTTACGGACCAAGTTTATCTTAACGTATTTCCCTGTCCACCGAGTGGTACAACTACGAGTAGAAATGTTGACCTTTAGACAAAATGATAAGGAGACATTAGGGGAGGCTTGGGCCCGTTTTATTGATTTAATCAATTCAGGACCCGATTTAGCCATACCCGATCCAATGCTCCTTCAGCATTTTTATGTCGGTTTAGAGAAAGAGAGCGTCCTTCACCTTGATCATTCATCAGGTGGAGCGTTTCTTCATCTTTCTCCACCAGGTGGAAAGGAGGTTCTTGATAGAATTCTTGAGAATACTCCTTATACTGGAGTTTCCAATGAAATTCCTGACGAAGAAGTCATAGAAACTCAAGTTTCGACCGTAGAACAACAAGAAGAGCCCGAGTCTAGCTCGCTGGACTTAGCGCAGCCTATTCCGTCCACATCTAGGGAAGAAATTCTTCCGGAATTTTTGGGCGAGATAGAGGATGATGTGTTTGAGGATTACGGAAATGCTATGAACTACTCCGTTCAAGCTCTCCCATCCGACAAACCACCTCCTGAGTCTTCTGATGGAATCTATAGCTGAGAGCATCTTTTGGAACTTTCAGCTGTCATGAGTCATGAATGGACAACGGAAGCTGAAGTAACAGAAAGCATGCCTTGCATAGATAATGTACCTAGCATAATAAATTGTCGAATTAGGGGAGAAAGAGCCTTTGCCTTTTACGATCCTGTCGTGGGAATTAATGTTCTTGCTAGTAATTATGTATCCAGAACATTCCCCGACCTTCAACGACAACCAACTAAACGGTGTTTAAGAGACCCAATTGGTGACATCTTGGAAAGTGAATGAATCCTAAAGATGGTCCCCATCCAAGTAGATGGAGCGGACATGGTCTTAGATTTCTACATTTTCGATGTAGTCCTTTTTGACATCTTCTTAGGACAACCTTGGTCCATACTTGCCTTGCAAGGACCATGTCAAGAGCACTTTAATGCTCAAATCGGTGGAAAAGAGTACTAAGTACCTTTCATTCGTGCATTAAATTCTATTGCCGAACAACCACCAGAGCCAGATCTTCTCGATCAAGCTAGAACCTCTACCCTTTATGAGTTGGCTCAGCCTGATTTTGAAAAAGATTCTGAGTTCTTTGTTGAAGAAGAAGCCGAGACAGATGAACTGTTTCGCTTAGACGAATCGGAAAAGCCATCTCGACCTTCCATAGAGCTAAAACCTCTGCCTGAAGGCCTAAGATATATTTTTCTAAACAATGACCCCGAGACTCCCGTAATCATTAGCAGTAAGCTATCTGAAGAGGAAGTCCGTAGGATGATCCTTGACTTAGAAAAACACTGATCTATCTTTGGCTATTCACTTCAAGACTTGAAGGGAATTAGTCCAAATCTCTGCACCCATCATATCCCTCTCGATCCTGAGATACCCCCTTCAAGAGAGCCCCAAAGATGACTTATTAACGCTATGCGTGAAGTCGTGAAAAAGGAGGTTCTGAAACTCTTGCACGCGGGAATTATTTATCCAGTTCCTTATAGTGAATGGGTAAGTCCCATGCAAGTAGTTCCAAAGAAAGGAGGCATGACAGTCGTTAAGAATGAGAAAAATGAGTCAATCCCTCAACGCACTGTCACTGGATGGAGGATGTGTATAGACTATAGGAAGCTGAATAAAGCCCCCACTCCCTTTTATAGATGAGATGCTAGAGAGATTGGCAAACCATTCCTTCTTTTGCTTCCTGGACGAATATTCTGGTTATCACCAAATTCCAATCCATCTAGATGACCAAAGTAAGACCACTTTCACATGCCCATATGGAACTTATGCCTGTAGACGCATGTCCTTTGGACTTTGCAATGCGCCGGCATCTTTCTAACGGTGTATGATGTCCATCTTTTCCGACATGATTGAACAAATCATGGAGGTATTCATGGATGACTTTTCGGTCTATGGGAAAACCTTTGACGATTGCCTAGCCAATTTAGACAAAGTCCTCCAACGCTGTGAAGAGAAGGACCTAGTACTCAACTGGGAAAAGTGTCACTTCATGGTGCGGGAAGGAATTGTCCTAGGCCATCAAATTTCAGAACGTGGGATAGAAGTGGATAAAGCCAAAATCGATGTAATTGAACAATTGCCACCACCCACTAATGTGAAAGGAATCCGAAGCTTCTTGGGCCATGCCATCTTTTATAGAAGGTTTGTTAAGGATTTCTCACAAATCGCTAGACCCTTAACGAGCCTGTTAGCAAAAGATGTCCTGTTCAAATTTGACGAGGACTGTCTACAAGCTTTCAATATTTTGAAAAAGGCTCTAACTTGTGCACCAATCATCCAACCCCCAGATTGGAATTTGCCATTCAAAATCATGTGTGATGCTAGTGATTATGCTGTGGGAGCCGTCCTTGGTCAAACTAAAGATAAGAAGCATTATGCTATTTCTTATGCTATTAAGACCCTGACTGGCCCCCAGCTAAACTATGCAACCACAGAAAAGGAACTTTGGTCATAGTCTTTGCCATAGACAAGTTTAGATCTTACTTTGTGGGAGCTATGGTGATCGTTTATACCGATCACTCTGCTCTAAAATATCTCTTCACTAAGAAAGATGCTAAGCCAAGGTTGATCCGCTGGATCCTACTCCTTCAAGAATTTGACCTGGAAATAAGAGACAAGAAAGGAGTAGAGAATTCAGTAGCTGATCACTTGTCTAGACTACAAGTCAATAATTCGGACAATCTCCCAATAAATGACCTCCTTCGCGATGATACCCTTTAAAAGACACGTATACCAACCCTTGGTATGCAAACATCATGAATTTTATAGTCGCCGGCTATGTCCCGCTGAGGGAGAATAAAAAGAAACTGCTATATCAAAGCAGAACGCACCTATGGGATGATCCATATCTCTATAAGGTCTGTGCAGATGGACTCTTGAGAAAATGTGTCCCCATAGAAGAAGCAACAAAAATCATAGATAGATGTCACTCCGCCGAATATGGAGGACACTATGGAGCTTTTCGGACTCATGCTAAAATATGGCAAAGTGGTTTTTATTGGCCATCCATGTACGAGGACACAAAGAATTTTGTGAGATGTTGTCCTCATTGCCAAAAGCATGGTAACATTAGTGCCCGAGATGCTATGCCTCTCGTGAACAATCTCCAAGTTGAGATGTTCAATGTCTGGGGTATAGACTTCATGGGCCCCTTTCCTAAATCCTATGACACCGAGTACATTCTTGTGGCTGTGGATTATGTCTCGAAATGGGTAGAAGCCATACCCTGTCGGGCGGCTGATGCTAAACATTCGAAGAAAATGTTCAAAGAAAACATCTTTCCTCGTTTTGGAGTTCCTAGACTAGTCATTAGTGACGGAGGCCCTCATTTCATAGATAGGAGCTTCCGACATTTCTTAGCTAGTCAAGGAGTCCAACATAATGTAACCACTGCATACCACCCCCAGACAAGTGGACAGGCCGAAACGTCCAATAAACAAATAAAGAATATCTTGCAAAAAATGATAGAAGAAATGGGAAAGTGATGGAAACATAAGTTACCGGAAGCTCTGTGGGCCTATCGGACCGCCTATAAGACCCCAATTGGAATGTCCCCATACCAACTAGTTTATGGGAAAACTTGTCATCTTCCAGTTGTGCTTGAGTTCAAAGCTCATTGGGCCATTAAGAAATGGAACATGGACCTTGACCAAGCTGGCCAAAATAGGAAGATGCAAATTTCCGAACTAGAAGAATGGCGAGAGAAAGCCTATCATAGTGCCAAGCTCTATAAAGAGAGGACTAAGAGATGGCATGATAAACGGATCAAAAAGAAAGAGTTCGAAGTAGGAGATAAAGTTTTACTCTTTAACTCCCGTGTTCGACTTTTTGGACTTGGTAGACTCCGAAGCAAATGGGAAGGACCTTTCAAGGTTGTTGCAACCTCATCCCAAGGAGCCGTCACATTGGAAAGTGACGATGGGAAAATCTTCAAAGTCAATGGACAAAGATTAAAAATGTTCTATGACTTTGATAAAAATGAGCTAAACGAAATTGATATAATTGACTTTGAAGTAGCTCAAGCCCATGACCATTAATAGATGGACCTAGTTTATCCTTTGTCCATTTCATGCACCTAGTCCATTCAAAACCCTGAGAAAGCCTCTTTAGGCCCAACCATGCCATTTCAACCTCGGGACTTTGAATTTTAGGAGGCTCACCTTCTCCCGCTCGATGCCCGGCGAAGGAGGAGTGGCGGCCGCCACTCTCAACTAGCGGCCGCCACCAAACCCTAGCGCCTGCCACGCTTGGCGGCGGTTTAGAGGCCCCCCTCCACGTGGCAACCAATCCCAAGCTCGGGAGTGTGAAAGAAGGTGAAGATGAGGGAGTGTTAGTTCATCTAAGGCCTATCCCTCCACTTCTTCCCCCTTCTTAAAAGAAGAACTCCTTCTTCCTCCATCCACCCATGAAGTCTAGCCAAACCTCCTCCAAAACCATGTCGTCCCCACGGAAATCCATGTCCTACAACACTCAAGGATACGTCTCGTCCTCCACCAAAGCCATCATCCGGTCATTGATCGACGATGACATGGAGGTGCTTGACGTGCCTCCTTTAGCGATGGTGCTGCCTGACGGAACTTATGTCGAGGGGACACCACCGGAGGGTGCAGGGAAGGCACCAACCACCACTCCAGTGGCGGGCGCCACCCCTGCTGGCGGGCCGCCAGGGGTGAAGCGCCCCCTGGCCTCATCTCCGCTCCGTCTTCATCCCCCTCCGGTGACGCCATCCGGGAAGAAGTTGAGGACGCCCACCAGGCCGACCACGGGGGAGATCACCCCGAGGAAGTCTCCGGCCATCAACACTAGGAGCGATGAGACGCCCACTCCATCAAGGGTGAAATCCCAGGTCAGCTTTGGCTCAGATAGCCGCACCCTTAGTTACAGCCCCAATCCTAAGAGGGCTAAACTGGAGGTGTATAGCGTGAGAATGTCCGATGGGCATTATGAGAAGGTGTTGCGTGAGCGTGAGGCGAGCACTGATGACTCCAATGGGTCGCTCACCGTGCCATCTGTGCACCGCCGTCTCAACCCATCGCCGGCAGGAGTCCCCGGCGAGATGGAACACAGCGGTGGTGAGGAGGGGTTAACCGTCGAAAAAGTCACCGCCGAGGTGAAGACGCTGCGCAAGGAGAAGAGCACCTTGGAGGATCAGGTCGCAGAGATAGCCCTGTGGCGGATGGATATGGAGGATCGGTTCACCATCCTCCGCAAGGGCTGCACCTCGAAGATCAAGCATCTCTTCAAAGAAACAGGCTTCGAGGATCTCTACGAGACTCCTTCAGTAGATTAGATTAGGTTTAGGGTGTCTAGTTAGGTTCTTTGTTTGATTAAGATTAATTGTTAAGTCTACTTGATTTAAATTTTAGTTTGTTTAAATTTCAATTTAGAATATTTGTTTAGGAAATTCTTATAATGAATAAAAAAGAGACACCCTTATTTTTTTCCCTTCATCAAGATTATTCATTTTTAAAAATAAAAAGTGCCAAAACTTCTAGTGTGGGGAAAATCCCCTCTTTAAACACCGCTATAAAACATGCTAAAATGTTCAAAGCAGTAACCTGTTCTTAGCAAGGTAGCTACCACGCTGTTTGCAAGCCGTTTGGGCCAAAGCCCATGGCGGCTGCCACTTATTACTAGCGGCCGCCAGGCCACTCTGCGCCGAAACACCCCCGGTGAACCCCTAAACCTGTGTTTTAAATTCTGTACAATTTGGATCACTGGATGTCTCGGTTTGAACTAAAAATGCAGCTAGGAAATAAAAATGCTGAAAAAAGAGCAAATTGATCTCCTACGTGAAGTCAGTTTGATCTAACGGTCGCGGATCATCGCCTAGGGCTATATAAACAGACCCCTGACCCCCTCTCCAGGCAATAGGGTTTCAGGCAATTCATTCATCAGGGTTAGACTGTTGGAAACACGCTTGCCTCACCACCACACTTGTGCAGGGATACGGCGAAGGTGACCAAGCGTCGGAAACAGTAGCGAAGGTGCAAAGATGACAAAGATGGCAAGAAACTGGGATACAGCAAAGGTGCAAAAGGACAGTGACACGGTAGCTCTATTCCCCAAAAAATCCCCCCCTTTACACTGTTCACCCCCCGGTATTTATAGGGGACACCAAGGGGTGCGGGCTCAATTAAAAAAGGGTACAAAAAGATTCCCTGGCTCCACGCAGGGAGGGAGGGCAGAGACGTAAAAGTACAGCTGAGGCAGAAACCCTAGCTAGTCCTTCTCCCGCGTGCCGCCACCTGACTCGCGCATCCCCTCGTAGGACAGCGATGGTCAGCCTTTGTCTTGCGGAGGTATGCGTCCAGTTGCTGAGTTCGAGTCCCTTTGCCTCTCGATAGGCCCGGGCTCGTTAGCGAAGGTACGCAAGACGCGCAAGGGTCTCTCCCAGCGCCCTTCGTGCCCCCTTCCTGCAAGAAGACTTCAAACACTCTGAGGGTTGAATCAGTACTCGGAGGTTTGGCTATTGACTTGTGGGATTTAACGAAGAGAAAAGAAAGAGACCACAAGCGGAGGTGTACAGGAGCGCGAAGGTCGCTTTTCCTGGTCCAGCCTGCGTGGTGCTACTGTCGAGGGTCCCCTCTCCCAACAGTAGCCCCTCGTTGTCTTGGATCTAAAGAACAGTGTTTAGGCCCAAGCAGCGCATTTTTTCGGAAAATGAGATGGGACCCTTGAACAGCGACGCCCGCGGCTGCTATTGGGCCGGGCCGTTGTTTTACCTTTGTATAATAGGAGTCTATTTTGTTATTTGTGTCGTGTGTTTTGGTTGCCGTTTGTTTTGGTTTCCGTGCCGGTGCTATCGGTTGCCGCGCTCCGGCCCCCGGCCTATAAATAGAAACGGTATGTGTGGTGTTTGAAGTTGTTTTCTCGTTTGCTCTAGCCCACCTGCTGTTGTTTTTCCTTTGTAGCAAAGGTTTGTTTATTTTAAGAGCGAAGGTTTAGATAGGCGCTAGTTGTTTGAGGGTTTGTTGAGCTGAGGATATGGCTAGGTTGAAACAGACCGCTCGTGTTGTGTCTCCGGGTGCTTCGGATGAAGAGGTCAGCTTCGAGTTTGGTTTAAGCCGGGTCTGTAGTTCGGATTTGGCGACGTATGTCAAGCGAGGGTGGATCGAGGGAGGAAAAGCTAGGACCAGCGTTGGGGAGACAGTGCCGAGGCCAGAGTCGGATGAAGTTGTTCTATTTGAGGAGTTCTTTTCTGCTGGTCTTCGTTTTCCAGTTGCTGCCTTTGTGACCTCGATCCTGCAGAGGTTCAACCTTAAGTTTCATCAGCTGACGCCTTCGTGCTTTACAAAGATGTCAGTGTATGTGTGGGCATGCCGATCTCAGGGGATTGTTCTGCACGTCGAGGGTTTTGTACGCACTCATCGTGTTCATATGCGGCCTCATAAGATTGCTGACAGCGAGTGGAAGACCAGCCTTGGACAGTTTGCAGTTTATACCTTCTGCTATCACGCTGGGTCGGAGTTGTCGGTACAGGCTCAGAAAAACAAGTGGACAAGTGGATGGCAGGAGTTTTGGTTTTACTACAAGCTTGGTGAGACTGTCGAGCTATGTGGCAAGCTTCCGCTGCTTGGTGACGTGAGCTCTGAGGCTAAGATGAGTCCCGAGGCTCACGCCTCTGTGGACTGTTTGAGAGTCGTGGCGCGCTCACAGTGTGCTCGTGATTTGGTGGAATAGTACTGTTGTGCCAAGATTTGGCCTCTCAGCCGGAGACAAGCGTGGTTTGAGGTTGAGGATGACCCCAGGTATGAGGTGAGGGGTCTAAAGAAGCCGAAGGTAGATTTGAATAAGGTTTGGGAAAACGTTCTCAAGAAGTTTCCAAGGCGAGAGGATGGGGTCGGAGCTGTTTATAAGCGTGTTCAGCAGTGGGTGGAGGACCTTGTTGGGAAACTGTCCACATTGGAAACTAAGGCCATCCACAACTTGGTGGGCAGTGGAGGTCGTGTCAACTGGTTGTTCGATATTCTTGGGATTCAGTATGCTGACTGGCCGGCCCCTTCGAGCGAAGATGCGCCGAAGAAACGGAAGCGAGCCTCAGCGGAGGAGAAAGAGCCTATTTCGCTGTCAAAAAGAGGTCGTGGACGTGGCCGCGGCGGTGCCGCGGGTCGGCTCAAGAAACTTGTGACGAAGGTCGCGGTGGGTTCTGGTTCTGGTGGTGGTTCCTCCACTTCGGCCATAGTTTCAAGTGGTCGAGGTATTGTAAAATTTGGAGGAGAAGTGCCCCGCGTGGGCGGTATTGGTGCTTTAATTCAGATTTCTGATGACAAAGGTGTCTCTGATGACGAGGAGAAGGAGGAAGAGAAAGAAGACGACAAGGAAGGGGGACTGAAGAGGGCTCATCCAACGATGATAGTGATACCTCCAGTGGCGAGGGTAGCTCAGAGGGTGAAAGCGGTTTAGGAAAAGACGACCGTGGGAAAACTGTTGCTTCCTCGAGCGCTGATGCCGAGGCTGCGCTTCAAATTGACGCGTTAATGATCGACCACGAGACTGAAAGTCCTGAGCGAGGGTCGGTGCCTGAGTTTGCTGGGTCGCACATCTGGGTTGATGGCGTCGAGGTTGGTGGTGATCTCGAGTCGGAGAGAAATCCGGGCAAGAGGCCGTACGGCGAGGCTAGCCGTTGTTCTCTTCCTTATTTTGCTGCGAAGATTGGAGTTACCAATCCGGCAACGGAGCTGTTCACAAGTCCAGACCTCCGCGAGTGCCATCTGCAAAGTACTCCGAAGGAGAGACGTTTTCTTGGTCGGGTCTTTAATCGGGTTTGTCTCCCGGAAGCAGAACTTCGGTTGTCTCACCAACCCTTGGATGATCTTTATGATGATATGGATGTCAAGGTGGTGGAGTTGATGCTCCTCAATCGTTCGGCTCGCCGGAGGGCGAGTGACAATTTGCACTATTTGAACGACCGGTTGTCAAAGGTTGAGGAGGATAACAAAAGACTTCGGCGCAGTTTGGAAAATAAAGAGATTGAGCTCAAGGCTGCTTTTGAAAAGGCTAAGAAATTGTGAGAAGAAGCACAGGAGGTTGCGAGCAGCTACGCGGAGCTTTTGGCCGCTAGTCGGCAAAAAGACCAGGATTTGTTGGCTGCGAACAAGCGCATTGAAGAGCTGTCCACAGAACTAGCTTCCCAAACCGAGGCTTGGCAGGGAAGCATGTCGAGGGTTAAAGAAAAGATAGATGTATGCTTGATCGAAGTCGGAGGTTCTGCCGGTGAGCCATTGCCTGCGACCAACGCGGAGGTCTTTGAAGGTTGGCTGAGTAACGAGCTAGACGTATTTAGCTCGCTGGTCGGCAACGCGGCTGACTTTGGTGGTTATGCTGGGGCGTTGGCGATGGCCGGTACACTTCGTCAGGCGGATTGCGAGCATCTTCGCAAGATTAAGAAGTCGAACCATAACTTCCCATCGGTTGACGAAGTACGCCGGATGAAGACTGATGACGCTGACGTTCGGAATTGTGCGATGCGATTGCTTCGCAAGTTCTGGATCGCTGGTGGTGGTCGCGCTCTGGCCTTTGAAGAAGCTGCCGAGGCTACTCGACAAGTTTGTGTTATTTTTGTTAAACTTTGATTTTTTGTTTGCCTGAACGAAGGGGTTATTATTAATTTTGGAGGGGTCGCCCCTTTCTCTTTTTATTGTAGGCTCGGAGAGAAGCGATGCCTTCGTCGCCTGCAACTGCCGATGCTGCCGGCAGTTCTGAAGCTCCTCCTGCGCCCGATTCTGCGGAGGTTCCACCCGCCGAGACTGAATGCCTGGCCGAGGACGCTTCGGCTGGTGGGGGAGCTGTTGTGGAGGAGGCGGCAACGGAGAAGTTGTCTGTTGAGAGCTCGGGTGCTGCAGGTGGCGGAGGTTCGGGTGCTTCGGCCGACGAGGCTGTGGCCGATGAGCGCGAGGGACCCGGGCAGGTGTGAACTTAGGATCTTGTAGGATGGTTGGATCATTTTGTTTTGTAACGTGGTTGCTGTAAGAACTTGATGTCGCTTGTGACACTTTGCCTTTTGTGTAAAATGCAGGTTCCTGATGGAACCGTGCTAAACATATTCGACGTGACTCCGCTGATGTTAAATTATCAAGACATTTTTATAACTGGTGAATCATGGGCTCGCGCTAGGCTTAAACATCCTTCGCTTTCCATTGAACGTTTTTGGTGGTCGAAGGTGCGAAGGTATGATTTGAAGAATAGTAGGTCGAGCCTTTTTTGGCGCGAAGCAGACTATACCGACCGACAGGTCGATCGTTATCTGTTTGGGTCCTCTTCGACTTCGCAAGTTGGCCTTGAAGACGATATTGACGAGAGAACAGCTTTGGACTACTTATTTGGGCGAAGCAAACTTGATGTCGGTTCGGATGGAGCGCTTGTGATTCCGAAGGAGGAACCTTCGGAAGTTGGTGAAATTAAGCATAGATACATGTATAGGGCGAGAGTTTTACCCGAGGAGCTGCCAATTGTTCCTACAGCTCCTTTGTTATGGGGACCCCTGGTTCCAGTGGAAAAGGAGTTTGAGGGGTGCCCCGAGGGTTTGGATGGTTTGATACTGATTGAGGATGAAGATGAATTCATGTAATTTCGATTTTTCCTTTTGTTTTGTATGCTGCGTTGTTGTTTGAGGTAGAGAGACTAAGACATTTGATGTAATCGTTTGTGTTAATTGGATTGAGATAATTGTGAGGCTCGCGTAACACCTTTTGTACGCTAATTTGGAAAAAACAGCGACGCCCCCCTTTTTCTTTTAGCGAGGCTCGCGTAACGCTTTTGATAAGCTGGTTTGGAAAAAACAGCGACGCCCCCCTTTTCTTTTAGCGTGGCTCGCGTAAACGCTTTCGATACGCTGGTTTGGAAGAAACAGCGACGCCCCCCTTTTTCTTTTAGCGAGGCTCGCGTAAACGTTTTCGATACGCTGGATTGGAAAAAACAGCGACGCCCCCCTTTTTCTTTTAGCGAGGCTCGCATAAACGCTTTCAATACGCTGGTTTGGAAGAAACAGCGACGCCCCCCTTTTTCTTTTAGCGAGGTTTGCGTAAACGCTTTCAATACGCTGGTTTGGAAAAAACAGCGACGCCCCCCTTTTTCTTTTAGCGAGGCTCGCGTAAACGCTTTCAATACGCTGGTTTGGAAGAAACAACGACGCCCCCTTTTTCTTTTAGCGAGGCTCGCGTAAATGCTTTCGATACGCTGGTTTGGAAGAAACAGCGACGCCCCCCTTTTTCTTTTAGCGAGGCTCGCGTAACGCTTTTGGGAAGATCGGCTTTTTGGACTTCGCGCTCCACTTGCCTTAGGTGAGGGTGGAGTTTGCTTTTTGTTGCGAGCCCCTGGCATGATTTGCAAGGGTGCTCGTCTTTTTGGACTTCGCGCCTCCCCTTTTCTTAGGTGGAGTTGAAGTTTGCTTTTTGTTGCGAGCCCCTGGCGTGATTTGCCAGGGTGCTCGACTTTTTGGACTTCGCGCCTCCCCTTTTCTTAGGTGGAGTTGAAGTCTGCTTTTTGTTGCGAGCCCCTGGCGTGATTTGCGAGGGTACTCGACCTTTTGGACTTCGCGCCTCCCCTTTTCTTAGGTGGAGGTGATGTTTGCTTTTTGTTGCGAGCCCCTGGCGTGATTTGCGAGGGTGCTCATCTTTTTGGACTTCGCGCCTCCCCTTTTCTTAGGTGGAGGTGAAGTTTGCTTTTTGTTGCGAGCCCCTGACGTGATTTGCGAGGGTGCTCGACTTTTTGGACTTCGCGCCTCCCCTTTTCTTAGGTGGAGGTGAAGTTTGCTTTTTGTTGCGAGCCCCTGGCGTGATTTGCGAGGTGATCGACTTTTTGGACTTCGCGCCTCCCCTTTTCTTAGGTGGAGGTGAAGTTTGCTTTTTGTTGCGAGCCCCTGGCGTGATTTGCGAGGGTGCTCGACTTTTTGGACTTCGCGCCTCCCCTTTTCTTAGGTGGAGGTGAAGTTTGCTTTTTGTTGCGAGCACCTGGCGTGATTTGCGAGGGTGCTCGACTTTTTGGACTTCGCGCCTCCCCATTTCTTAGGTGGAGGTGAAGTTTGCTTTTTGTTGCGAGCCCCTGGCGTGATTTGCGAGGGTGCTCGACTTTTTGGACATCGCGCCTCCCCTTTTCTTAGGTGGAGGTGAAGTTTGCTTTGGAAAAATTTTGTTTTTTGAAGCAATCTTAATAAAAATGGTCCATCAATTATAGCACTCTTTGAAGAAGAGTTTCTTTTTCGATGTTTTCTAGTGAAAGTAAAAACTTGGAGATTTCACTTTTATCGGGGGTTCTAGCCTGTATTGGGGGTTTGGATGCTGCCTCGTTAAAAAACCTTACGCTCCTTCGTAAGGAAAAAGAGTGCAGCTCCTTCTGTTTTTGTTAGTTACACAGAAGATGTAAGAAGTCATGAGTGAAAACAAAAGGTTACATAACGCGAGGGCACGCTAAGGCTCCGCTATGGGTAGAATTTTCGAAGGTCATCAATGTTCCAGGTGTGAGGTAAGATGTTTCCTTCACTGTCGGAGAGGTGGTAAGAACCGGGGCGATTGCATTCCACAATCAAAAATGGGCCTGTCCACTTAGGCTGAAACTTCCCCGCCATGCTGGCGTTTTGTTTTCTGATGAGGACGAGGTCACCCTTCTGCAAATCTTTGATTCTGATCTTTTTGTCTCTCCATTTCTTGGTTTCTTCTTGATACTTGCGAAGGTTATGCACTGCGTTGCATCTTGTCTCTTCGAGCAGGTCCTTGTCACACAGGTGGGCTGGCTCGTCAGTTGCGAGGGTTGTTCTGAGTGACCCATACTTTAGTTCTTCCGGTAACACAGCTTCTTCGCCGAACAGGAGCTTGAAGGGTGTGAACTTGGTTGCTCTGCATTCGGAGGTGTTGTGAGACCAGGTGACCGAAGGTAGTTCATTTGCCCATTTACCCTTGGGTCTACCTTGCAACTTTTTGGATATAGCTTGGAAAATTGTTGCATTGGCTCTTTCGACTAAACCATTGTTTTGCGGGTGCCGAACTGAGGCGAAGCATAATGTTGTTCCAATTTGCGCACAGAATTCTTTGAAAACCTCGCTATCAAATTGGGTGCCATTGTCGACGGTTAGATGTTGAGGAACTCCTAACCGACAAACTATTTGTTGCCAGAAAAACTTTTTTACTGCGAGGGAAGTGATGGAAGACAACGGTCTTGTTTCAATCCACTTTGTGAAGTATTCCACAGCTACCACCGCATAGCGAAGGTTCCCAGGAGCCGTTGGCAGTGGGCCTACAAGGTCCATCGCCCACCTTTGCAGAGGCCAAGTTGGGCAAATGAGAGTTGTAGGTGCCCCTGGGGCGTTTTGGTTTTTTGCCAATAGTTGGCAACCCTCGCAATGCTTGACGATGGTTTCTGCATCTCTAGAAGTTGTTGGCCAGTAGAAACCTTGCCGGAAAGCTTTCCCAACTAAAGCCCTCGGGCCGTTGTGCGAACCACATATGCCTTCGTGGATTAGCTTGAGAATGTCATTTCCTTCGGACTGCGACACGCATTTGAGCCATGGTGAGGTTACCGACGGTTTGTACAAGGTGTTATCGAAAATCTTGTACCCTCGCACTCTTTGTTTTAGTCTGTTCTCTTCTACTCTGTTTTCTGATTCATGAAGCCCCTTGATATAGGCCATGATAGGTGCGGATACATGGGTGTATGCCGAGTCTCTGAGTGATGAGTGATTGTCAACTGGATCGATCGCATGTTCTTTGGCTTGTGTTGTGCAGGTGTCAAGCACGGAGACAGTGATCGAGGGCAAGGTGAAGGTCAAGTTGAGACGTGCCGTGCTGACGGACCGGGTGCGGTGAAGGATGGGCGTGCCGAGCGGTGGACGTGCCATGCCGATGTACCGAGCAGTGAAGGGCGGACGTGAGGCTTGGACTGAGGGACCAGAGTGCCTGAGGATCAGCTGTGGTGGCTGGCAGCCTGGGACAGCGACGAGCGGAGACTTGCAGGGCATGGTGTTGCTTGGGTCGAGGACCTGGGGACACGTGTCGGTGGACGGGGTGCACAGGCGGTGCATCCCCTCTACAGCTCCGGTTTGTTGGTTGACCCAGAGAAAAACCAACGGGTGGACGGTTTCTAGGTTTGGGCCTCAAAACCTGGGTGCTCAGTTTCCAGGTTGAGCCACAAAACCTGAGCGCGGACGGTTTCCGAGTTTGGCCACAAAACTCGGGCGATGGGCCGGTTTCCGAGTTTGGGCCTCAAAACTCGGGCGCTGCGGGTTTCTGAGTTTGGGCCACAAAACTCAGGCTGGAGGCTGGTTTCCCGATTTGGGCCTCAAAACCGGGGGCTGATGGAAAAGGCTGGTTTCCTGGTTTGGGCCTCAAAATCGGGGGTGCAGAGCGAGGGCGGCACGTGGCGGCAATCGGAAGGTTGCGTGGAGGCAATGCGGACGACTTGCGCGGGCGTGGCCGTCGGATTTACCTACCACTTCGGGTTGGACCAGCATAGCCCTAGGGTTTAGCTGGTTCGCTCTGTAATTAGTTTAGAGAGGGGTAGAGTAGGAAATAGACTTAGCCTAGAATTAGTATAAGTAGTCATGGGAGACACCCTCCTCCCTTCATCTCAGTTAGTGCTTTCATTTGCTAGGGTTTCCTGCTCTCCCGTTCCCTGCTTTAGCTAGTTGAGATCCGCAGAGAGACTCCACTCTGTGTACTGTTGATTTGAGGAAGTGAGGCCGTATCCTCACCTTGGAGCACAGATTGATGGCTTGATTTGCGTCCTTGATTCGAACTCGTGGCTGTGATTTCCGTTGTGTTCGTGATTCTTCGCGGAATCCTTTTTCTCCACGATTTTCCCGTCGTTTGATCTTTTTGCTCGGTTCATCTTTTGCAAATCCGTTTGAACCAAGTTGTTCTAGATCGTGAGGCACTTCTTTCCACCGAAGGAATCATCCTCTAACCTCACGGTCTAGGAGATCAATCGATTTTTAGTTTCGGGTCACTTTTTCTCTTCACCCCCGAAATTCTTCGATTCACCGATTTGGAGATAGGTTCGAGCCATGATCTCTTAGAGATAGCTCACTATACTCTTTGTGACTCCACTCACCAAGTTTGATCCCTAGAGGATTCGTTTTGAGTGAGTTTGAGTCGAATCGGTGGAAGAACAGAGGGCTATCGGGGTGACCGGACGCTGCTCGGGCTGACCGGACGCTCAGGTCGTGCGTCCGATGGTTGAACACCGCTGTGGTTGTTTGCGTGTGACCGGACGCTCTGTTCAATCGACCGGACGCTCCCTACCATGAGTCTGGTCAAGAACAGAGAGGGTCCAGATCGGTTTTTCAGCGACCGGACGCGTCCGGTGTCAAGTGACCGGACGCGCAGGCTCCACTGTTCATCGTGCTTTTTTGTTTCTGACTGGACGCACTGCTCTCGACCAAACCCTCCGTACTCGTGAGTCCGGTCGCGAACAGTAAGGTTCCAGAGCCGATTTTTGTTGACCGGACGCGTCCGGTCCCTGCTGACCGGACGCAGGCCAGAGTCCGGTCGATCTAGTTTCACGCGTTTTCGTTCGCGGTTCGTTCGTTCTTGTTTGGATTCGAGTTCCGTTTTTTGCATTGGCTTTCTAGGGTTGTCTAGTGTCCCGCTGTGCTTCGAGGAAGCATCCACCCTACATCTAGGGTCGTGGACATTAGCAAGCTCTAGGGTTCACTCTTGGGGTTGATTTTGGGACAGTGGCATCTAGTTTCCGAAAGGAAATTTTGAAGCTCCCATTCACCCCCCCTCTAGTCGCTTTCGGATAGCTTCTCGGTCCTTCAATTGGTATCGGAGCGGGTTAAGGATCTTCCACCTTAGCCGGTTCCAGATCCACCGGAGGCGACATGGATCGCGGCGTGGGCAAACCGCCGTTTTTCAATGGGACGAACTATGCGTATTGGAAGATACGTATGTCGGCCTATCTGCAGAGTTTGGGCGCTTCTATCTGGGATATTTGCAACTCCCCTGATTACGTGGTCTTGGCTGCTCGTGTGACTCAACAGCAAATCGATGAGCACGATGCCAATAGCCGAGCCCGTAATGCTCTTTTCTCTTGTTTGAGCATGGGTGAGTTTGATCGCGTTTCTCACCTCGCTACGGCTCGGGAGATCTGGGACACTCTCATGCGTTTCCATGAGGGCACCTCTCAAGTCAAAACCCGACTCTACGAGTCATTCAAGCGAGAGTATGAGAACTTTAGACATCAACCTGGCGAGAGCATAGAAAGTTTATTCGCTCGCTTTCAGGTGATAGTCAACAGGATGAGGGCTAACAGAGAGCAGTTGCCTTTTGATGATCATGAGCGTGCTTTGAAGCTTTTGCACACTCTTGACCGTTCGGTGTGGGATTCCAAGGTTCAGGCGATCATCGAATCGCCTAACTATGAGACCCTCACCTACGACGAGCTCTTTAGTAAGCTCAAGTCCAGTGAGATTGACGCTATGGTGAGGGCTTCTTTTGAAAATCCTTCTCGCCCGTCCATGGCTTTGGTTTCCGGCTCTTCCTCTAACCTCTCAGCTGGTTTTGTGCTTTCTTCTCTTTTTTCTATCACAGAGGACCAGCTGGAGTCTTTGGGAGACGACGAGTTGGCTTTGCTCGCCAACCGGTTCTCGCGGTTCCACAACAACCGCATGAACCGTCGTCGCGGAGGAGGACGCACGGGCTGCTATGAGTGCGGCGACCCCGACCACTTCATCGCCAACTGCCCCAAGAAGAACAAGCATCCGGGGAAGGGCGATCATGGGCGCAAGTACGACTCCAAGTACAAGGAGAAGCACGTCCCCCCAGCGCACAAGAAGAAGGGCGGCTTCGACAAAGAGTACATCAAGAAGAAGTACTTGGAGAAGGCTCAAGCTGAGAAGCGGGCATTCTTCGCCGCGCTCAGCGACGTCGACGGCTCGGATGGCGACTCCGCTTGCTCAAGCGATGACGAGTCCGACAAGAGGAAGAAGATCGAGGACCAGCTCAACGGTCTTTGCTTCTTCGCCGACGACGGAGGCCTCTGCACCATGGCGCTCGGAGATGAGGTCGACGGCAAGCTGGAGCACACCCCTTGGAACAATGACGACGACGACGACACCTCCCAGGTATCTCTTACCTACGATGAACTTTCTTCTGAGGTAGAGAAGCTTACTGTCGTGCTCCTTAGTCAGGACAAGTTGCTTAGGCGTGCCGCTAGGGAGCGGAAGGAGTTTAGGCAGAAATGGGAAGACACGGTGAGAGAGCTTGAGTTTGCTCGATCCACCGTAGTCGTGTCGGAGGAGGTTGAGTGTGAGTCGTGCATCGCGCACATGACTGACCTTCTCACTTTGAGAGGTAAGTATGCTGCGTTAGTTGGAGAGGTGGATGAGCTCCGTGCTAGGCCGCAGCTGTTGGGTGCATGCAAGATTTGTCCTGTCTTGCAATCCGAGTTGGCAGAGAAGAATGCCAAGCTTGAGTCCTTAGAGAAGGCCAGCTCAGATAGCACTTGTGCCACGAGGTGTGCTTTGTGTGAGGGTTTGGAGATGGAGATTGTCAATGTCAAGCATGGCAAGATGCAAACCGAGGAAGAAAACACATACCTTCGGACCATCTTGTCATGGGTCTCCTGTAGTGAGCCGCAGCTCGGGATGATGATCTCCCAATTCAAGCGAGCTGCTGGGGCTCCTGGTGTAGGTTTTGCTTAGGGTGTTGATCTTTCTGCTTTTGGGAAGATTGGAGAGTCAAGTGGTTTGAACCCATGTGAGAAGCCCAACTCCACCACTACTCCGAAGCTTGCCAAACTTCCACCCAAAGAGCTTCCTAAACCTACCACCAAAGATGGGGTATTTGAGGAACCCCCGAGAGCTCCACCCAGGAACCAAGTGTGGGCACCCAAGCCAAACCACCTTAGGAACAAGCTTGACACAATGCCACCCATCCAAGTTGAGTTGCCACAGAAGGGCAAAGTGAACCATACCCACAGCCCAGCGTACCAACAACCCCCTTTGCGCGCGGTGAGGTACCAGTGTGACTTCTGTGGGAGGGATGGTCACCTGAGTGAGTTCTGCTTTCGGCGCAAGAGAGAGGCGCGCCGTGCTCAGGAGTTGGAGAACCCGGACATGTACCATCCTTCTCATGGTGGACATGTGCCGAAGGTCCAGAGGAGGGCTGCTAGGCCTGGAGGTGAGGCTCCCAGGCTTAGGCAGGAGAGGAGAGCTACGAGGAGAGATGCTAGGTCTAGAGGTGTTGAGACCCAGGCTCCTGGGCGTAGGCCTCGTAGAGAGCGTGCCCGACAGGGTCCTGCTATTGCAGGTAACGGACCCCGTGGCAGAGGCTTAGTTGAGCGCTTTCCCCCACCGCAGTTTGAGTATAGAGGTGAGCGCTTCTTCCCTAGCGGACCACGTTTTCCTGTGCGTGGTGATTGCTACCCTCATGGACAGGCTAGGAATAGTTTTTATCCTAACCCTTCTTTCGAGCAGCCGGCCCGACACTGGTTTTCCTCTTACTTCACTAACCCCAGTGTTGGACCGTATGCTCACCCTATGTCTTTTTATTGATGTAGGTGAGACGGTTGGAGGACATTTTGTTGGTGGATTCCGGTTGTTCGAGGCACATGACCGGAAACGCCAAGTGGTTCTCCAGCCTTAGCCCGGTCGCCGGAAAGGAGTACATAACCTTTGGCGATAATAGTAAAGGTAAGGTATTGTCCCATGGGACTGTGCGGGTTAATGAGCACTTTGTGTTGCGCGATGTTGCTCTTGTTTCTAACCTGCATTTTAACTTGCTTTCTGTTTCGCAACTTTTTGATGATGACTATGAGATTCGTTTCAAACCGAACCTTAGTCGCATCTTAGATCCTCAGGGCGATCTTGTATGTCTGATTTCGCCCTTTGGGAAAGTCTTTCGTGCGAATTTCTCGGAATCGTTTGGTTCTTCTCTTTGTCTCTTCGCTAGTCCTTCGTCCTCTGATCTTTGGAAGTGGCATAGGAGGCTCGGTCACTTAAGCTTCGACTTGCTCGCAAGACTTAGCTCACTTGGCCTAATCCGAGGATTGCCCAAGCTTTCGATGGAGAAGGATCTAGTTTGCCATTCTTGCAGACATGGGAAGATGGTTGCCGCTCCCCACCATCCTGTGACCAAGGTTATGACCTCACACCCTGGAGAGCTTTTACACATGGACCTTGTTGGTCCGGCTCGGGTGAGCTCGGTTGGTGGCAAGTGGTATGTTTTGGTTGTTGTTGACGATTTTTCGAGGTATTCGTGGGTCTTCTTTTTGTCCGAGAAGACTGAGACTTTCTCATTCGCTCGCAATCTGATTTTGCGTCTTCAGAACGAGTTCCCTTTGAACTCGATGCGAGCTATTAGAAGTGATAATGGTTCCGAATTCAAAAATTCGGACTTTGAGAAGTTTTGTAACCACCTTGGTTTGGAGCATCAGTTTTCTTCCCCCTACACACCGCCCCAAAATGGTGTTGTAGATAGAAAAAATCAGACCCTTGTTGAGATGGCCAGGACGATGCTCGATGAGCATAGGACTCCTAGGCGCTTTTGGGCCGAAGCTATGAACACTGCATGCTACATTTCAAATCGCATTTTTCTAAGAGCGTTTTTGAAGAAGACCTCTTATGAGTTGCGTTTTGGTCGCCAGCCCAGGGTGAGTTATTTTAGAGTCTTTGGTTGCCACTGTTTTATATTGAAAAAGGGCAACCTAGACAAGATTGAGTCTCGTTCTTCTGACGGAGTATTTTTGGGTTATGGCACTCACTCTAGAGCATATCATGTACTTAACCTTGATACTAACCGAGTCATGGAGACATCAGATGTCACCTTCGACGAGACTCTTGTTTCTCCTTCTTCTCGTTTTGAGCGTGCAGGTGATCATGAGGTTGGAGAGCCTCTTTTCGATGACGAGGATGAGAGTGCTGAAGGTATGGATGATCCAGCACCCCCTCCACCTGTCGTGCCGCAAGGAGCGGCCTCGACGACGACTCACGGCCCCGACACTTCTTCTTCCTGGGGGCCGTGGGATCCTCCACCTCGCGCGGTACCTTTTGTACCCGGGGTGGAACCAGCTGCTATTGATGGGGAGGTCACTTCTTCCCAGGAGGCGCCATGACATATCCAGCACCAGCATCCCCCTGAACTGATGATCGGCGACATCGGTGAGTGAGTTACTCGCTCCAGGTCACAGCACATCTCTCACTTCGGTCATTCTGCTTTTGTTGCTAATTTTGAGCCCCGAGATGTTGGACACGCATTGACGGATCCGGATTGGGTCAATGCCATGCATGAGGAGTTAGAGAACTTTGAGCGAAATCGGGTTTGGGTTCTAGTTCCACCTCCACCTGACTGTAAGCCTATTGGGACAAAATGGGTATTTAAAAACAAGCAAGGAGAGGATGGCTATGTTGTGAGAAACAAGGCCCGGCTTGTAGCGAAAGGCTATAGTCAGAAGGAAGGGATAGATTATGAGGAAACCTTCGCTCCTGTAGCACGTTTGGAGGCTATTAGGATACTCTTGGCTTATGCTGCATCCAGGGGTTTCAAACTTTTTCAAATGGATGTCAAGTGTGCCTTTTTAAACGGCTACATAGAGGAGGAGGTTTATGTTGAGCAACCCCCCCCCCCCGGTTTTGAAAATCCCAAGTTTCCAAACCACGTTTTTAAACTCCACAAAGCCTTGTATGGTTTGAAACAAGCCCCTAGAGCCTGGTACGATAGATTGAAAACATTTCTGCTAGCTAAGGGTTTTAAAATGGGATGTGTAGATAAGACGCTCTTTCTCCTCCGGCAAGGCAAAGACACACTCTTGGTCCAAATTTACGTGGATGATATCATTTTCGGTGGTTCTTCTCACGCTTTGGTTGCCAAGTTTGCAGATACTATGAGCAGGGAGTTCGAGATGAGCATGATGGGCGAGCTGACATTCTTTCTCGGGTTGCAAATTAAGCAATCCCGAGAAGGGACGTTTGTGCACCAGGGCAAGTACACCAAGGACTTGTTGAAGAGGTTCGATATGGGTGAGGCCAAGCCTCTTCCAACACCCATGTTGACGACGACTGCCCTGGATGCGGATGTGGACGGAGAAGTAGTGGACCAGAAGGAGTACCGCAGTATGATCGGGTCGCTTCTCTACCTGACGGCAACACGCCCGGACATTCAGTTCGCGGTGTGTCTGTGCGCGCGCTTTCAGGCGTCGCCGCGCACTTCTCACCGTCAGGCAGTGAAGCGCATATTCAGGTACCTTCGTTTCACGCCTGAGCTCGGGATTTGGTATTCTGCTTCCTCCACTCTCTCGCTTTGCGGATATTCCGATGCTGATTTTGCTGTTGTCGCATTGAGCGCAAGTCCACTTCTGGGACTTGTCAGTTTATTGGGTCTTCTCTTGTATCGTGGTCTTCTCGCAAGCAGTCTAGTGTCGCCCAGTCTACCACGGAGGCTGAGTATGTTGCTGCGGCTAGCTGCTGTTCCCAGTTACTCTGGATGATGGCCACTCTGTGTGATTTTGGTTTGAGCTTTACTCGAGTGCCTTTGCTTTGTGACAGCACGAGTGCCATTAGCGTTGCTAAGAACCCCGTGCTTCACTCGAAAACCAAACACATTGATGTGCGCTTTCATTTCTTGCGAGACCACCAGGAGAAGGGTGATATCGACCTTCGCCATGTCGATACTCATCACCAACTGGCTGATGTTTTCACCAAGCCTTTAGACGAATCAACCTTTAACAGGTTGAGGGGTGAGCTTGGTGTGTGTTTCCCTTTTAGATGGGGGAAGCATTTTGAGTTGTATCATAAACTGACTCTTTCGTTTTGAGTTTCTTTTTCTTTGCATCTTTAGCATACGCATTTACATTCAGAGCTTCATGATTATAATCACTAGAATGTAACTATGCTCTGTTAGTATGCTCCAATACTTTTGTTGATACTTGTAGCTTATGCTCCTTCTGATCACTAGTACATGTTATGAGATGAGCTATTTTTGGAATGGTGAATTTGCTTAATGAATATAAATCTGAAAATGTTCACCATTAAGATATGCAACTAGCATGTGTAGGGTGTGTTGAGTCATTCACTTGCTTGGTCTGTTCATATCTGTTTAAAATTTGAACCAAGTGTCAAGTGAATTGAAAAGATCGAGATGGGATTGCTTGTCAACACCTCACGGTATCGAGACTGTTTCTCATTGCACTTTGAGTTAAACTTGAGCCGTGTAGTGTATGACCGAAACCGTAGCTTTAAGCTTCTGATTGCTTCGGCATAGGCTTCGCTCGGTTGAAAAGTTAGGCAAAGACAAGCTTTCAACCTCTCGCAATCACATCCTATATAATTGAACTTGTGAATTCTTTACCGCTGCAACTCCGATATAAACTGAAATCACAAGTGTATGCTTCATTCCTATGCATGATGATTGAACTTTGCTAGGGGTAGTTCACCTTGTGTATATGCTTAGCACTTGTTTGGATTCCTATCTATACATGTGTAGTGCTATTTTGATGGTGACTATCTTTTGGCCAAACACTGCTCACTTGCTCATATGCTTCATATTTCGTATGTGTGATCAGTTTGAGCCTTCGCTATTTGAGTGTTTAATTGTGCTGATTGGAGCTATACCGATTAGAGCATCTTTGCACTCTTTTGATTATATGCCTGAAGCTTCTAACTTGCATTTCTGACTTCATATGCATTTTGGAAGGGGAAGCTTGTGTAAAGGGTGCCAAGGGGGAGAGATTCTGCCCTGGTTTCTTGATTAGTGCATTTTCAACTAAGGGGGAGAAATTGCAAATCATATACTCCCGGATGTTCATCTAAGGGGAGTTCTCCTAGTTGCTTGCACTCGTCGAGGGGGAGTTTGCTAGTTGTGTAGAGCCGTTGCCTCTGTCTGGAGGGACTAGCAAACATTTTCCTCATTTGGTGTCGAAGTCCTTCTTCAATTGGTATTGATTTTGACTTTTCGATTGTCTTGATGTTCAAATTGGTTCGGAGCGGTCTTCTTGCTAGTTGTGTTGAGCCTCTGTGCCTCTATCTTGAGGGACTAGCTTTTGCCGTCTTTTGCTCCGATTTCCCAATTGGTATCTGGACTTCGATTGGCTTTTGCTAGCGGTGTTGAGCCTGTTCTACCTCTTCTTGAGGGCTAGCTTTGCTTTGCTTGGTTGCGTCGAGCCGTTGCCCATGTCTTTGGGGACCAAGTTCTTTGCTTCTTCCACTTGACCTTCTTTGGCTTTACTATGCTTTTGGGTCATTTGGTTGGGTTCTCTCTTCTCCTTCCTCCTACCTTCTTCTGTCACTTATGATTTGTGTGTGTAGTTGACAATGCACTCATCAAGGGGGAGATTGCGGATACATGGGTGTATGCCGAGTCTCTGAGTGATGAGTGATTGTCAACTGGATTGATTGCATGTTCTTTGGCTTGTGTTGTGCAGGTGTCGAGCACGGAGACAGTGATCGAGGGCAAGGTGAAGGTCAAGTTGAGACGTGTCGTGCTGACGGACCGGGTGCGGTGAAGGATGGGCGTGCCGTGCGGCGGACGTGCCATGCCGATGTACCGAGCGGTGAAGGGCAGACGTGAGGCATGGACTGAGGGACCAGAGTGCCTGAGGATCAGCTGTGGTGGTTGGCAGCCTGGGACAGCGACGAGCGGAGACTTACGGGGCACGGTGTTGCTTGGGTCGAGGACCTGGGGACACGTGTCGGTGGACGGGGTGCACAGGCGGTGCATCCCATCTACAGCTTTGGTTTGTTGGTTGAGCCTGAGAAAAACCAATGGGTGGATGGTTTCCAGGTTTGGGCCTCAAAACCTGGGTGCTCGGTTTCCAGGTTGAGCCACAAAACCTGGGCGTGGACGGTTTCCGAGTTTAGCCACAAAACTCGGGCAATGGGCCGGTTTCCGAGTTTGGGCCTCAAAACTCGGGCGCTGCGGGTTTCTGAGTTTGGGCCACAAAACTCAGGCTGGAGGCTGGTTTCCCGGTTTGGGCCTCAAAACCGGGGGCTGATGGAAAAGGCTGGTTTCCCGGTTTGGGCCACAAAACCGGGGGTGCAGAGCGAGGGCGGCACGTGGCGGCAATCGGAAGGTTGCGTGGAGGCAACGCGGACGACTTGCGCGGGGGTGGCCGTCGGATTTACCTACACTTCGGGTTGGACCAGAATAGCCCTAGGGTTTAGTTGGTTCGCTCTGTAATTAGTTTAGAGAGGGGTAGAGTAGGAAATAGACTTAGCCTAGAATTAGTATAAGTAGTCAGGGGAGACACCCTCCTCCCTTCATCTCAGTTAGTGCTTTCATTTGCTAGGGTTTCCTGCTCTCCCGTTCCCTGCTTTAGCTAGTTGAGATCTGCAGAGAGACTCCACTCTGTGTACTGTTGATTTGAGGAAGTGAGGCCGTATCCTCACCTTGGAGCACAGATCGATGGCTTGATTTGCGTCCTTTATTCGAACTCGTGGCTGTGATTTCCGTTGTGTTCGTGATTCTTCGCGGAATCCTTTTTCTCCACGATTTTCCCATCGTTTGATCTTTTTGCTCGGTTCATCTTTTGCAAATCCGTTTGAACCAAGTTGTTCTAGATCGTGAGGCACTTCTTTCCACCGAAGGAATCATCCTCTAACCTCACGGTCTAGGAGATCAATCGATTTTTAGTTTCGGGTCACTTTTTCTCTTCACCCCCGAAATTCTTCGATTCACCGATTTGGAGATAGGTTCGAGCCTTGATCTCTTAGAGATAGCTCACTATACTCTTTGTGACTCCACTCACCAAGTTTGGTCCCTAGAGGATTCGTTTTGAGTGAGTTTGAGTCGAATCGGTGGAAGAACAGAGGGCTGTCGGGGTGACCGGACGCTGCTCGGGCCGACCGGACGCTCAGGTCGTGCGTCCGGTGGTTGAACACCGCTGTGGTTGTTTGCGTGTGACCGGACGCTCTGTTCAATCGACCGGACGCTCCCTACTGTGAGTCCGGTCAAGAACAGAGAGGGTCCAGATCGGTTTTTCAGCGACCGGACGCGTCCGGTGTCAAGTGACCGGACGCGCAGGCTCCACTGTTCATTGTGCTTGTTCGTTTCTGACCGGACGCACTGCTCTGGACCGGACCCTTCGTACTCGTGAGTCCGGTCGCGAACAGTAAGGTTCCAGAGCCGATTTTTGTTGACCGGACGCGTCCGGTCCCTGCTGACCGGACGTAGGCCAGAGTCCGGTCGATCCAGTTTCGCGCGTTTTCGTTCGCGGTTCGTTCGTTCTTGTTTGGATTTGAGTTCCGTCTTTTGCGTTGGCTTTCTAGGGTTGTCTAGTGTCCCGCTGTGCTTCGAGGAAGCATCCACCCTACATCTAGGGTCGTGGACATTAGCAAGCTCTAGGGTTCGCTCTTGGGGTTGATTTTGGTACAGTGGCCACTAGTAGAGAAAGGGCCTTTAGTCCCGGCTAAAATGGGCTTTTAGTCCCGGGTATGCCAACCGGGACTAAGAATTCGGGACTAAAGGTCCCGGCCTTTAGTCCCGGGTGCATTCAACCGGGGCTAAAGGTCCACAGAGGAAAAATAAATATGTGCTGTGTGAGATTCGAACTCAGCACATCTCGCCTCAGGCACGCTTACCAACTGAGCTACGCAACTCACGTGATGTAGTTCTGGACGTTTTCCTTTTGAATCCACTCGGGAAGGACCTTTAGCCCCGGTTGGTAACACCAACCGGGGCTAAAAGGACCTTTAGTCCCGGTTGGTAACACCAACCGGGGCTAAAGGTTCACCCTTTAGCCCCGGTTGGTATTACCAACCGGGACTAAAGGTCCAGCACCTTTAGTCCGGGTTGATAATACCAACCGGGGCTAAAGATTCACCTTTAGCCCCGGTTGGTAACACCAACCGGGATTAAAGATCTTTAGCCCCGGACGCAATTTTTGTTCGAGACTATAGCTCAATTGATAGATCGTCCAAAGGCCTGTTCTCTAGTAGTGGGCATCTAGTTTCCGAAAGGAAATTTTGAAGCTCCCATTCACCCCCCCCCCCTCTGGTCGCTTTCGGATAGCTTCTCGGTCCTTCAATAGGTGCTCTCCAGTCCTTGCACTGGATTGTACTGATTAATTTGGTGCTGATTTCGGAGGTTTCAAAAGCTGATCGAGTGGCGACCTCGTGGAACACATCTGGTGGGAGCTGTAGCTGTTGTGCTGCTGCTTTAGCTAGGCAATCTGCCTCGCTATTTTCGGACCTTGGTATTGCTTTTACTGTTATGCCGAGGAAGAAAGATTCTAACCTTCGGACGTATTGAAAATACTTTTGCAGCTCTGGATCTTTTGCTTTGTAGTTTTTCTCAATGTGTCCTGCAATGACTTGTGAGTCTCTGTTCATGACTGCTCTTCGGACTGACAATGACCGTAGCCTTGAGAGTGCCAGAACCACAACTTCGTATTCAGCAGAGTTGTTTGTACACTTGAAGTCAAGTCTTCTTGCATATCTTAGCTTCGACCCAGAGGGTGAGATTAGAATGGCCGAAGCCCCAGCTCCAGTTGCACCCCAGGCTCCATCGACAAAAATGATCCAAAACTGGTCATGTCGAGGTTCGTCGCCGCGAGGGTCAGGTGTCCACTCGGCTATGAAGTCGGCTAGTGCCTGCGATTTGATTGCTGTTCTGCCAACGAAGGTCACAGCGTAACTGTTAAGTTCAACTACCCATTTTGCTATTCTCCCAACTGCCTCATTGTTTTTGAAAATGTTCTCGAGGGGATATGACGAAGGTACATGGATCTCGTGTGCCTGGAAATAGTGCTTGAGCTTTCTTGATGCCATAACCACGGCGTATGCTATTTTCTCGAGCTCCGAATAATTTCTCTTTGGACCTTCGAGGGTTTCCGATACATAGTAAATTGGGGCTTGCATGGTCTTGTTGTTTTCGTGTAACTCCTTGATGAGAACTGCGCTTGCTGCGTGAGGCGAGGCTGCGATGTAGAGCAGCAACAGGTCTCCCTTGCCTGGGCTGGTTAGGACAGTCAAGCTGGTCAGATACTTTTTCAAATCCTCGAAGGCTTTTTGCTGTCGGGGCCCCCAATTAAATGGAGCGTTGCTTCTCAGTGTTTCAAAGAAAGGCAAACCTCGCTCAGCGGATCTGGAGATGAATCTGCTGAGTGCTTCTAGACGACCTGACAGACGCTGAGCTGCTTTTTTGGTTGTCGGGGGTTCAATGTTCATGATGGCATCGATCTTCTGAGGGTTAGCTTCGATTACCCTTGCTGAGACGATGCAACCTAGCAATTTCCCTTCGCTTACCCCAAAGACACATTTCTCGGGGTTTAGCTTCAGCCCAGCTGACCGGAGGTTGCTGAAAACCCTCGATAAATCTGATATGTGATTTTCATTTAGTTCACTCTGAACAACCAGGTCGTCGACATAGGCAGAGACAACATGCTCATCTTTGAAAACTTCGGATGTCATGCGAGCGAAGTTTGAGCCTGCATTTTTTAAGCCTTCGGCCATTCTTCGAAAGCAAAAGGTCCCCGAGGGTGTGATGAAACTTGTTTTCTCCTCGTCTTCTTCATTCATCCAAATCTGGTGATATCCTAAAAAACAATCGAGGAGGGACAGCATTTGGCATCCAGCCGCTCTGTCGACCAAAGTGCTTATATTTGGGAGAGGGAAATCGTCCTTTGGACAAGCTTTGTTCAAACAAGTGAAATCCACGCACATTCGCCATTTTTTGTTTTTCTTTTGGACTAGGACCACATTTGAGAGCCATGTTGGGTATTTGACCGGGCGGATGACGCCTGCGTCCAAAAGCCTCTTTACCTCAGCCTTCGCTGCCTCCTTTCTTTCTTCCGACATCTTGCGAAGCTTTTGCTTGACTAGGCGATAGCCTGTTTTGATGTTTAGGCTATTCTCTATCAGTGTTCTGTTTACTCCTTTTAGGTCCTCTGCGGACCAAGCGAAGGTGTCGGAGTTTCCTCTGAGGAAGGTAACGAGGTCGCCTTCTGTTTGGGGGTCTAGGTTGGCTGAAATAAGCACTTTTCTTTCTGCGTTGCCCTCGAAAAGTTGGACTTGTTTGGTTTCCTCCTTTGGCGCTGCCTTCACTCTATCAGTGCAGACTTCACCCTCGTCGGTGAGGCCGGTTGTCTGAGGTTTTGACAAGTTGTGGACATTACGTTGCCTTGGGGCTACGTTTCCTTTAGCTGCCCTTGCGACGTCTTGGTCTCCAAATACTGCAACCACACCCTTCGGAGCGGGAAGCTTCATGCAGAGGTAAGCGGGGTGGATGACAGCATTGAATGCGTTAGTGACCCCTCGGCCAAATATGGCATTGTATGGATAGAACATGTCGACGACGTCGAAGGTTATGTGCTCAGTTTTGTAGTTCATTTGGTCATCGAAGGTCACGGGCAAGGATATTTTGCCAACAGCTCTCACTTGTTGACCACCGAAGCCGTAAAGAGGGTTGTCGGCAGGCTGCAGGAGGTTTCTGTCAAGCTTCATGCTGTCGAAGGTTGAGGCGAATAGGATGTCGGCGGAGCTTCCTGTATCGACCAAAATTTTAGTGACTGTCCACCCAGCTAGATTGGTTTCGATCACCATAGCGTCGGTATGAGGGTAATCTCTCAGCTTCATGTCGCTAGTGTCGAAGGTTATGGGGATATGAGACCATCTGTCGAATCTGTGAGGTCCTTCGACAGCTATGTGGTGTACTCATCTGGCGTGTTCTTTTTCTGCCGCTTGTTGCCGTGGTCTTCGTTTGAACCTCCGGTGATAGCCAATATCACTCCGAAGGTTGATGTTGGGTTATTGACGGTCGTTTGGCTCTGGGCTTCGGCTTTGACAGGCTGTGGTGCTAGAAGGGCTGGTATTGGTGGTGGTGGTGGTAGGGCATTATTGACTTGGTGGGTTGGCGTGGTTTGGTTTTGGGGAGTTGTTGGGTATGTAACAGTATATGGAGGGTTTTGGCGTTGTGGGATTGCTGTTGCTTGATAAGAGGCTTGGCTGAAGTGTGGGTGGTGGGAGTAGATGGGTTGCTGCGAAGGTAGGCCGTAGTTTACGGGGGTGTAATGGTATGGCGGATTTGGGGGGTGGAAGGTTGGTTTTCTAGTGTGATTGATGGTTCGGTTGTCTACCGAAGCAGCTTTTCTGGATTCCTGGTATTCTTTCCCCCTGGCGAAGCATTCACATTGCTTAGTTGTGTGTCCCTTTATGAGACCACAGAAATGACAAAACATCTTCGCGGGATCTCTTTGCTGGTTCCGTTGATCCGGCGGGTGAGGCAAACCCTGAGGGGCTTGGTTGCTCAGAGGTTGAGCGCCCCGTCTTTGATCTTCATAATGTGTTGCTTTGTTGATGGCACCAATGTTGTTTTGTTCTTGGCGAGGGTTGTTTTCCCTTGGTTGCAGCCTCGGCTGTGGTTTCTGTTGTGATCTCCGCGCGTCAGACTTCGCCCTGAAGTCCATGTCTGCTCTGCAGTACCTTTCCATTGTCTCATGTAACTCCTCGATCGAATTCGCCGGCTTTCTGGCAAACTCTGATGAACAAGGACCTGGACGTAGTCCACTGACTACAGCGAGGATGACAGCCTCGTCGGATATTCCCGGGGTTCTCGCTCTGATTTGGATAAACCTCCGCCAATAATCTTGAAGTGCTTCGCGCTCTTCCTGCTTGCAGTTGAACAACTCAATGGGGTTTGATGGGGCTGGAGTAATGCCTTTGAAGTTTGTACAGAGCCTGTCTCTGAGGTTGACCCAGGAATCCACAGTCCCAGGGCGGAGGTTGCTGTACCAGGTTTGTGCGATGTCATGTAAGATAATGACAAAAGATTTTGCCATTGTTGATTCATCTCCGCCTGCCGCGGCGACTGCAGCCTCGTAGCTCATTATGAATTGACGAGGGTCAGTGAGCCCGTCGTAGCGTGGTAGATTTTGCGGATTGTAGCACGGGGGCCAGGGTTCAGTTTGGAGTATCTGGGAGAGGGGTGACTTCGGGTCATAGGGCATTTGGTGTTGAGGTCTCCGTTGGATGCGGAGGTTTGGCTCTCTCTCATCTGGGTAGAGTTGGCGAAAGTTTTGCTGTCTCATGGGATATGGCTCTTGGTGGATTGGTGGTGGCGGGGGTGGTGGATGGCGAGGGTTATCTCGGTTTCATTCCTCATTCCCTTCTTGCAGTAGAGGTATCTCCTGGTCGTTCCAGCCTTCGGCTTCGGCCTCCGCTGTGGCCAGGGATTCCTCCATTCGGCGAAGCTGCTCCCTTGCCTCATCTGCCTTCTGCCTGATGGCACACAGTCGGTTGTGCCTTTCATTCTGATCGAGGCGCCTCTTCTTCTCCTGCAATTTAGCTTGGAGGCTCTCGAGGGCTTCGAGGCCCGATTCCTCTTCGTCTGCTCCTTCACCTTCTCCGGGCATGTGACGGTGCAGCTGTGTCATGGTGCGGGTCTGAGGACTCGGGATCTCCGTGTCCGGCGTGACATCCTGCGCTCGCGAAGGCTCCGGTATCTCCTCAGTGGGTGGGACCACCGCCGCTGCTTCTCTGGCCGGACAAAGGTCTTTGGTGGTGTTGGTTCTTCTGTTCCCCGCCATCTCGAACTGCCGGTCCCCACGGACGGCGCCAAACTGTTGGAAACAGGCTTGCCTCACCACCGCACTTGTGCAGGGATACGGCGAAGGTGACCAAGCGTCGGAAACAGTAGCGAAGGTGCAAAGATGACAAAGATGGCAAGAAACTGGGATACAGCAAAGGAGCAAAAGGACAGTGACACGGTGGCTCTATTCCCCAAAAAATCCCACCCTTTACACCGTTCACCCCCCGGTATTTATAGGGGATAACAAGGGGTGCGGGCTTAATTACAAAAGGGTACAGAAAGATTCCCCGTCTCCATGCAGGGAGGGAGGGCAGAGAAGTAAAAGTACAGCTAAGGCGGAAACCCTAGCTAGTCCTTCTCCCGCGCGCCGCCACCTGACTCGCGCATCCCCTCGTAGGACAGTGATGGTATCCGCCCAGTTGCTGAGTTCGAGTCCCTTCGCCTCTCGATAGGCCCGGGCCCGTTAGCGAAGGTACGCGAGACGCGCGAGGGTCTCTCCCAGCGTTCTTCCTGCCCCCTTCCTGCAAGAAGACTTCAAACACTCCGAGGGTTGAATCAGTACTCAGAGGTTTGGCTATTGACTTGTGGGATTTAACGAAGAGAAAAGAAAGAGTCCACAAGCGAAGGTGTACAGGAGCGCGAAGGTCACTTTTCCTGGTCCAGCCTGCGTGGTGCTACTGTCGAGGGTCCCCTCTCCCAACATAGACCAACCAGAAGGAGATCAATCGGAAGCTTTAGACTACATCCACCTAGATTAGTAGATAGAATAGGATTAGAGGAGGCAACCTTCGCTTGGGTTCCTGATCTAGTCATGAGAAGGCTCGGTAAAACCAAGATCTTCTCTCTTGTATTAACATTATTGATCTATTTCATAATTGCTCTTCTAGTTCATCATTGTTCTTCATTGTTTATGTTCTAGTTCATCATCTAGTTCATGTTCATCGTCTAGTTCATCATCTAGTTCATAATCTATTTCTAGTTCTTGTTCTAGTTCGTACTTTAGTTCTTATCGATGAACTAATTCACCTTATTGTTCATTATTGTGTTCTAGATATCAATACATTTGATATGATTAAGACATTAATGATTATATTCTTAGTTATAATGCTTATAGTCTGCTTTGATTATATATTTGGCATAGATAGTTCATCTTTATGTTTATACTCATGTTCGTATAGCGCTCATCTTAAAGTATAACGGGTGGGTGATGAATGTTGTGTAGGCATGGTGCCTATACATTATTTATCTGCGAATACATCCTATGTTCTGGATAGAGTGGTAGATCGCAGGTGTGACAGACCTGTTGAGTCCTTTGTATTCCACCTCCCGAATATAGTGTTCAGTATGGCTCAGTTAACTCATGGTTTAAGGGTTACTATGTTTAACACCTTAGCTATGGAGTTGCCTCTTGATTATAAATATGATTTGACCTAGCCAATGATTGCTAAATATAATTGCACTAATCAATGTATGCTATAACTTGTAATTAGAATAACTTAGGAATGTTCCTTATTAATAACTATTCTAATCATCATCTTGCTAGGCAGAACTGTTCTAAGTTTAACCTTGATTGATCTGATCTCTGTTATCCTTTATCAATTATTTACCATATCATTTACTCTGTACCTCATTCCTGTTCATAGTAGTTAGTGTGTTATCAGTGTTATTATAAGTGTGTGCCATGTTAAATGTTGTTAAGTTCTTTCAATACTATCATACCCTGAATTGATTAGTCTCTAGGCTAAAATATAAATAACGATACCTAAGACTAGCTTGGGTGAAATGCTCTACAATGGGTATGTTTATCTGTGCGCTTGCGGGTAAATATCTTTCTCTTTAATCCAGTGCTCTGATATAATTACATTGCTAGCTTCATGTTGGGGATGACAACTTGACGCTAAGTGAAGTTAGTAGTGTCCCGTACACTCTTTTGTGCTTTCACTAGTTTATGATTTTATGTGACTCATTCTCAGAGTGAATCCATTAAGGAGTGTCAACAAGCATTTCTGGCGCCGTTGCCGGGGATCACATCAATTCAACTAGGGATGGTACCTAGGGTTTTCTTTTCATTAAAATCTTTATGAACACTGATAAGGACATTGCATTAGCAGCATTTAAAATGGTAGCTAGAACATATCATTTTACTTACACACATGTGATAATGCACTAATTATTTACTTTTACAGACTTACCCTGGCTTTGTTTATCTTTATTATCTTATGCAGGGTGATGTATGACTGGTTTCCAACTTCCAAACAACTACACTGAGGATCCCTAAGCTTTACTAAGGAAAACTAGACGCAAACTCAAAAGACCCTCAGCACCACTACGAGAAGTTAGCCAGATAAGAAGAAGCCTAACACCAGTGTTGGACACCATGGCCGACAAGACACTCCGCGAGTTCTCTTCACCAACCACTGCCAAAATCAGGACTGGACCAACAGTCAAATGTAGGGGACAACGGATTTGAACTCAAGCCAGCTTTGATCAACATGGTACAACTAATCAATTTTGCGGAAAGGCACATGAAGACGCAAGCGCTCATCTCCAACACTTTCTGGAGATTTGCAGCACTTTCACCATCAGAGGAGTCGAGAGGGACGCCATTCTACTTCGCTTGTTCCCATTTTCATTCTTGGGAAAAGCAAAACAATGGTTCTACGCAAACAAAGACAAAAACACCTCGTGGGCAATCTGTTCAACCACCTTCCTAGCAAAGTTCTTTCCAGTGGGCAAGACGAATGCCCTCCGTGCCAAGATTTCAACTTTGCGGCAACAACTTGAAGAATCAATCCCAGAAGCTTGGGAACGCTTTCAAGACTACATATCAGAATGCCCTCACCATGGGATGGAGAATTGGCTACTCATGCAGACCTTCTACCACGGGCTCACTTTGAGTACTCATGAAAATGTAAATGCCGCTGCTGGAGTATCATTCTTATCACTCACAATCAGTAATGCTACTACACTCATAGAGAAGATGGTCTCGAACCAAGGATGGAATGAGGAACGCTCTCAGCCACGGAAGAGGGGAGGAATACATCAACTAAAGGAAGTAGACATGTTGTCTGCTAAACTTGACCTACTTATGAAGAAGTTCGATGAACACACTCCCAAGAGAGAAGACGTCAAGCAAATCTATGAATCTCGCATGACATGTGAAGAGTGTGGAGGCACTGGTCATTCAGGGAGCAACTGCCCTGAGATTCAAGAGGATGCAAAGTACATCAACAACAACACCAACTATCGTCCTCAACAAGCTCAAGGATGGAACCAACAATCAAGGCCTAATTACTCAGGTAACTACCAAGGTAATACTTTTAATCAAGCACCTTTGAGAGAGATGATATCTAATCAAAATAAAATTATTGATAATATGTCTAAGAAGATAGCCTCCAATGATAAACTACTTGAAAATATTAATACTAGAATGGATAGCTTTACTTCTGCCATAAAGAATCAACATAGCTTTAACAAAATGATAGAATCTCAGTTATCTCAGTTAGCAGCCTCAGTCCCTATGACTGAAAATGGTAAGATTCCAGGAAGTCCAAAAGAGCTAGAAACTGCAAATCTTGTAGACATCTTTGATGCAGGACACCTCATACCTGGACCTTCGAGGGAATGGATGGATGACTCCATTTCCCCAAAGAAAGGAGATCCAGGAAGACCTGTGATTCCAATTCATATTGGACCTCACAGTTTTGAAGAAGCAGTCTGTGACCTTGGAGCAAGCGTCAACATTATGCCAAAGGTAATATACGAACAAATACATAGTGCACCTCTATTATATACAACCATGTGTTTGCAGCTCGCAGATCAGACACTATGCTACTATTGACACTAGTTAACTATCATAATTAAGAGATAAATACACATAAAAAGGGCAAGAATATAATCACCAACAAAGATTTAGGGATTCAACTGACAATATTCCATGAGTTTTGGTGAGTTATGATTCTGCAGGGACTAAACCAGGAAATCGGCATCAATAGCTTCCCATAGAAGCAAACCGACGGGAGATAATGCATTCGCCACGTCGGAATACTTCTAGAAGACTCCAGGGGACGCAAGAATACACCACGACGAAGATCACCACCAAAGGCCGACTGGTGGGACCGACCGGTCCCACCAGGAGACCGACCGGTCGGGCCCTGGGCCCACTGGGCTCCGTCCTCTGCAAGCTACCTCAACCGACTCCCAGGATGCATCTGGACCGTACCCCAAGTCGGTTTGATCCAAGGGCCACGATTCATTGCCCAGGGCTATATAAACAGACCCCTGACCCCCCTCTCCAGGGCATCCAGCAATCAAGCAACAGAGCAACTAGGCAATTAGGGTTAGACCTACCAAAAGGAGATCAATCGGAGGCTTCAGAACTTCATCCACCAAGATTAGTAGATAGAATAGGATTAGAGGAGGCAAGCTTCTCTTGGATTCCTGATCTAGTCACGAGAAGGCTCGGTAAACACAACATCTTCTCTCTTGTATTAACATTATGGATCTATTTCATAATTGCTCTTCTAGTTCATCATTGTTCTTCATTGTTTATGTTCTAGTTCATCATCTGGTTCATGTTCATCGTCTAGTTCATCATCTAGTTCACAATCTTGTTCTAGTTTATGTTCTAGTTCGTACTTTAGTTCTTATCGATGATCTAATTCACCTTATTGTTCATTATTGTATTCTAGATAGCAATACAATTGATATGATTAAGACATCAATGATATTATTCTTAGTTATAATGCTTATAGTTTGCTTTGATTATATATTTGGCCTAGATAGTTCATCTTTATGTTTATACTCATGTTCGTATAGCTCTCATCTTAAAGTACAACGGGTGGGTGATAAATGCTGTGTAGGCGTGCTGCTTATACATTATTTATCTGCGAATACGTCCTATGTTCTGGATAGAGTGGTAGATCGCGAGTGTGACAGACCTGTTGAGTCCTCTGTATTCCACCTCCCGAATATAGTGTTCGGTATGGCTCAGTTAACTCATGGTTTAAGGGTTATTAAGCTTAACACCTTAGCTATGGAGTTGCCTCTTGATTATAAATATGATGTGACCTAGTCAATGATTGCTAAATATAATTGCACTAATCAATGTATGCTATGACTTATAATTAGAAAAACTTAGGAATGTTCCTTGTTTATACCTGTTCTAATCATCATCTTGCTAGGCAGTACTGTTCTAAGTTTATCCTTGATTGATCTGATCTCTGTTATCCTTTATCAATTATTTACCATATCACCTGTTTCCTGTTCATAGTAGTTAGTGTGTTATCAATCTTATTATCAGTATGTGCCATGATAGATGTTGTTAAGTTCTGTCATTACTATCACACCTTGAATTGATTAGTCTCTAGGCTAAATATAAATAACGATACCTGAGACCAGCTTGGGTGAAATGCTCTACAACGGGTATGTTTATCTGTGCGCTTGCGGGTAAATATCTATCTCTTAATTCAGTGCTCTGATATAATTACATTGCTAGCTTCATGTTGGGGATGACAACTTGACGTTAAGTGGAGTTAGTAGTGTCCCGTACACTCTTTCATGCTTTCACTAGTTTATTATTTTATGTGACTCAATCTTAGAGTGAATCCATTAAGGAGTGTCAACAAGCATTTCTGGCACCGTTGCCGGGGATCACATCAATTCAACTAGGGATGATACCTAGGGTTTTTCATTATAATATTTATGAATTTTGAAAGGACATTGCATTAACAACATTTAGAACGGTAGCTAGAACATATCATTTACACACATGTGATAATGCACTAATTACTTACTTTTGCAGACTTACCCTGGCCTTGTTTATCTTTATTATTTTATGCAGGGTAATGTATGACTGGTTTCCAACTTCTGAACAACTACACTGAGGATCCCGAAGCTTTATTAAGGAAAACTAGACACAAACTCAAGAGGCCCTCAGCACCACTACCAGAAGTTAACCAGATAAGAAGAAGCCTGACACCAGAGTTAGACGCTATGGCCGACAAGACACTCCATGAGTTCTCTGCACCAACTACTGCCAACATCAGGACTGGACCAACAGTCAATGTAGGGGAAAACGGATTTGAGCTCAAGCCAGCTTTGATCAACATGGTGCAAGCTAATCAATTTTGCGGAAAGGCACATGAAGACGCTAGCGCTCACCTCCAACACTTTCTGGAGATCTGCAGCACTTTCGCCATCAGAGGAGTCGAGAGGGACGCCATTCTACTTCGCTTGTTCCCATTTTCACTCTTGGGAAAAGCAAAACAATGGTTCTACGCCAACAAAAACAAAAACACCTCATGGGCGATCTATTCAGCCGCCTTCCTAGCAAAGTTCTTTCCAGTGGGCAAGACGAATGCCCTCCGTGCCAAGATTTCAACTTTTCAACAACAACATGAAGAATCAATCACAGAAGCTTGGGAACGCTTTCAAGACTACATATCAGAATGCCCTCACCATGGGATGGAGAATTGGCTACTCATGCAGACCTTCTACCACAGGCTCACTTCGAGTACCCGTGAAAATGTAGATGCCGCTGCTGGAGGATCATTCTTATCACTCACAATCAGCAATGCAACTACACTCATAGAGAAGATGGCCTCAAACCTAGGATGGAATGAGGAACACTCTCAACCACGCAAGAGGGGAGGAATACATCAACTAAAGGAAGTAGACATGTTGTCTGCTAAACTTGACCTACTCATGAAGAAGTTCGATGAACACACTCCCAAGAGAGAAGACGTCAAGCAAATCTATGAATCTCGCATGACATGTGAAGAGTGTGGAGGCACTGGACACTCAGGGAGCAACTGCCCTGAGATTCAAGAGGATGCAAAGTATATCAACAACAACACCAACTATCGTCCTCAACAAGCTCAAGGATGGAACCAACAATCAAGGCCTAATTACTCAGGTAACTACTCAGGTAACTACCAAGGTAATACTTTTAATCAACCACCTTTGAGAGAGATGATATCTAATCAGAATAAAATTATTGATAATATGTCCAAGAAAATAGCTTCCAATGATAAGTTACTTGAAAATATTAATACTAGAATGGATAGCTTTACTTCTACCATAAAGAATCAACATAGCTTTAATAAAATGATAGAATCTCAGTTATCTCAGTTAGCAGCCTCAGTCCCTGTGACTGAAAACAGTAAGATTCCAGGAAGTCTAAAAGAACTAGAAACTGCAAATCTTGTAGACATCTTTGATGCAGGACACCTCATACCCAGACCTTCAAGGGAATGGATGGATGACTCCATTGCCCCAAAGAAAGGAGATCCAGGAAGACCTGTGATTCCAATTCATATTGGACCTCACAGTTTTGAAGAAGCAGTGTGTGACCTTGGAGTAAGCATCAACATTATGCCAAGGTTAATATATGAACAAATACATGGTGCACCTCTATTATATACAACCATGTGTTTGCAGCTTGCAGATCAGACACTATGCTACCCATTGGGAATATTAGAAGACATGTGTATACGAGTGGGACACTCGTATGTGTGTGCAGACTTTATGATCATTGAAACAGGATGAAATGAAAGAGCACCCATCATTCTTGGACGCCCGTTCCTAAGCTCAACCAAAGCCATCATCTACACAGACAGCGCCAAGATCTGTTTCACAATCACAGGCAACAAAGAAAGATTCAGCTTCAGGAGCCGTACACTTACTACCAAAGTCCACCCTCAGATGCCCTACGAATATGCAACCATTGCATCATCAAAGAAAAAGAATAGAAATAGAAGAAGGAAGAACAAGACTACACAACCACATCAAGAAATAGTATGGATGGTCAACTCTGCCCAAGCAGAATACGACCACCTCCTTGTATCATCATTCCTCACCAAGAGAGATGACCCAGGTGTACCCACCATCGATTGCAAGATCAAAGGAAGTACATTCCACAAGACGTTCTGCGACATTGGCTCAAGTGTCAATATAATGCCTAAGGTAACGTATGAGCAATTATATAAGAATAGACCTATGTATTCTGTAACACTCCGGTGTTAAGCAAACTAAAACCTGACATGTCATCATATGCATTGGCATTTCATTTGAGTGATAACCTGGTATTGCATTCACTAAAACAAGTTTATCATTTGATGCTTATGCTTAGTTGATAAAGAGTGCTTAAGTTGATCTCTAAATTATGCTTTCATGATATTGGTTAGTGTTTGTTTGTGTATAAGGGTATTAAGGTAATTTCTAATATAGTAGTGATATTTGGATCAAACTTTGATTTTATGTCTCAAAGATGTATTTGGACCTTGATTCAAGTCATTAATGAGATATAATTCAGTTATGGTTTAAAATTCATTTAAATAGTTTAAATAATCCCAAAATTCTATTTTGTCCCCTTTTCTATAAATTAAAATCTAAAAAGAATTTGGGTATGTTTCAAAAAGCAAAGTTGTTCTATTTCTGTCAAGGAACAACTTTGATGTGTAAAGTTTTTCATGTGTTCATGCAAAATCAAAAGTAATTGTGAAAGTTCTATTTTGCCCTTTTTGTCCCCTTTTGCAAACCTATCTCAAATTCAAAATGCAAATCAAATTTGGGGTTGTTGCAAAAATAAAAGATGTTCAGTTTGAAATTCTGAGCATTTGATATTTTGGAATATTTTCAACTTCTATTCAAAATTTTAAAGTAATTTTAAATTAGAGAAGGGTAGAAAGGGGAAGGGAGAGGATATGTTCTTGTCCCTGTTCATGGCGGCAGGGAGGGGGTGATCTGTTGATCACCCGAGCGCACGCGTGGACGCCGATCTCTCCCGAATCCGCACACGACCGTGACTGTGGCGAGGTTGCGCACCTTCTGGCCAGCTCTCTCGCGTCGTGGCACCTTCTCCTGCGCTCGCCGTCGCCGTTTGCCACCGGTGCACCGACGGGCACCATCTTGATCCCAATCCAAAATTGACCGTCTCTGCTTCATCTCATCCCAATCCACCGCACCTATAAGTACCTTGTTACCTTACGCACCTCCCGGATTTTACCTCTCCATCTCTAACACCTCAGAGAGCTCGCACTCGCCGGAATCCTCTCCGCCGGTCCTGAAATCGCCGCCGAGCTCGGTTCCGCAGTGGTCAGCTCAACCGAGCATCTTTTCGACCACTTTCTCTTGTGTTATTGCTTCATCGTGATCCCTGTGAACTCATCGGCTCGATGGTTCCATGTCTAATGCCCAGGTCTCGCCGAAACAGCGCCATCTTCACCGGAGTTCTCCGCCGATCGCCGCTGCACCGTGGTCGACTATCTTCAGAGCTTGTTCCATCCAAACCATCCGCACCATCGTCATCTGGGTGAGCTTTTAGGCTGTCCTAGCCTCTCTGTCCAATCGCTAATAGCGTAGGTTCGCCGGAACGGCTCGTCGAGATCCAAATCGCCGCCGTGCTCGGTCTAACCTCGCCGGAGCAGTAGAGTTAGGGTTTAGGGGCTCTATCGGCCGCGTTTGGCTTGTCGGTGATGATGCTCGCCTTAGTTAGGTCTCTAACGGCCGGAGTTGGCCGGCGTAAGGAGCGCCGCCGCTCTGTGCGCCGCCGTGCGCGCCGGCCATGGTCGGGGACCTCGCAGTTGTAAAGGCAGGTCTTCCCAGGGTGTTAGTTGTAAAGTCATAGACTCACGTGAATAGTGCGCTGGACTGTGGGTTAGTTTCCTCAAAGCCAAAGGGCTTTTCTGCAAAGTGTGCAGCGCGTGCGAGCGGGAGCAGGCTGGGCCGGCTTTTCGCTTGCGCCAAGCCGCGCTGGGCTGGGCCGCAAGCCCAGTTGGGCTAGTTTGATGTTTTTTTTTCTGTTTAAGTGAGCAATAGCTTGTTTTGTTGTTTTTGCTATAATTAATCTATAGCTCTGTTTTTTATGAAATTTGACATGATAGATGATAGCATGTCTGTGCTAATATAAAAATTATAAAACTTGTGTTTTGAGTACTTTTGCTATAGTCATTAAATCTGTACTTTAATTAATAAATGCAACTTTGATGATTTATGTAATTTTCTGTGTTTGTCCAAAAATCATGAAATTTGAAATGCAAGTTTATTTTGGTCATATCTACCTTTATGTTTAATTTCATCTCTGTTTGAATTAGTATAATTGTTTTATAAGTAAAAGCTATTTATAGGCTTATAAAAATAAATAGAAAAGAATAATCATTTAGGTTTTTTGTGATTTTGGATTTGTTTGACAACCAATGGGAACCTAGCATAAAATGCTCCCTGGTTTAGGTTTTCTATATGTTCATAGTCCTTTGTCATTTATTAATTATGTAGTCTTGCTTTATGATAATGATAAGAAATGCTTAGTAGATTTAAAGATTTATTAATCAAGTTAGTTTCTTTCCTTTTCATGAAGAAAAGTTATACTCAAGATAGTGTTAAAGTTAAATTTGGGTGAATTATCTTGATCTGCTGGTTGCTTTAGATAATGTTCCTTTTAGTTTATCAAGTTAGGTTTGTTGGTTTGCATCTGTATCGAGATGGAAAGTTGTACTCAAGTAATTGTTTATAGCTTGGAAAATTTCCATCTTTACCATGTTCATGTCAAAGCATCTCATTGATCATGCATATGCATTTATTCGTGTAGACTCCGTTCCGGAAGAGCCTGCTTCTCAGTGGATTTCTTCTGGGGGTGTAGATCTTCCCATCTCGTCTGAGTTGCCGCACTTCGCTGTCTCTCAAGGCAAGCCCCGGTGCATTTAAACCAATCCCTTGGATTTCGCAATTACACTTTTCTTTATAACCTGATGCATTAGCTGTTTATCAAATAAATGTTTTAAACCTGTTGATGCATGATTTACCTTGTTGTTATACCAAACCCTGATACCTGTTTTACACAAACAGTAGAAATGCTTAGACTTGCTTTTTCACACTTCCCGACAATGTGGTTATATTTTTTTGATGTTGGTATAATCTCTATGGTAGCTTACATCAAGAGAGGAGTCTTGATGTAATGCTATTCTACATAGGACCTTACCGTTGTTGGCCTGCTAGATTGAGACTTTTGAGTACAGCCCACATACAATGGTAAGCCTGGTCTATAGCTATTCCAATACTGAGAACGGATAACCGCGTACTGGGAGTGGAGAGATGGCGGGAGTAGCGTGTACCCTCGGGGCTATGAGATAGTCGGGTTCGAGGTGTACTGTACTCTCGGGTGACGCTGGACCCGTTCTTGTATAGGAGGATCTATAGTAAGGGTTGATATATGCAAGATTAAGTTCTACATATATCGTGTGGTACTGAATCCCCAGCTGGGTATAATCGATTCGAATCGCCGTGTTTCCTCGGATATGGAGCCTCAATCCACTGACCTGCACCGTAGTAAAGAATGAATTTTGAGAAAAGGTTTTTGATCAGAGATATGTTTTAAATGTTTGAAAAATCTTTAGGAAAATCTTGAATATGAATCTTGAATAAAATTTTGGATATAGGAGTTACTTTAGTAAGCTTTTATGCAAAAGAAAAAGCTTTGTTCTTGCTAAAGCCTTACCTTGAATCCCTTTAGCCAGCATACCTGAGTCTTCTCCTCTTTTCTAGACGGTTAAGTCTTGTTGAGTACTTTTGTACTCAGGGTTTGTTAACCCTTGTTGCAGGTGAGCCAGTCGACCATCCCTTTGATGGCCAGTGTTTCTTCACTCTCATGGAGGAGAGTGATGATGATGTTGATGAGTGACCTTGGGCAAGAGCTTCAGTGATGGTTTATGTATAATATAAAGTTCCGAACTTTTATGTAATATTAAGTACCTATGGTTTGTAAACTTAACACTTAAGTTTTAATCTATATTGTATAATCTTTCCGCTTTACTCTGATATTTCTCGTATCTATAAAACTGTTGTAATACTGTGATGCTGGACAAAGGAATATCCTGGAAGAAAGGTAAACGTGGATGATTCGGGTTTCCCGAGGACACCCGACAGATCCCTTAAGTCATTTGGAACTCATGCATGCCGATCAAAGGTCTTTGAGACAATGATGGGTGCATGTGGGCCACTTAACTTAGGCGGTTCTGCCACAGACTGGTATCAGAGCTTATTCCTTTAGAAAGTATAACAGTAGTCATTTTTGAAAACTTCAAAAGTTTTGAGTCAAACTGAATTTTGATGTAATTTGAGTCCAAGTTGCTTCTAGACTTTTCTTATGCTTCTGACTTGTCCTAATTCTTTCTTTAGACCTATTTTTTTTTATTCAAAGGAATATGTTCTTAGAATAGCTATGGTAATATGTATAATCTAAGGAACAATGTTTATTATATTGCCCTAATTATAAAAGGAAAATTTATCCACTTATATGTTGAGTGACTAGTTTATGTGATTAATTGTTTGTTTAATGTTTTGTTCGTAAGTTCGTTCATGCATCATGATTATCAACCTGTAATTAACTTTCTCTCTTAAAGGTTTATCTAAGTAAGAGTAGAGTTAGTATGTTGTTTAATTCTAAAAACTCTGTTTCTTAATCCTGGAACTTATATAGTTCTAAAATTCAAAATAGATTTTAGCTGATGGCCCGTACCAAGCAGACTGCACGCAAGTGTACCGGACCACATGGTGTTCCTCGGCATGTTTTTGCCCCAAGAGAGGATGAAAGTGTAGGAAGTAACCAACCCGAGGTTACTTATGAAGAAGGTGAAAGTAGCAACAGTGCTACATCACAACTTCAGGCGGAAGTAGACCGCTTATACATGGAGTTGGCAAGAGCAAATGTTGAAAGGATGAGAGGTTCTAGAAAGAGAGAAGAGCTAAATGAACAGTTGCAGTATCATCACGAGCAGCACCAGGAGTATGAGTGTAAGTGGAGGAAGGCTGTCGAGAAGAGGAATCGGGCACGAGCCCGAGTTGATGTCATGAGAGATAATCAAAACCTTATGGAAGCACATCATGTTGAGTTACACAGGCACGTGGAGGAGTTGACAGCACGCTTACAGCCAGAACCCGCTACGCCACCAACTACTGAAAATGAGGAAGCAGAAGAAGAAGAAGAGGAAGAAGAAGATGAAGAAGTAGAGCCTGTGGAGTATGAGCTTGTCTCTGAAGGAGAGTAATAAAATCAGAAAACATGAGATGTATCATAGCGTGATCTTTCCTGACTTTGTAACATAGTTAGTCAGAAAAACCTCTAGCCTGGTGATATATGTAATAATCTCAGTAATCCTTCTGTCTCAGAGTAGCTTGTTGATAGATAAAATGGGCTTGATATGTTTTATATGTGAGATGATATGTTAATCAAGTGTGGTTGTGCTAAACAGATGCCTGTCAATACTCGTGGAGCTAGTTCTTCTCGTGGTGGGGATGATATCCCTAACGCACCACCAGTTCCACCTACGTTGGCTGAAGCGATTGCAGCATTAGTCAATACAACCACTCTGTTAGTTCAGAACCAGAATGCTGGTCAATATGGTCGTGGTCGTAACCACAGAGAGGAGGCCACATATGTTGATTTCACTGATACTCGTCCTCCAGTGTTCACCAAAGCTGACGAGCCTCTTGAAGCTGATGACTGGCTACGTACCATGGAACAAAAGTTCAGTCTTATCAACTGCACTGAGGTTCAGAAACCCGCTTTTGCAGCACAGCAACTTCGAGGAGCCGCAGGTGTGTGGTGGGCAAATCTTTTAGCTGTACAACCAGCCGGACACCGAATCACTTGGGCGGAATTCAAGGAAGCTTTCAGAGCTCATTATATTCCAGATGGGGTTATGAACATGAAGCTTGAAGAGTTCTTAGCTCTACGTCAGGGAGATGAACCAGTTATGCAGTACATTGGGAAGTTCAATCATCTATCGCAGTATGCTATTGATCAGGTCAACACTGATGCCAAGAAGAAGGCATGTTTCATGAGAGGGTTGAATACAAAGCTACAATCTATGATGACAACTTGTGATAATCTGTCTTATCATGAAGTCGTGAATGTTGCTATATCCAGTGAAGATAAGAACCGCAAGCATAAAGAGGCCAAAAAGAAGAAGGGAATTGTGTCAGGATCTGGATCATCTGGCAGCAACAAGAAGCGTCAGAGACTTGTGTATCATCCAGCTCAGCAGTTCTGTCCCTCTTATCGTCCACAGTATCGTCCGCCTCAGCAGCAGAATTTTCAGAGGACCTTTGCAAGACCTGCTATGCCTTTCAATGTTCAACAGCAACCGAATGTTGTTGTCAATCGTCCACCAGTGCCACAAGCTACCATTTATCCGTGCTTCAACTGTGGAAAGGCTGGACATTTCTCTCGTGATTGTCCATATCCAAAGCAGAATGTTCCTAATGCTAATGTGCCAAGAACAGTGGGAAATCCGCAAGTGAACCAGAATAAGGGGAATGCACCGAACACTCAGAAGAGTAAGGGTACTCAAAAGACAGGCAAGGTTTATCATACTCAGATTGAAGCCATTCCTGAAGGAGAACCTGTCATGCTTGGTATGTTCCCTGTTGTTCAACATTCAGCAGTTATACTTTTTGATTCTGGTGCATCACATACTTTCATGAATAAAGCATTTGCGGAAAAGCATAACATACCTATTGGTGAAACCAAAGCTGAGTTCTTTATACAGTCACCAGGGGGTCGACTGTGTACTAAGGAAATGGTACATCAGGTACCTATAGATCTGGGTGGATATATATTTCCAACATCTATGGTAGTTTTAAAAGATCCAAATATAGATGTGATCTTGGGTATGAACTGGATGAGCCAGAGAGGTGCAGTAATAGACACCCTGAATAGAACAGTTAAGCTCAACTTACCTAATAGCAAATCTCAACTTCTCATCCATCTTCCTACTCTTAAGAGAGCAGTTGAGCAAGTATATGCTACTTTTGTCAAGGCAGTTAAGGACATTCCAGTAGTCTGTGAGTTTCCAGATGTTTTTCCGGAAGATTTACCTGGTCTGCCACCTGATCGTAATGTGGAGTTTGAAATAGAACTCAAACCAGGAACAGCACCTATATCCAGAAGAGCATATAGAATGCCACCAAAAGAGTTAGCAGAATTGAAAACCCAGTTGCAAGAATTGCTAGATAAAGGTTTCATTCGACCTAGTTCATCACCATGGGGTTGCCCAGCGATCTTTGTGAAGAAAAAGGATAAAACTTTGAGGTTATGTGTTGACTATCGTCCTTTGAATGAGGTAACAATCAAGAACAAGTATCCTTTGCCCCGCATTGATTTACTCTTTGATCAACTTGCCGGTGCAAAAGTATTCTCGAAGATAGATTTGAGATCAGGATATCATCAGATCAAGATTAAGCCACAAGATATACCTAAAACAGCATTCACTACCAGATATGGTCTATATGAATATCTAGTCATGTCCTTTGGTCTGACTAATGCCCCAGCACATTTCATGTACTTGATGAACTCAGTGTTTATGCCAGAACTGGATAAGTTCGTGGTTGTGTTTATTGATGATATTCTCATCTATTCCAAAACCAAAGAAGAACATGCAGAACATCTCAGAATAGTGTTGACTCGTCTGAGAGAACATCAGTTATATGCTAAGTTTAGTAAGTGTGAGTTCTGGATAGATGAAGTTCAGTTTTTGGGTCATATCCTATCAGCAGAAGGTGTTGCAGTGGATCCAAGCAAAGTTCAAGAAGTTCTTGACTGGAAGTCACCAATTTCAGTGCATCAAGTTCGGAGTTTCTTAGGATTAGCAGGGTATTATCGTAGATTTATCCCTGACTTCTCCAAGATCTCTAAACCAATGACAACATTATTGAAGAATGACACTAAGTTTGTGTGGTCATCTGAATGTGAAGAAGCATTCCAAACTCTGAAAAAGTTGTTGACAACTGCCCCAGTGTTAGCCCAACCAGACATTGAGAAATCCTTTGATGTTTATTGTGATGCCTCAGGCAAGGGAATTGGGTGTGTACTGATGCAAGAAGGTAGAGTTATTGCTTATGCGTCACGACAACTTAAACAGCATGAAGAGCATTATCCTACACATGACTTAGAATTGGCAGGTGTAGTTCATGCTCTGAAGATTTGGCGACATTATCTGTTGGGAAACATGTGTCACATATACACTGATCATAAGAGCTTGAAATATATTTTTACTCAGTCTGAGTTGAATATGCGACAGAGGAGATGGTTAGAATTGATAAAAGATTATGATATTGAGGTACACTATCATCCAGGCAAGGCTAATGTAGTAGCAGATGCACTCAGTCGAAAGAGTCATTGCAATTGTTTGAAAGTCAAGTCAATAGATCTTACTTTGTGTCATGAGTTTGAGGAATTAAATCTTGAAATGGTTTCACAAGGAAATCTTGCAAATATAATAGTTCAGTCATCTATAAAAGATCAGATCGTTGCAGCTCAGAAAGAAAGCAAGGGTATAATCCATCTGAAAAAGAAGATTCAGTGTGAGCAAAATTCTGATTTCACTATAGATGAATCCGGAGTAATTTGGTTCAAGAATTGGTTAGTAGTTCCGAAGGTTCCTGAGCTCAGAAAACAGATACTTGATGAAGCACATGCAACCAGATTATCAGTACATCCAGGCAGCAACAAAATGTATCAGGATCTGAAACAAAGATTCTGGTCGACTAAGATGAAACTTGAGATTGCCAGTTATGTAGCCAGATGTGACATTTGTCGAAAAGTGAAGGCAGTTCATCTTAGGTCAGCTGGAGAGTTACAACCTTTGTCGATTCCATCTGGGAAATGGGATGACATTAGCATGGATTTTATAGTGGGTTTACCAAAGACCTCAAAAGGATTTGATTCCATATGGGTTATTGTTGATCGTCTGACCAAATCAGCACATTTCTTACCAGTTAAGACCGCGTATCCTGCATCTAGCTATGCCAAGATTTATGTTGACAGAATTGTGAGTTTGCATGGTGTTCCAAAAACTATTGTGTCAGATAGAGGAACACAGTATGTTAATGTTTTCTGGAGACATTTACATCAATCTTTGGGCACTAAATTTCTACATAGCACAGCTTATCATCCGCAGACAGGGGGTCAAACTGAAAGAGTTAATCAGATTTTAGAAGACATGTTAAGATCTTGTGTGCTTAGTTACTCAGAGAAATGGGATGAATGTTTACCGTTAGCAGAATTCTCTTACAACAATACTTATCAAGAAAGTATTAAGATGGCACCATTTGAAGCTCTGTATGGCAGAAGGTGTAGAACACCTTTGAATTGGTCGGAACCTGGAGAGCATAGTTTGTTTGGAGTTGACTTAGTCAGAGAATCTGAAGAAAAAGTCAAGTTAATTCGGGATAACATGAAGAAAGCACAATCCAGGCAAAAGAGTTATGCTGATAAGAGACGTCGGTCTCTTACTTTTAAGGTTGGAGATTTTGTTTATCTCAAAGTGTCACCAATGAAAGGAGTCACTCGTTTTGGAATCAAAGGAAAGTTAGCACCTCGATATATAGGTCCATATCAGATTCTTGGAAGATGTGGAAAAGTGGCATATCGTCTTGATTTGCCATCACAATTGTCAGCAGTTCACAATGTGTTCCACGTTTCTCAGTTAAAAAAATGTCTTCAAGTGCCTGATCATGTCATTCATATGGAAGAAATTGAGTTAGAACCTGATCTGACATACACAGAGTATCCTGTCAAGGTTCTTGACCAGAAAGATCGAGTCACTCGAAGAAAGACTGTTAGGTTTTACAAGGTTCAATGGAGTCAGCATACAGAAGATGAAGCCACGTGGGAGTCAGAAGAGTTTCTCTTAGATAGTTTTCCTGAGTTTCTATCTTCTGTCTAGTTCTTGTAAGTCACAGTATGATGACCTATCCCCTGCTCTATGTAATAGTTAATAATAAAAGTGCTTGACACATTTCCTTTTCCATTAGTTAGCCTTCAGGTTAAATCTCGGGACGAGATTTCTTTAAGGGGGAAGGAGCTGTAACACTCCGGTGTTAAGCAAACTAAAACCTGACATGTCATCATATGCATTGGCATTTCATTTGAGTGATAACCTGGTATTGCATTCACTAAAACAAGTTTATCATTTGATGCTTATGCTTAGTTGATAAAGAGTGCTTAAGTTGATCTCTAAATTATGCTTTCATGATATTGGTTAGTGTTTGTTTGTGTATAAGGGTATTAAGGTAATTTCTTATATAGTAGTGATATTTGGATCAAACTTTGATTTTATGTCTCAAAGATGTATTTGGACCTTGATTCAAGTCATTAATGAGATATAATTCAGTTATGGTTTAAAATTCATTTAAATAGTTTAAATAATCCCAAAATTCTATTTTGTCCCCTTTTCTATAAATTAAAATCTAAAAATAATTTGGGTATGTTTCAAAAAGCAAAGTTGTTCTATTTCTGTCAAGGAACAACTTTGATGTGTAAAGTTTTTCATGTGTTCATGCAAAATCAAAAGTAATTGTGAAAGTTCTATTTTGCCCTTTTTGTCCCCTTTTGCAAACCTATCTCAAATTCAAAATGCAAATCAAATTTGGGGTTGTTGCAAAAATAAAAGATGTTTAGTTTGAAATTCTGAGCATTTGATATTTTGGAATATTTTCAACTTCTATTCAAAATTTTAAAGTAATTTTAAATTAGAGAAGGGTAGAAAGGGGAAGGGAGAGGATATGTTCTTGTCCCTGTTCATGGCGGCAGGGAGGGGGTGATCTGTTGATCACCCGAGCGCACGCGTGGACGCCGATCTCTCCCGAATCCGCACACGACCGTGACCGTGGCGAGGTTGCGCACCTTCTGGCCAGCTCTCTCGCGTCGTGGCACCTTCTCCTGCGCTCGCCGTCGCCGTTTGCCACCGGTGCACCGACGGGCACCATCTTGATCCCAATCCAAAATTGACCGTCTCTGCTTCATCTCATCCCAATCCACCGCACCTATAAGTACCTTGTTACCTTACGCACCTCCCGGATTTTACCTCTCCATCTCTAACACCTCAGAGAGCTCGCACTCGCCGGAATCCTCTCCGCCGGTCCTGAAATCGCCGCCGAGCTCGGTTCCGCAGTGGTCAGCTCAACCGAGCATCTTTTCGACCACTTTCTCTTGTGTTATTGCTTCATCGTGATCCCTGTGAACTCATCGGCTCGATGGTTCCATGTCTAATGCCCAGGTCTCGCCGAAACAGCGCCATCTTCACCGGAGTTCTCCGCCGATCGCCGCTGCACCGTGGTCGACTATCTTCAGAGCTTGTTCCATCCAAACCATCCGCACCATCGTCATCTGGGTGAGCTTTTAGGCTGTCCTAGCCTCTCTGTCCAATCGCTAATAGCGTAGGTTCGCCGGAACGGCTCGTCGAGATCCAAATCGCCGCCGTGCTCGGTCTAACCTCGCCGGAGCAGTAGAGTTAGGGTTTAGGGGCTCTATCGGCCGCGTTTGGCTTGTCGGTGATGATGCTCGCCTTAGTTAGGTCTCTAACGGCCGGAGTTGGCCGGCGTAAGGAGCGCCGCCGCTCTGTGCGCCGCCGTGCGCGCCGGCCATGGTCGGGGACCTCGCAGTTGTAAAGGCAGGTCTTCCCAGGGTGTTAGTTGTAAAGTCATAGACTCACGTGAATAGTGCTCTGGACTGTGGGTTAGTTTCCTCAAAGCCAAAGGGCTTTTCTGCAAAGTGTGCAGCGCGTGCGAGCGGGAGCAGGCTGGGCCGGCTTTTCGCTTGCGCCAAGCCGCGCTGGGCTGGGCCGCAAGCCCAGTTGGGCTAGTTTGATGTTTTTTTTCTGTTTAAGTGAGCAATAGCTTGTTTTGTTGTTTTTGCTATAATTAATCTATAGCTCTGTTTTTTATGAAATTTGACATGATAGATGATAGCATGTCTGTGCTAATATAAAAATTATAAAACTTGTGTTTTGAGTACTTTTGCTATAGTCATTAAATCTGTACTTTAATTAATAAATGCAACTTTGATGATTTATGTAATTTTCTGTGTTTGTCCAAAAATCATGAAATTTGAAATGCAAATTTATTTTGGTCATATCTACCTTTATGTTTAATTTCATCTCTGTTTGAATTAGTATAATTGTTTTATAAGTAAAAGCTATTTATAGGCTTATAAAAATAAATAGAAAAGAATAATCATTTAGGTTTTTGTGATTTTGGATTTGTTTGACAACCAATGGGAACCTAGCATAAAATGCTCCCTGGTTTAGGTTTTCTATATGTTCATAGTCCTTTGTCATTTATTAATTATGTAGTCTTGCTTTATGATAATGATAAGAAATGCTTAGTAGATTTCAAGATTTATTAATCAAGTTAGTTTCTTTCCTTTTCATGAAGAAAAGTTATACTCAAGATAGTGTTAAAGTTAAATTTGGGTGAATTATCTTGATCTGCTGGTTGCTTTAGATAATGTTCCTTTTAGTTTATCAAGTTAGGTTTGTTGGTTTGCATCTGTATCGAGATGGAAAGTTGTACTCAAGTAATTGTTTATAGCTTGGAAAATTTCCATCTTTACCATGTTCATGTCAAAGCATCTCATTGATCATGCATATGCATTTATTCGTGTAGACTCCGTTCCGGAAGAGCCTGCTTCTCAGTGGATTTCTTCTGGGGGTGTAGATCTTCCCATCTCGTCTGAGTTGCCGCACTTCGCTGTTTCTCAAGGCAAGCCCCGGTGCATTTAAACCAATCCCTTGGATTTCGCAATTACACTTTTCTTTATAACCTGATGCATTAGCTGTTTATCAAATAAATGTTTTAAACCTGTTGATGCATGATTTACCTTGTTGTTATACCAAACCCTGATACCTGTTTTACACAAACAGTAGAAATGCTTAGACTTGCTTTTTCACACTTCCCGACAATGTGGTTATATTTTTTTGATGTTGGTATAATCTCTATGGTAGCTTACATCAAGAGAGGAGTCTTGATGTAACGCTATTCTACATAGGACCTTACCGTTGTTGGCCTGCTAGATTGAGACTTTTGAGTACAGCCCACATACAATGGTAAGCCTGGTCTATAGCTATTCCAATACTGAGAACGGATAACCGCGTACTGGGAGTGGAGAGATGGCGGGAGTAGCGTGTACCGTCGGGGCTATGAGATAGTCGGGTTCGAGGTGTACTGTACTCTCGGGTGACGCTGGACCCGTTCTTGTATAGGAGGATCTATAGTAAGGGTTGATATATGCAAGATTAAGTTCTACATATATCGTGTGGTACTGAATCCCCAGCTGGGTATAATCGATTCGAATCGCCGTGTTTCCTCGGATATGGAGCCTCAATCCACTGACCTGCACCGTAGTAAAGAATGAATTTTGAGAAAAGGTTTTTGATCAGAGATATGTTTTAAATGTTTGAAAAATCTTTAGGAAAATCTTGAATATGAATCTTGAATAAAATTTTGGATATAGGAGTTACTTTAGTAAGCTTTTATGCAAAAGAAAAAGCTTTGTTCTTGCTAAAGCCTTACCTTGAATCCCTTTAGCCAGCATACCTGAGTCTTCTCCTCTTTTCTAGACGGTTAAGTCTTGTTGAGTACTTTTGTACTCAGGGTTTGTTAACCCTTGTTGCAGGTGAGCCAGTCAACCATCCCTTTGATGGCCAGTGTTTCTTCACTCTCATGGAGGAGAGTGATGATGATGTTGATGAGTGACCTTGGGCAAGTGCTTCAGTGATGGTTTATGTATAATATAAAGTTCCGAACTTTTATGTAATATTAAGTACCTATGGTTTGTAAACTTAACACTTAAGTTTTAATCTATATTGTATAATCTTTCCGCTTTACTCTGATATTTCTCGTATCTATAAAACTGTTGTAATACTGTGATGCTGGACAAAGGAATATCCTGGAAGAAAGGTAAACGTGGATGATTCGGGTTTCCCGAGGACACCCGACAGATCCCTTAAGTCATTTGGAACTCATGCATGCCGATCAAAGGTCTTTGAGACAATGATGGGTGCATGTGGGCCACTTAACTTAGGCGGTTCTGCCACATATTCGACATATGTGCAGCTGCAGATGGCGGACCAAACCTATCGATTCCCGGAGGGAGTAGTGAAGGACATCATGATCCAAATTAAAGACCACTATGTTCCCACCGACTTCGTAGTACTAGACATGGGAAAAGAAGATGACGTTCACATCATCCTAGGAAGACCCTTCCTCAACACCACTGGCGCCATCATCTACATGAGATCCAGAGAGATCCACTTCCAGTTCTTCACAGAAAAGGTACGCTGTTACTTCAATAGTTATGCCACTAATGTACAGGGAAAGAAGAATCACTCAAGGAGGAGACGCCGCACATCCCAACACAACAAGAATCGACAAATCAAGGATGGATGGGCTGACTATGAAGGAGAAGTCACCAGAAGCGAAGATATCCCATTGGAGGAAACAAAGGACGAAGGAGTAAAGGAGACAAGTCCACCAGTCAAACAAGTATGGAAAAAGAAAGAGAGTTCTACTGATGCGCAATCATCAAGGTCCTCCTCAGGATCTGCTGATGCACCCAAGGAAGAATAAAGAGCGTACAAGGAGTCTTGTTCAATGGACTATAAACGTCGAATCCTCGCCGGAAAGTAACTCAGTATTTATCCATAAATCATTAGCATTAAATTTATCATTAGATAAAGCATGATCATTTTCCATTAGCATCATATTTACTTCTTAAGCAATTATATCTGCATCAGAAAACAAAATAAAAATATGGAAACTCTAAGCCCCTTGAGAGTATACACTTTCTATGGAGGCATAAAAAATAATAATAATATATAGATATGCATATTCACTTCTACATTATATCCTGTAGCATTTTCTCTTATAAAAATATATGAAAACATAAAAGTTTTGAGAAGAGATCTTACTGAAACTCGGGACATCTAAGGCCTACCGCTAATGCTTAATCTGTTCCACAAGTTTTGGTGTCTATTTGAGTTTCACAGGATTTGAAAAGCCAAGGAAAAACTGATGAACAAGTGGATGCTCTAATCTACTATTGGAGCACTGTCCCAACAAACATCAATCAGAACTCCAATAGAGGAAGGACACATCCATTGTTAGTCTGCTACATTACAAGTAACTACGACAACACTCGGCTTGGGGGAAGGCACCCCCATGTATCCATGTAAGTATCTCTACCCTTGTAAGTTTTTCATAAATAAATTCAAAACACCAAAAATATGTGAGCACATGAAGGCTCACCATAAAAAGAAAAAGATAAAAATATGTGGGCACATGAAGGCTCACCATTAAATCTAAAGAGACACTATAGAAACACTGCTGAACTCTGCTTAGTGGGAAAGAAAGAACATAAATAATCTTAAGAGTTTTAACACAACCGGACATATCGAGGAATATTTATCACTAACGCTTAATCAAGTTCCACTAGTTGTATTGTCTATCATTGAATTCAGCAGGAAGAGAAGAAGAGAAGGACTCAAGAAATCATTAACAGTCTACTCAACTTCTGAGAAAAAGTATAGGTCAAGATCCAGCTTGGGGGAGAGCACCCTCAGTTATCACGATAAGTATCACTGTTTTTTATACTAGTCCAATCTAGTTAGATTAAGTCAATAAATATAGAAATTCCTAAAAAGATAAAATACTGTTATAAAACTAAATAAAGATATTACATAATGTCTAGGTGGATAAAAACCAAATTTTGCTCATATTAAATAATGAATTGCTCTGCCTTTTTAAGTACTTAATGTTTAAACTTAAATTTTCTTGAGTTTTAGACAAAGTTGTTCTGAATAAACTCTGAACCTAAAACCTGTGGATGGCAAATGCTTGATCCAAAGTCTAGATAATTGTGAGATATGATATAAAAAGGTTTGAGCTGTTGTTTATCTAATTCCTAGAGTTCTGGAGATTTACATTTCGAAAAAGATTAAAAACACATGATGAGATCCTGTATGACATAACATGAATTCCTACCCAGAGCCATTAATATGATTGTAAAATAAGGCTACTTGCTTTGTTCCAAGTTTCAAGTTATGGTTGAGAAATTTATCATGCTCTAGAGATCAAGAATGTTTTATTAAAAGATTCACTCTTCCGAAGTAGTATTGTGTTAGAGGCATGGGCTATGCAAAAATATAAAAAGAGGAAATAAAAAGGGACAAGTGTTCGACTACCTCAAAGAAAAGAAAAAAAAAGAATTATGATAAAAGTATGTGAAAAATAATGATAGCCCATGGTTCCTCTAATTACAATATGCCAGCAAGAGATGACAAATTTCAAATGTTCTAAAGTCTAGATCTATGAGTATGACATCTTTCTTCCTAAACTTTGAACTTTGATTAGTAAGATATGCTTTCACTTCTTAAAGCTCCAGATATATATCCATAGAAGGAAGGAAAATTGCATCAGTGAGGAATCTTTAAATATAAAAGAGCGATTTGAGAGTGTCATACAAAGGAATCTCTGAGTTTTATTTTCGAAAATATATATAAAAACTCCAGAATGAAGGTTGATCAAAGAGTTAGAGATACAGTGCTTAACTTGATTGTCCTATCTTTCAATTGTTTAAAGACCCAGGTAAAGGCAAAAGCTCCAAGGTTAAAGGTAATATGAGGAAGTCAGAATAATTAACTCTAAACCAAGAAAGATTTTTATTTATGGAGGCATAGTAACAGTTCCAGTTTTATCATGAATATTTGCTAAGGGACTAGCAAAAGGTAAGCTTGGGGGAGTTGTTGACACTAGTTAACTATCATAATTAAGAGATAAATAAACATAAAAAGGGCAAGAATATAATCACCAACAAAGATTTAGGGATTCAACTGACAATATTCCATGAGTTTTGGTGAGTTATGATTCTGCAGGGACTAAACCAGGAAATCGGTATCAATAGCTTCCCATAGAAGGAAACCGACGCGAGATAACGCATTTGCCATGTCGGGATACTTCTAGAAGACTCCAAGGGACGCAAGAATACACCACGACGAAGATCACCACCAGAGGCCGACTAGTGGGACCGACCGGTCCCACCAGGAGACCGACCGGTCGGCCCCTAGGCCCACTGGGCTCCGTCCTCTGCAAGCTACCTCAACCGACTCCCAGGATGGATCTCGACCATACCCCAAGTCGGTTTGATCCAAGGGCCACAATTCATTGCCTAGGGCTATATAAACAGACCCCTGACCCCCCTCTCCAGGGCATCTAGCAATCAAGCAAAAGAGCAACCAGGCAATTAGGGTTAGACCTACCAGAAGGAGATCAATCAGAGGCTTCAGAACTTCATCCACCTATATTAGTAGATAGAATAGGATTAGAGGAGGCAAGCTTCGCTTGGATTCCTAATCTAGTCACGAGAAGGCTCGGTAAACCCAAGATCTTCTCTCTTGTATTAACATTATGGATCTATTTCATAATTGCTCTTCTAGTTCATCATTGTTCTTCATTGTTTATGTTCTAGTTCATCATCTAGTTCAT